>JAJOZX010002005.1:0-707054 GCA_023014485.1 Bathynomus jamesi
TAAATCTCTGAATAAAGGAATTCTACGAAGATGATGAAGTCAGTCATTTTGTGCAGGGAAATCTGATGTGTTAGCATATGAAATAAAGATGGTGAAAAAGAGTACAAGCAAAAACGTCTATTACTAGGAAATTTAAAGAATTATATTCAAAATATAAAGAAAACAATGATAATAGCATAGGGTTTTCTACCTTGCCAATGTGAGGCCTAAATGGTGTGTAAATGCTGGAGGCAAAGGAACCCACTCAGTTTGTGTTTGCACCCCACCAATCCTAACTCATGGTATCAGCATTGCAGAGAAAACTTAACCTATACACACTTATGGAAAAAAGTGTTTGTGATATAAATTCTTCTACATGCATGTTACATGGATGTCAAGCATGTCCTGGTAGCATAGGCATATTTAATTTCAAAATACTATACCTTCCTTGACAAGCAGAGATTCTGTCAAATATGTTCAGTGGACTAATACAGATAGCAACATTGGAAACTCATATAGCTTCTCAGATGAATTATTGAACACCTTTCAGAAAACATTTTTTCTCTTACTAGGCACCATTACATTGCAAAAAGCCAGTCAGTATTTGAAAACTATGAAACAGAATCTTCACTGTGATGAAATACTTGTGCTAGGGGATTTTGCGAAAACTATTCATTCATCACTCAAGATGAACCACAAAAGTTTTCACTGGACAAATGACCAGTGAACCTCCATCCATTTGTGGTGTATCACATGAAGGATGAGGAAGTAATTCATACTAGTTACTGTATTATTAGCGATTGTCTTGAGCACTGAACATCAGCAGTTCACTCTTTTCAGCAATATTTAATGAAGGATATTAAACAGAAATTCCCCAATGTACAAAAAGTAATTTATTTCTCTGATGGGTGTGGAGGCCAATACAAAAAACAAATATAATTTCAGCAATCTATGCTATCATGAACAGGATTTTGGTGTGAAGGCTGAGTGGAATTCTTTGCCAAGTCATGGGAAAAATGCTTGTGATGGTATTGGAGGAACTATAAAAGAGTGTAGCAAAGGCTAGTTGCAACATACTGATAATGGTCATATTCTAACACCAAGAGCTTTCTATTATTTTTGCACTGAACACTTTAATTCAATTATTTGTTTGTATGTTACAAAGGAGGAGGTTCATGTGGATAAATTCAATCTTTCTACTAGGTTTAATGAAGCTTTACCTCTTAAAGGTACACAGGGTTTCCACAGGTTTGTACCAGTCAGAAAACCTAATACAAGTACGAAAAATGCTCTGTATGAATTGGTCCACAATTAACCCACCCCTTATATCTCCAGTCTAACTATAGAGTAGATCAAGTCTAGCCTAGAGGGGTCAGCCTAGAGATTCCGGAAATGGTCCAGAGCGGGCAGATAAATTGAGGTCCACAGTAGGATTCCTCACCAAATTAGGTTAGGGCAATCTACCTTCACCTTTGTTAAGCTATGAGTTGATGCTGGGTCTTAGGCCACAATGTAGGCCTAACTTGTCTGACCCAGCTTAATTTAATGTGATTAAATTGCTGGGTTAAAAACTCAATTAGTCTTACTGTTAGTTATTGGAGTCTCTGTTCTCCGGTTGTGTAATTGTCGAGAGCGTACTTGCTGGTGGGGATCTTTTTCGTAGTCTGTTCTCGTCCCTTCACCGTTGCGTCCTCTCGCCCCGTTGTTCGTTTTTGTACTCCTTTGTTCTCCTCTTCGCGGGGCTTTTTCCACCAGCGTTGTCTTGGTTTTTTCCTCGGTTGGTTGAGCGGTAATGTATCTCCATTACCGAGCACGCTCTTCTCACACAGTATATAAATACTAGTGTGGAGAATAACTCTGGTGAGCAACCAATTGGTTTCATCCACCCAGTTATTGACATAAAAGGAATTTGATAATTGTTAGATTAACTACTACTACTCAGTGAACCATTTTCGTTACCTCCAACTACCCACTCATCAGTTTTCCATATACTGGGGCCCCGGGAGATAAAAATTTTGGTGTCATTGTCCACCAATTTTTATGTCTGAGTGTAGACTAGCTAACTATTTAACTGTAAATGCCTGTTAATCTGATTAACAGTGCCTATCCTCACCTTCTCATGGAGAAGGTGTAGCATTTAATTAGAAGAGAAAATATACATCCATAGGATGAAACTGTCTATGGTCTTTACCATAAGAAAAGAAAAAATGAAAGTTAGAAGATAAAATTACAATTCCCAGCATCTATTTTTTGTTGTAAAAATAGTCGCGCCTTTAATGCTGTTTGTCGCTGAGGTCTTGTGTCTGTCAATGTTGTAGTAGGATGCGTTACCACTCCTACTGTCAAAGGAATAGTTACTGGAAGTTCAGTGTCTCCAGTTGTTACTGTCAGTGGAGAAGGTTCTCCAAAG
The DNA here is from genome assembly GCA_023014485.1 of Bathynomus jamesi. Classification (NCBI taxonomy): domain Eukaryota; kingdom Metazoa; phylum Arthropoda; class Malacostraca; order Isopoda; family Cirolanidae; genus Bathynomus; species Bathynomus jamesi. The sequence goes on from JAJOZX010002005.1 coordinate 2,390, forward strand.
TCCATTGTTTTGGGTCCAGACTCTATAGGGTACAAAAGAGAAATGTCTCTTGTTGTGTCACCCATTGAAGTCCTTAATTTGACCACTTCTGTTACCCGTCTGCCCCTGGTCTGAGTTCTGAAACTCTAGCCAGAGGCCAGTATTGTCTTGGAGTACTGTCATGTATGAGAACAAGGTCCCCTACCTTAATTGTGTCAGACCAATCCTTCTTAGTCATTTGTTTATGTCTCCCTTAGACCCATCAAGTACTCAGTTTTCACTGTTTAATGAAATGAGCTTTAACTCTAGTTAAATGTTGTAACTTAGTCTGGAGTTCATTATGTCGTTGAGTCCAGTTTGGGTCTTCTGAAGAGTCTATATTGTAGTCCGGCAGGAGACTAACTTGTTCTCCCCGAATCAAATGATTTGGAGTTAATGGTTCTGGGTCATTAATGTTGTCACTCACATAAGTGAGTGGTCTATTGTTAATGATGTTCTCAATCTCAGCCAGGAGAGTGAGTAACCCAAATAAGTGTATCTTTTTTGCCAATTGCTTTCTTCAAGCAATTCTTTACTGTTTGTATATCTCTCCAGATAGAACCATACCAAGGAGAGGCAACCGGAATATTCTTCCACTTTATGTTTGAATTTTGTATATATAATTGTGTGATTTCATGCTTAACAAGTCGTGGATGACTTGTTCACCAGCTTTGAAATATGTAGCATTGTCAGTCCAAACTGTCTTTGGTACTGAAGTCGTGCACAGAATCTCTTAAAGACAGCAACAAAAGATTCTGCTGTAAGGTCCTCCACAACATCCAAATAAACAGCTCGTGAGGCAGCACATGTAAACAGTACAATGTACATTTTTTGTTCAGTGTCACCCACCCCTACAGTCAATGCTCCTGTATAGTCAATGCCTACAGTCTCAAAGGGTCTGTTGAGAGTAACTCTCTCCTCTGGCAAAGCAGGAGGATTTGGTTTCCTATAGGGCCTAGCATGAATACGCCTACATGTGACACACTCACTCAGGACTGTTTTAACAGTGATCCTTCCCTTGGGTATCCAATAAGTTTCCTTAATGTAGTTAGTGTCTGTGGTACCCCCATATGATATACATCATTGTGTGTTTTTCTGATGATTAATGTTGTCAAATAGCTAAATCTAGGTAAAAGGATTGGATGTTTGCTTTTGTATGACAGTTTTGATTTGTCTAATCTCCCTTTACACCTTAGAAGGCCTTCCTCATCTCTGAACAAGTTTAGATCCACAACTACTGATGGTACAGGTTCTTTTGTTTGTTTCCATTAGTTAAGAATTCTAACTCTTTATTGTACTCTTTTTGTTGTGCATGGCCTATCCAGTATTTGGTTGCAACTTCTGTATAATTATGATTGTTTTTATTTAGCTGTTTGTTAATTGTGGTTAAACAGTTGTGAGCAAACCTCAAACAGTAGGCTGTAACCCTGACAAGTTTGTTGAAATCAGAATAAATTTCATAATTAGTGATTGGTTCAACCTTTTCATTTGAAAAGATTAAATTTGATGTCAAGTTAACTTGTCCACAGGCCATTGGTCTGTATTACAGAGCCACTTAGGTCCCATAAAACCAAGTTTTGTTTGACTTCAACAACTTGTAGGATAAACCTCTGGTCAGAAAGTCTGCTGGATTTTGTTTAGTTGGAACATAGTGAAAGTTTACTTGTAGCTTTCATTAGCTTCAGCTATTTCTTTTAGCCTATTTCTTACAAAGATATTCTTACTATTAATGCTATCATTCCGTATCCAGGCAAGACAAATCTGACTGTCAAGCCAGATGTGGATATGAGTTAAGTACACATCATGGTAAGCATCCTTAAGCAATGAAATGGTTTTAATGGCTAATGTAGCAGCCAATAGTTCCAATTGAGGTATGGTTCGGGTAGGTTTGAGAGGTGCAACTTTCCCTTTTGCATAAATTAGATGACTTTGTGGCTTACAGATACGCACAGCACCCATAAGCTTGTGTGCTTGCATCAGCAAACACATGAAGTCTCTGGGGCTTATCCCTAAACCCACAGCACCTTGAATTTTAATGTTCTGCACTTTTGTTAAATCAGCAGCTAACTTCTTCCAAGATTTTTGATTTTCATTTGTTATTAGATCATCCCACCCAACATTTGTCCTCCAAATTTCTTGGAGGAGAATCTTTGATTTTATTGTTGAAGGCAGGAATAGACCCATAGGATCAAAAATTTTGGAAGCCTCTGATAATATTTGTCTTTTAGTATTTGCTTCCTCATCATGTTTAAAACCTTTAGTACAGATTGAATCATGACTGTTAGAAGTTGCATCCAAATACCAGTTCATACCTAAAGTTTTAACTCTGTCTGATGGCTCAGTAAGACCATTATTATCCTTTAAAATCTCTTTGTTTAAATCCTCATCATTTGAAATCCACTCTCTAAGTTCAAAGTTACCTTGTTGCATAATTTTGAGAGTGTTCATAGACTTCAGATAATTCAGATTTTGTTGTTGTTGAGCCTATTAGATTGTCTACGTAAAAATGTTCCTTAAGGAAGTTCAATGTTAAAGAGTTATTAAACTGGTTCAAATGATGTCCAATTGTCAATGCTAATAGGCTAGGTGAGCAATTGGCTCCAAACAACACAACATTAAATCTATAGGTTATGAACCCTTTATTCAAATCAAATGGATCCTTGAACCATAAGAACCTAAGTTGGTTCTTATCATATTCATTTTTAAGATTTATTCTCAAAAATGCCTTTGAAATGTCACTTTGTACGGCATATTTGTCTAACCTGAACCTCAGTAAGATCTTCACAAGGTCAGAAATGAGATTAGGACCCTCAATCAGGCAATCATTCAAACTGTGTTTATCACTGTCTTTGAGGCTACAGTTATATACTACTCTGAGTTTTGTTGTTGGGGCATCTTGTCGATAAACCCTTCTGTGGGTTAAATAATGACAACCATCTTTATTAAAAGGGTTATTTGTTACTTCTTCAATGAAGCCTTTCTGTAGCTGTTCTTTGAAGACATCATTATATGATGGAATATTATTATCTTGTTTGAGTTTTTTCATTACTTTATATAAATGTCCTTTAGCTACTTTGAGATTGTCTCTTAAAGTTGACAATTTATTTTCCAAGGTAACTCAACAAAATAACTATTGTCTTTGCACTGAATGGTGTCTTCAAATCTTTCTACCATTAACTGATCTTCTGAAGTTTGATTTGTGTCATGTATACCCACAGATTCTAGCAACCATAAAGTTTGAATTGCCTCATCCAAAGTTTCATTTGATAATGATGAATTAATGTTCTCAGTTGAGATAATATTATTCAAAGTGTTGCTATTCTTACAGGTGTTATGTAGGACTGAGTTGAGGCACATAGTATTTGTTGGTCATGAACTGTTTTGGTTTAGGTCTAGGTTGTATTTTGATAGGTCACCCAAAGGGGCTATCCCTGATGGAGTCTGAATAGCTATACCATTACCTATCTTACTATGCCCTTATGAATAAGATTAATATAATCTGCCCCTATTAGCATTTCAATGTTAGCTACTGTGTTGTTAGTGATATGTCTATCAGCTATTTTGTAGTGTTTTCCCAAATGATTTATGGTTTGTTCTAGTTTGGGTATAACCAGTTTGTTTTGTCCTACTTTAGAAATAATAACTGCTTCAATTTTCCCTAATTTACTTTCTAAATGTAGTTCCAGGTCAATTGTCTTATAGCTATTTTTGTCCGAGTTATCCTTAACAAAGGATGCAATATTGAGGTTTTGTTCATTCGGGCTTGGTGTCAAACCCAATTTATTAACTACATTTTGTGAAACAAATGTTTGTTGAGAACAACAGTCTATAAGACATCTCACTGGAGTGGTGCTACCCTCACTATTCACTAAGTCCAAAGTAATAGTTGGTAAAAGAATCTCAGTGTTTCTTGTTACATTGTTTGAACAAACAGAATGTCCCATGAAAGTGGCATTTTCTTTGTTACCTTTGTTTGGGGGAGGTATCTTTTGAGTTTGAGTACTATTGTTTGGACACTTTGGTGAATCACACATTGATGAGACATGTCGTAAACTTTTACAAAACTTACACTTGAATCTTAACCTAGATTTACAGTCTTTCTTATAATGTCCCTGGCCAGTACACTTTTTACACAGGTTCAACTGTTCATATCTTTTAGCTCTTTGGTTAAAGTCTGAATATTTGTCACACCCAGTACTACTGTGTTCATTACTTGCACAAAATTGCAATGTGGTGTGTAAGTTGAGGCAGCAGTTACATTAAAGTTCTGTAATGTAGGTGTTCGTGTATTATAGTTGGTCACATTTGATTCTACAGTATCAAGTTTTGTCTGTTTGGCTGTAGCTAGTTGGTCTCTGGGAACAGTCTTTGGTTTATCCATAGTCTGGGTCTTATGTGTTGGAAAATCTCTCAATTTGTAATTAGTTAGGATATTGGGGAAGTGTTTTCTTATATCTTCCAGATTAGGATAATTTTCTCCTGTCTTTAGAATTAAAATATCTTTAACCCTCAAAGGAAGGCACCTAAGTACTATGCCTTGTATAATCCAAGATGAAGCTTTAATATCTATCTCATTGCTAACCAGTTGTCCTATAATAGCTTCTAATTTTGTATAAAAATTTTCCATATCACTATGGTTATCTTTTATGGGTGCAAATTCAAAAATTTGTTGAGATAATTCATATACAATCTCATCTTTATTAATGTAATTACGTTTTAAGAGATCAATAGCTACTTCATATGAATTCCCTACGGCTGGTAAATAGGCTATCAGGTTATAGGCTGGGCCTTTAAGGGAACTAGTTAAGTAACTAAACTTTTCAACAGTTGAAATATAAGGTTTATTACCTATTAAATTCTCAAATTTGTCAATGAAAGATGGGAATTGTACCGTGTCCCCTTCAAATGTTGGTACTGTACTAGCAAAATGGGTAACTGAGCCCTCAATTCTTGTGACTCAGGATTTAGCATGCCACTTAAATTTTGTTGAAGGTTAGCTCTACTTTGATTAAAATCAGAATTAGGTTTTTTTGGTGTTAAGTCAGTCAAACGAGACCGTAGTCTCCTTATTTGCTGTTCAATTGAGATTACCTGATCATCATCATCAGCGTAAAGGTCTATCAATTGTTCTTCAGCCATTTCGGATTCAACTAACTCTGAAATACTCTCATTAATGGCTATTATTTCCTTCTTTTTAGTTTCCAATTTAAGAATTACACTCTCTAAATTTTCCTTACCTGGTTGTGTAATATTGTTAAAAGTGTTCACAGCCTTTGTAACAGCTCCCAACTTTGCCCCCCTTTTCTTTTTTAACTTTTTCAATTCCACACTGTCCATGTCTAAGTCAAAATTGTTTAACTGGGGATCGTAATGAAATAGAGGACAAGAAGAAATTACCAGAGAAGAGAGAGCACAGACAAAACAGTCAAGTTCAAATTTGGTTTAATCCCCCCCAAGTACTTATGTCACTCAGGTCTAAGCTTATAAGAGAATGAGACTCCTTAAATGTAAATGTTTCCTAGTTAGGCCGTAGGTTGTAGACCTAATTAGGCTTGATTAGGTTAGGCTTAGGCTAGACCATTTAGCCTAATTCTGCAATTTTTTGTTAAGTAAGGTTAGGGTTTGTAAATTCCCCACACACGGACCACCAATGCGAAAAATGCTCTGTATGAATTGGTCCACAATTAACCCACCCCTTATATCTCCAGTCTAACTATAGAGTAGATCAAGTCTAGCCTAGAGGGGTCAGCCTAGAGATTCCGGAAATGGTCCAGAGCGGGCAGATAAATTGAGGTCCACAGTAGGATTCCTCACCAAATTAGGTTAGGGCAATCTACCTTCACCTTTGTTAAGCTATGAGTTGATGCTGGGTCTTAGGCCACAATGTAGGCCTAACTTGTCTGACCCAGCTTAATTTAATGTGATTAAATTACTGGGTTAAAAACTCAATTAGTCACTTACTGTTAGTTATTGGAGTCTCTGTTCTCCGGTTGTGTAATTGTCGAGAGCGTACTTGCTGGTGGGGATCTTTTTCGTAGTCTGTTCTCGTCCCTTCACCGTTGCGTCCTCTTGCCCCGTTGTTCGTTTTTGTACTCCTTTGTTCTCCTCTTCGCGGGGCTTTTTCCACCAGCGTTGTCTTGGTTTTTTCCTCGGTTGGTTGAGCAGTAATGTATCTCCATTACCGAGCACGCTCTTCTCACACAGTATATAAATACTAGTGTGGAGAATAACTCTGGTGAGCAACCAATTGGTTTCATCCACCCAGTTATTGACATAAAAGGAATTTAATAATTGTTAGATTAACTACCTACCTACTCAGTGAACCATTTTCGTTACCTCCCAACTACCCACTCATCAGTTTTCCATAACAAGCTTATCAGACATCTGATTCTGATAATTGTAAATTGTTTAGAATAAGTACTGGGGTTGAACCAGATAAAGACAGTCAACTAGTTGAAAAAGATGAGTATCAAATTGGCCAGTATTTTGCCTGTAAATATGATGATAAAGTTTGGTTTGGAATTATTTTAGACACTTCAGAAGAATATGGTGATTATAAAATCAGTTTCCTCACCTCATCAGGATCTATCACTCAATATTATTTTCCGATGAAAGAGGATGTTTGCTGGATAAAACAAAGTGATATGATTTCTATCATGATGACACCAAATATCAAGCCTGGTGTTAAGATTATTTACTCCTTCAATCCAAAGCAAGTTCAAGAACTTAGTGGGAGTTTGGAACCAAAACTAGGATAAAAATCTGTTGAAAATTAATTATATATAAGCTTAGGTAGGTATAGATTATTAGCATTAAGAATTATTGCACCATGTGTAATAGGGTGTTCCACTTTTATCAAGTTGTGAATTTCACTACACTTTGCTCTTCCCCATACACCTTATGATCTGTAAAGCATATGTATCAAATTTGAAGAAAATTGAACACCATTTAGAGGTTGCACACTTATGTCACCTCTGATACCTTAACCCTTTGTAATCAAATCTCAAAAATGTCCCAACTTCCAACATATTGTAATGTTTTCTTTTCTTTCACAGGTGCAAAAAGTGTTGAAAATTGAAAGAAAGATGATCTGGCTGATTGAAAAGACCCAGTCGAAGAGCTCTTAGGAGCAAGATTGCCATCCTGGGAGCAAATCCTCCTCTGCTTTATGTCCCATCACCTGGAGCTGAAAGAAACAATCCCCCTTGCCATCAAGTCTACAAGTATCAAGCTTCAAGAAGTTTGGAAGAAGGTGAATATCCCTGTGAAGACAGAGGAGAACATTAGAGCTGCTATACTAAAGCTGTACAAAGAGTACCAAAACTTGAAGAAGAAGAAGTCGAGAGAGATGGACAAAGCCATTATGAAGCATCAGGTGTGGAAGGGAGACCTTGCTGACCTTTTCGACATTGCTTGTCAAGGTGTTGTAGTGGGGTTGTCTTGACTAACATCTTGTTTTCTTCTTGTTTCAGGATTGGCCACTATGTAACCCCCATATTGACGGAGTTAGTCTTGCTTAATGCCTGACTAGCTCAGTAGTTTTGTTTAGATCCATTTTGATCAGTAAATTTTGCCTTCAATGCTTACAAACTGGCATGTTTTTCAAATTCACAGTTGGCTTCCGCTTGTGGAAGTTCTAGCCTGCCAACTAAATTTGTTAAGAAAAACAAAATTTCAAGAAAACCAGAGTGCCTTGTGATAATGGACATTGCCTGTGCATAACGGTGTGCAGGTTAAGGTATTTCTAGGACTACTCGCTTCAGGTTTTGCTTCTCCATGGCTTAACTATAATAGATAGGTGTGATTGGATTGACCTCAAGTCTAGCTTAAGGATGTTAGGTCCAGTGAGGTCGATTATGTTGTCTAATTGTACCATTCTAGTATGGGTTAAGTTTTTTTTATCTTTTTCTGGAAATTCCATTTTTGTTGTCCAGTATTTTTGTCATTGTAATTGTAAGCACCATTGTATAGCATACGCTTTCAGGGTTCTTGGATTTCCGTTTCTTGATCTTAAGCCTTGTTTAGACTCAGGCTCATAACCCATCCTAGCTCTTGTAAATAATTCAAGTTAATTGCTAATAAACCCTTAGAATTCTACCAACTAGTTTTTTTTTTCAGCCTTTGTCCTTATAGACTGGGGTCGTTACTTTCAAGGATTTTGTTGTGACAAGCCCAGGGTCCTTGAATCGACAATACCTCCAGATTCTCTTTATTAAATAAATCAGAGGGTAATATCTGCTTTTCTCATCCAGCCACATTTGGTTTACTTCACGATCAGTCTGCTAGAATCTTGCTTGCTTGTTGTGTATGCCCATATTTCGTTGAGGTCCTCAAGCATTGTTGGGTGTACATTGCACACACCTTTCCTGAAGCCAGGGCTTTCCAGGTTCTCAAGTGGACCCGACTCAGACACAGTGTTAATCTTTGGAATAGCTAGTGGGTCGAGTCCATTTCTTGGTTCAGCAGTGTGGGAGTCTCGTTTGCCCCTTAGTGACAGTCAGTGGAGGTGAGAAAAACTTCACCGCCCGGGACCTTCCTTTTTCCCATCATCAAGAAGTAGTCAAGTTACGGTATTCTAGTTATTCCCTTCGCTCTCCCCGCAACAGTGTGATGAGCATGAGTTCAGTTCCGGAGGAGGACAGAATGAGTTCTTCAATGGCTGGGGTGGATAGGAAACACACCATGGCTGTCAAACTGAAAGAAGAAGCAGCTAAAAAACTTGAACTTCGAAAATGAAAGCATGCTGAAGAAGCTGAAAAGATCTCCGAGAAAATGAAGCTGGAAAGCACATCCTCTAGCTCAACGGCGACAACAGATGATGATGATGAAGATTTTGCTGCTCCATTGGCCTCTAAGTTACCTTGTCATTCCAAGAACACACTTGATCCAACACTTGTGGCTACTTGGGATAAAGAACAACTCTCTATTCGACAAGCAAGCACTTCCTTCATTGCAACTGCTAAAAGTCTCGGACAAGATGTATCGCAGATTATTATTATTTTGCCATCAACTGTTCATCGAGCATGTGCCAAGTATCGAGAGAAAATGGCCAAACAACTTGAGGAGTCGATCTTCAAAGATCCACCTCTCTTAGTTCTGCACTGGGACAGCAAGCTGCTAGCGGAAGCTCTAGAAGCTTGGAAGACAGAGTAGCTGTTGTGGTAACAGGGAAGGAGTTTGAGCATCTTCTTGGAGTGCCTGTTGCCCAGGATGGTACTGTACTGGTGAACAAATGGCTTGAGCCATCATCCAAGAGCTGCAATGATTTGGAATTCAGGACCGTATCATTGGCCTCTCATTTGACACTACAACGTCCAATACTGGACTTCTGCAAGGGGCATGTATGAGGACTGAACAATTCCTTGGTCAGTCGCTTTTGTGGTTGCCTTGCCATCACCACATTTATGAGCTCATTTTGAAGGAGGTCTTTCATAAGTCTTTGGGGTCAACAAGTGGTCCTGAAATCCTGTTGTTTCAACAATTTCAGCAGCATTGGGACTTTATTAACAAAAATTGTTTCAAAACCATGATTGATGAAGAAGAGCCAGCCACTAGGTACTTGGAAGATGAACAAATCAGGATGGTGAGTTATCTTCATGGAGTCATTGAAAGTTCATGTCACCTGAGAGAAGATTATGAGGAACTCCTCAAGCTGTTGCTCCTTTTCCTTGGAGGCTGGGGTGGAGCTGAGTTCTCTTTCAGGACTCCAGGAGCCCATCATCAAGCCAGGTGGATGGCAAAAGCTATCTATGTGCTGAAAATGGTTTTGTTCCAGGAGCAACTGGAACTCACCGACTGAGAGGTGAAGGGATTGCACAACATGGCTCTTTTAACATGTTTCATTTATGTCCAGTTCTGGCACGAGGCAGTGGTCAGTAGGTGGGCCCCGAAAAATGACCTAGACATGATTCAACTGTTGATTTCATATCCGAACAAGGACCTGGACCAGGCTGCCTTGAGAGTTGCCAAAAGGCATCTATGGCATCTCTCGGAGACTCTAGTCAGCTTGGCTTTCCTTGATGAGTGGATATCGCCAAATGAGAAAGAAGAAAAGATGTTCCAGGCCTTGAACAAACCTGCGTCAAGAAAGGAACTCAAACAATTCGAGTGGAAAAACCTGACTTTTGAAGGCAAGGATCTGAGCAACTTCGTCACTCAAAGGACGAAGACATTCTTCGATAACTTTGGCATCGGGGATGTCAACAACATAGAGGAGTACACCAAAAATGACTGCTTGAGAGAGTCAGTCAATGTGCTGAAAGTCATAAACAACACAGCGGAGAGGGGAATTGCATTAATCAAGCAATTCAATGAATCAGTCAAGGACGAGAAGCAAAAACAATTCTTGTTGCAGATTGTTGAACATCATTGAAAGGAGGTGCTGAAAAGAATTTTGTAACATTGAAGAAAATTTTGTATTATTAAATTGTATTGTATTGTGTAATGTGTATTGATTTGAATTTTCCAATTTTATTATTAGAGTTTTTCATTTTCCGTGGTTCCAAGGGAGAATTTTTTCGTAACACTAAAGAAAATTGTTTATTATAAAAGGTTCAAATGTGTGCAACCCCTAAATATCACTTAATTGTTTTCAAAATTGGTGCACATCTTTCTTACATGAAAAGGAATAAAAGCACAAGCAAAGTGAGAAAAATATTCCCTTTGATATTTTCCTCTGTATGAGTGAAGTACCCTAATGTGTAAATTGCAATGTATTAATTACCTAACAGCTTACATGAATTTGTAAAAATTAGTCTTTTAAGTAAAAGTAGCCATTTTGAAATCTGTAAATACCTATTTTATATGCAAATACACATTATATTTATTTTCATATATTGATAGAATAAGGTTGAAACTCATTTTTTGTACATGTGAAAATTTTTAAAAATCTGTAATTTAAGGGGGGCAGGACCCCTTCAAATGGAATAAAGTGTCGTAACTTTTTTTCTGTTAATTAGGGACTGAGTTATGGTAGTTTGAAAATTTCCAGTTTTCATACCCCCCCAAAAAAGGAGGGGGAGCATAACTTTTGAACTATAACTCCGATTGAGCTGATATTTGAAATTTGGTACTTACTAGCATAGACCATTCTATAAACCAAATTTAAGCAAAATCTATGAGGGTGTGGTTTTGACCACTGCATGATTTGTCATGGAATGACCCAATACAGGGATAGATTAAATGAATTAGATATGTTTAGTTTTAAGACACATTGTATGAGGGGAGATATGATACAGATATCCAAAATATTTTCAGGTTTGGACAATTTAGATGTACCGTACCAGTACGTAATTTTTTCTCACTAGATACTGATGGGATAACTCGCGGGCATAGACTTGATCTACGAAAATACTTCTGTCATAGAGTAGTAGATTTTTGGAATGACTTGCCATATGATATGGTAAACAGTAGCTCATTAGTTAATTTTAAGAAAAATTTAAACACTTTCATGAGTGAAAGAGAGTGTTTGTAAATTGTATATAGTGTATATTCTTTGCTTCAGTTATGTAGACCACTATGGTGGTAGTAAATAGTTGTATATTAATTAGCTGACTTGAGTTTGACATCTTACAAGATTTTATTATTATTAAAAAATGTAGTCATGACTTGAATTATCTCGATAGGCCTGAGTGGCTTCATGTTTTCCAAATGAAATGAAATGTAATGTACTTTCTGTTTTCTGTCTTCTCATCATTTTTCTACTCAATTTATAACTGACCCTAATATCCCATGAGCTTTTAATTTAGCTATATAGAAGTCACCTATGTGGAACCTTGTCAAATGCTTTACTAAAATCCAAATAAATAACATCTACATCATTTCCATTATCTACCTGATCAGTTACAAATTTTAAAAAGTCTAAGAAATTAGACAAACAAGACCTTCCTATAGGATAGAAAAGTTTGCTATCATCACACACAAAGATCAATTTTATAGTTAGCCATCTATCAGTAATACCAAATATATTACCATATACACAGTACTTACCCTAACATAACATCTTTTGATGAACCAATGTGCCCCAATTGAGTGATTATTAGCTCCAATTCGGTGTCCTTACGAACTGCAAGGATGCAGCCTTTAAATTTTTCTGTGGTCACGGGTTAAGTGAATTGTTGTGCCCAAAAAAGTGGTAAAGTAAATAGCTGTGGCCATTTGTGCAATTACAACTAAAATAAAAAAGCTGCTGAAAGACTGAATGCTTTCATTATTGCTGCAGCTAAACTTTACCCACTTGACTAACAAGTTAGTATATGATAGAGGTTTGGTTAGGTTTAATTTCCATAAATTATACATTCATGGGATTCATTTTTATATCAGAAATGCACAAATGCTATAAAACTGAAATCATGCATAACATAGTTTTGGGGCATTTGTGCAACCTCAGATGATCAGAAATGCATCTCTGATATAAAAACGAATCTATGAATGCATAATTTATAGAAATTGAATAGTTTGGAGTTATTCTAAACAACTACACAAACAAACACTTTATTTCAGACTCAACAGGTACCTACAAACATAATACAAGTGGTCCATAGACCAATGTTTCCAGATTTGAGATTTATAAAATATAATGGAGACCAGTCCACTAATCTTGGCTTCTATTATTTATCTTATTGACTGACTCGACAAGCCTAGTGACAAATCTAAATACAAAATTGTGAATGACACTGGCACAGTTAGGCACCTTATTGACTACAAACAGCATACTGGCACTAGAAGGAGAACCATTTATAAATCTTGGAGTCCTTAATAAACTCCTAAAAATATTATATGCAACATATAATTTTCTCAAATTATACATCCTGTAGTTTCACCATAAATTAACTGTATACATTGGAGTACAAAAAGTTTTGAACAAAATCAACTTTACATCTAATGTACACACATGAAATTTTCCAACCAAATTATTTCCCTGAGCATATAAACTGTCTCCATTGCCTTCAAATATCACAGTCATCTGAAAGACTAAGTTAGTGTGGCCAAGATACTTAGTCTGAGTTACTTCTGACAGTACCATACCATTCAATTGAAATTCAAGAAATTTTATATATTTGTAGGCCTTGGTCCTCATAACCATAACATGACTTTTAGCAGGATTATACAGGGTGATCTGTTTGGGTAATGGATAAAATAAAAACACTGAGAATCTACTGAGAAGTGATACAGTGCTCATCTGTTGTACATGTGGTCATAAAATGTGGGGGTTTGTAATAGGCTATGCCATCCACTGCTAGACATACAAGCGCCACCTGCTGTCAGACTTATGAGACATATGCCAGTTTTGAAGATGGTGGCGAATGCACAACAATGTGTGAAGTGTGTCATTTGGTTTGCTAAGTTTAAGAGTGTGACAGCAATACAGTGTGAGTTTCACCATGTGTATTGTATTTGAAAAGCTCCTAAATATGACTCCATAGTGCAGTGGTACCACACATTTGAAGAAATAGGGTCTCTATCAATAAACCACATGCAGGTGGTCGTAAGACTTCATGACTCCAGATTTGAAAAAATTTACTGGAGCACAGCTCTGAATTTACTTTTTTTCCCTTACACCACTAGATAGGTTAATGATAGTAAACTCTTGAATTGACGACATACCAATTACAAATTGTTTTAGCTAAACATAATAATACAATAATGTACAGTTTATAACTCACCTTAAGTTTATTTATTCATTGCAGCAGCAACAGTGGACGATGTTAGACCTTGCATTGCATGTAGGCATTTGTTGTGAATTTACCGCCATGTATGCTTGGCCACTGATCAATGGCTTTCTGTGTGATCATTACAGCAGATCTAGTGCCTGGAGCTGGACCTCCTTCACAATTCTGCACAGCTTAGTCAAATGAGATGGCTTAATGGATCCTTTGTGTTCAACAATGTAACCAAGAATGGAGAATGTCCCTTCAGCTGGTGCTTCACTCCAGGCAGTTGATCCATCTTTATCAAAATGCTTTAATCTCTCTGTGATTCCTTTCCACAGCTGTTCTATATATTCTGTCAGCCAATTTATCACTGAGTCTTTTGTAAAACTACTTTCAGATCTGGTTCTGGATGGTCTAGCAACTTCAGCAACCTGGTAGTAATCAGAACGTTTCTTGATGTATTTGTAAACTTCATTTAGGATGTAATCCTCAGCTGTTAGTTCCTTTTGCTGCCCTGTGGTATCGTGCTTAAATTCAGAAACTACATCATTTGCATTTCCTCCATTAGCTAATTTGGAAATTGTTTCCATCACTCTTAACATAACAGTTTTCCCTCCTTCATTATAAAATATATTTTCTACAAATTCTGCACTAACTGTGGTTTTTTGAGCTACTTGCAACATAATCTTTGTTACATAGGAAATCAATACATAGAACTTGGCACTAATTTCTTTCTCTTGTGGATGATCAAAAAACACAATTTTCCACAAATCTGTCAAATTGATCAAATTCGTAATTAACCATGCGAGTATCAGATTTGAGTTTTGGTCTCTTAAAACCAATGATATTGTCAAGAACCATATTGGTATAGTCAAGGCCTGATCTCAGATTTGAAGAGTGATTCTGAATAAAGTCTAAAAGCTCACTTAGTTTACAAATTTTCTTCAATGTATCAACGTGGGCTCTGTTCACAAGATGCATTAAGTCCCATCGAAATTTGAAATTTTCTCCAAACAACTTTTTCATTTCGTTTTTAAATGGCTCGTTGTCCTTACAAAAAGCCCCATCTCCAACAATTCCAGATACCTTGGATTTAATTGCTTCTTCAGATAGTTTCAAGTGATTAGGAGACTTCAACACATCAAAAATTTCATTGGCCAAATAAACTCCTGATTTGCTGCGTACTAAATTTATCCCAGCAAGTTTTACAGTCTTATCTTCTTCACTCATAACTAATACAACTAGCATGCTTAATCCCAAAATTGTTCCAATGTCAGCTGTTATTGTTACTGAAGTTTGTTCTAAGAACCACTTTACAGTTTGTTCTTTAAGTTGATTATCTAATAGCTCACAAATTGTCTCGCACGCATGTGTGCTATGATTCAAATTTCCAACCTCACAACTTGACCTATGTAATACAGCTAGAAGTACTGGATATAGAGCCCATGCAGTGTTTGTTTTCATTATGTAGTATAAGATGTTGCCACATAAGTCTTCTATGCGTTTAGTAGTGTTCCGAGAAGATGTTTTCATCACTTCATAAACAGCAGCTCTTTGATGATGCTGAAGTTTAATTAAATGTCTCTTCAGGTGGGTTTTCAGATTTCTAAACCATCTCTCTTGATTTTCTCCTTGTTTGCATACATAGGTTAAATCTTTAACATTGAAGTAACCTTTATGTTAGAATGTTTGTCTGAAGCACATGCTTTGGGGTCTGTGCAAGCTATGCAATATAATGTAAACATTTTATCATCAGAAGCATCATCAATATCTTCTTGATTATCATCATCTTCATCCTCAACAGCTATATCTACATCAGGCATATTAGTGTCACTATTTGCAATGTTTTCCATTATATCACTTGGTACTGAAAATGAATCATCAGCATGCCCTAGATCCTTCTTTTCCACCAATTTGAATGTAGATTTGATCAAATCATTGTTCAGGATTTCTTGTATTGATTTACACTTGCTTAAATGGGCTATGGAAATGTCAAATTTGTTGCTTTTTGCTTTATTAGATTTGGATGCAACACTTGAACTTGAAGGCATATTTTGACTCTTCTCTTTATTAACCACAACAGCTTGGTGAGTTCTTTTGTTAGGCGCAAAATTGCATTCAATGTCTTCTGGATTTGGGAATTTTCAAATTCCTCTAAAGCAGTTTTGTTAGTCTGATGCGCAGATTCCTCACTTACCTTTTGTTTCTTAGGTGGAGGAGAAGCACTTTCTTCAGTCTGTGAAACATCTAGTGAAAAAGTTTCATTTTCTAGATTAGCAGTTGATGAAGTTGGTTCATTTTTCTGAGGTCTAGCACTAGCACATTTTGTGAACAAACTAAATGACTGCTTTGCCATATCTCTTTGCTGCACTTCATCCTGGTATTTCTTTACTGCAATATCTAAGCTGTGGGCCCAAACTCTGGGACCTCTTGTATTGTAACAAATATTTTTTTTGGAATTAAAATGTTCCTCCCAGTTTTGCTTCTTTGAATAT
The DNA here is from genome assembly GCA_023014485.1 of Bathynomus jamesi. Classification (NCBI taxonomy): domain Eukaryota; kingdom Metazoa; phylum Arthropoda; class Malacostraca; order Isopoda; family Cirolanidae; genus Bathynomus; species Bathynomus jamesi. The sequence continues at coordinate 18,555 of JAJOZX010002005.1, forward strand.
TTGTTCTTGCATTGACCACAAAAGTAACCCCTTTTAACACCCTCACTTTTCTCTCCAACTTCATCAATATTAGGATCCATTATTGATTATGACTACCTGAAAAAATACAAAATAAGTAAAAGTTAGTAAATATAGTATGGTAAAAGTGAGTAAAAGTAAGTAAATATAGTACAATGAAAGTAAGTAAAAGTAAGTGCTTTAAACTTAGTAAAGTAAGGAAGAGTAAGTAAAAGTAGGTAAGTTAAAGTAAGTAAAAGTAAGTTTAAACTTAACTAAACTTTTCAATTCTAGAGTCATGGTGGATTACTTAAAACCGCACAAGTAATTATCTGGCCAATTTATCAAACCTGGCCGAGATCAATGGAACATAGTCCAATCCTGATAATTTTATATTAAAAAAATATACGTTTTAATAAAATTTTAATTATCAAAACATTGAAGCTTAACAAAAAATAAAAATAATTGTTAAATATGGAATTACCAACTAAACTTAAAATAACTAAATTTGTAATTTAAAAAAATTGGTTTGTACAAGAACGTATACGCAAAAAAATTGCATAACGTCTAGCGGATGAACAAAACCCAAACCCAAATTTACTTTTTCTCATGGTCAAATTTACTGGAGCAATGCTCCCAAGATCCCAGGAATCTGGAGTCATGTAAGACTTAGCCTCTCATTATGACCTCTGTTATGTCCAGAAGGGGGGTCATGTTAAAGACTAATTAGGTTTGCAATCTACCATCTTTGTGGGCAATGTTTGCCAATTAAACTATACAATGTTACTATTTCCATTTCACATCAATTTTATTTTATCCATACCGAAATGGATCACACTATTTTATGTTGTTATCCTTCCCATATCTTTCACACACCTTCAACATTACATTTCATTTGGAAAACACGAAGCCCTTCAGAGTTAATATTGGATTTTACTCCCAGTCACAAGCAGTTGAACAAGTACCATACGGTACCAGTACTATATATTGAATTGCCATTAAAAACTTACTAAAAAATACATATATCTTGTGCAAATTTATTCAAATGTACTTTTTTTAATATTTCTTGTTTTGGTTATAATGTACTTTTTTCATAAAATATTTTTCCTTATTTGGTTATTTTTTCGCTACCTACTCTCGCAACTTAGTTTATTGTTCTCTGTTCTAGCTATTTTTTTTTCTTGCCATTCGTGTGATTTCAACTTTGAGGACTTGATTCATCTAAACATATAGTGAGGCAGTTATAATAATGTTATAATGTTTCAGACCAACAAAGACCCTAGGATCCACTCATGGCTGGTCTACCTGTGTTCGTAATTGTGTATTGTGCATATCCTCCGTGGTGTTCGAGGGGACCTACAATTTTATGTGGGTTCCGAACCACAAAGCCTTAATTTTACTACCTTAAACTATACCCAATCTATCAACATATGCATCTAATCAATTTTTAAACATGTTTATACACATGCTACTAATTACTTCTACCAGCAAACTATTCCAGCTATGTACTATTCTATGCGTAAAAACGTTTTTGCAACTGCTGTCTCAAACTTTCTACTTGTCAACCTACACGCATTATTTCTAATCCTATTATATTGAGATATTTCGAAAAATCTCTCTCTATCTACATTATTGAACCCATTCATAATTTTGAAAACCTGGATTAGATCACCCCTTAGCCTCCCAGTCTCAAGTGTAGTCAATTTTAACTCCTTAAGCCTATCCTCATACAACTTTGACCTAAGGGACGGAATCATCTAGTTGCTCATCTTTGAACTCTTTCGAGTTTGTCTATATCTTTCCGCATATGCGGATTCCAAAATTGGATCGCATACTCCAAATGGGGTCTAACTAATGATTTGTAAAGAGGAACTATAATATCGCGCAATTTGTACTCAAAATTCCAAGTTATAAAACCTAACACTTTGTTCACTTTATTGACCACTGCTTACTTTGTTTCACTACTTTTAAATCACCAGTGATGATAACTTCTAAATCTTTTTCCTGCTCTACGCTTGTTAACTCCTTCCCTGACATACTATACGAAAAATTACCATTACGTGAACCTATATATAAAATTTTGCACTTAGCAATGTTAAATCTCATTTGCCATGTGACTGACCAATCAATGATTTTATTCAGATCTTCCTGGATTTTACCTCAATCTTCATCATTAATTGCCCTACCACCCAGCTTCGTGTCATCCGCAAACTCTGAAACTGTACTGACTAGGCCAACATCTAAATTGTTAATATAAGAAAAAGCAAAGTGCCCAATACAGAACCCTGAGGAATGCCACTCACATTAGCCCAACACGACTCCGCTCCATCAATGACCACCCTCTGTTTCCTACCTCGCAACCACTCTTCTATCCAATTTATTACTACACCCGTGATTCCATGAGCCTTAGTTTTTTCAATGAGTCTTTTGTGCGGTACAGTGTCAAATGCTTTTTGAAAATCTAAGTACACTACATCAACCACACTTTGAAAAAATTCTAAAAGATTAGTTAAGCAAGATTTGTTTCGCCTAAAACCATGCTGCATATTTCTAAGTTATGCAATTCTAAGTGTTCGACTATACGATCCCTAATTATTGATTCCAGTAGCTTACCTATAACAGACGTTAAACTGATTGGCCTATAATTTCCCGCCGCACCTTTATTGCCTTTCTTAAAGATAGGTGTTACGTTTGCTAACTTGAAATTATCTGGTATGCACCCCTCAGAAATAGACGTATTAAAAATCTTTGTTAGTGGCACAACAATGCTATCTTTTAATTCTTTTAGTTGTATGGGATATATGGAATCTGGCCCCAGGGATTTATGCATTTTCATTTTATCAATATAGCGCATTACCGCCCCTTCACTAACCACAATATTATTCAAAATATTACCATTATCAAAAGGTATTATATCTATGACTGTAGGGATATTCGTTACATCTTCTATAGTAAAAACTGAAGTAAAAAATTAATTTAGCAAAGTAGCCATTGCCTTGTTTTCAGAAACTAGATCTCCATTAACACTTTTCAACAGCCCTGACACTTTTTACTGGATTTCTACTGTTGACATATTGAAAGAATCGCTTGGGGTTTTCTTTACTGTCACGAGCTATGGAGATTTCAAATTTGCACTTGGACTTTTTTATTACACTTTTTACTTCAAGCCTTAGAGATATGTAGTTGTTTCGTAACCACAAATTGTCTTTATCGCACTTATGTAGCCTATAAGCCCTATCTCTACTCTTTATAATGTCTCCTAATCTAGAAGTAAACCACAAGGGCTTGTTGTTTACTTTTGCGCACTTAATTTTGTACAGTACATATTCCTTATTTATAGTCATAAATACCGTTTCAAATGATTCCCACATTAGTTTTGTGTTGAAGATCCCCATTACGTTTTCCCAATTGACGTGTGACAATTTATTTTGAAGTTTACAAAAGTCTGCGTGCTGGAATTAGGAATTTTAGTCGAGTTAGCTGGTTTTGAATTACTTACTGAGAGGACAAACTCTACGATATTGTGATCGCTATTGCTTAACAGTTCTATTACTTGAAGATCAGTGATTAGCCTATCATCCGTAGTTATTACTAAATCTTAAATACTGTCCAACCTCATAGGTTCCCCAACCTTTTGAATAAGAAAGCTATCCTCAAGAAAATTAACTAAACGATTACCTTCCACATCTCCCTGCATTGTATCGTAATTCAAGTTGGTGCAATTAAAGTCACCCATAACTAAAGCCTGCTCACTACCTATTATTCTCTTTAGTTCATGATATAATGCTTCATCCGTATCAGCTGTTTGATTAGGGGGCCTATATATAACCACAACAAGAAGTTTGAAATCGTTCACTTTAAGTTCTGCTATAGTCGAATCTATCGGTTCTGGAATTGTGTGCTTTACTTCTATAACGTTCGCAATATTATCTTTGATATACAACATAACACTGCCTTCTCGCCTACCTATTCTGTTTTTAACAAAAAGTCTATAACCTCTAATTTGATACTCCCCTACAAAGTCACAATTCATTTAGGCCTATTGCAATTAAATCATAGTCTTTATAAGCAATTCGAGAAAAAATTTATTTTATTTCATAGGCTACGAGCATTTAAGGATAGAACCTTCAAATTGTTTGTAATTGCGACACCTTCATGAGCACAGGGGAAATAATTTGTGGAAATTACGCTGGGACCATTCAAGTTATGGCAGCCTGAAAAGAAGAGAGTATTATGAAATAGTCTTCCTAAATGCGCAGTGCCAACATCATTAAGATGAAGTCTATCTTCGAGGAACAAGTCCCTCCTGCCGTAGAAACTGTTCCAAAAATTTGCAAAATGCACTCCTTCCTGTTGGCAAAGAGACTTTAGGTTATTGTTGATATAGGTCGCCTTGCTGTAGAAATTGTTACGTTGGATAATTCGAGGAAGTATACCTGTTAAAACAATCTTCTTAGTTTTTTCCTTTAATCGCTCTAGTAAGTCCCTGTACCTAGCCAGCAGTTCTTCCGATCTAGAATTTAAAACATTATTAGTACCGACATGAATAACATACGTTGTGTCCTCAGAGGTACCATCTGTAATGGCACCTACGACGAGGGTTTCTCCCACAGAATTCCTCGAGCTGCCCTCGAACAATGGAAGTGCCACTGAGTCGTATTTCTGGTTCATCAGCATCTTGAAACCTAAAACAGAAAGCGTACTGTTTGTTATTACTGGTAGACAAATCTTAGGATTTCTCAATGGGGCTCCATTACGCACTCGAATGAAGGGTTGGGAACTAGCGGGAAAGAGAGGGCTATTAGTACTATTTATATTATTAGTAGAAACTGAGGCAGGAGGGGTCATAACTGGAGTCTCAAGGGATTCTAATTTTGCCATCAGGAGCATCACACTTTCTTCAAGCCTCACTCTAGCCTCCCTCTCACATTCTAACTCATTCCTCAGGACTTCCATGCTTGAGCACCACCTGCAAACTAACTGTTCATTATTATTAGCCACTGTAAATGCGTAAGCAGCAAATTTCCCTTCACACCAACTGCAAGTACTTGATGGGGATGCCATGCTCTTAATTAGTTAAAAAACAAAAAATGAGTGTTTGGAAATTAATAAATTACAATGTAGGCCTACCACGTGCTTATTGTGCCATCACCTGCGCAAACCCTCAAAAATGTTCTTGAAACGGAGAAACAGGTTCTTGTAACACAATTTTATACTAAATGAATATATAATTAAGCTACCAATGAAAGATCTGTAAAAGAAAAAGTATTAAATGAAACTTATCTGCCCACTATTCGACCAACTTTTTTCCCATGGTAGGTGACCACACTCTACTTGATCTCCCAAAGGAAAGGAAAATGAACCTTATGAAACCTCATTTTCTGATAGATTTCAAAAACAAACAAGGCAAGTCACATGCACTAGCCTTGGTTTAATCAAATAATATAGTAATGAATAAAGTCAATAAATGAAATATATTCATTAATGAATGGTTAGTAACATGAAGTAATTTAGTTAAGAATGCACCAAACACTAATTTTTTTAAAGACACTTCAATGAAAACCACTTATTCAATTGGTAACACTGGACAATCAAATTCAATTGGTAACACTGGACATTCCTAAGTTATACATTTTAGTTTAGAGAATATCATATACTATGCTTTAAGATCCCAAAATCCCTGAAAGTTTTAGACACATGGGTAAATCCAGGTTAAAGAGACAGATAAACAACATGGTCATGTCTTCAATTTGCATAAAACTTGGTCTGGGGGCGTTTTTTAGTGAAAAAAAAACATTCCCAAATTTTTTTGAAAATCAGTCAAATAGGTCAAAATTTAGGGTCAGGTCAAGTTTTGGCCAAATTGTGACCTAAGAATTTTTTAAATCCCTATATATCAGCTTCTAATTGTCATAGCTTAATAAACTTTATATGGATGGAAGCAGAATGAGCTCTAAGTTTCCAAAAATGATACTTTCATTTGGATAATTTAATAAAAAAAAACACTTAATTTTGAAAAAACAAAAGAATTTCAGGATTTGACATTGAAGGGATCAATTTTTTAAAAATTTTATTGAAGAAAAAATGTTGCCTGAGCAAAGATCTATCATAATCAGCAATAAAAAGTTAGCTTATAGGCCATTATATAGCTTAAACTTAATTTTATTAATGCTGGCTTTCTTCATTTTCTAGTTTTTATTTTTCTATTTTCAGATTTTAATAACTATATATTGAAAGATACAGGTGTACCTAAATATCCACCTAAATAACTTTAAAAAATGCCAAAAAATAAGAAATTATATTGTGATCCTTTAAAAAAACACAAAAAAAGAATTTTCAATAATATTAAAAAAGTTACGGAACTTACAGCTTCTGTAAGTTATGGAGTTCTTCAAAAGGATCAGCTATTGTGTAGCAATTGCTACACCTTTATAAGAAGTCAACCTGGAATATGGTACTGGAATCTGTACCAGCACCAGCAGAAGATTCCACAATAATTTTTTTTTATGTATCCAAAAAATGAAGTTATAGAAATAGAAAATTCCCTCCAAGAGCATCTCAATTTACCGATTATCTCAATTAAAGGTACCCAAAAATTATATAGATTTATCCCTTTGTCAGCAAACACTTTAAAAGTATATTCATCATCTAATAGTCTTCAGTCAGAAGAAATAAGAAAAATTGTTAGTGGAGAAGAAGTAGATTATGATGGAGAAGCTGGTGATATCACAGGAGAGTTAAGCAATAAAGAAATAGAAGTAGGCTCTTTTGTCAGTTGTGTACACAAAAAAGAATTGTGGTTAGGACTGGTCAAGTCGTATGATGCAGAATATGAAGATTATTTGATTAAATTTCTTTATCCTTCAGGAATAGCGCCCTCGTACATTTTTCCTGCAGAAGACGATATTTGCCCTGTTCCCCCTGAGAACATATTTGGAACAGTTGAGTCAAGTTTAAGAGGCGGAACAAGGATACAGTATGTTTTTCCAGCTCAAGATTTAGAAAATTTCTTGAGAAAACTTAAAACAAATTAGCATATATGTATGAAGTTAGACTTAGCATGTATGTAGAATGTAGAGTAGATACGTATTTAAATTATAATTAATAATTACAAATGCTAAGTATATCCTTATTATATTGTTATCCTACTATTTAATATGTTTAGTTTCATTAAATAAATTTTTGATGATGAAATTCTGAAAAAATGAACAAAGCCAGCATTAATAAAATTAAGTTTTAAGCTATATAATGGCCTGTAAGCTAACTTTTTATTGCTGATTATGGTAGATCTTTGCTCAGGCAACATTTTTTTTTTTCAATAAAATTTTTTAAAAAATTGATCCCTTCAAGGTCAAATCCTGAATTTTTTTTTTGTTTAAATTTCAAAATTAAGCGTTTTTTTTATTATTAAATTATCCCAACGAAAGTACCATTTTTGGAAACTAGAGCTCATTCCGCTTCCATCCATATAAAGTTTATTAAGCTACGACAATTAGAAGCCGAGATATAGGGATTAAAAAATTCTTAGGTCACAATTTGACCTATTTGACCAATTTTCAAAAAAATGGGAATTTGTTTGTTTCACTAAAAAACACCCTCAGACCAAGTTTCGTGAATATTGAAGATGTATTAATGTTATATCAACACTTCTACCTGTCTATTTATCCTGGATTAACCAGGTCAACTGTACAGTGTACAGTTGACCTGGTAATCCAGTGTACACTCATGATGATTGGTTAGGTTGTCATGATATTTTTGTTTGTTTTGACAGTAAACTAACAAAAATATCATGACTTAACCTAACCAGGCATTCTGTTAACCTAACCAATTGGTAGAGTCTAGAATTTGATGGTCCTTTAGCCAAGTCATTTTTTTCTGCCAGCCATCAAACCAAAAAGATCCCAATACTACGGTTTAAAAATATATACAGTAAACCCTCATTATTCGCAGTAGATGCATTCCACTCACACCGCGAATAAGGGAAATCCGCGAATATGCCATACTCCATTGATTTTGTGCCTAATGTACGTAGTAAATTTTTCGGTAAACTTGGTAAACTAGACTTTGGTAAACTAAACTCATTTCTAACTTTACGTATATTTGAATACCAAAAACGGAAAAGGAGACAACATACAACAGCATAATATATAATATGAGGGAGGTAGTGTTGCCTGGTAAGAACTCAACTTCAACACCCTCTGCCAGGAACTCATGCTTTAGAGGATGTCCAGGTGCATTGTCCAAGAGGAGGAGAACCTTGAACTCTAACCCCTCATCATTCAGGTACCTACGCACCTCTTTAACGAAACAATTGGCGAACCAGGTCTGGAAGATAGTCTTTGTTGTCCATGCCTTCTTATTATGCAACCAGAAGACAGGAAGGTGGTTCATATCCTTGCCTTTTAGTGCTCGCGGGCGGGCTGCCTTATGAATTAAGCCAGGCTTCACCATGTGACCTGCAGCATTGACACAAAAGAGAAGAGTTACAGGATCTTTTGCGGCTTTGAATCCCGATGCATGACATTGTGCAGCGAAAAATGTTTTTTGAATCTTTCAAACCAGCCTTTACTAGCTACAAAGCTTGATTCAGGAGTGGTGCTCATTCCTTCTCCTCCATCAGCAGCCTTGAAGCAGTGACCGCGAATAATTGAAGCCACGAATAGCTAGGGTTTACTGTATTTTAAATTTGTTAAATTGCAATAACTGCCTCACTATTTGTTTCTCTAAAACATGAATGTTATTTTTGAAATCCTCGATTAAAACTGGACAATAAAAAACAATGTTAAAAAATATTACAGGCTGTCGAACCAAAAAGCTCCTAATTTGCAGATGACTTCCTTATTCTTGTAACTAACATTCCTCTTAATAATACCTAACATTTTATTTGCTTTATTTCTAGCCTCTAAGCACTGCTTAGAAAATTTTAGATCACTACAAACTATAATGCCAAGATTCCTTTCCTTTCTAACATCCTCCAACCAGTTCCCTTGCATCTCATAACTAAAGTGTTCATTATTTCTACCAAAATGCATGACTTTGCATTTTTGAAACACTGAATTTCATCTGCCATTTACTAGCCCAAGCAACTAATCTATCAAGATCTTTTTGCAGTTTAGAAGAATTTTTTATATTTGTAAGTGGAGCAACTACTTTTGTATCATCTGCAAATTTAGAAATTTTACAACCTACTCCTTTCTCTAAATCATTTAGCTAGGTACAGTATAAAATAAAGAGTAATAAACCTAAAACTGATCCCTGTGGTACCCCCCTTTTCACTTTCTGCCACCCAGATTCATAACCATTTAGAATGACCCTCTGTACTCTGTCTTCTAACCATTTTTCTACCCAATTTAAAACTGACCCTAATATAGGCCTACCATGAGCTCTTAATTTATATAGAAGTCTCCTATGTGGAACCTTGTCAAATGCTTTACTAAAATCCAAATAAATAACATCTACATCATTTCCATTACCTACATGATCAGTTACAAATTCTAAAAAGTCTAAGACATCAGACAAACAAGACCTTCCTGATCTGAATCCATGTTGTGAACTTGAAATAAGGGTAATAATCTACTTAAGCTCCTGTCTCTCCGAATTTCATAAATTATACATCAGTAGCTTCATTTCTTCATTAGGAATGTGATTTAGACACTCTCTTGTCAGGGAAATGCTTCAAAACCTAATCTAACCTAAAAAAAATCTAGAGAGTTTTAACCAAACTTTTCTGGTCAATTTTGAGGTGCTTTGCACGAATCTGCCATTGGTATCCTGCGCAAATGCGTACTTTTCAAGATATCATAAACATAGGATATGTTCATGTTACGAGATCTCATAAATGATGCATTACCACAGGAAACGCGCAAAACACCTCAAAATTAACCAGAAAAGTTTGCTCTCATCATTTTCATTTAACCCTTTAAGCCCTGAATTTTTTGTAGGGTTAAGTTATGAATCCTTGTATTTGAAACATTAGCAGTTTGTACCTTCAGTCCTTAAAGGGTTAAACTAATAATAACAAAAATATCATGACTTAACCTAACCAATCATCAAGGGCATACAGTTGACCTAACAGAGCATTCAGTTAACCTAACTGGGCATTCAACTAGGTTAATATGTTTTAAATGACATGGGCTGGACCTGTAAATCAAAATAACTTTTTATGGGGTACTGTAGTTTTAGTCGCTTTATTCAAATTTGTCACTCATTTTTTGTACAAATGCATATTAATGGTAAAAATTATGATACTAATAATATTTATATAAATACACTAATTTTTTGTCCAGAGAGTATAATTTTGGACTATTTTTTCGCTATTCTGCAACTTAATTAGTTTGTTGGTTTCTGTTCTGGCTATTTTTTTTTCTAATTGGATTCAGTTTGGTGGTGTTTGTGATAGAATTATGACATGCCATTCATGTGATTTCAACTTTGAGAACTTGATTCGTCATGTGCCCTAGATGAAGACAAAGCATTGGATGTTTTTATCAATTACAACATTATTCTCTCATCCTTAACTTACCCAAAATGTGACAGTGAGTGCCTAATATGAAAAGATCAGAAGATATTTAGGTAAAATAACAAATATTAATTAACCTGTTTGGTTAATTGAATGCCCGCTTAGGTCAATTGTACGCCCTTGATGATTGGTTACGTTAAGTCATGATATTTTCGTTAGTTTAAACAAAAATGATAGGAGTAAACTTTTCTGGTTAATTTTGAGGTGTTTTGCATGTTTCCTGTAGTAATGCGTCATTTTAATACAGGGGTACTTCCTGACCTGTGAAAGCTTTGTGAGGTGGTACCAATCTTCAAGAAGGGCTCAAGACACAACCCCCTTAATTATAGACCTGTTAGCCTTACATCTGTTTGATGTAAGAGTTTCGAGCGACTGGTTTGGCAGCATATATATGATTATCTTTACCTCAATGATTTAATTTCAGCTAACCAGTTTGGATTCTGTAAAGGTAAATCAGTGGAGGACCAGCTATTGTTGACCTACAATGATGTGTCTAGCTGGGTGGACCAGGGTAGAGTGGTGGATTTAATATTTTTTTATTTTTCTAAAGCCTTTGATGTTGTTTGTCACTCGGTGCTCCTGCAGAAACTGAGTGAACTGGGCATCCAAGGTAATATCCTTGTTTGGATTCATGAATTCTTGGTTGGAAGGTGGATGTGTGTGTCAGTCTCTGGAGTTACCAGCAATTATAGACAGGTGTTAAGTGGGGTACCCCAGGGCTCCATTCTGGGGCCAATTCTTTTTTTTGATATATGTCAATTTTGTCCCCTCACAGATTTCATCTAAATTTAAGATCTTTGCTGATGATCTGAAGATCTATCTTATTATTGATCATCATGATTTTTCTCTGACACTGCGTGATATAGCATCCAGCCAATGGGATATCAATTTGATAGTAGAAACTGCTGCCTCTTGGGGGCTATCTATTAATGCTAGCAAGTGTGCAATATTAAGGTTTCACAGAGGTCTCATAGATTGGCAGGAATTAGGACTATACTCTTATTATAATTTAAATGCAACCCCTATCCAGTTCATCGACTCTTATACAGATCTCAGCGTGATGGTGGATGTCTCTCTTAAGTTTCATCTGCACATAAGAAATATTGTTAATAAGGCTGGTGGACTGGTTTAAAATTTCCTTCGGTCAACAGTGTGCAGATCGCTTGATTTTATGACTCATCCCTACCAAACCCACATCAGGCCTCTTCTGGAGTTTTCATCCTCAGTTTGGGCAACTGGCTAATCAGGAGATCTCCATCTCCTGGAGTCTGCTCAGTGTAGGTGGACTCGCAATATTGAGGGAATGGAAGGGTTGGATTATCCTAATAGACTCAGGAGACTTAACTGGTACTCTGTCAGGGGCAGATTATTGAGGGTGGATGATTAGATGCTGGAGGCTCTTCCATGGGAAGTGCAGCTTACATCCTGAGGACTTTTTTACATTGGCCCCTGGCTTTACCAGGGGCCACTGTTTCAAGGTGGCCCATGAATATAGTGCTTTGGTGTGTAGGTGATATTTTTATAGTGCTTTGGTATGTAGGTGTCTCTGAATGGAATAGTTTGCCTGAATGAGTGGTGCAGAGTGGCAGTTTGGAGAGCTTCAAGAAAGGCCTGCATGACTGTTTAGGTTTTAAGCTGTATGCATTTGATTGAATCTACCTTGTTACATATGCATGCAATATGATCTAGTTATATCTGTGTGTGCTAAGGTACATTTTCCAGTCCATAGCTTTGTTTGTAAATACTGGTGCGCCTGTGGGTTTGGGTTCCTCTGCTTCCTTCTGGGGCTTTTTGTACTCTGGCTAATGCTCCCTTGTCGGAGGAACCAACCAGGTAAGTTACAAGATCTCGTAACAAACATGTTAGGGTATGCTTTATTGTATAAAATGTAGTCAAAAATACATTTTTCAAGTGTATTTTGGTATGCTTTGTTCGAATATGACCTTCATTTCTTGTGCAAATCAACAGAAATACAGTTGTCATTGCATGGCCCAAACATATTTCTGTTCATTTGCATGAGAAATGAAGTTTATATTTGAACAGAGCATACCAAAATACTAGAAAAATATATTTTTGATTTCAACTTCAGGCCATGTCATTTGTGACATAATTATCTTCAATTAACCTAACAGGTTAATATGGGTTATTTCACCTATCTTCTGATCTTTTCATATTAGGCACTCACTGTCACATTTCGGGCAAGTTAAGGATGAAAGAATAAAGCCATAATTGATAAAAACATCCAATGCTTTGTCTTCATCTAGGGCACATGACGAATCAAGTCCTCAAAGTTGAAATCACACGAATGGCACATCATAATTCTATTGCAAACACCACCAAACTGAATCCAATTAGAATTTACACATTTACAAGTGAAGATCATGAGTTTTCAATACCTCACAGTACTATGGGGGGCACCACTCAGCAGAGGAATCTCTTTAAATGGGGTGTGTAAGGACAGAGAGTATCCCTTAACCCAAGATGCTGCCTCCCTATATCCCACAACACTTGTGTTGAGCTGAGATCTATCACCTAAATGCACATAATATATATGAAATAAACTAGTACTATTCATGCAATAAAAATGGGCCTAAACACTATCACCAGATGTCCCTTGCAGACATCAAACTATCCAACCTTCTTTTGAAAGAATCAAGTGTATCTGGTCACCACTTCCTCTGTCAGACTGTTCCAAAACTTGATTACTCTGTTTGTAAAACTATGTTTTCTTAAATTTGTTCTACATCTTGGCTTAAATAATTTCATACTATGACCTCTAGTCTGGTTGTTGTGATCTTTAATGAAAAGAGAATCAAAATCTATCTTATCCAACCCTTTTATCATTTTATACACCTCTATCATATCACCCCTTAACCTCCTCCTTTTTAATGAGAACATGTTTAGATATGCCAGTCTTTCCCTATATGTCAATTGTCTTAGAGATGGGATCATTTTTGTTGCTCATTTCTGTACTTTTTCCAGTTTTTCAGTATCTTGTATCAAATAGGGACTATTAAATTGAATACAGTATTCAAGGAGGGGTCTCACATATGAAATGTATAGTTGCTTTATAATATTGGGTGATTTGTAGTCTAGCATTTGCTTTATTTCTGATTTCCATACAGTGATTTGAGGGTTTAAGTTCATTAGTCACAGTGACACCCAAGTCTTTCTCTTTATCATCATTTTTAATTCAAATTCCATTCATATTGTATTCAAATTCTGGATTTTTTGGCCCAATATGCATAACCTTGCACTTATCAACATTAAATCTCATCTCCCACTTATCTGCCCAGGCTGTTACTCAAGTCTTTTTGTATTGTCATTGCTCCTGCTATTGACTTAACATTATGGCCTAATTTTGTATCATCAGCAAATTTTGAGGTTTTACATGATAGGCCCTTCTCTAGATCATTTATATAGACAACAAAAAGCAGAGGTTCCAGCACAGACCCCTGTGCGACTCCGCTCAATACGGGTCTCCAAGTAGACTTATTTCCATTTAGATGAACTCTCTTTTCTGTTTCTCAGCCATTCTTCTATCCAGTCAGCTATATGACCTCTTATACCATGGGCTCTAACTTTTACCAACAATCTTGCATGAGGAACAGTATCAAATGCCTTTGCAAAATCTAAGTATACTATATCTACTGGCTCTTTATTGTCCAAATGCAATAGGACTCCATCATAAAATTCAATCAAGTTGGTTAGACAGGACCTTCCATTTCAAAAGCCATGCTGGCTATCATTTATAAGGTTGCACTCTTCAAGGAACTCAGTAACTTTACCTCTAATGATACTTTTGAGTAATTTGGAAATAATGGAGGTGAGGCTGATGGGTCTGTAGTTTTTTACCAAGTTTCTATTTCCTTTTTTAAAGATTGGAGCCACATTTGCTTTCTCCCAATCCTCTGGAATTTCAGTACATATCAATGATTTATTAAAAATAATTTCTAGTGCCTGTGGTATATTCTTTTTGGCAGCTTTTATGACTATTGGATACATTTCATCTGGCCCTGGAGATTTTTTCATTTTTAATTTATCTATTGCTTTTAGGATATCTAGTTTTGTTATCCTTAATTCATTTATTTCTCTATCTTGTCCTGGTAGTATAAGATCAGGAATATTACTGTATTTAAATTTTCATTTGTGAATACTGATGAGAAGTATTTGTTTACTTCTTCAGTTATTTCAAGATCATCATCTATAGTTTTATCATCTATATGGAGGGGGCCAATTTTCTTTTTAACTCTACTTTTCAAATTGAAGTGACTGAAAAACTTCTCAGGATTGTTTTTTGAATTCTTGGCTAGGCTTTTTTCCAGGTCACGTTTGCTATCTCTGATTGCTTTCTTGCAAATGCTTCTTTTACTTTTATATATTTTGGAGTCTGTGCCATTTTTAGTTCTTTTGAATTTATGAAATGCTTTTTTTTTTTCTCTGATTGCTCTTTTTACATTGCAGTTTATCCAAGGTTGCTTTTTATTTTTTCCATTTCTGATTTTACACTGTGGGATATGCTTCCTTTATATGTTCATTATTATACTTTTAAATATTTCCCACATACTAGTTACTGTCTGTTCAGGCTATAGAATATCTGTCCAATTTATTAGACACAGATCATTTACTAGTCCATTTATATTTCCTTTTAAAATCTGGGATTTCTACTTTATTTTCACTAGGTCTTGAATTACAAACAATATTAAACCGAAGGATACAATGATCACCTGAACCTAGTGTTTCTGAAACTGAGATATCCTGGAAGGTATCTGGATTATTTGTTAGAATTAAATCTAGAATGGCATCATCTCTGGTTGGCTCCTTTACTAACTGCGTTAAACCATTCTCAATTATACAGTCTAAGAATCTCTCATTACTTTCTGGTGTTTGTAATATTCCCCAGTCTATATGCCTATAATTGAAATCAACAATAATATTGCTTGTCATTGCTTATTTATTTCATCAATAAGTTTATTTTCTACATACTTATTTTCTTCTCTACTTTTGGGGATTCCTCCAACTGAACATCCCTCAGGTGGTCTATAGATACCCCCTATCCTGATTCTCCTAGCATTTTTATGCCCAATATCTATCCATACAGATTCAACTATTTCTTCTTTAATGGAGGTAACTTCAACTGGATTCAGATTTGTCTTGGCATAAATAAATACTCCACCACCCTCTGAATATTTACGTTCATAATAAAAAAGTTCATAGCCATCAATTTCATAAGTAACGGTATTATCTCTTTCACTAAATGGACTATTTGGTATCATACTAAATTTTATCCAAGTTTCAGTGACAATCATAACATGAGGATTTTCAATACCTATGTATGCCTTCAATTCATTTATTTTATCTCAGATACTTCTTGCATTTACATAGAAAAATGACAAAGAACCATTGGAATATTTTGCTTATAATTTAGTCTGGTTCTTGTTCTGTGATGGTACCATATATTATTTGCATCTCTTTTACTTTCTTTGTTGACCTGTTGACTGTTTGAAAATGACCTTCATTTCCAGTAGCAGATTATAATGGGGGCAAAGGGGGCAGTTGCCCCTGGCACCAGATGCTGACTGGCCCCAAGATGCTGACCAACCCCAAGAAACTATGTAAATGCTATAATCTACCATTGAAATTGGTTGACCGTGAGGAAGAAAAAAAATTCTAGATTCCACTTCTACAAAACCTAGTTTAGTATCCCATTTATGTGAACAAAGTATACATTTTCTGTAATCACATCTTTGTTTTTTTTTTTTTTCTGTCGATTGATCCCAGTCAGCTGATCACATCACTCATGTATGATGTATCAGGTAAAGAATTGTTTTTCTAGTGACACCAGCCCGAAAATATTCATTGCTTCCAGCCCTAACAATGCTTAATCCGGCCCTGTTCATTTCCTTGGGAAATGTGCCATTTTTTCAGTTTTTCCAGAAATGACCTAACCTAACCTAACCAAACCTAATTAAATAACTCAGATTAATTGAATGCCTGGTTAGGTCAATTGTACGTCCTTCATGATTGGTTAGGTTGTCATATTATTTTCATTAGTTTTAATGGGCAATCAATTGACCTAACCAAGCATTCAATTAACCAGAGTTATTTAATTAGATTTCGAAACTTTCGTTGTTAAAACGAATAATTACCAAATTTGGTTCCACATAATTTAGGACTGTCACATTATTAGTTAGAATTTAGGACCATAAAAGTGAGGATATCCTGGGGTCTGGGATAACAGGAAAGTACTCATTGTTGTTCTTATGGACAGAGTTGAATAACTCACTGTAGTGTTCCTTCCATAATTTGACTATATTCTCAGTCCCAGTTACATTTTCAATATTAGCAGAGAGGGACATTGCACTATTATTCATTGTTTTCAATTCTTCCCAAAAGTTTCTTGGGTTAAGATTCAGTTTAGCACCAGGAACCCAATTTTTGCATGAAAATAGGTTTAACAGATGTAGAATTTGATTGCAAATCGATTTTTTATTTAACATTTTTTGCACAAATTCATATTTACTGAGGAAAAAAAAATAATAATAATAATAATTGGGAGTCAATGTTTTCATAGAGACATAGACGTCCCTATATGACGTAACATCAGCTGACCGCAATTGACCAATCAGCTACTACAAGACATATTTCATGCATGTGCTAACACTTGAAGATCACGGCCCCCAGCCTCAGTACTAACGAAAATATCCCAACTTAACCTAACCAATTGTTAGGTCAACTGTACGGTGTACGCCCTTGATGACTGGTTAGGTTGAGTCATGATATTTTCATTAGTTAGCCTTATAAGGCTAACTAACAAAGGCTATATATATACAGGGTGTCCGAGAATTATCTGTACAATTTTTGGCTGTTATTAAAAGTCAACCATGAAGTGTAGAAATTCCAGCTTTGTCCCATTTTACAGAGAATCTCATTAAGTTTTTTCTGATACCAAGTTCTGACAAGTTTTTTAGAAATTCCAGTGTGTCCGAACATTATCTGTACAATTTCATCTTTTAATAAAATTCTTGATAACACACGTAAAATTCTTAAACAAGATTATTTAGAATCTGTATTTTCAAAAGTTTCTTTTATTAAAGTAACATTGTTACAAACATTCGATATGTGCACCATTAGTGATTCGCAAAACATCCAATCGATATTCCAAATGTTGCCATGTACGCTGCAGCATATTCACATCAATTCGCTCAATAGCAGCTGTGATTCTTGCTTTTAAATCATCAATGTCTGTCACCCGCATACATTTCTAAAAAACTTGTCAAAACGTGGTATCAGAAAAAACTTATGAGATTCTCTGTAAAATAGGACAACACTGGAATTTCTACACTTCATGGTTGACTTTTAATAACAGCCAAAAATTGTACAGATAATTCTCGGACACCCGGCATATATACTGTATATATTATATATATATATATATTTTTTTTTTTTTTCAAAGTATGACCGCTCATGGCCACCAAAAGAAAGGTGGATAGCAGAGCGAACACAGGACGAAGACTATGAAACAGCTAACGGAAGTGAACAATAGATGGGGAGGAGGAGGGAAAAAAAATAAAAAATAAAAAATATCATAGAGTCACAACCGGTAAAGAAGTCAGGAGGAAGGAGAACAACCCGGTTACCGAAAAGTAGGGACCTTCCGATAGAATAGCGCCAAGCCTATCACAAGGCCCGACGCTCTCCAAAAAGGGAAAATACTCTGCGCGCAGCGCAGAGTAAAGCGGACACTCCACCAGCAGGTGGGCAACTGTGAGTAAGATGTTACAATCGGGACATCGGGGCACCCAATCCCCGGCCATCAAATAGCCATGGGTCAGGTGGGTGTGGCCAATACGGAGGCAGGCCAAAGCCACCTCCTTATGGCGCGACCGATGGAAGGAAGAGGCCCAACATCCCAATTTGGGTTTAATCTTGCAGAGTTTGTTAATTGTATCGCCATCCCAGCGACTCTGCCACTGGGACCGCAAAAACCTATAGAAGCCAGGGATATAATTGGAAAAGGGGAGGGACACGGGTGAAACCTGTAGTCGGCACGCGGAATGGGCAGCTCGATCGGCAGCCTCATTTCCAGCCACGTTAACATGTGCAGGAGCCCAGCAAAATACCACCTCCTTGCCACCAGAAGCGACAAGGATATGGCACAGTAGCTGGATTCGTTGGACCAGTGGGTGGACAGGGTCAAAACACTCCAGGCCATCCAGGGCACTGCGGGAATCTGAAAACTGTAGATGACAAACGACCCATCCGGATGCTCCCGCACCACCTCACCTCCAGAGCGCTCAGAATGGCATAGAGCTCCGCCGTGAAAATGGAAGCCTCATCAGGGAGACGGGTACATCGGGGAGCAAGGGCAAACGACTGGGGAACAGCCACGGCCCCAACGCCCCCCGACGACCTCGAGCCATCTGTGAAGACCGCAACACATGCAGAGTGACACGCTGCATGCTGAAGGAACAGAGACCGAAGCAAGGCAGAGTCAGAATCGGCCCTGCGAACGGGGCGCAACACCCTACAGCACGCAACAGGGGTGCTCTCCCAAGGTGCAACACCCCTGAAAGAGACCGGTATAACGGATGGAGGAGGAGTGCCCATACCATCGAGGAGGGAGGTCACCGTGTCGGTGAAATACCATCCCGGCAGAACGCCCTTTCAACCACCTGGAACAGAGGAGAGGTGGGAAGATGGAGGATCCGGAGATAGTGCTTAGCAATGAGGAACGACCTCCGATCCTCCAAGGGAGGGATGTCGCACTCAACCTGCAGATTATCAACCGGAGAGGAGCGGAAGGCGCCAGATGACATGCGCAGTCCTCTAGAGAGGACCGGATCCAGTATCCGAAGGGCCGTGCGGGAGGCGGAGCCATACACCACACTCCCATAGTCTAATTTTGACTGTACCTAGTGATGTTAAAAAACCATTTTTTTTTATGTCCATGTTGTTGTTTTTTTGTTTTTGTAATTTTTTTGTTTTTTATTGTTTTTTTTGTTTTTTTTTAATAATTAATATAGATATTGCCAATTTAATTATAAAGTATACTTTTGCAATGATATATATTATAAAAATAAATAAATAAATAAATAATAAAATAGGCCATATGGTACCAGTATAGAATGTCCTTTTCAGCCTATTTACAGAAAAAAACTGGCCTCTTTCTTGCACTGAAAGTCTTGTATCTTGAGATCCGTTAAACTTGCGAGAACACTGGCTGGGAGCTGACTGCCCATTGTCCAACCTTTCCAGGACTCTCCCATCCATGCCTCGGATTTTGAATCTCCCACTTAACTATCCTTTAGACCCGCGATGACATATTTTTCCCCCGAGACCATCCATATATATACACATACACATACACCCATATACATATATACCAATATATACATAAATACTTATATACACATATTTATATCTATTATATACCCCATACATACGCATACATCCAGAATTCCAGATACATACGCACGCATACTCACATATATACCTACACAAACTCATACACCTCTATTTCGCCCTTTCATTACCTCCGAGATCATTTAGCACATATACAGTAATATCCATACAGCCAAAAGAAACTGATTAAACACAGACAGAGCAGCAAAGCTAGTATTTATATCCCAAAATGCAAAATTCCAAGAAAGTGAAGTAAAACATGGTGCTACATTGGCTTCATCAACATCCAAATCTGCAATAAGTACCAGTACCTGTGATATTGAAACTATATGCTCTAATCAATCTAGTGATAATGATTCTTCAATGGAAATAGAATCAGATAATGAAAGTTAAACAGCATTAGGTTAACACAAAGGTTAAAGAAAGAGATGAATATTTTTATTTTTTTTATTTTTCTATTTGGAATATATATATATATATATATATATACAGTGGCGGTTCCTCATATGGGCAATATGGGCAGCCGCACAGGGCGGCATTTGTGGAGGGGCGGCATGAGCGCCTGCAAAAAAAATAAAAATAAAAATAAGAATAAATAAATAAAGAAATAAATAAAAATAAAAAATAAAATAAAATAAATAATAAAAGATCAATGACTTTGCATCAAGGAAGGTAAGAAGAGTCAGGCTTTAGATGGCAGTTGTGCTGTGGTGCAATTATTTTGTTTCTTGTTCAAAGTGTAGCATAATAATTACCTTCTCTTAAGTGTCTTATTCTATTTATGTGATAGAGCATTTGTACAATTTAGAAATTTGATTCTCTAGTTTATTTATGGCAGTTGTGCAATTTAATTTGTATTTTTCCTGTTCATAATATCATAATTACATTCTCTTAAGTGAGTTATTCTATTTACGTGATGAAGGATTTGTAAAATTCAGAAATTTGAGTCTTTGTTTTGGTTCTGAAGTTCCAACAATTAGTCCAATAAAAAGTTATTTTGTGAAAGAGTTATGTCTGTCCTTTATTTTGGGGGATTCGAATGTGTGTGTGTTGGCGAACAGGGGGGGGGGGCGCTGAAGGTGAGGTTCGCCCAGGGCGTCATGTAAGCTAGGACCGCCACTGTATATATATATATACACTGGTATTCTTGCCAATCACAATTATATATATTGTTTTATACCAGTATTATGTATTTTTTATTATGTATATTATACCAGTACCTGTGATATTGAAACTAGCATATATGCTCTACCCAATCTAGTGATGATTCTTCCATGGAAATGAAGGTTAAACAACATTAGGTTAACAAAAAGGCTCAAAAAAAGGTGAATATTTTCCTTTTCTATCTGGAATATATATACTGGTACTCTTGCCAATCACAATTATGTATATTGTTTGAAACGAGGAAGAATGTTTTATGTTCTAGTTAAAAAATATATATACATATAAAAAATGAGGGTTTGTTTTTCCTTTCTATTATATACTTTTTGCGTGATTCAATTTTTCTAAAAGATGACTATATATACTAGGTATAACCGTATAAGCATGGTAGTATAGTAAATTATAGGTAATACTAATATACTTATTAGATTAAAGGAAGAAAAATATGGGATAAGTTTAAAACAATAAAAAAAAAAAAAAAAAAACTACCTTCGTTTTAAACAAAAAAACGACAAAAAATACAAAAAAAACGACACAATAAAAAACAACTCACATCACTAACTGTACCAGGGACACGTACAAACGGAGGAGTGTCCGCCTATCCGTGCCCCATCTAGTATGCGACAGATGTCCCAGCAAATCCAGGGTACGTCTCGCAGACTCGCGCAGCTGGCGAAGGTGGGGAACCCAGCTCAAACGGGTCGAAAACCATACCCAAGAAGCGTACTGATGGAACGAGGGCCAGAGGCTGACCCCCGAGTGTAAGGTTAAAGGCCGGGATGGTGCCGGATCCCCGTCTCCTCGACGGAAGGAAGGCCACACACGAAGTCTTCAGGGAAGACAGCGTAAGGCCCACCGACGACGCCCAGCGTTCAACCCGATTGACCGTGAGTTGGACTTGCCTCTCCACGAGGGGGGAACTCGTCCCCGCGGCATAGACAGCCAGATCATCTGCGTAGATGGAACAGCGCACCGAGGGCGGAAGGGCTCCCGGTAGCGCAGACATAACCAGATTGAAGCAGGAGACGCTCAAAAGTGACCCAGAGCTGGGCACTTGCGTTTTTTTTGCGGTACTGCGGTACTACCGTGTTGGTCGGTACCGCGGAAAGTACCGCGGGAAATTTGAATGCGGTAGCGGTACTGCTGTACTTTCAGCGATCCTTTGCGGTACTGCGTTATGCGGTACCGGTTTGGTAGTGCGGTAGTAGTACCGCAGTACCGCAGTACCGCAAAAAAACGGGCAAAAAAACGCAAGTGCCCAGATCTGCAGTCAAAACACACCCCTGGGGCACCCCCTCCTCCTGAACATACAGGTCAGATAGGGCCGCCCCATTACGGACGCAGAAAGTGCGACGGCAGAGGAAGTTACGAAGAAACGTGGGCAAAAAGCCCACAAAACCAAGAGACTTCAAACGGTCCATGACAACTCCCCGACGGGTCGTGTCATAGGCCTTTTGGACGTCGAAAAAGATGGCCAGAACAAGATTCCAGCAGGAAAATGCCTCCCGTACATCATGGCCAAGGAGGAGAAGGGGGTCCAGAGTACCCCGAAATCGACGAAAGCCATACTGGGTCGAGGGGTATAACCCAAGCAACTCCAGTGTAAAGGAAAGTCGGACGGCCACCATCTTTTCAAGGAGCTTGCATAAGCATATATATATATATATATATATATATATATATATATATATATA
Organism: Bathynomus jamesi; assembly: GCA_023014485.1. NCBI lineage: Eukaryota > Metazoa > Arthropoda > Malacostraca > Isopoda > Cirolanidae > Bathynomus > Bathynomus jamesi. Next base: position 41,331 of record JAJOZX010002005.1, read on the forward strand.
TATATATATATATATATATATATATATATATATATATATATATGGGATGAATTTCACAATTAGACACGTGAAATGAATGGATGATGCAAATCCACAAGGAAAAAGAAAAAGATTCCAAGTCCTTTCGTGTATTCAGAAGTACACCTCGTCAGGGAATGAAGGGAGAAGGGGAGATGACCAAAAATATATACAATGGGACAGAAAAATAAAAAGATTAACAAGAGTTGATTAGAGGCAAAAGGTATTTTAACAGGATATTGTCAATTTTATACATTCCCGCACTGTTATTAAAATTATTTTTAAAATGGATAAATGCACATTCTAGAATACGCCTTTCAATTATATCTGTTTTTTTAACGAGAGCTTTAGAATTAGGTTATTATTCGTTTTTTGACCCAGTCACACCCAGCTATAACAACAATATATATTGAATAACCAAGCTATAACAACAATATATATTGAATAACCAAGCTATAACAACAATATATATTGAATAACCAATCAAAACTGAATAAGAAAATATATATATTATCTTGTGCAAATTTGTATAAAATGTGTTTTTTTATTAAAATATATTTCCTATTTTTGGTGTTTTTTCAATATACGGATTGTATACAAAGTTTTGTCCGATAAATAAAATTTATTCAATAAAACCAAACATAAGTAATCTTCAGTGGTAGAAAGATGTTCAAAGTAATCGCCTTCATTTGCAATACATTTTTGCCATCTTCCTGGCAATTTCCTGATGCCATGTGCAAAGAATGTCCGTGGTTTAGCGGTAATCCAGGCATCTAGAACAGCGTGAATTTCTTCCGCAGATGAGAACTTCCTACCACGAATTGAAGATTTACTGTAAAACCGAGATCGCGCAGTTTCTGAACAGTTTTAGCAGCTGTATGAGGCTTCGCGTTATCATGGAGGTAGTGAAGATGGTGGTATCCCCCATTAACTAGTCGCCGACGTTTTTGCTGAATTGCTACCTTCAAGCGATCTAAATGCTGACAGTAAATATCAGCATTTATTGTTTGTCCACGTGGCAATACCTCCAAAAGGAGAACACCCTTGCAGTCCCAGTATACCGAGAGCAGATGTTTACGAATGGTCAACGTCCGTTGAACTTCCACATTTGGGATATCACCATCTCCTCTCCAACTCATATGGTGATAGCTGCCATCATTGTCCCAATAGATCCAAACTTCGTCCATTGTAATTAATTGTCCCAAGAAATCATTTGCAGCATATTTCTCCAACAACTCTAAACTTATACAAGAAACAAAACTAAAACGCACACACAAAACACCCACCATCCCTGACTTCACGGCGATCCGTCAAGATCGTACTGGGGGTAACGGGGGTGGACTCATCACTTACATACGTAAAAGCATTAGCTACACTGATGCCACCCAAAACATTACAAACACAATCCAAGCAGATAACACGATAGAAATACAGGCAGTTAACATTAAAACACGCGCAAAACACAACACCACACTAATCAACATTTACATCCCACCAGATAGTTCACCTCAGGTGCCAGCCAATTACAATCCACAGTTACACAATCTAGCCTCTCTCACTAATGTCATCTTAGGAGGAGACTTCAACGCCAAAGACACTAGTTGGTACCTGCACAACCAAAACAACACCAGAGGCGCCAACATAGCCATACAACTAAACAGCCTCTTCATTCTTAACAATACAGAAGAACATACACACATACCACATCAAGCAGGATACTCAAACTCCTCCCCAGACATAACGTTCTGTTCCCCCTCACTAGCAACACATACACAATGGAGAACAGAAAAACAACTGTCATCAGACCACCTGCCCATCATCATTACAACACATTCTACACTCTGCCCCAACAGCCTTAGGCACACTTACAGAAATTACAAGAAAGCTGATTGGGAACAGTTCAAAATACAGACTGAGGAACAATTCACCACATTAAACAGCACACCCATCATAAACATCGATACAACACTCAAGACATTTAATCAGATTATCAATAATGCAAACAAATACATACCCAAGGGCAACATTAGGAAATACAACCCAAATTACACTAGAGAAATAGCCCACCTCATAAGGCAACGTAACAACCTCAAATATAACACACAAACACCACACACAGAAGCCATAAAACAGCAGATACAACAGCTCAACACAGAAATAAACAACAAACTCAAAGAAAAACAAACAGAAACATTCAGGGAATTCATAACAACACTAAACCACTCCACAGATACATACAGGCTATACAAGACTATAAACAGCATTACCCACTCTAACAGCGGCATTCACACCTCACACGCGGCTATCTGTCGCAGCCAAAATAATATCCCAACATACACACAACAAGCTAACATTCTAGTTAATCACTACGCAAAGATAAGTCACTTAAACAGAGACAACAACCAGAAACATGCAGACAGACAAACAGCCAGACACAAGAAAACCTACAGACTCGACATGACCATTACACCCTTCAATACAGACCAGACCACCAAGATCATCAAAAACATTAAGAATTCGAAGGCTACTGGACCAGACAACATATCTAACATACACCTTAAACACTTGGGCCCACAAGGAATATTAGCTCTCACAAATATCAGCACATATTCATACCAACACTGTATTATTCCTGACATATGGAAACAAGGTAAAATTATTACACTACTCAAACCAAACAAAAATCCAACAGAACCAGCTTCCTATAGACCCATTACTTTACTATGCACACCTTCCAAAGTAACAGAAAGACTAATCTTACAAATCACCAACCCACACATACCACTATCGCCTACTCAACATGGATTCAGACCTCACCACTCAACCACGACATTACTCACTAACCTCACGCAGCACATCATGGATGGCATCAACTCCAGAAGACCAGCTCAACGTACACTATTAGCAACAATAGACATTAGTAAAGCATTTGATGCTATCCCACGCTTCCCTCTCATAAACAAAATACTCAACACAAACATGCACAATAACACCAAAAGGTGGCTGAGCAACTATCTCTCAGGAAGATACTCACATGTCACATTTAATGGCAAGTCATCCAAAAACAAGCTTTTTCCGAACGGGGTCCCTCAAGGCTCTGTTCTCTCACCAACACTCTTCAACTTATACATGCATGACATTCCAACACCCATAGATAACAAGCTTACCTTATCATCATATGCAGATGATATCACTCTAACATCCACCCACAACAACATCGACACCGCTACAAATAACCTACAAACATACATAAACAGTATACAAGACTGGCTCACACACAATAGACTCAAAGTAGCGCCCACAAAATCAACCATCACCTTGCTTACAAGCAACACAAAAGAACACCAGGTAATTCCACAGCTTACACTAAACAACATCAACATTCCACACACTCACAGAACCAAAATACTTGGTGTCACATACAACACATCATTATCTTTTGCAAACCACATTCAGGACATTAAAACCAAATGTACGTCAAGACTTAACACGCTTAGGGTACTAACAGGCACAAACTTTGGACACCAGCAGGAAACAACATCACTCATATACAAACAATATATTCGCTCAGTTATGGACTATGCTAGCCCATGCTGGGCACCCATTATCTCAAACACACACATAAACACCTTACAAACAATACAAAACAACGCACTTCGTATCATTACAGGATGCACTCAAACAACACCAATAGAACACCTGCACACAGAAACAAAAATACTAAAAGTTAGGGAACATTTAGACATGAGGGGAACACAATTCATGGCAGCAGCGACAACTAACCCACAACACCCTTGCCACTACATGTACAATCATGCACCAACACCTCGCACCATTAAGGTAACACCAGAGAGATATTATAACGAAATACTCCATTCCATACCACGCCCCACAGACATCACACAGTACAGAAAACACATACACACACATCTAACCCACAAAGCACTGACACGACTCGGTCCGAATGCGGTCCTAGGTGCGAAGCCGCCACCCATTAACAGGTCAGAGATCAGCCTGAGCAGATCGGATCGAGTTAACTTAGCACGATTCCGATGTGGACATCACCCAAACTTACGGACATATAAACACAGACTAGACAACTCCATAGACGACACCTGCCACCTGTGCCAAGACACACCACAAACAATTGAACACATTATGACGGACTGTACCGCTCTAGTACAACAACGAACACAACACAACATCACTAGTGCGCTGAACCTCTGGTCCACTCCGGAGAGGGCGATCGGTTACCTGCGTGCCGCCGGCTTGCTCGATCAGGGTGGGCTGATCGGCTAAACAACAACAACAACAACAACAACTCTAAACATATTCTCACGGTTTGCCTTTTGTTCAACAGTTAAATAATGTGGAATCCATCGATTAGATAAATAACGTTTCCCCATCTGAATAAGATGCTGCTGAATTGTTCTGTGACAAACTCCCAGTTCTAATGCAATACTCCTAGTCGTAGCATACTTCTCTGTATCCAGAAAGTTTTGTATACCTGTGTTCAAATCCAGTGATGGTCGACCACAACGTTGTTTATCATCGACACTGAAATAGTTTTCCTTGAATTGAGCCACCCACCGACGACATGTACGTTCATTTGTTGTTTCAGCACCAAGTGTCGAATTTATCTCTGCTGCTATGATTGCAGGTGACATTCCACGTTTCCAGAAGAAATAAATCAGCTTACGTACGTCTCTTCGTTCAAATTCCATGCTTAAAAATAAGCAATAAATGATAAATGCAGCTAGAAATGAATGAAGAGAAAATGATGATGGCTGACGGTTGGGTTGGCTAGGCGCTATGTAGCGCCTAGCCTACGCATAGCCTACGCATAGTGTTCGAAGCACGAGAATTATATATTCAATAAATCAACCGAATTTCAGTAGCCATAGACCTCATAATTACAAGAATATCAGCGTTTATTCATCGGACAAAACTTTGTATACAATCCTTATATATATATATATATATATTGACTATTTGGTGAATATTTCTTATTTTTGGTGATTCTGGCTGCTACTGCGTAATTCAATTTGTCCTGTTTTACAAATAAATCATTTTTAGCAATTTTTTGTCTGTTCAGTTCGGTTTTTTGTGACGAAGTATGACGTGTCACTTATGCATATTTGATTTTGAAGACGTGATCCGCCATATTGCCCTCGATGAAGACAAGAGTTTAGACTTTTTTTTTCAATCACGGAATAATTAAGACATCCGTGACCTGCCCTAAATACAATAGTGCTTGTATTTTAAGAAAAGACCAGAAGGTCTCTAGGTGTAAAAAAAATCCTAAAAATAAACGTGTCACTTCAGTTTAAGGGCAGGCGAAATTTAGCGGACTACCCATGCAAGGTTGGCACATGTTATTACATTATCATTTGTATAATTCAGGGCTGTGGAGTCAGTGATAAAATTTGCCGACTCCAACTCCGACTCCAGAAATCTGACTTGTATAATTACGACTCCGACTCCGATGGAATGTTAAGGCCAAATTGATTACGATTAGCTTTATTAGGCCAATGGAGATTCATAAACAAGGCATTTCGTCACCACCACATGACTCATCAGGTTACTTAGTGGCTGTAACTATGCCTTAATGGCTTTTTTTCTTTTTATTCAAAAATTACAATAAATCCCAAAATACAAACTGATTGAAGCTTAAACAAAATAAGATTATTATTAGTTTAGCAAATTAATAAGATATTTTTGTATTATTATAAACAACCGTAACAAAATGTACTAACCTAAACTGAATCATCACTGTCTTCTGAATCTTCCACAACTTCTTTTTTGTTAAATTTTTCAAGTGTTTTCACCATGTTGGAAGCATTGTCCATTACAATTGACAATACCTGGTCCTTTCTGATGTTAAAATCATTTAATACATCCATTAGTAGTTTTTCAGATAATCACCGGTATGCTGTGCTTTAGTATCTCTTACTGCTAATGTCCGCGTGACTACTACTTTTTTATCATCGATAAAGTGAATATTAATTGCAAAATAGTTTACTCTATGGCGAGTAGAGGCAGAGCCGGATTTAGACGTGTGGAGGCCCTGGGCAGCCTCCATGTGGAGACCCCCCTACCTTAGGGGAAGACATAATTGAAGTCATCCATAAGATTCATAATCAAAGCTGGGCACAAACCGTTAATCCGTTAATCGTTAATTAACGAAGTTAACTTTTTCGTTAACGATTTAACTTTTAAGTTAACTTTGAAAATCATTATCGGACTAATTAACTTCCGTTACATTTAACTTCCGTTAACTCAAGTCCGTTAACCCAAAAAATTCATAAATAAACGTTTAAAAGTTTCTATTATTTTCAGTGCTGAGCAGGTGCGCAATTAATCCGCCTTGGTGTACGCACTTTTGGCAGGCATCGACAAAAGGTTTGGGCCCCTCCTGGAGGATGACGAATGCCAGCTGGCTGCTGCCTTCCATCCCAGGTTTCGCCTCATCTGGTTGGACAAGTATGACAACACCAAGGTCGCCAGGGTGAGGAAAAGCATGGAGGGTACAGTCGAGGAGGCCATGAAGCAGCAGTCCAACGAAGTGGGCGGCAACAGTGGAGGCAGCAACAACGAGGAGGAGGAAGGAGGAGGATGACTTCTTCAGTGCTGTCATCCAGACAAAAGAGAGCAGCAGAAGCCACAGGTCACTCAAGGGCAAGGCCCAGAACTTGGTCAAGACCTGGCTGGAGACCAACTCCAAGGACTTGCTGACAGATGCTGCCTTCTTGGGTGAGCAAGTGTTGGTGGACTTGTTCATCAAGTTCAACACAGCCATCCCCTCCAGTGCTGCAGTGGAGCGTTTGTTCTCTATGGGCAAGGGCATCCTGAGGGCCAAGAGATCATCCCTCTTTGATGAAAACTTTGATATGCTAATTTTCATGAAGGGCAACATGCATCTCATGGACAAAATGGAGAACGAGAAGAAGAGGGAAAATTAAATTATATATATATTGTGTTTTTCATTTTTTTTATAATAAAAGTTAACGTTAACGGTTTATCGGTAACTTCCGTTACATGTTTAATGAATTAAAGGTTAACGAAGTTAACTTTTTGGTTAACGGATTAGCAGTTAACGAAGTTAACTTTTTGGTTAACGGTGCCCACCACTGTTCATAATATAATTAACATACATACACTTTCAAAACATCGTGCACTCTTGTGTCTGTCCATTCCACTCATTTCTGCAAAAAATGAAAGCCTCGGGTTACTCGGGTATTCCATTATAGTGAGAGTAGGCCTAAAAGAGTAATAAAAACAAAATAATAATCAGTACACAACAAATAGTAATTGGTAAAAGTTTATGTACTACAGTGGTATTGGATGCGTGTGTTTTTTTGTTGATCATCTATCGGGTTTTTCTAGTTTCAGGTTTTTTCTATTTTGATAATGGCTTGTCAATATGTGGAGGCCCCCAAGATGTGGAGGCCCATGGGCAGCTGCCCACTTTGCCCACTCCTAAATCCGGCCCTGAGTAGAGGAATCCATCTTTAAGAACAGGATTCGTCCTCGAAGACATTCTTTTAGTGCATGCTTCTGCTTTTGCGATTCTTCCATTATCATATTACGAATGTTGCCACGTTCTAATTTGCCATTTCCCCATTCAGATTAGCAAAGGCCGGGGTTGAAAAAAATGTTAGAGGGAGAGAATTCTTTACAACCATTTCAATTATGCATGCTTTAAATTTGTCTGCTGTCATAGTCACTGTGACTTTTTCACTCATAAAATATTTTGTGACAGTAGTTTGACGAGAACTTGTGCTTGAATTGTCATCAGCCTTCTTCTTTCTTTCATCATCCTTTTCATTCACAATTTTGTAATCCTTTGGATGATGCCATTGAAGGTGGCGTTTTAGATTTCCTGCTCTTGTTGGAGCATTGGATCCTTCACCTGAAAAGGCACTAATTTTGGCATCACATATTTTTTCCTGATCATCGGTGCCCTTTTGGCACTGACATACGTAATATTTTCCATCAGCAGTGAGTGAAAAATATTCAAAAACAGCAGATTTATACTTTTGATGTGACATTACGCTGTTATCATTACTTATCAAATTGAAATCTAAAAATCTGAAAAAGATTTAGGGTTGCTAGTACAAAATTTTTAAATTTCCTTATTATTAATTATATTAATTAATTAATTATAATCCTTATTAGTTATAAGCAACTATATTTATATATTATTTATATTTATATATTATATATTATTTATATATTATATTATATATTAAAACATTAGGTTAAATCTATTTTATTCATAAAATTGAGCTAGGTCTAGGCCTAGGCTGCTATGGTTATAGTTGAAGGATTTGCACCGACTCCGACTCCATCCAACTATGCACTTCCGACTCCACTCAAAATTGACTGACTCCACGACTCCGACTCCACAGCCCTGGTATAATTTAGGTCTCGGGGGTACGGGGGCTCCGCCCCCGTAAAGATCACGCATCACAAATTGATCGGTCCTAATGTTTTGCGGATAGTTCAGTACGTGACACAGGTTAGGTCAACTGTACGCCCTAGATCAGGGGTTCCCAAATTGTGTTCCGCGGAACACTTCTCACGGTATACAAGTGTTCCGCGGAACACCAATTTGGGAACCCCTGCCCTAGATGATTGGTTAGGTTAAGTCATGATATTTTCGTTTAAATTCATTAGTTTAAACGAAAATGATGAGTGCAAACTTTTCTGGTTAATTTTGAGGTGTTTTGCATGAAACTGCCATCCGTTTCCTGTGCAAATGCGTAGTTTTCAAGATGATATCTCGAAAACTATGCATTTGCACAGGAAACGGATGGCAGATTCATGCAGAGCACCTCAAAATTGACCAGAAAAGTTTGCTCTCATTATAAAAAGGGACTGGGTCAAAAAACGAATAATTACCTAGAACTATCCCACTTAATACTATGATTACATCTATACATATGGTTAAACAATGCATTAGAATTATTTGCTGTTCTACATACATATTTATGCTGTTTTACCCTAATATCTAACGTTTTATCCGTTTGGCCAATATATAGGTTAATATGAGTTTTATCGCACTCAGAATATCAAAAGCAAATATAATTATAAAATATTAAAGCATAATTTTCTCATCATTTTCATATAAGTCACTATGCTCGCAGATGCGTACTTAACAAATTATGTACATTTGAATATTATGACATTTTTGCACTTTTTTCCCCCGCCCTTCCAATATTTTGATTGGTGACGTCATGAGAACATGATATATGAGCTAGATTTTTTAAGTTCTTAGGCCTTTTAAGTTGCTAGTCTACTTCTGTTAGGTTTTGATAGATGTTTGTGGCGATGACATGTGAAAGGTGCGAATATTATTTTGAGGATTTAATATACTCTAGGCTAGGTTAGCCAGGGTTAGGCTAGGTTAGCCAGGGTTAGGCTAGTTTAGGTTAGCCAGGGTTAGGTTAGGTTAATTAATTTTGGTATTTATTAATTAACCTAACCTTACCTAGCCTAACCCTGGCTAACCTAGCCTAACCCTGGCTAACCTAGCCTCAAAATAATATTCGCACCGTTCACATGTCATCGCCACAAACATCTATCAAAACCTAACAGAAGTAGACTAGCAACTTAAAAGGCCTAAGAACTTAAAAAATCTAGCTCATATATCATGTTCTCATGACGTCACCAATCAAAATATTGGAAGGGCGGGAAAAAAAATGCAAAAAATGTCATAATATTCAAATGTACATAATTTGTTAAGTACGCATCTGCGAGCATAGTGACTTATATGAAAATGATGAGAAAATTATGCTTTAATATTTTATAATTATATTTGCTTTTGATATTCTGAGTGCGATAAAACTCATATTAACCAATATATATAGTGACCCAGGGGTGCCCAAACTTTTTCGCAGGCGAGCACATTTTTCAAATGCTAGAGCACAGGCGGGCACACACAAAAAATATTATGATAAAAAATACATGACATAAAAAATATTTTTATCTGGTTTTAATTGCAATATTCTTTCTATTAACCGGTCTCTAAAACTTTATCTGGGGGCTACTCCCGGGCACACCGAAATGGCTTCGCGGGCACAAATTTGCCCGCGTGCACAGGTTTGAACACCCCTGAATTATATACCAAGTCACATTGTGTACATCCAATCTAATAAACACAACCAACCAGATTATCCGGCTTTTCTTTATTAAGCGTGATTTAACAATATTATTATTAGAGGTCGGATTTTTAGGTCGACGTAAAAGCGGTTTTAGGTACCTTTTTGGTGCAACTTTTTTACAGAATAGGTTGCAAAAAAGACAAAATAGGTCACTTATTTTAAGTGTCTGTATGTGTTTTTTATTTGGAAAAGGGAATAAAAAACCATCCAACTCCTGACCTTTATTGCAGACCATGCTTTTTTAGGAATAACAGCTTTAAAAAAAAATGAAACGTTGCAGATTAGCAGGAATTTGTATCCCAATATTTCTCTCCAAGAACTGTCGTAGTTTAGAATTTTGTAGTTTTGACCACGGAATGTCTGGCGCAAGCATGACCTCGCAGAGTTTTTTTGAAAGAGTCTGAGACTTCGTCCTTGGTGCTCGGTTCGACAGTAGAGAGTCCAGTTGTGCCTGTGTTGCAGTTCGTTTAGCCTAGCCACTTTCAGTTGGTTGTTCTTAATGTGCTTTTCAATTTTTAAATGCTGAATCAGTTGGGACTTTTTAACTACTGTAAATGCAGTCTCACAAGACTTGCAGTAACATGTTTTGTTGTCACAGGCAAGAATTTAAAAGGAAATTCTTCACGATCGTTGAACTCCTTAAGCCAATTTTTTCTCGAACGATCGGAGCTCATTGCAACAAAATACAATACAAAAATATATCTGGAACAAATAGAAAAAGTTTAAGAAACAAACTTCAAGACAGCAAACGATTTGCAAAGCAAGTAAATGAAAAGAGGAAATCAATTGATGAAATGAAACAAATCGGTAAAGTAATAATAAAACACTATATATTAGGCCAGATATAGAGCGCATCAGGTAATTTTGTGAAAACACGGGATTTAGGTCTTTTTTCCTAAAATTGCTACTTTAGGTGAAAAGTTGAAAACCTAGGTTTTAGGTCAATCAATTCTGACCTCTAATTATTATACTTATTATACTTTAAGTATAATAATACTGTTAAATCACGCTTAATAAAGAATAGCCCGGATAATCTGGTTGGTTGTGTGTATTCAATCAGAGGTACACAATGTGACTCAGTATATATAGGCTAAACGGGTAAAAACGTTAAATATTAGGGTAAAACAGCATTAATATGCGTGTAGAACAGCAAATAATTCTAATGCATTGTTTAACCATATGTATGTAAAAATGAATAATGGATAACTCCTATATAATCTTTATATTCAATTATTAATTTTTACGTAAGAACCAAACTCACATAACGTCAGTTATCTGTTATTCAATTCATACGTTCGAATTTCGCTGACCAACACGGAAGGCGAGCATCTAATTACGAAATCTCCTCTCTTGTTAATTCTAATTCAAAAGCATGATTATGTTGTATATCGTTATGCGTGTTATGTATAACCTATCAGTGGTGGGCGCGGTACCAAAATTTGGGGGTGCGTTACGCGGTACTGCGGTACCTCAGCATGCCCAGTGCGTTACGCGGTACTGCGGTACTTTTTCAGGTCCCCCTGGTGCGTTCCGCGGTACTGCGGTACTGCGGTACTGCACACAAGAACAACACAAGTAATAGCACATATTTTCAGAAATTGCATATCGGCGATTTCGCACCTGAACTTTCTGCCATAATGGCTAAAAATCGATCTTTGTCACAGAAATGTAACACACATGCAACCGGCTCAAAAGCAAGCACTGCACTGAGGCGTTGTGATAGGATGGCAACGTAACATGTTCTGAACGAAAACTTAACGTGTCTAGAGTTAGGCTGATGCAACACACGCAGCATTCGTCTTACTGTACTCCTGTAATAAGGTTTACTTCAAAAAAAGTGTTAATTTTTTGAAAAGTCGTGTTTGTCGGTACCGCGGAAAGTACCGCGGGAAATTTGAATGCGGTAGCGGTACTGCTGTACTTTCAGCGATCCTTTGCGGTACTGCGTTATGCGGTACCGGTTTGGTAGTGCGGTAGTACCGCAGTACCGCAGTACCGCAAAAAATACCGCAAGTGCCCAGCTTTGTAACCTATATATATGTACCCATGTACTTTGTGTTAAATCTCAAAATAAGAGTTATCCTAATGTAAATATGAAACATTGTAAACTATAGTTACCTGTGGTAAATTGTAATTAACTATAATAATGTAATATGATGAAATTAATGTACTTTAATGAAACTATAGTTAACGAGTTAACGATAACACTGGGTAACAAAATTTGAAAAATTTTCTGTTTATTGTGATTTTTCTGTCGTTTCTTAATGATTTCGGGGCGCTGATTCCAAAAGTGATATTGGTTTTGCTCTATATATATATATATATGAATCAATCAATCACCAATCTTTTACCGTTCGGTGGGGCAGTGTATCATACTATCCGAATGTTTGGCTCCTCTTGCGGGGTGAAACAAGGCTCCTTGCTCTCCCCTAAGCTGTTTAATGTGTATATTGACGGATTGATTGCTTCACTTAATGAGGCAACAGTGCGATGTTGTATAGATAACACAAGGATAAATAACTTAGTTTATGCCGATAATATGGTGTTAATAAGGCCCCCTGTTAAATATCTGGATCAGCTACTAAAAGTCTGCAAAGTGTATTCGCAGAAACATGATAGTCTTTTTAATGTTACAAAAACTAAGGTTATGCAGTTTCATCCTAAAAGCTATAATCAGCCAGCTGACATCAGGTTTAAAATAAAAGGTGAAGTAATTGAGGAAGTACAAGAGTTTAAGTATTTGGGTCAAACTATTACCAGCTCCTTGAGTGATGACTCGGATATAAGAAAACAATCTCGAAGCCTTTGTGTTAAAGCGAATACGACTATAAAGAACTTTCGGTTCCGTACAAGTGAAGCTGAAGACACTCTCTTTCGTACTTCCTGCAGTAATATATACGGACAGCAACTCTGGGTGAATTATAAAAAAGGTTCTGGCAGAACTCTAAATTTGCTGTACAACAGGTCTTTTAGACTCTTACATAGATTACCCCCCGATATGCTCAGCTTCGCAAATGTTTGCTACCCGCAATGTCCCGAGCTTCCCGGAGGTAACAAGTCGTGTTCAATACAGTCTGATGCAAAGAATTAAAAAACTCAACCAACCCGATTACACTGGGTAACAAAATTTGAAAAAATTTCTGTTTATTGTGATTTTTCTGTCGTTTCTTAATGATTTCGGGGCGCTGATTCCAAAAATGATATTGGTTTTGCTCTATCATCAACCGTTTCAAAAATATAGGTTATCACACTTTTCATATGACAAAGTATATAAAGAAAGCTAACGTAAATATTTTCTGAAAATATAAACACTATTGGAAATTAATGTTTATTGAGCCAAAATTGTTTGACAAACCCAAAATGGTGCAAAGGATATAATGTATATCATGAGGAGAACCGGTAAGAGAATAACAAGCCTCGTTATGCAGTGTGCATTCCTTAAAAATGCACTGAAGAACGTGACTTCCGCGTATGAACATTCTTATCCTCTCTGATCAGCGACCATACGTAGTCTCCCATTGGATGCATCCCAATGGCCCTGGTACCTTTTCTCCATCGTTTGAATATTTTGATGGAATCTTTCGCCATGTTCTTCACTCACATCGCCCAGGTTATCACGAAAAAAGTCGATGTGAATGCAGATAGTGTAATTTTAAAGACATACGGCACCCCATTTTGCCATAGCACTTAATCAAGTTTGACACTAACTTCCCCTCCGAAATCTAACGCAGTTACAAACTGCTTAATTAGACCGAACTTAATATGGAGAGGTGGTAGCAGAACTATGTCAGGCTTCACAAGAAGTTCCCTGAGTACATTGTACTTTCCTGGTTGCAGTCCTTCACGTGGAGGCCACTGAACTGTTTTATAGTGCTCAGTTGAAGCCCTGCTATCCCACAGGCAAAGAAAACATGAATATTTAGTAAACCCTCCTTGAACCTAACAGGAAACCAATCATTTTGAAATCACCACACACGTCCCAGTTATAATGTTCATACCTGATTTGAGTGAGCAGTTGTTTGACATTTTCATAGTCCTCTTTCATTTGAACAGAATGTGCAACTGGTATAGATGGATATTTGTTCCCATTGTGGAGTAGAACAGCTTTTAAACTCCGAGTTGAATTGTCAATAAACAGGCGCCACTCTGAGGGTATATGTGTTAACCCAATAGCTGTGAATAGACCATTAACCTCGCTGTAATAACAGAGAGAGCCATTGACATCGTAGAACCTTGCAAACTCTTCATGCCGCTTTCGGTATACAGTGCTCTTGCAGTTTTCTCCAAGCAAATTCCACTCTTTGAGTCTGGGGGTCAGAAGCTCAGACCCTGATTTCGTCAGACCCAAATCTCTAATTAAGTCGTCCAATTCCCTCTGATTTGGAAAGTGAGGGTTTGTACTGAAAGTTACTGTATATTCTTCATCATGACTGTCCTCACCAGCCGACATCTCAGATGAGCTAGCTGCATCCTCATTTTCAACCTGCAAAGCAAAGAAACAAAATATAATATAGGCATAGCTAAATATGTAGAAGAGCATCAGCACTAAGAAAAATCGACACATAATGATCCACAGTCTGTAAATACAGAAGGTAAAGTAATGGATAGATACCTGTTCTGGTGGACGTGGTATTGGAAGACCTTCGCCATGTGGTACAGGAGCTGTGGACGACGCTATTCTTGGATACTGAAGAGTCTGCCTTCCTGTAACTTTCCTGTACTTAGAAACATCTACCATGCAGTAGTAGCAATCGTCGTGGTGGCTCTTTGGTTCTCTCCATATTCTGGGTACCGCAAAGGGCATTGCCTTGCGTACTCCCCGCAGCCACCCTTCAAGTGTGGAGCGGCAGCTTCCACAGATCACATGGGGTGCCCAGGGCTTATCTTAGTCACCCATAGGCATACCAAAATAGAGCCGATACGCGATCCAGAACTTGGTACCTTTCACAATCTTGTGCAATACTTGCTTGCGGCCTATGTAATACCCATAAACGTAGCAGAATATATCTGGCGAGTGTTTACAAGCTCTAGTTGCCATTCTCTTTACGAAACTGTACTACATTAATCATAACCTGCAGATATAGAGAGAAGAGTTATTAAATCTGCAACAGATTACAGATTCCAGAAAAAAGATGTATTCACAACACTGAAATAATGTTCGCAATAAAAAAGGATCGATAACACTCAAATCGTCAGCACAGAGAAGCACAGAAACACAGTACCTCAGTGCTGGTAACCATCAGACAAACAACCTGCTTTCTTTGTGTGCTCACACTTACTGACTTCTCAGACTCTGCGTTCTTTTTTATATAGCACAGTGGAAGTTTCGGGCAATTTCTAGAGCAAGAAACTGTCAACAAACATCCGGATTGTTCTCAACAATTCCTGATTATTCTGATATTGCTGCGCCCATAATAACATTATACTGGTAAAACATGAAAAATGGATTATCTCTGAAACCATTGATGATACACACAAACTGAGGCCAGATTTGGACTCAGCGCCCACAAATGCATATGAAAAGTTGAAAACAAAAAATTCTGTTTAAACAGAATCAGTGTTACACAGTGTAATGAAAGAATAAATTGGTAATTATAATCATCTATATTATAATGGAGGTAAGTGCGATATATATATGTAACCAAAAAATTTTATAAACTTTAAAATACATTTTCGCTGCTGTTATTTTGTATAATGTTAAAGTAAATCCTATTGAACATTATATTGCTATAACTGTAGAAAAATGAAAATTTGAAGCTAAATTTTGAGCAAGAAAATCAATAAGGAAAACTGTTGATTGGTCCTTGGAGGTCCTTGGATTTTTTTTTTAATATAATGGAAGTAAGTGCGATATATATATGTAACAAAAACTCCAAACTCGGAAGGATTTAACTGCGGAGCTACCTCGGTTATTGAAACTGGTTAAAATACCACCCACAAAAGAACGCAGCCATGAAAATCTTGAGCTTCACATTGTGTCAAGATTTGTGAAGCTTAAGATTTTCATGACAATAGTTTTACTGACCAAATAATTGAACCCCCAATTACTGTCGGTTCAATTATTTGGCCAAGAAAACTACGTATAGAAAAGAACGCAGTCATGAAAATCTTGAGCTTCACATTCGAGCTCATTGTATCAAGATTTGTGAAGCTTTAAATTTTCATGTCTGCGTTCTTTTCTATAGTTTTATTGACCGAATAATTGGTTCGCCAGTAATTGGAGGGCCGCAGGCACCTCAATTACTGAGGCCCAAGGTGAGAGGAATAGGAGTGATATCCAGGTAAAGGGGTACTGATTGTTCAAAATAAAATACGCCGTAGGGCCGCAATTCGGTTTGGGCCGAAGGCCCAAATACCGTAGATATAGCAAAATCGGCGCGTAGCGACGATCTTTTGCTAGTAGTTATAATAGACCAAAATTACAATGTGTCCCGACATTATGTCGCCATGTAGGAATGTACATTCAGCAATATTGTTATTTTTCTTATTATTTTTTGTTCATTGGAATAAATTTTGAAGTTGCTTCCTGGGTGCCAAATAATTGGTGCCTTATTCTTTTCAAAATTTGTAATAATTTTTTAGATTAGATGCATTCTCTCTTCGTTATAAAAGAGGAAGTCATGTCTTGCCTTAATCTTGTAATTTTTGTCCATATGCATATCTTAATATAAGAATGCATGATGTTAGAAAATCTAGAAGAGGAAGAACCATTGTTGTCCCAAGGCGATATGATGACTAAGCTGATTGATGCAGCATTGCTTGTATATATTAAGTTAAGGTGTATATATATCCATCTCATAATTGTAAGGTTAGTGAAAAATTCACTTAATTTAGAGCTAGCATTTTTGGGCTCTTGTGGCATCAGTGTTTGGGACGCTGGTGGCATCATTTTGGGGCGCTGCGCGTCTTTTCTACTCGTTCGTGGGATGTCGTACGTACAGGGTGTGGTCTGATAGAGATTAGAGAGCTCTCTTGCAATTCAGTTTGGTTGTGTAGATACAAGATTGTGTTAAGGTCCCAGGGTAGAAAGTTTGGTAGCCCAATTGCGAAACTTGGCCAGTCGTCTGTCGTTGTTTTGGCCTACATTTTACCGGTTTGGTTAATTTTGGGTTATTATTGAATTAAGGTCCCAGGATAGAAAGTTTGGTAGCCCAATTGCGAAACTTGGCCAGTCGTCTGTCGTTGTTTTGGCCTACATTTTACCGGTTTGGTTAATTTTGGGTTATTATTGAATTAAGGTCCCAGGATAGAAAGTTTGGTAGCCCAATTGCGAAACTTGGCCAGTCGTCTGTCGTTGTTTTGGCCTACATTTTACCGGTTTGGTTAATTTTTGGTTATTATTGAATTAAGGTCCCAGGGTAGAAAATTTGGTTGCCCAATTGCGAAACTTGGCCACTTGTCTGTCGTTGTTTTTGGCCTACATTTACCAGTTTGGTTAATTTGGTTTATTATTAGTAGGCGAAGGTTGCAGACCAGTGCGCCAGTTACTTGGGTGGAAAAATTGGTATTCCATACTGGTGTTGGTTATAATGTTATAATGTTTCAGACCAAAAAAGACCCTAGGATCCACTCATGGCTGGTCTACCTAACTGTGTTCGTAATCGTGTATTGTGTATGTCCTCCGTGGTGGCGGAGGGGACCTACAATTTTACGTGGGTTCCGAACCACAAGAACATAAGAAACTTATTTAAAAACTGCCGGTAAATTGGCAACGACCAATTTTTACGAAACTAAACAATTATCAATTTAAAAATAATTAATTATCGGTTTAAAACTAAAGATAGAATCTCTCGGTCCAGAGGAGCAAGTCATAAGCGACTACTATCCACAAATATGTTACATTCTATATCTATTTATAACGGACATGCAAATATATCAGATCCAAAGAATCCAGTCAATTTCATTACGGTATCCATCAAGTCACGGTCCATATCGATTGCGGACCAAGTCAAAATTTACAACCATATACATTATCAATTTAAAAATAATTAATTATCGATTTAAACTAAAGATAGAATCTCTCGATCCAGAGGATCAAGTCATAATAGACTACTATCCACAAATATGTTACACTCTATATCTATTATATAACGGACATGCAAATATATCAGATCCAAAGAATCCAGTCAATTTCATTACGGTATCCATCAAGTCACGGTTCATATCGATTGCGGACCAAGTCAAATTTACAACCATATACATTACAATATATACACTTACGAGGAAAAGTGTAGGTGTGGCTGTAAAGACTGTATAGTAATGTAGAAATGTGTGTGCACCCATTATGGGTCTCCCATTTAAAGGTGTTTGTGGGGCAAGTGAAGATCATGAGTTTTTCAATACCTCACAGTACTATGGGGGGCACCGCTCGGCAGAGGAATCTCTTTAAATGGGGTGTGTAAGGACAGAGAGTATCCCCTAACCCAAGACGCTGCCTCCCTATATCCCACAACACTTGTGTTGAGCTGTGGGATCTATCCCCACAAAGCCTTAATTTTACTACCTTAAACTATACCCTTTCTATCAACATGCGCGTCCAATCGATTCTTAAACATGTTTATAGACGTGCTACTAATTACTTCTACCGGCAAACTATTCCAGCTATTTACTATTCTATGTGTAAAAAAGTTTTTCGCAACTGCTGTCTCGAACCTTCTACTTGTCAACTTACACCCGTTATTTCTAGTCCTATTATATTGAGATATTTCGAAAAAGCTATCTCTATCTACGTTATCAAACCCATTCATAATTTTGAAAACCTGGATTAGATCACCCCTTAACCTCCTAGTCTCGAGTGTAGTCAATTTTAACTCTTTAAGCCTATCCTCGTACGACTTTGACCTAAGAGACGGAATCATCTTAGTTGCTCGTCTTTGAACTCTTTCGATTTTGTCTATATCTTTGCGCAATTCAGTTTATTTGAAAGTAAAATTTACGTTTGATCAGTTCGGTTAAGTATTTCTGCCAATTCAGCTTATTTGGCATTGAGCCCAATTGTTGTTTGCATTGAAGATGAGTGCATCTGAATTGAAAAAATTTATAAAAAGGAGAAGCGCCTACAAAGGTCTAATTACAAAGGTCATTGCCGCTATAGATTCTGCCATAGAGCAAGAGGATTTACGCTTAGTGACTGCGCAGCTTTCCATATTAGCAATGGCGGTCCTAGCTTACATGACGCCCTGGGCGAACCTCACCTTCAGTGCCCCCCCCCCCCTTGTTCGCCAACACACACACATTCGAATCCCCCCAAAATAAAGGACAGACATAACTCTTTCACAAAATAACTTTTTATTGGACTAATTGTTGGAACTTCAGAACCAAAACAAAGACTCAAATTTCTGAATTTTACAAATCCTTCATCACGTAAATAGAATAACTCACTTAAGAGAATGTAATTAATTATGATACTATGAACAGGAAAAATACAAATTAAATTGCACAACTGCCATAAATAAACTATTTTTATTTATTTCTTTATTTATTTATTTTTATTTTTATTTTTTTTGCAGGCGCTCATGCCGCCCCTCCACAAATGCCGCCCTGTGCGGCTGCCCATATTGCCCATATGAGGAACCGCCACTGCATATTAGAAACTAAAAAGGTTGCTCTAAGTGAGGTAAATGTTAAAATTGAGGCTCTTATAGAAGAGGATGAAATAGAAAATAACATAATTTACTTTGAAGAGATTATTGATGATATAATTAACGTAGGCCTCCGAGCAAAAGAGTTTAGTAGCTCAGTACAGTTAGAGACCAGGTCTGATAATGAAACACAACACTCAACAAATGATGTTTGTGAAGTTAAGGTTAACAGATCTGTAGTTCAATTACCGAGGCTTGTACTCAAAACATTTTCTGGGAGTATTCAGGAATGGCAAGGATGGGCAGACAGTTTTCAATCAGCAGTTCATTCTAGTCAAGTGTTAAGTGCCGTGGAAAAGTTTAATTATTTGCGGTCCGTCTTGGAAGGGGAGGCAGCAAAGACTATAGCAGGATTAGCATTAACAGAGGCTAATTATAATGTGGCTTGGGATATATTAAAGAAACGGTTTGGTAAGCCAGAGATCTTAATTAAAAGCCACCTCCGTGCACTTTTAGCTATACCTCCTGTTAATAATCCTAACAGTGTCAAGGAGTTACGGCAGTTATATGATGAATTTGAAATTAGAACTAGGTCCCTGGAAAACTTGGGTGTAGGCAGTGGCGGTCCTAGCTTACATGACGCCCTGGGCGAACCTCACCTTCAGCGCCCCCCCCCCCCTGTTCGCCAACACACACACATTCGAATCCCCCCAAAATAAAGGACAGACATAACTCTTTCACAAAATAACTTTTTATTGGACTAATTGTTGGAACTTCAGAACCAAAACAAAGACTCAAATTTCTGAATTTTACAAATCCTTCATCACGTAAATAGAATAACTCACTTAAGAGAATGTAATTATGATACTATGAACAGGAAAAATACAAATTAAATTGCACAACTGCCATAAATAAACTATTTTTATTTATTTCTTTATTTATTTATTCTTATTTTTATTTTTATTTTTTTGCAGGCGCTCATGCCGCCCCTCCACAAATGCAGTTATATGATGAATTTGAAATTAGAACTAGGTCCCTGGAAAACTTGGGTGTAGGCAGTGGCGGTCCTAGCTTACATGACGCCCTGGGCGAACCTCACCTTCAGCGCCCCCCCCCCTGTTCGCCAACACACACACATTCGAATCCCCCAAAATAAAGGACAGACATAACTCTTTCACAAAATAACTTTTTATTGGACTAATTGTTGGAACTTCAGAACCAAAACAAAGACTCAAATTTCTGAATTTTACAAATCCTTCATCACGTAAATAGAATAACTCACTTAAGAGAATGTAATTATGATACTATGAACAGGAAAAATACAAATTAAATTGCACAACTGCCATAAATAAACTATTTTTATTTATTTCTTTATTTATTTATTCTTATTTTTATTTTTATTTTTTTTGCAGGCGCTCATGCCGCCCCTCCACAAATGCCGCCCTGTGCGGCTGCCCATATTGCCCATATGAGGAACCGCCACTGGGTGTAGGAATGGAAAGGTATGGTATAATGTTGGTTCCTACACTGGAGTCTAAATTGCCTAGCTCAATTTTGCTTGAATTAAGTAGGGGACACTCTGCAGAACATGTGTACATCCCCCTTCAGCAGATGTTAAGTCTTTTAGGCACAGAATTAGCAAGACGAGAGGGAGTTGAGTTTGCACAGTGGGATGGTAAACAAGGGGACAAAGGCAGGCACAGCACCAAAGTTTCCACAAAAAGGAATAGCCCAGGTACAGTGTCAGCTCTACATGCCTCCTCTGAGAATAAATTAAAGGGAATCAAGGAATGCATATTTTGCGAAGGCAACCACAAGTCATATAAATGTGAGGTGGCTGAGGCCTTACCCTTTGAGGAGAGAAAGGACAGGGTAACTAAGTCCACAGCATGTTTTAAATGTTTTTTGAAAGGTCATAGAGCAAGGTTTTGTAAGTTTAAAATTTTGTGCAAAAAATGTCATGGTAGGCATCAGCCATTATTGTGTGAAAACACTCTTAGTAGGCCTACCCCAGAAGTAGAGACATCATTGGCACATGCCACTGCTATGCAAGGGAGTAAAAGTAAAGGGGGATTATTGCAAACAACTGCAGCCTTATTAATTGGGAATGAGGGAGAAGCTACTGTAAGAGTGTTGTTTGATAGTGGTAGCCAGTGTAGTTTTATTAAGACCAGAATTTCCAGAAAATTGAAGTTTAAAGAACTTAAGAGGGAAAATTTAAGAATTTCTGGGTTTGGGGGTTCCGTTCACAACCGAACCAAATTTAAGAAGGTAGAAGTTCTGGTTAAAGGGTTGTTACCGCAAAGTCCCACTATCAAGGTCCAAGCTGTAGAGATTGAGGAACTTTGTGCTCCAGTCACTACTTGTTTAGATATGGCATGTGTCCAAGAATTGCAAGTTAAAGGAATTAATTTGGGCAATAATAAGTTTGAGGGAACAGAAGATATTAGTCTTTTGATTGGAGCTGACTATTATTGGGACTTCATCACTGGTAATATTGTCCGTACATCTCAAGGCCCGGTAGCTATTGAAAGTAAGCTAGGCTGGATGCTACATGGTAGTTATTGCAATGAAATGGATGTTAAGGCTCTTTTTGTTAAGATTGAGGAGAACAGCCATGGCCTGGAAAGGCATTTGAAAGCGTTTTGGGAACTTGAATCTATTGGCATAAAGGACAACCAGGCAAGTACAGTGAACAATGATGTTTTAGAGCAATTTGAAAAAGGGATTGAGTTTAGAGATGGTTGCTATGAAGTTGGCCTACCATGGAAGGATTCTTGCAAACCCGGTTCAAACCTTCAGCTAGCTAATCGGAGGTTGGAGACTTCATTGTACAGGCTAAGAAAAAATGAGGAGTTGTTAATTGAATACGATGAGGCCATCCTAAGTTATGTAAGGGAGGGCTATGCTGAAAGGGTGCAAGGTGAGCTGGTGAGCCAGGAGGCACATTATCTGCCACACCATGCAGTGGTACGGCGAGACAAAACTACCACCAAACTGAGGGTAGTTTTTGATGGCTCAGCCAAGGACAAAGGTGGTGTGTCCTTGAATGACTGTTTGGATGCTGGGCCAAATTTAAATGCAGATTTATTTTCCTTGTTACTGAGATTCAGGTTTGGTAGAGTAGCATTGACTGCAGATGTGAAGCAAGCCTTTTTGCGGATAAAGTTAAAACCAGAGGACAGAGATGCAGTAAGGTATCTGTGGGTGGATACGAAAGACTTGTTGGAAAATGAACCTAAGGTTCAAGCATATAGAATGAAGTCAGTGTTGTTTGGCCTCAGCTCTAGTCCATTTCTGTTGGCAGCTACTATGCAGTACCATTTTAAGAAATATTCTGA
The DNA here is from genome assembly GCA_023014485.1 of Bathynomus jamesi. NCBI lineage: Eukaryota > Metazoa > Arthropoda > Malacostraca > Isopoda > Cirolanidae > Bathynomus > Bathynomus jamesi. The sequence goes on from JAJOZX010002005.1 coordinate 64,437, forward strand.
AGTCTATCCTAACACTATTGAACACATAAGGAAAAATTTTTATGTTGATGATTTGCTGTGTTCCGTGGATAATACAGAAATGGCTAAACAGATATTCATGAAGGCTAGAGCTATAATGAGGGAGGCTGGCATGGAGCTTAGAAAATGGCAGACCAATCATTCGCAATTACAAGAGTTTATGAGTCATTCCTATGTAGTACCGGATGCAGCAGAAAGTATTGAGGATTCTGGTATTAAGGAGTTGTGGGCAATAGATGCAAAGGTGCTAGGCATTGTTTGGCAGCAAGATGATGATTTGTTTACCTTCAATGGGAAATCTTTAGAAGAGCTGGCTGAGAATGAGACAAGGTGGACAAAACGTACAGCTCTTAGTTTGGCTTCAAAGGTCTTTGATCCTCTTGGATTCCTGGCTCCATTTGTGATAAAGTCAAAAATTTGGTTTCAGAGCCTCTGGGAAATTGGACTTGGTTGGGACCAAGAGTTACCTGATCATATGGTGGTAAAGTGGAAATATTGGTTCAAAGAATTGGCACATCTTGGAGACATTGAAATCCCAAGATGGTACTTTGGAGAGTTGAACAATAGTCCAGACAATTTGGAGCTGCACATCTTTTGTGATGCAAGTGAGGAAGCCTATGCAACTTGTATTTATATAAGAGGCGCATTGCAAAAGGAAGTAAGTTGCAGGTTGGTTGCTGCAAAGAGTAGAGTAGCACCTTTGAAAAGGCTTTCTGTTCCAAGGTTGGAATTGATGGCTGCCGTGATTGCTAGTCGGCTTGCAATTACAGTGCGAAAGTCTTTGGCCCTCTATGAAATTCCAAGCTATTATTGGACAGACTCCACTATAGTTTGGCACTGGTTAAGAAGTCAGGCAAGGAAATGGAAACCATTTGTTGCCAATAGGGTGGAGGAAATTCAAGCGCACACAGATCCCAAGCAATGGAAGCATTGTCCAGGCATCCAAAACCCCGCTGATTTACCAACACGAGGAATTTCAGTGAAAGATCTTTCACAGTCAAGTTTGTGGTGGAATGGGCCAGAGTGGCTAAAACGTGGAAGTGAAAACTGGCCTTCTAATCAGCCTATTGTAGGAGAATGCCAGGCTGAAGAAGCATGGGTGAGTGAGGTGAGAAAATGCGCTGTGAACAGTTGTCAAGTTATGCAGCAGGACCCCATATTGAGGCTTGAGGACATTAGCAGTCTGAAAAGATTGTTAAGAGTGACAGCATGGGTATATAGATTTACCAACAACATTAAGGGAGAAACAAGAAGGGAAGGAATTCTGAACAGTAATGAGATTCAGCAAGCCAGGAAATACTGGGTGGTATATATGCAGAAGGAAAAATTTGGTGAAGAGAGAGAATTGCTCACCAGCCATCCATTACAGGTTCTACCAACACATTCTGCGCTCAAGGGTTTGGATGTGTTTTTGGATCAGGATTTATTGAGAGTAGGAGGTAGACTACAGTTTTCTGGGCTTCCAGAGGAGAAAAGACATCCAATTTTGCTACCTTCTGGGGGGCACTTTGTGGACCTTTTGATCCTGGATACTCATCATAAGCTGTTACATGCTGGAGTTAGAGAAGTGATAATAGAGATCAGACAACAGTTTTGGATTCCCAAAATTAGACAAGTAGTAAAAAAGGTCGTGCATAAATGTGTGGTTTGCAAGCGTTGGAGTGCAAAGCCTTATTATGAAAAGGTGGCTCCACTTCCAAGAGAACGGTGTGTCTATACTGCCCCATTTGATGTAGTGGGAGTAGACTTTGCAGGGCCAGTCTATGTGTATGAGCAAGGGGAGTCTAACAAAGGTTATATATGTCTTTTCACATGTGCTACCACCAGAGCAATCCATTTGGAGTTGGTAAGCAACTTAAGTAGTGATGTATTTCTTTTGGCCTTTAAAAGGTTTGTGAACAGAAGGGGTTTCCCAAATAAAATCATATCGGATAATGCAAAAACCTTCAAAAAGGCTGCAAAGGAACTCCAAGAAATTTGGTCCTTGCTAAAAGAGGAAGGATTCCAATCCTACTTTTCACACCAAGGGGTACAGTGGGAGTTTATTGTTGAGAGAGCACCATGGTGGGGAGGATTTTGGGAAAGGCTAGTGAGAAGTGTAAAGTGTCCATTAAAGAAACTTTTAGCTAATGCTCATTTGAGCAAAGAAGAATTCTCTACTGTTTTATGTGAAGTAGAAGCAATGGTGAACAGTAGGCCTATCACTTTTTTTACAACAGTATGCAGGATGCAGAGCCATTGACACCAAATCATTTTCTTGTGGTAAACGATTAACATCAAAACCCAGTGTGCCAGAAGACTTGCAGCCTATCCAGAGCACTCAAGGAGAGTTAACCAGACGGTTCAGGTACCTTGAAGAGCTACAAGATCAGTTATGGAAGAGGTGGCAGATGGAATACTTGCCAGAACTCAATTATTACCCATCAGGAAAGGTAAAGGGCTCCAATGCAAATTGTATCAAGGTGGGAGAAGTGGTAATGATTGGGGATGAAAGACCAAGACAATGCTGGAAGCTTGGCATAATTGAAGAGTTGTTTGTTGGCAAAGACAATTTAGTTAGGTCTGCACTGGTAAAGAATTCAGGAGGAAAGTTAAAGAGACCTATACAAAAACTCTATGCTTTAGAAATCAGCAAAAACACAAATAGTCAAGATGAAACATTTGAGTTACAGCATCATGTAGAAGGCTTGGCTAACCTTGCAGAAGGTAATGACAACAATGCCTCTTCGGTGGGGAGTGTTAGAAAATCTAGAAGAGGAAGAACCATTGTTGTCCCAAGGCGATATGATGACTAAGCTGATTGATGCAGCATTGCTTGTATATATTAAGTTAAGGTGTATATATATCCATCTCATAATTGTAAGGTTAGTGAAAAATTCACTTAATTTAGAGCTAGCATTTTTGGGCTCTTGTGGCATCAGTGTTTGGGACGCTGGTGGCATCATTTTGGGGCGCTGCGCGTCTTTTCTACTCGTTTGTGGGATGTCGTACGTACAGGGTGTGGTCTGATAGAGATTAGAGAGCTCTCTTGCAATTCAGTTTGGTTGTGTAGATACAAGATTGTTGCATCGTGCAATAGTCCAGGTTGCGTTGTTGTTGCAAGGTTGAGAAAGAAGACCATAAATAGTACCCCTTTTGTTTATATTAAATTCATGTAACAAAGGTCTAAGGTAGGCCCGCATCGAGTCAGCAACCCTGAGGTTACCCTGAGGTAGGACCTAATAGGATCTCAAATCCGTAAGTTTTAATTTAGCTTAACTTGGGCTTCAGATTGAACTGGCCCTTTAGAATTTGGCCGTTCACGGCTCAGCTGGGATTTTGAACCCAACAAATAAATAAAATAACACATGATTCAATTTCCGTTCTAATTAACTCGGCGGATCAGGAAAAATAGCAGATCTACAATATGCGGTTTAAGCCAAAAATATGGCTTTCTCTTCCTATATCCTGTTTATCTGTTTGGCCATTGCTTTATTTTTTTAACTATTGTGCAAAAATAATACAGCCTCTTCAATATTTAATAATGATGATGTTAGTAAAAGCGAGGTGTGTGTGTATATAAACCCCACAAACCTCTTCCATATTCATTCAGAGATCAATTCAGATGCTGAGCACTACCTGTACATTTTAGCAGTAAATTACAGTAAAAGATAGTCTTTATCTTCTCCTTCGAGCCTTGCTCTCTTCAGAAGAATTTAGTCATTAAACTTCCCTGATAAGTTACAAGAAGCATCAGGGAATCTTCAGAGAATTTAGTAAGCCTCCCTGAATCCTCCGAGCCACTATAGAAGAACTCGGAGAGTAATCTAGAAGAAAACTACTGTAAGTAATACATCCGTTGCTGCCACCTAACTAGAACCCCCGTCGACTTCGAACCAACCCAGGCTATAGACGGAAAGGTTAACAACTGGCGACTCTGTAGCCAGGATCTTAACAACTGACAACTTCTGCATCCAGGATTCTTCCAGTCTTCCAGACCCTGGAACTAGAACCAACAACCAGTTGACCGGCGTGTCACGACTTCTAGTTCGTCACATTCACCCTTGAACCGGTGTGTCACGACTCCAAGTTCTCCACGCACGCCTAGTTTTCATCCAAGAACAAGTGGCCAGCAAGACACGTCTTCAGGACACGTCTCCAAGGATTTCGCCGTAGGAATTTTGTTAAGTATAGAATTCTTTTTTTTAAATAATCTCTAAACATTTGAAAAGTCAGTATTATTAACAGTAAATAATTAGTATTGAGTCAGAATTAACAAAAAACACAGTGAACATTACATACACCAGTGATACATTTCTTTTCAGTGAAACCGAGTTATTTCCAGTATTATCGTATAATTTTATTTAATGTACCAAGCATAGTACCAAGATAATCTTGTTTACATTTTTTTTTATTATTTTGTTTGCAATCTTTTCAAATTCTCCCCTAGTTAGGCAAATTATCGTGCATTTATTTAATGTGTATTTTTTTTAGATAGTATAGTTAGGAAAACCCCTTAAGTGATCATTCTATAAATTAAGATCGATCAAGCAGACCGAATTAAAACACATTAATAGTACCTTCACATATGAACGATTCAGACGGTGCGCTTTCTGACATCGAAAATTTACCTACACCCATTTTTCCACCTACCCCGCGCCCTTCAAATATACTCCCAAACACACAAACTTCAGATCCAGAACAAGCCAATATGTCTCAGTCTCAAATCCCCGCCCCAACATACATTAATTTAGGTAGACTAGTAAACTTTCCCCATACTGTTTTAATTTTGAAGGGGACCATAGATAATCACTTTGTTGAACCACGCGTAAGACCTTGGATTGAGTCTTTAGAGCAACATTTCTTACGCGAAAACATCATCGATGATTATATAAAAATTAGGGAAGCAAAACGATTTATCGACCCTAAAGAAGGGAATGCTCATGACACAGTCACCTACGTTCCATCAATTAGCGAAGCTACAACATGGGACAATTTTAAACAAAACTTATTAGAATTTTTTAAAGAAATAACACTTGCACAACCCTTAGCCACGTTAGAAGCAGTCTTCCAAGCTAAATGGAAGAAAGAGGAACATGAGGATTTAAATAATTTTATTGCACGAACACATAAACTCGTAGAAGCCCTCCGAGCCGCAGAAAATGCATGTGGCATTACTTTCACTTCAAAACAAAGAAACCTTATAGCAGTGATGTAGTCGAGACCACCAAGTCAACATGTATTTTTCATTACGGTCTCGAGAAGTCTCGAAAGGTCTCGGGGAGAAAAACCGAGACCGCGTCTGTCGAGACCGAGATCGAGACCGAGATCTAAATAGCGGAGACCGAGATCGAGATCGAGATCTGCAAATTGGGTCTCGAGATCGGTCTCGAGACCGAGACCGATCTCGAGACCTACATCACTGCCTTATAGTAGCAACGACAACTTACCAAAACCTACCCGGAGCACCTAAAAAAAAGTTTCAAGAGTTTCTAAATGTTGACAAACCAGTAAATGTAGCTATAAATAAAACACGGGAACATTACCCAGATTTAGCAAACCAGAACTACCGAAAGGGTAGAGAAACCCCCGTACATTACATTCAGCAGCAGCAACCACAACAGCAACAGCAACAACAACAACCCTATAAATCGAGGCCAATGCAGGGAATACCACCCCAGAAACAAGCCCCCCCCCCTAAACCCAGAATACACGCCCTCCTCCAGAGTGTTTTAACTGCGATAGCTTTGGGCACATGATAAGTCAGTGCACTTATCCCTCTTATTGCTCCCACTGTCACGAACATGGTCATCGCCGTGGCGATCGCCAAAAATGTGCCGATAAAGCCCCTGCAGGGTATAGGCCCCACTTCCAGAAATCGAACCCCCAACGTCCCCAAAAGTCCTCCAATCCCCAGAAACCAGTCCATTCCCAACCTCAGTCAAACCACCAACCAAATAGATTACGACCACAGGGTCAATCACATTATTACCCCATGTACAAACCCCAGTACAATCAGCAAAGTCGGTTAGTTCGATACGTAGAAGTACCCGCAGAGGAATCATTTTCCCCAGAGTACGGTTTTCAAGAAAACCCTCCAGCGTATGGTGATCCCATAGAATATGACCCAGATCCTCCCATAGAAGACAATTCGAGCCCTTTTTTAGACCCCACTTTGGAGGCGGCAGTTCAACCTCCTCCCTCCTAAATTACAATAATGAATCCAAATACACACAAACTCCCCATCAGGATAATAGGTGCAGACCTCCTAAATTTAATAATAAAGTGTAGCACTGATAACCAAGATTTAACTGCTCTCCTAGATACAGGAGCACACGCGACACTAATTAAGAAACAATGTGTAGATGACTTACTAGAAAGTACAGATTACAAATATGAAATTAAGGTACTCTCTTGTCAACTCAGAGGAGTTACCGGTACACCCATCTCTACATACGGAGAAATTGAATTATATTTAGAAGTTGGAAACGCAGTATACCCCGTGAAATGTTGCATAGTGGACACAGTTGCCACCTTTCAGACAGATATCCTACTAGGTATGGATTTTTTTAACCGGAAAGTTAGTCAAGTGTCGAAATAGGACACACCATCTCCATGAGAATAACAGACAGCTTAATGCTAATAGAATTAGTTCAGTTCAGATTTCCGAAAAAAATAGGAAACACCCTCCACTTGATAGCAGTTCAAGTCAGTCGGTTGCATCCAGAGGGACAACCGCTCCAGAAATCAGCCCCAAGAGTAATCAGTTCCAGTTGTTGAATCCAGTTGGATCAACACAGTCAGTTTCTGGACAGTCAGTTTCCGGACAGTCAGTTTCCAGTCAGTCAGTTTCAGTCCAGCCAGTTTCAGTTCAGCCAGCTTCAGTTCAGCCAGCTTCAGTTCAGCCAGCTTCAGTTCAGCCAGTTTCAGTTCAGCCCATACTGCAAATTTTAGTCGTCGAACCAGAGTCAGATTCCCAATTTTTCATATGCCCGACCGAGCATATAACAGTAGCACCTTATGAGAAGATCTGTTTCTTAGCAAAAGTAGTCGACAGTCAAGGAAAATTATTAGAGTCAGAGCGTACTCTGATTACAGAGAAAAGTAATTTCAAAAGAGATGTTCTTATTGCCCAAGTCCTTAGTCAGTCAGAATTCAGCTATCCATATTGTTTGTTTAAACAAAGGAAAAAGTCCTATCGAATTAACTTCAAATCAGAAAATAGGAACTGTTTCCACGGTAGAAATAGATTCAGATTTCCCCACCAGTACGATAAATCGTGTTTCCATTTCCTTAGAGTTAAACCCTTCAGTATTAAAAAAAGAATATAAGAAATGTCTGGAACACTCCCTTCAAGAGTCACCAGCCTTACAGGATGCCAAACTAATGGAGTCACTTCTCGATTTCCTGATAAGAAATAGAGATATGATTTCCCTAAAAGGAGATCCTCTGGGCCGAACTAATTTGGTCCCTTTTGACATCAAGCTGGAACCCAATTCCAAACCCATTTTCATTCCTCCCTATCGGGTTCCACATTCCCAATTGGTCACTATTGAGGAACACATCACAGACATGTTGGAGCAGGATGTCATTCAGCCTTCAGCTAGTCCCTGGTCCGCTCCTATGATACTCAACTTCTCTCTGCACCTCAACGGAATTATTCCACTACGGACTGGGAGGCCCTAGCGGTATATTGGGCTTTGAAAAAATTCCGAAATATCGTCTATGGCTACGATGTAACCATCAAGACTGACCATAAGCCACTCACGTACCTCTTCAAGGACAAGCTACTTGAAAGACGGTTAAGTAGATGGGCTCTGTTGATTCAGGACTTTGCGGCAAAAATCGTATACAAACCGGGAAAACTTCAAGTTATTCCAGACGGATTGTCGAGACTCAAGCCCGACGCCCAAGTGAATAAAATAGGAATTCTTCCTGTGTTCGACTACGAGTGTCTGCAATACTCCCAACAACAGGACCAACACACCCAAAACTTTCGGGCGCGCCTGGAACAAAAGGAACCATCGAAGGTAAAAGAACAGTACAACCTCAAAAATGGGCTCGTACATTTTCGGAACGAAGATGGAAACGACCTCGTGGAGATACCAAAGGATCTCGTCGATATAGCCATTAGACTTTGTCATGACTCACCTTTGTATGGCCACATGGGGCTGAATCGCACCATCAAGAGTCTTTTGGAGCGATACCATTTTCCCGAAATGAACAGAAAGGTACATGAATACATCGCCGAATGTCCGTCGTGTTTAAAACACAAAGGCAACGTGCCATCCACAGCTCCTATGCATAAATATCCAGTATGCCAAAGGCCCTGGCAAAGAACTGGAATGGATTTACTGGGACCATTCCCCGAAACATCAAAGGGAAACCAGTACATCATTGTGTTTACGGACCACTTCTCGCGTTACAGCGAAGTAGCTGCCATTCCAAACCAGACCTCGGAAACTGTGGCCAGAGCCCTAGTGGAGCGCGTCATACAGAATCACACTACTCCTTCCATCCTAATTTCGGATAACACCCAAACGTCCAAACTGTTCGAATCACTCTGTAACATATGTAAAATTAAAAACACACGCATTGTGGCATACCATCCGCAGGCAAACGGCTTAGTGGAAAGGCACAATCGAAAGATCTTAGAAGCCCTTCGCCACGTTGTTGATGCATCCTCCCGGACATGGGATGATTCCCTTCCCCTGGTACAAACAACCATCAACAATGGCTATAATGTGTCCATCGGGGACACCCCTCATTTCGTCCTCTATCACTACGACAAGCGTCTACCTTTTGATTTGCCCGACCAAATCGACCCGGCAGTTCTAACATCTTCCGAGATGGCAGAAGCAAATCAGCAACTAGCTGAACGATCTTTCAAGATTTTTGACATAATCCGCTATGCCCTAGACCAGGGGTCACCAACCTTTTTTTTGTTCACCGCCCACTTTTACGATTTTTTGAAAATTAAAAAAGCTTATCGCCCACCTTAGATCAAAAAGAATAAATCAACATGATCGATAAAATAAATAATGAAATAAATGTTTAATTACCTTTAATGTGAGCCCACTATTGGGCGCTACCGCCCAGGTTGGTGACCTCTGCCCTAGACCAACGAAACCAACAGATGGAGCAAGAGCAACATAGGCGACATCCCTGTCAACGGACTATAATCGTCGGTATGCGATGTTATCTGAAGAGCGTGAAACTGCCAGGTGCTCATCGCAAATTATATCCAAAATGGGATGGCCCATGTAGGATTATGAAAAACCTCGGAAAAAATCGTTATGAAATCCTCGACCTCCGGGATCATTCCAAACTAAAGATCATTCACGCTGACAATTTAAGGATAGCTGCCGAACAACACCTTCCCAAAAAACAGCTGCCAGGCGTTCGAGCCGCCTATCCTTCAAAAGGTCAAGGTATTAGCAAATCGAGCAGGGATCAAAGAACTGAAGTGGTCACCGCGGGAACCACTATCCATGACGAAGATTGGTACCTCGTAATACCACCAGTACTCGAGCCGATCTCTGAACAAGAGGAGGCCCCAGAACCAAGAGTCCCATCGGACCCAGACCCTGGGGAAACTCCTTCGAGAGGATCACTCAGTGGAACCCCACCATCTCCTCCAACTCCACCATCTCCTCCAACTCCGCCATCTTCTCGGTCACCACCCTCACCGATTGATGATCGACGCACAGACCCTACATACCGCCCGCCAATGCATCAACCACGTGAACTAGAACCTTCACATAAGAAAGATCCCACTCAGAGTCCGAGCTTAACGGTCGACCCCCATTGCCACCAAAACGAGGCCGACCCCTTCGTCCACAAACACAAGTATCCACACGACCACCCCCAGCTCCGTATAATCTAAGGCGTAGAAATGAATAAAATTGTCCCTTATAATTTTCCAAATTATTTACTCTTGTAGCCCTAGCATTAAAATTTCTACAGGAGTTGTTATAGAAAAACTTGCAGAAGGTAAATTTTTGAAAGGACACGCGGACCTTTTTATCAATTTGCAACCCCCTGCTAGAATCAAGATCAATCTCCTTCAGATACAAACCCAATTAAAAACGTTTGAAAGTAAAGTTCAGGGTTTTTTCCAGGGAAAAGATCAGATTAGTCGCGTTCTGTTAGAAAATACCTTGGAAAATATTCGAACTACAACACGCGCCCTATCAGGAATATTGGCATTACCATGGATACAAACGGAAACTCATAACTCAGAAAAAATTAATCAAAGAAATAAAAGGGGACTAATAAATATAGGAGGAAAAATATTCAAGGGTTTATTCGGATTAGCAACCGAAGAAGATATTAAAAGAGTTGAACTCAAATTGAATCTCTTCGCGCGAAATCAGCAATACGATGGACACATGTTAGAACAAACTATTAGGTCACTACACAAAAACAATCGCTTCCTCCACGCCCTTTCGGACAGATTCACATACCTTGAATCCCTATTAGCTCAATACAAAGAACACAAAATATATCTAGAATTAATAGAGATAATTAACCTACAAGTAACCTTAATCGATAAGTATTTACAACAAATAACTACGATTCATTCCAAGGTTTTGCGTGCAACCCAGCTAGCCCATGGAAAAATCAGTCTTTCCACCCTAATACCATGGGACTGTACATGGACCACGCCCCTACACATACCTCAAAATTGTGCCATTTTTCGATGTACTCACTTATGACGTATATAAATTTCACCCTTTCCCAACACCCTACCAAAACAACTCTAATGTCTATCGATTGTATTTACCCACCGTACCACCTTACCTTTTCCTCACCAAAGATCTGTCAGCCTATTCTATGATGTCAGATAGCGACGTCCGGCATTGCTGATTCCCGCAAACAAATAAACAACTCGTTTGCCCTCCACTCAAACCAGCAGTGGTGGGCACGCGCAACAATTTTTGTAGCGCCGCAACCGCAACCGCAACTCTGCTGAAATAGTTGCGCCGCACTCGCAAGCGCAACCCTTTTCAAAAAGTTGCGCCGCAAGCGCAAGCGCAACCAAAAATGTTGCGCCGTAAGTTGCGCCGCAACTTTTTGCGGCGCAACTGCCCACCTTTGCAAACCAGTCATTCTTCCAACTACTAGGTCTTGCTTTATCGACTTAATTCGTGACCGGCATGCCCAGGTATGTTCATTTACAAAATTTCATTCCTCTAAAACCGTCCAACTACGAATTGGACCAGACATCTGGGTTTCTTTCGGAAACAGGACTACCGCTATTCTTGAGTATCCGTCAAATTATTCCCTCATCACAATCCCTATGGTTATTCGGCTACCAATTGGTTGCTCCTTGCGTTCAAAAGCCTTCCAAATATACAACCCGTACAAAGTTACTATTAATAACTCATACCCCTTCCCGTCGCAAATTAAATTTAAACCTGTCATAGAGATATTAAATCTCTCCATGAAACCTGTAACCATCCTACCTGAGCTACATGCCCCTGAATGGAATGATCAATTAAGTCGGTTTAAAATTTCGGATGATAGCCAAAATAACCTCTTGCAAATACTACAACCTGTAACAATTTTTTCAATATCTGCCGTTGGTATCATTATTGTATGTGTTATTATCCTCGGTATATTTGTGGTAGAAAGATGGTTCTTGGAACAAAGGAAAACAAGAAACACCGAACCACGTGAAACTATTTATGCACGACCAAGAGTGTGTACCCAGACCACGTGAACTAGACTTAGCCACCCCAATTTAAGTTGTGTATATAAATCTATATTATAAAACTCATGGTTATCACCTAGTTAGCATTAGTTAGGATGCTATATTATCGTAGTAATATCATTCTAGAGGGGAGAGCCCTGTAAAAATGAATAATGAATAATTCCTATATAATCTTTATAGTCAATTATTAATTTTTACGTAAGGACCAAACTCGCATAACGCCAGTTATTTGTTATTCAATTCATACGTTCGAATTTCGCTGACCAACACGGAAGGCGAGCATCTAATTACAAAATCTCCTCTCTTGTTTAATTCTAATTCAAAAGCATGATTATGTTGTATATCGTTATGCGTGTTATGTATATATATGTGTCCCCATGTACTTTGTGTTAAATCTCAAAATAAGTTATCCTAATGTAAATATGAAACACTGTAAACTATAGTTACCTGTGGTAAATTGTAATTAACTATAATGATGTAATATGATGAAATTAATGTACTTTAATGAAACTATAGTTAACGAGTTAACGATAATAAAAGAATAAATTGGTAATTATAATCATAGTTATAATAGACCAAAATTACAATGTGACCCGACATTATGTCGCCATGTAGGAATGTACATTCAGCAATATTGTTATTTTTCTTATTATTTTTTGTTCATTGGAATAAATTTTGAAGTTGCTTCCTGGGTGCCAAATAATTGGTGCCTTATTCTTTTCAAAATTTGTAATTTTTTAGATTAGATGCATTCTCTCTTCGTTAGAAAAGAGGAAGTCATGTCTTGCCTTAATCTTGTAATTTTTGTCCATATGCATATCTTAATATAAGAATGCTTGATTCAATTTCCATTCTAATTAACTCGGCGGATCAGGAAAAATAGCAGATCTACAATATGCGGTTTAAGCCAAAAATATGGCTTCCTCTTCCTATATCCTGTTTATCTGTTTGGCCATTGCTTTATCTTCTCCTTCGAGCCTTGCTCTCTTCAGAAGAATTTAGTCATTAAACTTCTCTTATAAGTTACAAGAAGCATCAGGGAATCTTCAGAGAATTTAGTAAGCCCCCCCCTGAATCCTCCGAGCCACTATAGAAGAACTCGGAGAGTAATCTAGAAGAAAACTACTGTAAGTAATACATCCGTTGCTTCCACCTAACTAGAACCCCCGTCGACTTCGAACCAACCCAGGCCATAGACGGAGGGGTTAACATATAGATGTAATCATAGTATTAAGTGGGATAGTTCTAAAGCTCTCGTTAAAAACACAGATATAATCGAAAGAAATATTCTAGAATGTGCATTTATCCATTTTAAAAATAATTTCAATACCAGTGCAGGAATGTATAAAATTGACAATATCCTGTTAAAATACCTTTTGCCTCTAATCAACTCTTATTAATCTTGTGTTAATCTTTTTGTTTTTCTGTTCCGTTGTATATATTTTTGTTAATTTTTTTTTTTAACTGCAAACAACAGACAGTATAATTAATGTAAAGAACGACGCTTGTGTAGAAGAGCGTCCGAACAAGAAGAGGAAAGAGAACGAGCAAAATGAAAAACGAGGCACCTCCCAGGAATCGAACCCAGGATCATCCAATTGCCGGTCGGATATGCTAACCGCTATACCAACGTCCCCGATCAGTCAGAGCTCGTAATTCTTCTACATAAGAGCGGAATCGACTGCCCTGAAGGGGCACCTTCTCATGCCGTACATATATACATTTTAACTGCAAACAACACACACACGAGTTCGTATGTAGGAGAATTACGAGCTCTGACTGATCGGGGACCTTGGTGTAGTGTTAGCCTATCCGACTCGCAATTGGATGATCCCGGGTTCAATTCCTGGGAGGTGCCTCGTTTTTAATTTTGCTCGTTCTCTCTCTTGTGCGGACGCGCTTCTACACAAGCGTCGTCCTTTGCATATATATATATATATATATTATAATATATATATATAATATATATATATATATCAGATTTTCTTTTTTTTCTTCAAAAAAATTTTATAACCCAGTAAATATGAATTTGCTCAAAAAAATGTTATATAAGAAAATCGATTTGCCATCAAATTCTACATCTGTTAAACCTATTTTCATGCAAAAATTGGGTTTCCAGTGCTAAACCGAATCTTTACAGTTTCTTGGATTCATACTGGCAAGCTTTCTAGACAGAGCATCCCTGCTTAACTCATCCTCATGTTTTTTATATACCCTAATGCATACTTGAACCTGGCATTAGCCCTCTCTTTTTGTCGTAATACAGGGCCTTGCCTTGGCTTCCCTTGTTCACACCACATTAAAAAAGCATCTCTGGATGCATTATGAAGTTCAGCCACATAATCACTCCAGCCAGGTCTACATGTATAATTTTTTCTCCTAAAGGTACTTAAATACCGGCGCGCCTAAAGCAAAAGCATCCCTTGTGTAATTTCTTTATACATGGTCAGGTTATTTTTATTATATTTAAATGACCTTCCACGTTCATCTGATATACTGAGCTTCATAATGTTTGCAGATGATACAACTGTCTCTTTTTCTTGCAAAGATGTTAATACAGCTAAGAATATATTTCATTCAGAATTCATCAGTGTAATGAAATGGTTGACCACCAATAAACTCTTCCTAAATACCAGTGAAACAAATTTCATGATTTTTACTAATAAAAGAAATGTATATCTTGATGAACTTAATGTTAATGAAATCGCCATAAAGGAGTGTACTGTAACAAAATTTCTTGGTGTAATGCTAGATAAGAATTTGCAATGGAGTGATCATGTAAATTATATCTCGAAAAAGATTTCAAGGAGCGTTGCTATAATGTTTAAACTTAGAAATGTAGTCCCTAAACTAATTTTATTGACTCTTTATCATACTCTTGTTCTTCCTTATACATAAAACATACTGCACCGTTGTTTGGGGAAACTCCGCTAATAACGCATTGAATGGTATCTTTGTCATCCAAAAACGAGCAATAAGGTTGTTTTCTGATGTTGATTTCCTTGATCATTCTAGTGCATTATTCAAAGAGCTAAACCTACTAAAGCTCAACGATATAACCAAACTGGCACATTTTATTTTTATTTACAAGTGTAAGAACAAAATCATTAATTTGCAATGGGTAAATAGATATTTTGTAACTCATCAAGAAATCCACTCGTATCAGACCAGAAATAGATCAAAGCTTGTTATACCTCAATTTAGATTGTCTTCATCTCAAAAACTACCCATTTTCATTGGATTGAAACTCTGGAATGACTTGCATGCCGATATAAAAAATATTGTGAATGTAAATTTGTTTAAAACCAAGTTGAAATCCCGATTAATAATGGCATACTAACAAAAATCTAGGCTTAATGTCCACTAATATTGTTTAATATTGTCCATTAATATTGTTTAATATTGTAATACATGTTTTAACTATTAATAATACTTATTTACTTATTTATTTATTATTATAAATTTATAACAACTAGCTGCTTATTTTTAATAAGAGCCCAGTAAAGCCTAAAGCTTAAGGGCCAAATTAAATAAAATAAATAGTCGAGCTTCACAATTATTCATGTCATTGTAAATTGAAAAAATTTATTTATTTTATTATTATTAATAAAGGTTATTCTATTCTATTTTATTCTATTTCTATGAAATTTTCAATATAGAGGTTTTCAAATACCGTATTTTAATTTATAAAAACTTCCAAAATTTTTTCAATTTTTTTTTCAAAATTTTGACCTAAGATTCAATTTCTCGGTATTTGAAAACGGCAGACATCGGAATAACACACACCATCTCCAGAAACAGTTTATTTTTCCATAACTTCTTGGATTTATAGGTTTGAACCCAGTTAGGACATACAATTGACCTAACCGGGCCTTCAATGGCGGACATCGGAATAACATTGAAGGCCTGGTTACGTCAATTGTATGCCCAGTTTTTTTTTTTTAATTTTTAAAAAAAAATTTCAAAAATGGTGTGCGTTCTTTCGATGTCCGCCTTGGAAACCTCCATATTGAAAATTTCATAAAAATCTGACCATAAATAAAGAAATTACACAGGGAGTGTTTTTGCTTTATGTGCGTCGCGGTCTGTGTCTACGAAAATACAAGAGTCCAACGCATTTGATAACACATGAACAATTAGGTCAGTAGGTTATAACAACAACAACAACAACAAACACTTTATTTCAGACTGAACAGGTACAAACATTATACAAGTGATCCAAAGAAGGTTAAGAGATAGTTGTCTGGAGCACTGACTAATGTTATAATGTTTCAGACCAACAAAGACCCTAGGATCCACTCATGGCTGGGCTACCTAACTGTGTTCGTAATTGTGTATTGTGTATGTCCTCCGTGGTGGCGGAGGGGACCTACAATTTTACGTGGGTTCAGAACCACAAGAACATAAGAAATTTATGTAAAAATTGCCTGTACGGGTGTCAGGAAATGATTGCCCCCCCCTGTAGAGCAAAAACTAGAAGAGATAGATAAAAACCGGCGAGACCACTTGAAAGAGCGTTAAAATCTGAATAAAAACCATTATATTCTATTCCTGTGATTTTAATTCTTACCATTTTTTTCCCCACAGAAACCATGGCATCATCTATTTTGAACGATTCAGAGAAAAAGCGAGTTCTTGACCGCATTCGAGCTGTCACATTTCGTGAAGCAAAGGAAGCTGGTGCAACTTTCATAACTCGACACTGGGTGGCTGAGAGATTAAAAAGATCAGAAGACTTTGTCAAAAGGAATTGGAATAAGAATCCTGAAGATTGTGAAACAAAATTTCGAGGAGGAAGACCGGAGAAATTATCTCAAGAATCGAAAGACATTGTGCTTGCTGCATCACGGCGCCGAAAGAAGAGCTGCTCTGAGGTAGCGAAAGAGATACTTATCCGTCGTGGTAAGATAGTCAATCGGCAACTTGTGCATCAATTTCGAGTTCGCCAAGGCTTGAGTGCTTGGCATGAAATAGCTAAGCCACGGAAGAGTGATCTTAATATTGAAGATCGGCTATGGTTTTGTGATTATCTTGAGGAATGGACGGAAGACGATTTCCTTCACTTGGTTGTCAGCGATGAATTCTTCGTTTATGTCTCCAGAAAACCAAATTTTCAGAATGATCGGGTTTGGGCAACAACTCCTGATGAAGTCCCAGACAACCAGAAGTATCGAGAAATAGTAAAAAATCCAGCATGTGTGGGTGTTTTCATTGTTCTCTATTCGGAAGCTCATCTGGGTTATCAAACCAAGAGGAACCAGTTGGGATGGGCCTTATTTTCGAAATGTAATTTTAGCCTAACATGTAATTCCGTTTTTGAAAGACCCCGAGCGTGTTTTGGATGTTGAACAGGCAACCTTTCTTCACGACAAAGCCCCCTGTATGAAAGCACTTGCGACTCAACAACTGCTTAAGGACAATAACATTGATTTTTTCGGAAATAATGAATGGCCTGGCAATTCTCCCGATCTTAATGTCTGTGAACATGTCGGATCCATCATGAAGGATCGGGTGGAGTCCTTAATGCTGGAACAACCCATTCAGAACCGGTATTCAACAGAAATTATGACTTCAAAGATCAACGAAGTCCTTGAAGAAATGAGTCATGATACCGATCTCTTTGAGACACTTCTGGGATCATACCCCCGTCGATTAATGGCCGTCAGAGCTGCAAATGGGGGCAACACCCGATATTAAAACAAGTGTTTTTATTCAAAATTAAACGCTCTTTCGCGTGGTTTTGTCTGTTTTTTTCTATTCCTTTCAGTTTCTTCTGTACAGGGGGGGTGCAATCATTTCCTGACACCCTTTTTTACATTGGCAACGACCAATTTTTACAAAACTAAATAATTATCAATTTAAAACTAATTAATTATCGATTTAAAACTAAAGATAGAATCTCTGGATCCAGAGGATCAAGTCATAATAGACTACTATCCACAAATATGTTACACTCTATATCTATTTATAACCGACACGCAAATATATCAGATCCAAAGCATCCAGTCAATTTCATTACGGTATCCATTAATACTAGTGCCTTGCCAACCAAAAATAAGTCACGGTCCATATCGATTGCGGACCAAGTCAAAATTTACAACCATATACATTACAATATATATACTTAGGAGGAAAAGTGTAGGTGTGGCTGTAAAGACTGTACAGTAATGTAGAAATGTGTGTGCACCTATTTTGGGTCTCCCATTTCAAGGTGTTTGTGAGGCAAGTGAAGATCATGAGTTTTTCAATACCTCACAGTACTATGGGGGGCACCGCTCGGCAGAGGAATCTCTTTAAATGGGGTGTGTAAGGACAGAGAGTATCCCTTAACCCTAGATGCTGCCTCCCTATATCCCATAACACTTGTGTTGAGCTGTGGGATCTATCACCACAAAGCCTTAATTTTACTATCTTAAACTATACCCAATCTATCAACATATGCGTCTAATCGATTTTTAAGCATGTTTATAGACGTGCTACTAATTACTTCTACCGGCAAACTATTCTAACTATTTACTATTCTATGCGTAAAAAAGTTTTTGGCAACTGCTGTCTCGAACCTTCTACTTGTCAACTTACACCCGTTATTTCTAGTCCTATTATATTGAGATATTTCGAAAAAGCTATCTCTATCTACGTTATCGAACCCATTCATAATTTTGAAAACCTGGATTAGATCACCCCTTAGCCTCCTAGTCTCGAGTGTAGTCAATTTTAACTCCTTAGTCCTTAACCCTATCCTCGTACGACTTTGACCTAAGCAACTGAATCTTCTTAGTTGCTCGTCTTTGAACTCTTTCGATTTTGTCTATATCTTTGCGCATATGCGAATTCCAAAATTGGACCGTACTATTATCTTATTGACTGACTCGCCAAGCCTAGTGATAAATCTAAATACAAAATTGCGAATGACACTGGCACAGTTAGGCACCTTATTGACTACAAACAGCATACTGGCACTAGAAGGAGCACCATTTATAAATACTGGAGTTTTAATAAAATCCTAAAAATATTACAGTATTATATGCAACATACAATTTTCTCAAATTATACATCCTGTAGTTCCACCAAATCTTTTCATTTATATTATTGTATTGAGAATCACTGCGTCTCGATTCTACCATTTTACACGAACATGCATACATGTTTATACGCACAACAAACAAACAAAGAAACACTTTATTTCAGACTCAACAGGTACAAACATTATACAAGAGGTCCATAGAAGATTAAGAGATAGTTGTCTGGAGCACTGACTAAGTAGGCCATTAGTCAGCAAAACATTCTCACAATAACGGTTGGTGTGTGCCTTATCCCAAGAGAAAACCCGTGTCGCTGGTTATTATTACAGCATTAATAGCAGTGATGTAGTCAAGACCACCATGGCCGAGACCTATTAATGTCTAATTCCTAAGCTCTGTATTTCACATTCAGGAATAAACATTCTAAAAAGGTTATCAAGTGACAGTTGCCAAATTTACTAATAATTTATTCACAAATTCATAGTTTGTGACATTTTTCAGAAGTTATCTGCCTACTTCAAACAAAATAAGTGTTCGTTGCACTTGAGGAACATCACTATACTCAGCAGTGATGTAGTCGAGACCACCCTGACGGAGACCGAGACCAGAAAAAAAGGTTTCGAGTTCTACATCACTGATTAATAGTAATATGTCAATTCACAGCTGCACATTAATAGTAATTAATAGTCACATGAAATACTGCAGTTAGCTTTGATCTGCATATTGGTACTAATTATTGCACATTTCTTTTTATATAACTAATAATAACTGCACAATACCTAGATGGACGAAACAGATACAGGGCTTGACAGACCTAAGTTACAGTGACTGATTGAGATATCTTAATTTTTATTCCATATGTGGCCGTCTTTTGTGATGTGATCTGATTTACTGCTACAAAATATTTCATGGACTCTGTGGTATTTGCCCTATGGACATTTTTGAGATGGCCCCTAGAATGGGTAGAGGTGATGAATTTAAAATTCAGATACAGCATTCCTATACCGAAGTGCGTCACCATTTCGTCTCTCTTTGTGTTGTGAGATATTGGAATATGTTGCTGGGTGAGCTGGTGGATGCTCCCAGTTTGAATGCTTTTAAGGCTGCTTTACCTGATGCCCTGGGAACTGAATTGTATTCCTATGCTGATTAGTCACCAACCTGTGCTCATTGCATCTTCCCGGTCCTTTTATGTAACTGCAGCAGGGCCGACGAGACCTGTCCCGGGCCCCAGGGAAGGATTGGTATATGGGCCCCCCCTGTTTACTCAGTATTTTATTATGAATGTTTTTTGTATACATAACAAGCAAACTGATTATATGTCCAAGTCACTATTCAAAACATACAGTATGATAATCTCTATAAAATGTATGTTCATTAATTATATTTCCTCTGTTATTTAATCAATTGCTTTATTAATATTTTTAGATTTTATCCTCCTCTTTCCGGGCCTCGGGGATATAACCCGGCTTCCCCGCCCTCTCGGCGGCCCTGAACTACAGACTTTGATAGTAAATAGATATACAAATCCAGTCCATAGCTAACTTCCCTATCAACTTCTGGTTGTCTGACTGGAGTATCTATGTGTGAGTCCTCACTCTCTGGTGTGCTGGTGCATCACCCATGGCGGGATTGGCATGGGCTCCAACATGGTGAATAACATGGTGAGTAACTGTACTCGAGTCATCTTTTAATAATTATTTCAGAATTAGTGTTAAAATTTCAAATTAAGTCTAGTAATCTATGTTTTATTCATTTGCGTATTTATTTATTTATTTATTTATTTATGTTTATAAATAAATACAATTTATTATGATGTTTGATGTATTTTCAATTTTTGCGACCTCGGGCTCATAGTTTTTGAGTGTCTGGCCTACACCGATGGAGAACGATTGCCCTTCTTTTGGACAGGCTGAATGAAAGCGAACTTCCAACAGGAAGGCAAAGTACCAGATGAAAGATAAAGATGAAAGAGTTTGCCTAGGTAGGGTGACCGCGCAGAAGCACATTTCTTGAGAACAACAGGAGGAACACCATCAGGACCGTATGCCTTCCTCGAGTTGAGCCCAGATACGGCAAAAAGACATCTTTGGAAGAAATTCTAATCTCGTACAAAATAAAGTCAAAGGGAGGAGCAGATGAAGAAAACACCGGAATCGTTCATGGTCAGGGGCGTAACTGGAGTAAAAAAGTTGTGGGTGACAAACGCAATCCTATTGTGAAAAGCACTCATTATTTATGGGAGTAATTATAAAAATTGAAAGGGGACAACTTTTATACTAGGGGCACTCAATATATTTTTCCACACCCTTTTTTCTTAGCTAAATAATAGGCCATGGGGCTGAAATGTCTTTTGGGCCGTAAGTTTGAACTTTATGCGCTTCACATAACCGGATTTTTCCAATTTGAACCTCCCCTCCTTGTATAAAACCGATGGTTAACGCAGTTTCGAAAATAGCGTCTGAGAGTGATGTGCGTCGTAAACAGAGAGCTGTTATCGAGTTCTTAACCACAGAGAAGGAAACAGTTGGAAATATTCACAAACGTCTACAAAACGTTTACGGAGATGCTGTTGTTGATCGAAGCACAGTTGGACGCTGGTCTAAACGTGTGAGAGCATCGGAGAGAGGGAGAGTCAGTCTCGATGATGAGCCAAGCAGCGGTCGGCCGGCATCGGCTGTGACATCTCACACTGTGCAACGTGCTAACAGCATCATTCGATCAAACTGGCGCGTCACATACAAGGAGCTATCACTGGAGCTAGGAGTTAGTGAAGGAAGTGTGAATACGATAATTCAGCAACTGGGTTACTCAAAAGTGTGTTCACGGTTTGTTCCTCGCGAACTGACTAAAGATCACAAAGCCCAAAGAAAAGAAATTGCTTCTGAGTCGTTGGTTCGATACGAGACAGAAGGGGATGACTTCCTTTCACGAACTGTGACTGGGGATGAGACTTGGATACACCACTTTGAACCTGAAACAAAACGCCAATCCATGAAGTGACATCACGCAGACTCCCCACGCAAGAAAACGTTCAAAATGGCTCTCTCTACAGGAAAGGGAAAGGTTATGGCCACCATCTTCTGGAACATGAAAGGAGTGATTCTGGTGGACATTATGGAGAAAAGACAAACAATCTACAGATCTACAGAAGCTAAGGCTAACAAAGACCCTAAGATCCACTCTAAGGTTAGCCCGAAAGAAAGGAAAGAGTAGGGGGTTAAGAGAAGAAAATAAGGGGTTAGGTAAGTAGCAACACCAATCACTCGTGGGTTAACATTCATTCAGAAAAAGAGAAAAAAGACTCACCATCATCATCCGCCGGCCACTGCCGACAAGTCAGAAAAATAGTCGGAGAGAATAGGAAAGGGGTGAAAGATGAAAAAAAGTAAAATAAGAACGCTTACAAACCATGCAAACACAGTTTTAACTCACTGGCATACCATGCAAACTACAGACATGCAAGTAAAGAGAGTTACAGACATGCAAGTAAGGAGAGGATAAGAAAAAAAAGTACGTAAAGTAAAACAAAAAGTGGGTTAGTTTACGCTACGGGCGACATCAACGTTCGTGTTAATCTAATTTTTTTTTATTTTATTGCTGGCGTCACACGCTGGCATGTCACAAGCTGGCATTAATCGTCAACAGACTCCTCCCTCCTCGACCTCCTCGACCCCCCCCCCCAGAGCTCCTGTTACTAATTGTTTTTTTATTTTAAACAACGTTAATATTTTTAAAATTACTATCTAAACGGTTCTTAAACATATTAACGCTGGTAGATAAATAAAATTCCACTTTTTGTTATTACGTTTATTGACCAATATCCATAACGCTAAACAATGATGAAACTCTGAAACATACAAACAAAACATAAACACATACATGAAAAATAAAGGCATCAACATGAAGATACTAATCAATAATAATGAATATTCTCTATCTCCCCCCCCCCCCCCCCGAGTATTTGATATAGTATAGTGAAAAAAAAGGGGAACAAAGACTTATATATGTAGTAGTGTGGTACAGGGTATGGGTGTTGATGGCGAGAGGGGGTTGTTCATGTAGTATGTAGCGTGTTCGTCATATCGTAATCGCTCTGCCATGAAGGTGTCTTTCTATCGCGTCAGGAGCGTCTGACGGCAGGGGTATCGGTTGGAGAAGCGGGACACCTGGACGCAGCACCTGGAGCAGCAGGTTGCGAGGAATCTCGTTGCTGGAAGCGCTCAATGGGTGCCAGGGACGGTGTTGGTAGGCACTGATGAGGGTGCGCAGCTGGTCTGGAGGGCAGGCCTCGTGGTGGGGTGTGCATTGGAAGTGATGTAGGGCTGGTGGGTGAGGTTACGTTGCCAGCCGGTTGGTGGGCGGTAGGGGATGATCGCTCGACTGCGGACGGGGAGCGTGGTTTCGGGGGTGAGGTTGCACACTGCTCCAATTCGGGCGCAGGGCTGGAGAGGTGAAGGCGGGAGTCGTCCATGCGTGGTTTTGGGGGTGAGGTCGCACACTGTCCCGATCCGGGCGCAGGGCTGGAGAGGTGAAGGTGGGAGTCGTCCCCGATGGTGAGGCGGCGTCTGTGCGGTTGGACGGGCACGTATTTCCTCAGAAATTTTCTGTTTCGCAGAGTCACTCTGCCTGAACCGTCAACCTTCATCCCGTATTGATCGAACTGTCGCACTTCCATTACCAGGCCAGTCTTGTCCCATTTCCTGGGGTTGGGACCGATCTGGTCCTGGATTCTGACCCTGTCTCCGACCACGAGTGGGGGTAACCGTCTGGTGTGCTCGGACCAGTATTCAGTGGCTCTCATGTTCCTGTTCCGCAAGGCATCCTCCCTCGCCGCCAACGTCCCGAGCCAGGTATCGTGTGGTTTGTACCTGCTGGGCACGATCGGGATGAAATCTTTGATCGGACGGCCGAATACACACATAGCGGGAGACAGCTTGGTATCTTTGTCAGGCGTGTTGCGGTATTGTAGCATGGCTCGCTGAAAAGCGTCTGTATCGAGCTCAGCGTTCGGTCCTGTGTTGTCTGTGATCAGTCGTTTCGCTGTTTTCACGCCAACTTCGGCTCTGCAGTTTGAATGTGGAAAAGCTACCGAAGCCAGACGGTGGTGTACGCCCCAGTTCCACAGGAAGTGACGAATAGCCGTGGATGTGAACTCAGAGCCGCCGTCAGATGACAGTTCGTCGCAGATGCCATAAGTCACGAACACCCTGCGCAGGATGTTGATGAGGCCTCTGGCGCCATCCGTGGTCCTCTCCACAATCGGCCAGTTTGAGTACCTGTCGACGATCACCAGGTAGTTGGTACCTTTATAGTGGAAATAATCGGCACAGATGCACTGAAAAGGGTAGACGGGGGACACCGGAGGAATTGGAGGAGCACTGGGCTGCGAAGGTGCCATACGGTTGCAATGGTTGCAACTGTTCCTGAGGGTAGTGATAGCAGGGGTGATGCCGGGCCAGAAAACGGACACCTCAGCCCTCGCGACCATCGACGATACGCCTTGGTGGGCTGCGTGGAGCGCGTTCAATACATCCTGCCGGAGAGAGGGAGGGATCACAACACGGTTTTTGAATACGACGACGCCGTCCACCGTGTACAGGTCATCTCGGAATTGGTAATATTCTCCGAGTGGGGGTGGGAGCTCGTGACGGAAGTCAGGCATGCCTGACTCGATTATCGAGACGAGCTCTGTCATGTGTTGGTCGCTGCTTGTCGCCAATCTTACCCAGTCCCATGTAACGGACTGCAGCGTGTTCAGAGCTGAGATCGCGGAGGCCATAACCTCGTCGTCGAGAGCTTCGTCGTTGTACGCAGCCGTTCCCTCTGTGCGTATGCCAGCTAAGAGTGGCGCAGAGCAGCTGCCGACGGTAGGTCATCATCAGCGTCTTGGCTACTAGCGGAGATGTCGTCTGCCAGGAGCATCTTTTCAGGTTGGCAGTGGCCGGTGGGGTGGCGGGACGTAGCGTCAGCAGCGCGATGCCTCGCACCAGGTACATGGATCATGCTAAATCTGTAGCGGAGAGTCATCTTCAGATTTCTCAGTCGAGCATTCGGTAAGTCTTCCAGCGACCTGTCGCCAAACACCTTCAGCAGCGGTTTGTGGTCAACCGCGATGATGAGGTCATCGCAGCTGAGGACGAAGTACCTGGCCTTCTCCAGTGCGTCAGCGACTGCCAGAGCTTCCCCCTCGATCGGCGCGTAGCGTGACTCGGCAGGGTGGGTGAGGCGACTGCCAACGAGGGTGACCATCCAACCAGTGCGGCAGCAAAAGGGTTCAGCACAATGACATTCACAGTGCTTCTGGGATAGCCAGAATCCGATCCCTGACTTCGACCAATCGGTCGCAAGACAGGTCGGCTTTGTTTTGTCAAATATACTTACACCCTCCTCGATCTCACTGATGATCACCACCTTCGACTCTTCAAACAGATTGTTGAGTTGATCATCCCATCGGAAGGGCGTGCCGGGCTTCAAGAGTTGGTGAAAAGGTATCATTCTCTTTGCCATAGCGAAAGCATACGCCACCTGGTTAATTAGCCCAAACCATGAGCGAATGTCGGTTATGTTCTTTGGTGTAGGAAACTCACGGATGGCCTGCAGATACTTCTCGCAGGGTCGTACTCTGTCGAGTGTGATTTCGAAGCCAGCAGGGCGATGACTCTCCTGATGCGGCGTCGGCCAGTTGTGGCAATCGAGCAGAGGGCCTCGAATACGGCACCTTCTTCGCATATTGCATGTGAATTCGCTACTATCTCGACTCTTGATGGTTTGTGCTTGCTCCTACACACTGCTTCAAAGTGGTTCTCACGATTGCAGTGGCTGCATGTGTGCCTATAGGCTGGGTAGTCTTTCTTTCGGACCCTGCCCGGGGCACTTTTGCCGTGCCATTTTCTGCCGCAATATGAGCACACCTCATGGTTGCCGACTGTCATCTTCTTCAGAGCGTCCTTCTTGTTCCGTCTGTAGGCGCTGTTAGCAGCCTCGACGCCCTGAGAGTCGAGGAGACGTGATGCTGAGCGCTTGCCGGATTCTTTGGCCTCGACGAACTGGAAGACCTACTCTAATGTCATGTTCTGGTTCGTGTTGCCGAGTAGGTCCAGTTGAATCTCGGGGTCCTCAATGCCGCGGGTTACGACGTCACGCAAGATGGCCTCCGTGTAGTTCACATCCGTATCGCAGCTCGAGCATTTGGTGATGTACTTGCATACCCCTGCCTGGCCACGGAGTCGAGCGCCGAATGAACGCACGGTTTCGTCACGGTCTTGGCGCACGTTGTGCAGCGCCACTTTAGTAACCATGGTGCTCTCTTCTCTGACTGCGAGTTTCTTTATGGCTGCGAGCACCTCATTTTCACTTCTCCCTGTCAGACTACCACCGGCTGATCGTGTGAGGTCTTTGCGAAGGGGTCATCGCAGCACTCCAGTAAGCTGCACCACTTTGTCACGACCCGTGATTTTGGTGGCATCCACATAGTCCATCCATCGCGATGTGAAGTAGGACCATTCCTCGCTCGTACCGGCTGAAAATATTGTTGGTCTCTTCACCTTCTCCACTTGGGCCGTGGCGCCGGCAGCGGATACGGAATGGACAGTGCAGTGGGCTATGAGGAGTGCTGCTACAATGGCGTCGCTGTGTGCGGGGGTCTCATATGCGCACCCCCCAATTGGACATTTCACCACGGGCATGTTGACCTGTTGAGATTCACTATTGTTTTGTATAAAGTTCCATCATAAATAAGATTCCACTTTTTGTTATTACGTTTATTGACCAATATCCATAACGCTAAGCAATGATGGAACTCTGAAACATACAAACAAAACATAAAACATACATGAAAAATAAAGGCATCAACATGAAGACACTACTCAATAATAATGAATATTCTCTAGTAGAGTTAACGACAGACGCGCGAAGATTATTTCATTTATCAATTACTTTAAACGTAAAGAAGTTTTTAGCGATATTAGTAATGAAACGTCTGCCACGCAACTTAAATCCGTTATTACGAGTATTGCTATTATCGAAGGTGAACAGTTTGTCAAAATTTACGTTATCGATGTTATTAACGATTTTGAAAACTTCAATAAGCTTCCCCCTTAATCTCCTAGTTTCGAGTGAATGCAAGTCTAACTCTTTAATCCTATATTCATAAGGCTTGTTGCGCAATGATGGAATTAGTTTCGTGGCACGACGCTGAACCCTTTCTAACCTATCAATATCCTCACGCAAATACGGG
Organism: Bathynomus jamesi; assembly: GCA_023014485.1. Classification (NCBI taxonomy): domain Eukaryota; kingdom Metazoa; phylum Arthropoda; class Malacostraca; order Isopoda; family Cirolanidae; genus Bathynomus; species Bathynomus jamesi. The sequence continues at coordinate 91,411 of JAJOZX010002005.1, forward strand.
CACCAAAACTGAACGGTATTTTCTAAATGAGGCCTGACTAGGGACTTGTAAAGGGGCAATATGATATCTTTCGATTTAAATTCGAAATTAGGCGCTATGAAGCCTAACATCCTATTAGCTTTTGCGCAAGACTCCAGGCACTGGTTCCTAACTTTTAAATCCTTAGATACGCGTACGCCTAAATCTACTTCCTCGTCAACGCTCGCTAACTCTCTATCATCCATCGTGTACGTGTAATTATTGTTACGAGAACCTATATGCAAAACTTTACATTTGTCTACGTTAAATTGCATCTGCCACTTATCCGTCCACTCCGTAATCCTATTTACATCGTCTTGGAGCCTATTTCTATCGTCCTCGTTAACAACCTTACCGCCTATTTTAGTATCGTCCGAGAATTTTGACACGTTACTAGTCAATCCTACATCTATGTCGTTAATGTAAATTACGAATAGCAATGGGCCTGAACCCTGTCGGACACCGCTACCTACATCCAACCACCCCGATTCACTACCATTAACAACGACCTCTGTCTCCTAGCACGAAGCCATTCCTCTAACCAGTGAGCTACCTGACCGCGTATACTGTGCGCTTTAACCTTCGTAATTAATCTTCTATGCGGAACTGTATCGAACGCCTTTTTAAAATCTAAATAAATAACGTCAGCCGCTCTATGCCTATCGTATTCGCGCACTATTTCGTTATAAAATTCTAACAAATTAGTTAAACAAGATCTATGGCGTCGAAACCCATGCTGACTACTATTAATCAAATCTCGACTTTCTAAGTGATCGATGATACGATTCCTAACTACGGATTCCAAAAGTTTACCGACAATTGACGTTAAGCTAATGGGTCTATAATTGCTAGCTACTGTGCGGTCGCCTTTTTTAAAAATAGGCGTGACGTTAGCTAATTTGAAGTCTTCAGGAATAATCCCTGTTTCGAGTGACTGATTAAAAATCTTCGTTAAGGGGCCTACAATAACGTCTTCCAAATCTTTCAAATGTCTGGGATAAAAAGCGTCAGGGCCTGGAGCCTTGCTAACTTTTAGCCTATCGATATAATGCGCACTCTCACCCTCGTAAACAGTTATTTCGTCCAAAATAGTCTCGCTACTAAATGGAACGATATCGTCCACGTCGGGGACATTATTTACGTCTTCTATGGTAGAAACTGTCGCGAAAAAGTTATTGAAAATACCCGCCATCGCCTGAGCGTCAGAAGCCAAAGCGCCGTTAAAATCCACTAGAGGGCCTATGTTATCTTTTATCGGCTTACGATTATTGACGTATTCAAAAAACATTTCTGGATTATGTTTACTATCCGCAGCTATAAGTATCTCTAAATTACGCTTAGCATTTTAACTGATCTTTTAACCTGACGTCTAAGCTCGATATATCTATTAAAGTTAGCTGCCGTGCCATTGCGCTTATTAAGTCTATACGCTCTGTTACGCTCGTTTATGAACTCGCCTATTTCCGTAGTCCACCATTTGGGCCTACCATGATTTCTAGCGCGCTTGGGCCTACGAGGAATAAACTCCCTTTCAATACTCATAAAACTTTCTTTAAACGCCTCCCAATGCAAATTTGTGTCATTACCCATAAATAAGTTATCCCAGTTCACTACTCTCATCCTATCCGCAAAACTATCAAAATTGGCCCTACGAAAATTAGCTACTTCTATTACGTTACTATCCTTAGTGTTTTCTATCAATAACTTAAACCTAAGAATTTGATGATCACTGCATCCTAAACTCTCGCCTACTTCTAAACCATCGACTATATTTTCGCTGTTCGTCATCACCAAATCTAAAATATTATCACCGCGCGTTGTTTCGGTAACCATCTGTCGTAAAAAGTTATCTTCCATGAACTCAATCAATCTCAAACCCTCCTCATTACCAGTAAAAGTCTCGTAATTAACATTAGGGCAGTTAAAGTCTCCGACAACACTGGTCTACAAATTTTGAAAAAGTTTGTGCTTCGGAGATAAAATGTTTCCTATTATGGATTTTGGGGTGCTGAAAACGAATATGACCATAAAAACAGTCGATTGGCTACAGTTTCCAAGAAAATTTAAGTTACACATTTTGCGTATATGTATACCATATATTAGTAACATACTTGTATAATGCAGTCACTTATATTGATTCAACCCGTCGCTTCTTTGCTTGTCTCTTGTATTCAACTTCTGGAGCATCTCTTGTTATTGTCCAGCAGTAGTCTGCTAACAATGATGGACTCCATTTCCCCTGGTAGCGTTTCTCCATCGCTGAGATATCCTGGTGGAAACGTTCACCATGTTCATCGCTGACTGCTCCGCAGTTGGCCGGAAAAAATTCCAGGTGCGAATGGAGGAAATGTATCTTTAAAGACATATTGCAGCCCATTTTTTGATAGGACAACAGCAGGTTTTCCACCAGCTCCCTGTAATTGTCAGCTTTGGTATTTCGGAGAAAATTGGTTGCTACTAACCGGAAAGCATTCCACGCTGTCTTCTCACCACCTAGGATACGGTCGAACTCCTCATCTCTAAGAAGCTCGTGGATCTGTGGGCCAACAAATACACCCTCCTTGATTTTTGCTTCACTGAGCGTTGGGAATTTACCACCGAGGTACTTAAAAGCTGCCCCCGTTTTATCCATAGCCTTAACAAAATTTTTCATGACGCCCAGTTTGATGTGTAAGGGTGGTAACAAAATCTTGCTCGATTCTACAAGTGGAGGATACTGAACATTTTTTGTTCCAGGTTCCAATGAGTGTCGGAGTGGCCAATCCTTCTTGATGTAATGAGAAGTCCTAGCCCGACTATCCCATTCACACAGAAAACAGCAATACTTAGTGTAGCCCGGCTGCAGTCCAAGCACGATAGCAACAACTTTCAAGTCACCACAAACCTGCCACTGATGTTTGTCATAGTTTATGCAGTTTTAAAGTTGCAGTCTCATGTTGTCATATGTTTCCTTCATGTGGACTGCATGACCAACTGGAATTGATGGCAATACGTTGCCAACATGCAACAAAACAGCTTTTAGATTCAACTTCGATGAATCAATGAACAGTCTCCACTCATCAGGATTGTGAATAATGTTGAGAGCTGCCATCAGACCATCGATGTCGTTGCAAGCTACAAGGTCACGTTCCATGATGAAGAATGGGACAAAAATCTTTTTGACGGTCACGAAACTTACACACTCTAACATTTTCAGCGAGGAGATTCCACTATTGCAATCTGGAGCCCAACAGCTCTGCCTTACTCTTTGGTAGTTCTAAATCTCTGATAAGGTCGTTTAATTCATTCTGAGTTATCATTATTTTATTTATTTGTCGGGTTCAAAATCCCAGCTGAGCCGTGAACGGCCAAATTCTAAAGGGCCAGTTCTATCTGAAGCCCAAGTTAAGCTAAATTAAAACTTACGGATTTGAGATCCTATTAGGTCCTACCTCAGGGTAACCTCAGGGTTGCTGACTCGATGCGGGCCTACTTTAGACCTTTGTTACATGAATTTTAATGTAAACAAAAAGGGTACTATTTATGGTCTTCTTTCTCAACCTTGCAACAACAACGCAACCTGGACTATTGCACGGTGCAACAATCTTGTATCTAAACAACCAAACTGAATTGCAAGAGAGCTCTCTACAAGACCACACCCTGTACGTACGACATCCCACAAACGAGTAGAAAAGACGCGCAGCGCCCCAAATGATGCCAACAGTGACCAAACAATGATGCCACAAGAGCTAAAAAATGCTAGCTCTAAATTAAGTTAATTTTTCACTAACCTTACAATTATGAGATGGATATATATACACCTTAACTTAATATATACAAGCAATGCTGCATCAATCAGCTTAGTCATAATATCGCCTTGGGACAACAATGGTTCTTCCTCTTCTAGATTTTCTAACACTCCCCACCGAAGAGGCATTGTTGTCATTACCTTCTGCAAGGTTAGCCAAGCCTTCTCACCATGAGGCTGGAACTCAAATGTTTCATCTTGACTATCTGTGTTTTTGCTGATTTCTAAAGCATAGAGTTTTGTATAGGTCTCTTTAACTTTCCTCCTGAAGTCTTTACCAGTGCAGACCTAATTAAATTGTCTTTGCCAACAAACAACTCTTCAATTATGCCAAGCTTCCAGCATTGCCTTGGTCTTTCATCCCCAATCATTACCACTTCTCCCACCTTGATACAATTTGCATTGGAGCCCTTTACCTTGCCTGATGGGTAATAATTGAGTTCTGGCAAGTATTCCATCTGCCACCTCTTCCATAACTGATCTTGTAGCTCTTCAAGGTACCTGAACCGTCTGGTTAACTCTCCTTGAGTGCTCTGGATAGGCTGCAAGTCTTCTGGCACACTGGGGCTTGATGTTAATCGTTTACCACAAAGAAAATGATTTGGTGTCAATGGCTCTGCATCCTGCATACTGTTGTAAACAAAGTGATAGGCCTACTGTTCACCATTGCTTCTACTTCACATAAAACAGTGCAGAATTCTTCTTTGCTCAAATGAGCATTAGCTAAAAGTTTCTTTAATGGACACTTTACACTTCTCACTAGCCTTTCCCAAAATCCTCTCCACCATCGTGCTCTCTCAACAATAAACTCCCACTGTACCCCTTGGTGTGAAAAGTAGGATTGGAATCCTTCCTCTTTTAGCAAGGACCAAATTTCTTGGAGTTCCTTTGCAGCCTTTTTGAAGGTTTTTGCATTATCCGATATGATTTTATTTGGGAAACCCCTTCTGTTCACAAACCTTTCAAAGGCCAAAAGAAATACATCACTACTTAAGTTGCTTACCAACTCCAAATGGATTGCTCTGGTGGTAGCACAGGTGAAAAGACATATATAACCTTTGTTAGACTCCCCTCGCTCGTACACATAGACTGGCCCTGCAAAGTCTACTCCCACTACATCAAATGGGGCAGTATAGACACACCGTTCTCTTGGAAGTGGAGCCACCTTTTCATAATAAGGCTTTGCACTCCAACGCTTGCAAACCACACATTTATGCAAGACCTTTTTCACTACTTGTCTAATTTTGGGAATCCAAAATTGTTGTCTAATCTCTATTATCACTTCTCTAACTCCCGCATGTAACAGCTTATGATGAGTATCCAGGATCAAAAGGCCCACAAAGTGCCCCCCAGAAGGTAGCAAAATTGGATGTCTTTCTCCTCTGGAAGCCCAGAAACTGTAGTCTACCTCCTACTCTCAATAAATCTTGATCCAAAAACACATCCAAACCCTTGAGCGCAGAATGTGTTGGTAGAACCTGTAATGGATGGCTGGTGAGCAATTCTCTCTCTTCACCAAATTTTTCCTTCTGCATATATACCACCCAGTATTTCCTGGCTTGCTGAATCTCATTACTGTTCAGATTCCTTCCCTTCTTGTTTCTCCCTTAATGTTGTTGGTAAATCTATATACCTATGCTGTCACTCTTAACAATCTTTTCAGACTGCTAATGTCCTCAAGCCTCAATATGGGGTCCTGCTGCAGAACTTGACAACTGTTCACAGCGCATTTTCTCACCTCACTCACCCATGCTTCTTCAGCCTGGCATTCTCCTACAATGGGCTGATTAGAAGGCCAGTTTTCACTTCCAAGTTTTAGCCACTCTGGCCCATTCACCACACACTTGACTGTGAAAGATCTTTCACTGAAATCCTCGTGTTGGTAAATCAGCGGGGTTTTGGATGCCTGACAATGCTTCCATTGCTTGGGATCTGTGTGCGCTTGAATTTCCTCCACCCTATTGGCAACAAATGGTTTCCATTTCCTTGCCTGACTTCTTAACCAGTGCCAACTATAGTGGAGTCTGTCCAATAATAGCTTGGAATTTCATAGAGGGCCAAAGACTTTCGCACTGTAATTGCAAGCCGACTAGCAATAACGGCACCCATCAATTCCAACCTTGGAACAGAAAGCCTTTTCAAAGGTGCTACTCTACTCTTTGCAGCAATCAACCTGCAACTTACTTCCTCTTGCAATGCGCCTCTTATATAAATACATTGCATAGGCTTCCTCACTTGCATCACAAAAGATGTGCAGCTCCAAATTGTCTGGACTATTGTTCAACTCTCCAAAGTACCATCTTGGGATTTCAATGTCTCCAAGATGTGCCAATTCTTTGAACCAATATTTCCACTTTACCACCATATGATCAGATAACTCTTGGTCCCAACCAAGTCCAATTCCCAGGGCTCTGAAACCAAATTTTTGACTTTATCACAAATGGAGCCAGGAATCCAAGAGGATCAAAGACCTTTGAAGCCAAACTAAGAGCTGTACGTTTTGTCCACCTTGTCTTATTCTCAGCCAGCTCTTCTAAAGATTTCCCATTGAAGGTAAACAAATCATCATCTTGCTGCCAAACAATGCCTAGCACCTTGCATCTATTGCCCACAACTCCTTAATAACAGAATCCTCAATACTTTCTGCTGCATCCGGTACTACACAGGAATGACTCATAAACTCTTGTAATTGCGATGATTGGTCTGCCATTTTTCTAAGCTCCATGCCAGCCTCCCTCATTATAGCTCTAGCCTCCATGAATATCTGTTTAGCCATTTCTGTATTATCCACGGAACACAGCAAATCATCACATAAAAATTCTTCCTTATGTGTTCAATAGTGTTAGGATAGACTTCAGAATATTTCTTAAAATGGTACTGCATAGTAGCTGCCAACAGAAATGGACTAGAGCTGAGCAAAACAACACTGACTTCATTCTATATGCTTGAACCTTAGGTTCATTTTCCAACAAGTCTTTCGTATCCACCCACAGATACCTTACTGCATCTCTGTCCTCTGGTTTTAACTTTATCCGCAAAAAGGCTTGCTTCACATCTGCAGTCATTGCTACTCTACCAAACCTGAATCTCAGTAACAAGGAAAATAAATCTGCATTTAAATTTGGCCAAGCATCCAAACAGTCATTCAAGGACACACCACCTTTGTCCTTGGCTGAGCCATCAAAAACTACCCTCAGTTTGGTGGTAGTTTTGTCTCGCCGTACAACTGCATGGTGTGGCAGATAAGGTGCCTCCTGGCTCACCAGCTCACCTTGCACCCTTTCAGCATAGCCCTCCCTTACATAACTTAGGATGGCCTCATCGTATTCAATTAACAACTCCTCATTTTTTCTTAGCCTGTACAATGAAGTCTCCAACCTCCGATTAGCTAGCTGAAGGTTTGAACCGGGTTTGCAAGAATCCTTCCATGGTAGGCCAACTTCATAGCAACCATCTCTAAACCCAATCCCTTTTTCAAATTGCTCTAAAACATTATTGTTCACTGTACTTGCCTGGTTGTCCTTTATGCCGATAGATTCAAGTTCCCAAAACGCTTTCAAATGCCTTTCCAGACCATGGTTGTTCTCCTCAATCTTAACAAAAAGAGCCTAAACTTTCCATTTCATTGCAATAACTACCGATGTAGCATCATCCAGCCTAGCTTACTTTCAATAGCTACCGGGCATTGAGTATGTACGGACAATATTACCAGTGGATGAAGTCCCAATAATAGTCAGCTCCAATCAAAAGACTAATATCTTCTGTTTCCTTCAAACTTATTATTGCCAAAATTAATTCCTTTAACTTGCAATTCTTGGACACTGCCATATCTAAACAGTAGTGACTGGAGCACAAGTTCCTCAATCTCTACAGCTTGGACCTTGATAGTGGGACTTTGCGGTAACAACCCTTTAACCAGAACTTCTACCTTCTTAAATTTGGTTCGGTTTTGAACACAACCCCCAAACCCAGAAATTCTTAAATTTCCCTCTTAAGTTCTTTAAACTTCATTTTCTGAAATTCTGGTCTTAATAAAACTACACTGGCTACCACTATCAAACAACACTCTTACAGTAGCTTCTCCCTCATTCCCATTATAAGGCTGCAGTTGTTTGGCAATAATCCCCTTTACTTTTACTCCCTTGCATAGCAGTGGCATGTGCCACTGATGTCTCTACTTCTGGGGTAGCCTACTAAAAGTGTTTTCACACAATAATGGCTGATGCCTACCATGACATTTTTGCACAAAATTTTAAACTTACAAAACCTTGCTCTATGACCTTTCAAAAACATTTAAAACATGCTGTGGACTTAGTTACCCTGTCCTTTCTCTCCTCAAAAGGGTAGGCCTCAGCCACCTCACATTTATATGACTTGTGGTTGCCTTCGCAAATCTGCATTCCTTGATTCCCTTTAATTTATTCTCAGAGGAGGCATGTAGAGCTGACACTGTACCTGGGCTATTCCTTTTTGTGGAAACTTTGGTGCTGTGCCTGCCTTTGTCCCCTTGTTTACCATCCCACTGTGCAAACTCAACTCCCTCTCGTCTTGCTAATTCTGTGCCTAAAAGACTTAACATCTGCTGAAGGGGGATGTACACATGTTCTGCAGGGTGTCCCCTACTTAATTCAAGCAAAATTGAGCTAGGCAATTTAGACTCCAGTGTAGGAACCAACATTATACCATACTTTTCCATTCCTACACCCAAGTTGTCCAGGGACCTAGTTCTAATTTCAAATTCATCATATAACTGCCGTAACTCCTTGACACTATTAGGATTATTAACAGGAGGTATAGCTAAAAGTGCACGGAGGTGGCTTTTAATTAAGATCTCTGGCTTACCAAACCGTTTCTTTAATATATCCCAAGCCACATTATAATTAGCCTCTGTTAATGCTAATCCTGCTATAGTCTTTGCTGCCTCCCCTTCCAAGAGGGACCGCAAATAATTAAACTTCTCCACGGCACTTAACACTTGACTAGAATGAACTGCTGATTGAAAACTGTCTGCCCATCCTTGCCATTCCTGAATACTCCCAGAAAATGTTTTGAGTACAAGCCTCGGTAATTGAACTACAGATCTGTTAACCTTAACTTCACACGCATCATTTGTTGAGTGTTGTGTTTCATTATTAGACCTGGTCTCTAACTGTACTGAGCTGCTAACTCTTTTGCTCGGAGGCCTACGTTAATTATCATCAATAATCTCTTCAAAGTAAATTATGTTATTTTCTATTTCATCCTCTTCTATAAGAGCCTCAATTTTAACATTTACCTCACTTAGAGCAACCTTTTTAGTTTCTAATATGGAAAGCTGCGCAGTCACTAAGCGTAAATCCTCTTGCTCTATGGCAGAATCTATAGTGGCAATGACCTTTGTAATTAGACCTTTGTAGGCGCTTCTCCTTTTTATAAATTTGTTCAATTCAGATGCACTCATCTTCAATGCAAACAACAATTGGGCTCAATGCCAAATAAACTGAATTGGCAGAAATACTTAACCGAACTGATCAAACGTAAATTTTACTTTCAAATAAACTGAATTGCTAGGTGGGGTACTAACCAACACCAGTATGGAATACCAATTTTTCCACCCAAGTAACTGGCGCACTGGTCTGCAACCTTCACCTACGAATAATAAACCAAATTAACCAAACCGGTAAAATGTAGGCCAAAACAACGACAGACGACTGGCCAAGTTTCGCAATTGGGCGACCAAACTTTTTACCCTGGGACCTTAATTCAATAATAACCCAAATTAACCAAACCTAAAATGTAGGCCAAAACAACGACAGACGACTGGCCAAGTTTCGCAATTGGGCGACCAAACTTTTTACCCTGGGACCTTAATTCAATAATAACCCAAAATTAACCAAACCGGTAAAATGTAGGCCAAAACAACGACAGACGACTGGCCAAGTTTCGCAATTGGGCGACCAAACTTTTTACCCTGGGACCTTAATTCAATAATACTCAACCCGTCTAGGCCTAACTTGGGCTACAATTTGCACAATCAGAACTTTGCCGAAAATATAGTCACTGACTCAGTCTTGGGGTAGAATCCGGTTCTGAAGGACCATGTTATTTATTTATTTGTCGGGTTCAAAATCCCAGCTGAGCCGTGAACAGCCAATTCTAAAGGGCCAGTTCTACTGAAGCCCAAGTTAAGCTAAATTAAAACTTACGGATTTGAGATCCTATTAGGTCCTACCTCAGGGTAACTCAGGGTTGCTGACTCGATGCGGGCCTACTTTAGACCTTTGTTACATGAATTTTAATGTAAACAAAAAGGGTACTATTTATGGTCTTCTTTCTCAACCTTGCAACAACAACGCAACCTGGACTATTGCACGGTGCAACAATCTTGTATAAACAACCAAACTGAATTGCAAGAGAGCTCTCTACAAGACCACACCCTGTACGTACGACATCCCACAAACGAGTAGAAAAGACGCGCAGCGCCCCAAATGATGCCAACAGTGACCAAACAATGATGCCACAAGAGCTAAAAAATGCTAGCTCTAAATTAAGTTAATTTTTCACTAACCTTACAATTATGAGATGGATATATATACACCTTAACTTAATATAGACAAGCAATGCTGCATCAATCAGCTTAGTCATCATATCGCCTTGGGACAACAATGGTTCTTCCTCTTCTAGATTTTCTAACACTCCCCACCGAAGAGGCATTGTTGTCATTACCTTCTGCAAGGTTAGCCAAGCCTTCTCCATGAGGCTGGAACTCAAATGTTTCATCTTGACTATCTGTGTTTTTGCTGATTTCTAAAGCATAGAGTTTTTGTATAGGTCTCTTTAACTTTCCTCCTGAAGTCTTTACCAGTGCAGACCTAATTAAATTGTCTTTGCCAACAAACAACTCTTCAATTATGCCAAGCTTCCAGCATTGCCTTGGTCTTTCATCCCCAATCATTACCACTTCTCCCACCTTGATACAATTTGCATTGGAGCCCTTTACCTTGCCTGATGGGTAATAATTGAGTTCTGGCAAGTATTCCATCTGCCACCTCTTCCATAACTGATCTTGTAGCTCTTCAAGGTACCTGAACCGTCTGGTTAACTCTCCTTGAGTGCTCTGGATAGGCTGCAAGTCTTCTGGCACACTGGGGCTTGATGTTAATCGTTTACCACAAAGAAAATGATTTGGTGTCAATGGCTCTGCATCCTGCATACTGTTGTAAACAAAAGTGATAGGCCTACTGTTCACCATTGCTTCTACTTCACATAAACAGTGCAGAATTCTTCTTTGCTCAAATGAGCATTAGCTAAAAGTTTCTTTAATGGACACTTTACACTTCTCACTAGCCTTTCCCAAAACCTCTCCCACCATGTGCTCTCTCAACAATAAACTCCCACTGTACCCCTTGGTGTGAAAAGTAGGATTGGAATCCTTCCTCTTTTAGCAAGCCAAATTTCTGATTTTCTTGGAGTTCCTTTTGCAGGTTTTTGCATTATCCGATATGATTTTATTTGGGAAACCCCTTCTGTCACAAACCTTTCAAAGGCCAAAGAAATACATCACTACTTAAGTTGCTTACCAACTCCAAATGGATTGCTCTGGTGGTAGCACAGGTGAAAAGACATATATAACCTTTGTTAGACTCCCCTCGCTCGTACACATAGACTGGCCCTGCAAAGTCTACTCCCACTACATCAAATGGGGCAGTATAGACACACCGTTCTCTTGGAAGTGGAGCCACCTTTTCATAATAAGGCTTTGCACTCCAACGCTTGCAAACCACACATTTATGCAAGACCTTTTTCACTACTTGTCTAATTTGGGAATCCAAAATTGTTGTCTAATCTCTATTATCACTTCTCTAACTCCCGCATGTAACAGCTTATGATGAGTATCCAGGATCAAAAGGCCCACAAAGTGCCCCCAGAAGGTAGCAAAATTGGATGTCTTTTCTCCTCTGGAAGCCCAGAAAACTGTAGTCTACCTCCTACTCTCAATAAATCTTGATCCAAAAACACATCCAAACCCTTGAGCGCAGAATGTGTTGGTAGAACCTGTAATGGATGGCTGGTGAGCAATTCTCTCTCTTCACCAAATTTTTCCTTCTGCATATATACCACCCAGTATTTCCTGGCTTGCTGAATCTCATTACTGTTCAGAATTCCTTCCCTTCTTGTTTCTCCCTTAATGTTGTTGGTAAATCTATATACCTATGCTGTCACTCTTAACAATCTTTTCAGACTGCTAATGTCCTCAAGCCTCAATATGGGGTCCTGCTGCATAACTTGACAACTGTTCACAGCGCATTTTCTCACCTCACTCACCCATGCTTCTTCAGCCTGGCATTCTCCTACAATGGGCTGATTAGAAGGCCAGTTTTCACTTCCAAGTTTAGCCACTCTGGCCCATTCCACGACAAACTTGACTGTGAAAGATCTTTCACTGAAATTCCTCGTGTTGGTAAATCAGCGGGGTTTTGGATGCCTGGACAATGCTTCCATTGCTTGGGATCTGTGTGCGCTTGAATTTCCTCCACCCTATTGGCAACAAATGGTTTCCATTTCCTTGCCTGACTTCTTAACCAGTGCCAAACTATAGTGGAGTCTGTCCAATAATAGCTTGGAATTTCATGGAGGGCCAAAGACTTTCGCACTGTAATTACAAGCCGACTAGCAATAACGGCACCCATCAATTCCAACCTTGGAACAGAAAGCGTTTTCAAAGGTGCTACTCTACTCTTTGCAGCAACCAACCTGCAACTTACTTCCTCTTGCAATGCGCCTCTTATATAAATACAAGTTGCATAGGCTTCCTCACTTGCATCACAAAAGATGTGCAGCTCCAAATTGTCTGGACTATTGTTCAACTCTCCAAAGTACCATCTTGGGATTTCAATGTCTCCAAGATGTGCCAATTCTTTGAACCAATATTTCCACTTTACCACCATATGATCAGGTAACTCTTGGTCCCAACCAAGTCCAATTTCCCAGAGGCTCTGAAACCAAATTTTTGACTTTATCACAAATGGAGCCAGGAATCCAAGAGGATCAAAGACCTTGAAGCCAAACTAAGAGCTGTACGTTTTGTCCACCTTGTCTTATTCTCAGCCAGCTCTCTAAAGATTTCCCATTGAAGGTAAACAAATCATCATCTTGCTGCCAAACAATGCCTAGCACCTTTGCATCTATTGCCCACAACTCCTTAATACCAGAATCCTCAATACTTTCTGCTGCATCAGGTACTACACAGGAATGACTCATAAACTCTTGTAATTGCGAATGATTGGTCTGCCATTTTCTAAGCTCCATGCCAGCCTCCCTCATTATAGCTCTAGCCTCCATGAATATCTCTTTAGCCATTTCTGTATTATCCACGGAACACAGCAAATCATCAACATAAAAATTCCTTATGTGTTCAATAGTGTTAGGATAGACTTCAGAATATTTCTTAAAATGGTACTGCATAGTAGCTGCCAACAGAATTGGACTAGAGCTGAGGCCAAACAACACTGACTTTATTCTATATGCTTGAACCTTAGGTTCATTTTCCAACAAGTCTTTCGTATCCACCCACAGATACCTTACTGCATCTCTGTCCTCTGGTTTTAACTTTATCCGCAAAAAGGCTTGCTTCACATCTGCAGTCAATGCTACTCTACAAACCTGAATCTCAGTAACAAGGAAAATAAATCTGCATTTAAATTTGGCCCAGCATCCAAACAGTCATTCAAGGACACACCACCTTTGTCCTTGGCTGAGCCATCAAAAACTACCCTCAGTTTGGTGGTAGTTTTGTCTCGCCGTACAACTGCATGGTGTGGCAGATAATGTGCCTCCTGGCTCACCAGCTCACCTTGCACCCTTTCAGCTTAGCCCTCCCTTACATAACTTAGGATGGCCTCATCGTATTCAATTAACAACTCCTCATTTTTTCTTAGCCTGTACAATGAAGTCTCCAACCTCCGATTAGCTAGCTGAAGGTTTGAACCGGGTTTGCAAGAATCCTTCCATGGTAGGCCAACTTCATAGCAACCATCTCTAAACCCAATCCATTTTTCAAATTGCTCTAAAACATCATTGTTCACTGTACTTGCCTGGTTGTCCTTTATGCCGATAGATTCAAGTTCCCAAAACGCTTTCAAATGCCTTTCCAGACCATGGTTGTTCTCCTCAATCTTAACAAAAAGAGCCTAAACTTCCATTTCATTGCAATAACTACCATGTAGCATCCAGCCTAGCTTACTTTCAATAGCTACCGGGCCTTGAGATGTACGGACAATATTACCAGTGATGAAGTCCCAATAATAGTCAGCTCCAATCAAAAGACTAATATCTTCTGTTCCCTCAAACTTATTATTGCCCAAATTAATTCCTTTAACTTGCAATTCTTGGACACATGCCATATCTAAACAAGTAGTGACTGGAGCACAAAGTTCCTCAATCTCTACAGCTTGGACCTTGATAGTGGGATTTTGCGGTAACAACCCTTTAACCAGAACTTCTACCTTCTTAAATTTGGTTCGGTTTTGAACACAACCCCCAAACCCAGAAATTCTTAAATTTTCCCTCTTAAGTTCTTTAAACTTCAATTTTCTGGAAATTCTGGTCTTAATAAAACTACACTGGCTACCACTATCAAACAACACTCTTACAGTAGCTTCTCCCTCATTCCCAATTAATAAGGCTGCAGTTGTTTGCAATAATCCCCCTTTACTTTTACTCCCTTGCATAGCAGTGGCATGTGCCACTGATGTCTCTACTTCTGGGGTAGGCCTACTAAGAGTGTTTTCACACAATAATGGCTGATGCCTACCATGACATTTTTTGCACAAAATTTTAAACTTACAAAACCTTGCTCTATGACCTTTCAAAAAACATTTAAAACATGCTGTGGACTTAGTTACCCTGTCCTTTCTCTCCTCAAAGGGTAAGGCCTCAGCCACCTCACATTTATATGACTTGTGGTCAGAGCTGGGCAATAAATACATTGAATGTATTTAAATACTAAATACTAAATACATGGGAGAAATGTATTTAAATACTAAATACTAAATACATTTTACGAATGTATTTAGATACTAAATACAAAATACATCAATTGTATTTAAATACATTTGTAAATACATTTTAAATACATACAAATTTTAACATATGCATTCACTAATTCACTAAGCCATGACACGCACACGATAAAGAAATCAACCGCTTTCGACTAAGAGTGGCACACAACGGATTGAACTGACACGTTGAAACATGAACCATGCTGTACTACACTGTCGACGCGTCGTACTGTGCTAGTACAGAACGTGTATTAAACCAGTAAAAGTATTTACATTTTTATATTTTGAGTATTTAAATACATTGTATTTAAATACTCATTAAAGTATTTAAATACTGTATTTAAATACATGAAAAACAATGTATTTATAAATACAGTTCTAAATACACAAATGTATTTAAATACGTATTTAAATACAAATGTATTTAAATACTGCCCAGCTCTGCTTGTGGTTGCCTTCGCAAAATATGCATTCCTTGATTCCCTTTAATTTATTCTCAGAGGAGGCATGTAGAGCTGACACTGTACCTGGGCTATTCCTTTTTGTGGAAACTTTGGTGCTGTGCCTGCCTTTGTCCCCTTGTTTACCATCCCACTGTGCAAACTCAACTCCCTCTCGTCTTGCTAATTCTGTGCCTAAAAGACTTAACATCTGCTGAAGGGGGATGTACACATGTTCTGCAGAGTGTCCCCTACTTAATTCAAGCAAAATTGAGCTAGGCAATTTAGACTCCAGTGTAGGAACCAACATTATACCATACTTTTCCATTCCTACACCCAAGTTGTCCAGGGACCTAGTTCTAATTTCAAATTCATCATATAACTGCCGTAACTCCTTGACACTATTAGGATTATTAACAGGAGGTATAGCTAAAAGTGCACGGAGGTGGCTTTTAATTAAGATCTCTGGCTTACCAAACCGTTTCTTTAATATATCCCAAGCCACATTATAATTAGCCTCTGTTAATGCTAATCCTACTATAGTCTTTGCTGCCTCCCCTTCCAAGAGGGACCGCAAATAATTAAACTTCTCCACGGCACTTAACACTTGACTAGAATGAACTGCTGATTGAAAACTGTCTGCCCATCCTTGCCATTCCTGAATACTCCCAGAAAATGTTTTGAGTACAAGCCTCGGTAATTGAACTACAGATCTGTTAACCTTAACTTCACACGCATCATTTGTTGAGTGTTGTGTTTCATTATTAGACCTGGTCTCTAACTGTACTGAGCTGCTAAACTCTTTTGCTCGGAGGCCTACGTTAATCATATCATCAATAATCTCTTCAAAGTAAATGATGTTATTTTCTATTTCATCCTCTTCTATAAGAGCTTCAATTTTAACATTTACCTCACTTAGAGCAACCTTTTTAGTTTCTAATATGGAAAGCTGCGCAGTCACTAAGCGTAAATCCTCTTGCTCTATGGCAGAATCTATAGTGGCAATGACCTTTGTAATTAGACCTTTGTAGGCGCTTCTCCTTTTTATAAATTTGTTCAATTCAGATGCACTCATCTTCAATGCAAACAACAATTGGGCTCACTGCCAAATAAGCTGAATTGGCAGAAATACTTAACCGAACTGATCAAACGTAAATTTTACTTTCAAATAAACTGAATTGCTAGGTGGGGTACTAACCAACACCAGTATGGAATACCAATTTTTCCACCCAAGTAACTGGCGCACTGGTCTGCAACCTTCACCTACGAATAATAAACCAAATTAACCAAACCGGTAAAATGCCAAAACAACGACAGACGACTGGCCAAGTTTCGCAATTGGGCGACCAAACTTTTTACCCTGGGACCTTAATTCAATAATAACCCAAATTAACCAAACCAGTAAAATGTAGGCCAAAACAACGACAGACGACTGGCCAAGTTTCGCAATTGGGCGACCAAACTTTTTACCCTGGGACCTTAATTCAATAATAACCCAAAATTAACCAAACCGGTAAAATGTAGGCCAAAACAACGACAGACGACTGGCCAAGTTTCGCAATTGGGCGACCAAACTTTTTACCCTGGGACCTTAATTCAATAATACTCAACCCGTCTAGGCCTAACTTGGGCTACAATTTGCACAATCAGAACTTTGCCGAAAATATAGTCACTGACTCAGTCTTGGGGTAGAATCCGGTTCTGAAGGACCATGTTATTTTATTTATTTGTTGGGTTCAAAATCCCAGCTGAGCCGTGAACAGCCAAATTCTAAAGGGCCAGTTCTATCTGAAGCCCAAGTTAAGCTAAATTAAAACTTACGGATTTGAGATCCTATTAGGTCCTACCTCAGGGTAACCTCAGGGTTGCTGACTCGATGCGGGCCTACTTTAGACCTTTGTTACATGAATTTTAATGTAAACAAAAAGGGTACTATTTATGGTCTTCTTTCTCAACCTTGCAACAACAACGCAACCTGGACTATTGCACGGTGCAACAATCTTGTATCTAAACAACCAAACTGAATTGCAAGAGAGCTCTCTACAAGACCACACCCTGTACGTACGACATCCCACAAACGAGTAGAAAAGACGCGCAGCGCCCCAAATGATGCCAACAGTGACCAAACAATGATGCCACAAGAGCTAAAAAATGCTAGCTCTAAATTAAGTTAATTTTTCACTACCCTTACAATTATGAGATGGATATATATACACCTTAACTTAATATATACAAGCAATGCTGCATCAATCAGCTTAGTCATCATATCGCCTTGGGACAACAATGGTTCTTCCTCTTCTAGATTTTCTAACACTCCCCACCGAAGAGGCATTGTTGTCATTACCTTCTGCAAGGTTAGCCAAGCCTTCTCCATGAGGCTGGAACTCAAATGTTTCATCTTGACTATCTGTGTTTTTGCTGATTTCTAAAGCATAGAGTTTTTGTATAGGTCTCTTTAACTTTCCTCCTGAAGTCTTTACCAGTGCAGACCTAATTAAATTGTCTTTGCCAACAAACAACTCTTCAATTATGCCAAGCTTCCAGCATTGCCTTGGTCTTTCATCCCCAATCATTACCACTTCTCCCACCTTGATACAATTTGCATTGGAGCCCTTTACCTTGCCTGATGGGTAATAATTGAGTTCTGGCAAGTATTCCATCTGCCACCCAGTGCTGGACTTACCTATAAGCTAAATAAGCTATAGCTTAGGGCCACACACCCTCGTGGGCCTCATTTTTTTAAATATATTTTTATTTTATCATTAGTTTTTATTCTTTAACACTAATTCATCGAAAATTATATATTTATATATATATTATTTTTTCTTTATCATTAACATTAATATAAAAAATAATAATTATAGTAATAATTATTTTAAATTTTTTTACCCGAATTTTTTTAGAGAAGGGCCTCAAATTTCATATAGCTTAGGGCCTCAGCAGGTGAAAGTCCGGCCCTGCTGCCACCTCTTCCATAACTGATCTTGTAGCTCTTCAAGGTACCTGAACCGTCTGGTTAACTCTCCTTGAGTGCTCTGGATAGGCTGCAAGTCTTCTGGCACACTGGGGCTTGATGTTAATCGTTTACCACAAAGAAAATGATTTGGTGTCAATGGCTCTGCATCCTGCATACTGTTGTAAACAAAAGTGATAGGCCTACTGTTCACCATTGCTTCTACTTCACATAAAACAGTGCAGAATTCTTCTTTGCTCAAATGAGCATTAGCTAAAAGTTTCTTTAATGGACACTTTACACTTCTCACTAGCCTTTCCAAAATCCTCCCCACCATGGTGCTCTCTCAACAATAAACTCCCACTGTACCCCTTGGTGTGAAAAGTAGGATTGGAATCCTTCCTCTTTTAGCAAGTACCAAATTTCTTGGAGTTCCTTTGCAGCCTTTTTGAAGGTTTTTGCATTATCCGATATGATTTTATTTGGGAAACCCCTTCTGTTCACAAACCTTTCAAAGGCCAAAAGAAATACATCACTACTTAAGTTGCTTACCAACTCCAAATGGATTGCTCTGGTGGTAGCACAGGTGAAAAGACATATATAACCTTTGTTAGACTCCCCTCGCTCGTACACATAGACTGGCCCTGCAAAGTCTACTCCCACTACATCAAATGGGGCAGTATAGACACACCGTTCTCTTGGAAGTGGAGCCACCTTTTCATAATAAGGCTTTGCACTCCAACGCTTGCAAACCACACATTTATGCAAGACCTTTTTCACTATTTGTCTAATTTTGGGAATCCAAAATTGTTGTCTAATCTCTATTATCACTTCTCTAACTCCCGCATGTAACAGCTTATGATGAGTATCCAGAATCAAAAGGCCCACAAAGTGCCCCCCAGAAGGTAGCAAAATTGGATGTCTTTTCTCCTCTGGAAGCCCAGAAAACTGTAGTCTACCTCCTACTTTTAATAAATCTTGATCCAAAAACACATCCAAACCCTTGAGCGCAGAATGTGTTGGTAGAACCTGTAATGGATGGCTGGTGAGCAATTCTCTCTCTTCACCAAATTTTTCCTTCTGCATATATACCACCCAGTATTTCCTGGCTTGCTGAATCTCATTACTGTTCAGAATTCCTTCCCTTCTTGTTTCTCCCTTAATGTTGTTGGTAAATCTATATACCTATGCTGTCACTCTTAACAATCTTTTCAGACTGCTAATGTCCTCAAGCCTCAATATGGGGTCCTGCTGCATAACTTGACAACTGTTCACAGCGCATTTTCTCACCTCACTCACCCATGCTTCTTCAGCCTGGCATTCTCCTACAATGGGCTGATTAGAAGGCCAGTTTTCACTTCCAAGTTTTAGCCACTCTGGCCCATTCCACGACAAACTTGACTGTGAAAGATCTTTCACTGAAATTCCTCGTGTTGGTAAATCAGCGGGGTTTTGGATGCCTGGACAATGCTTCCATTGCTTGGGATCTGTGTGCGCTTGAATTTCCTCCACCCTATTGGCAACAAATGGTTTCCATTTCCTTGCCTGACTTCTTAACCAGTGCCAAACTATAGTGGAGTCTCTCCAATAATAGCTTGGAATTTCATGGAGGGCCAAAGACTTTCGCACTGTAATTGCAAGCCGACTAGCAATAACGGCACCCATCAATTCCAAATCTTATTCTCAGCCAGCTCTTCTAAAGATTTCCCATTGAAGGTAAACAAATCATCATCTTGCTGCCAAACAATGCCTAGCACCTTTGCATCTATTGCCCACAACTCCTTAATACCAGAATCCTCAATACTTTCTGCTGCATCAGGTACTACACAGGAATGACTCATAAACTCTTGTAATTGCGAATGATTGGTCTGCCATTTTCTAAGCTCCATGCCAGCCTCCCTCATTATAGCTCTAGCCTCCATGAATATCTCTTTAGCCATTTCTGTATTATCCACGGAACACAGCAAATCATCAACATAAAAATTCTTCCTTATGTGTTCAATAGTGTTAGGATAGACTTCAGAATATTTCTTAAAATGGTACTGCATAGTAGCTGCCAACAGAAATGGACTAGAGCTGAGGCCAAACAACACTGACTTCATTCTATATGCTTGAACCTTAGGTTCATTTTCCAACAAGTCTTTCGTATCCACCCACAGATACCTTACTGCATCTCTGTCCTCTGGTTTTAACTTTATCCGCAAAAAGGCTTGCTTCACATCTGCAGTCAATGCTACTCTACCAAACCTGAATCTCAGTAACAAGGAAAATAAATCTGCATTTAAATTTGGCCCAGCATCCAAACAGTCATTCAAGGACACACCACCTTTGTCCTTGGCTGAGCCATCAAAAACTACCCTCAGTTTGGTGGTAGTTTTGTCTCGCCGTACCACTGCATGGTGTGGCAGATAATGTGCCTCCTGGCTCACCAGCTCACCTTGCACCCTTTCAGCATAGCCCTCCCTTACATAACTTAGGATGGCCTCATGTATTCAATTAACAACTCCTCATTTTTTCTTAGCCTGTACAATGAAGTCTCCAACCTCCGATTAGCTAGCTGAAGGTTTGAACCGGGTTTGCAAGAATCCTTCCATGGTAGGCCAACTTCATAGCAACCATCTCTAAACCCAATCCCTTTTTCAAATTGCTCTAAAACATCATTGTTCACTGTACTTGCCTGTTGTCCTTTATGCCAATAGATTCAAGTTCCCAAAACGCTTTCAAATGCCTTTCCAGACCATGGCTGTTCTCCTCAATCTTAACAAAAAGAGCCTTAACTTCCATTTCATTGCAATAACTACCATGTAGCATCCAGCCTAGCTTACTTTCAATAGCTACCGGGCCTTGAGATGTACGGACAATATTACCAGTGATGAAGTCCCAATAATAGTCAGCTCCAATCAAAAGACTAATATCTTCTGTTCCTCAAACTTATTATTGCCCAAATTAATTCCTTTAACTTGCAATTCTTGGACACATGCCATATCTAAACAAGTAGTGACTGGAGCACAAAGTTCCTCAATCTCTACAGCTTGGACCTTGATAGTGGGACTTTGCGGTAACAACCCTTTAACCAGAACTTCTACCTTCTTAAATTTGGTTCGGTTTTGAACGGAACCCCCAAACCCAGAAATTCTTAAATTTTCCCTCTTAAGTTCTTTAAACTTCAATTTTCTGGAAATTCTGGTCTTAATAAAACTACACTGGCTACCACTATCAAACAACACTCTTACAGTAGCTTCTCCCTCATTCCCAATTAATAAGGCTGCAGTTGTTTGCAATAATCCCCCTTTACTTTTACTCCCTTGCATAGCAGTGGCATGTGCCACTGATGTCTCTACTTCTGGGGTAGGCCTACTAGAGTGTTTTCACACAATAATGGCTGATGCCTACCATGACATTTTTTGCACAAAATTTTAAACTTACAAAACCTTGCTCTATGACCTTTCAAAAAACATTTAAAACATGCTGTGGACTTAGTTACCCTGTCCTTTCTCTCCTCAAAGGGTAAGGCCTCAGCCACCTCACATTTATATGACTTGTGGTTGCCTTCGCAAAATATGCATTCCTTGATTCCCTTTAATTTATTCTCAGAGGAGGCATGTAGAGCTGACACTGTACCTGGGCTATTCCTTTTTGTGGAAACTTTGGTGCTGTGCCTGCCTTTGTCCCCTTGTTTACCATCCCACTGTGCAAACTCAACTCCCTCTCGTCTTGCTAATTCTGTGCCTAAAAGACTTAACATCTGCTGAAGGGGGATGTACACATGTTCTGCAGAGTGTCCCCTACTTAATTCAAGCAAAATTGAGCTAGGCAATTTAGACTCCAGTGTAGGAACCAACATTATACCATACTTTTCCATTCCTACACCCAAGTTGTCCAGGGACCTAGTTCTAATTTCAAATTCATCATATAACTGCCGTAACTCCTTGACACTATTAGGATTATTAACAGGAGGTATAGCTAAAAGTGCACGGAGGTGGCTTTTAATTAAGATCTCTGGCTTACCAAACCGTTTCTTTAATATATCCCAAGCCACATTATAATTAGCCTCTGTTAATGCTAATCCTGCTATAGTCTTTGCTGCCTCCCCTTCCAAGAGGGACCGCAAATAATTAAACTTCTCCACGGCACTTAACACTTGACTAGAATGAACTGCTGATTGAAAACTGTCTGCCCATCCTTGCCATTCCTGAATACTCCCAGAAAATGTTTTGAGTACAAGCCTCGGTAATTGAACTACAGATCTGTTAACCTTAACTTCACAAACATCATTTGTTGAGTGTTGTGTTTCATTATTAGACCTGGTCTCTAACTGTACTGAGCTGCTAAACTCTTTTGCTCGGAGGCCTACGTTAATTATATCATCAATAATCTCTTCAAAGTAAATTATGTTATTTTCTATTTCATCCTCTTCTATAAGAGCCTCAATTTTAACATTTACCTCACTTAGAGCAACCTTTTTAGTTTCTAATATGGAAAGCTGCGCAGTCACTAAGCGTAAATCCTCTTGCTCTATGGCAGAATCTATAGTGGCAATGACCTTTGTAATTAGACCTTTGTAGGCGCTTCTCCTTTTTATAAATTTGTTCAATTCAGATGCACTCATCTTCAATGCAAACAACAATTGGGCTCAATGCCAAATGAGCTGAATTGGCAGAAATACTTAACCAAACTGATCAAACGCAAATTTTACTTTCAAATAAACTGAATTGCTAGGTGGGGTACTAACCAACACCAGTATGGAATACCAATTTTTCCACCCAAGTAACTGGCGCACTGGTCTGCAACCTTCACCTACGAATAATAAACCAAATTAACCAAACCGGTAAAATGTAGGCCAAAACAACGACAGACGACTGGCCAAGTTTCGCAATTGGGCGACCAAACTTTTTACCCTGGGACCTTAATTCAATAATAACCCAAAATTAACCAAACCGGTAAAATGTAGGCCAAAACAACGACAGACGACTGGCCAAGTTTCGCAATTGGGCGACCAAACTTTTACCCTGGGACCTTAATTCAATAATAACCCAAAATTAACCAAACCGGTAAAATGTAGGCCAAAACAACGACAGACGACTGGCCAAGTTTCGCAATTGGGCGACCAAACTTTTACCCTGGGACCTTAATTCAATAATACTCAACCCGTCTAGGCCTAACTTGGGCTACAATTTGCACAATCAGAACTTTGCCGAAAAATAGTCACTGACTCAGTCTTGGGGTAGAATCCGGTTCTGAAGGACCATGTTATTTTATTTATTTGTTGGGTTCAAAATCCCAGCTGAGCCGTGAACGGCCAAATTCTAAAGGGCCAGTTCTACCTGAAGCCCAAGTTAAGCTAAATTAAAACTTACGGATTTGAGATCCTATTAGGTCCTACCTCAGGGTAACCTCAGGGTTGCTGACTCGATGCGGGCCTACCTTAGACCTTGTTACATGAATTTAATGTAAACAAAAAGGGTACTATTTATGGTCTTCTTTCTCAACCTTGCAACAACAACGCAACCTGGACTATTGCACGTGCAACAATCTTGTATCTAAACAACCAAACTGAATTGCAAGAGAGCTCTCTACAAGACCACACCCTGTACGTACGACATCCCACAAACGAGTAGAAAAGACGCGCAGCGCCCCAAAATGATGCCAACAGTGACCAAACATGATGCCACAAGAGCAAAAATGCTAGCTCTAAATTAAGTAATTTTTCACTAACCTTACAATTATGAGATGGATATATATACACCTTAACTTAATATATACAAGCAATGCTGCATCAATCAGCTTAGTCATCATATCGCCTTGGGACAACAATGGTTCTTCCTCTTCTAGATTTTCTAACACTCCCCACCGAAGAGGCATTGTTGTCATTACCTTCTGCAAGGTTAGCCAAGCCTTCTCCATGAGGCTGTAACTCAAATGTTTCATCTTGACTATCTGTGTTTTTGCTGATTTCTAAAGCATAGAGTTTTTGTATAGGTCTCTTTAACTTTCCTCCTGAAGTCTTTACCAGTGCAGACCTAACTAAATTGTCTTTGCCAACAAACAACTCTTCAATTATGCCAAGCTTCCAGCATTGCCTTGGTCTTTCATCCCCAATCATTACCACTTCTCCCACCTTGATACAATTTGCATTGGAGCCCTTTACCTTGCCTGATGGGTAATAATTGAGTTCTGGCAAGTATTCCATCTGCCACCCAGTGCTGGACTTACCTATAAGCTAAATAAGCTATAGCTTAGGGCCACACACCCTCGTGGGCCTCATTTTTTTAAATATATTTTTATTTTATCATTAGTTTTTATTCTTTAACACTAATTCATCGAAAATTATATATTTATATATATATTATTTTTTCTTTATCATTAACATTAATATAAAAAATAATAATTATAGTAATAATTATTTTAAATTTTTTTACCCGAATTTTTTTAGAGAAGGGCCTCAAATTTCATATAGCTTAGGGCCTCAGCAGGTGAAAGTCCGGCCCTGCTGCCACCTCTTCCATAACTGATCTTGTAGCTCTTCAAGGTACCTGAACCGTCTGGTTAACTCTCCTTGAGTGCTCTGGATAGGCTGCAAGTCTTCTGGCACACTGGGGCTTGATGTTAATCGTTTACCACAAAGAAAATGATTTGGTGTCAATGGCTCTGCATCCTGCATACTGTAAACAAAAGTGATAGGCCTACTGTTCACCATTGCTTCTACTTCACATAAAACAGTGCAGAATTCTTCTTTGCTCAAATGAGCATTAGCTAAAAGTTTCTTTAATGGACACTTTACACTTCTCACTAGCCTTTCCCAAAATCCTCCCCACCATGGTGCTTCTCAACAATAAACTCCCACTGTACCCTTGGTGTGAAAAGTAGGATTGGAATCCTTCCTCTTTTAGCAAGTACCAAATTTCTTGGAGTTCCTTTGCAGCCTTTTTGAAGGTTTTTGCATTATCCGATATGATTTTATTTGGGAAACCCTTCTGTTCACAAACCTTTCAAAGGCCAAAAGAAATACATCACTACTTAAGTTGCTTACCAACTCCAAATGGATTGCTCTGGTGGTAGCACAGGTGAAAAGACATATATAACCTTTGTTAGACTCCCCTCGCTCGTACACATAGACTGGCCCTGCAAAGTCTACTCCCACTACATCAAATGGGGCAGTATAGACACACCGTTCTCTTGGAAGTGGAGCCACCTTTTCATAATAAGGCTTTGCACTCCAACGCTTGCAAACCACACATTTATGCAAGACCTTTTTCACTACTTGTCTAATTTTGGGAATCCAAAATTGTTGTCTAATCTCTATTATCACTTCTCTAACTCCCGCATGTAACAGCTTATGATGAGTATCCAGGATCAAAAGGCCCACAAAGTGCCCCCCAGAAGGTAGCAAAATTGGATGTCTTTTCTCCTCTGGAAGCCCAGAAAACTGTAGTCTACCTCCTACTTTAATAAATCTTGATCCAAAAACACATCCAAACCCTTGAGCGCAGAATGTGTTGGTAGAACCTGTAATGGATGGCTGGTGAGCAATTCTCTCTCTTCACCAAATTTTTCCTTCTGCATATATACCACCCAGTATTTCCTGGCTTGCTGAATCTCATTACTGTTCAGAATTCCTTCCCTTCTTGTTTCTCCCTTAATGTTGTTGGTAAATCTATATACCTATGCTGTCACTCTTAACAATCTTTTCAGACTGCTAATGTCCTCAAGCCTCAATATGGGGTCCTGCTGCATAACTTGACAACTGTTCACAGCGCATTTTCTCACCTCACTCACCCATGCTTCTTCAGCCTGGCATTCTCCTACAATGGGCTGATTAGAAGGCCAGTTTTCACTTCCAAGTTTTAGCCACTCTGGCCCATTCCACGACAAACTTGACTGTGAAAGATCTTTCACTGAAATTCCTCGTGTTGGTAAATCAGCGGGGTTTTGGATGCCTGGACAATGCTTCCATTGCTTGGGATCTGTGTGCGCTTGAATTTCCTCCACCCTATTGGCAACAAATGGTTTCCATTTCCTTGCCTGACTTCTTAACCAGTGCCAAACTATAGTGGAGTCTCTCCAATAATAGCTTGGAATTTCATGGAGGGCCAAAGACTTTCGCACTGTAATTGCAAGCCGACTAGCATAACGGCACCCATCAATTCCAAATCTTATTCTCAGCCAGCTCTTCTAAAGATTTCCCATTGAAGGTAAACAAATCATCATCTTGCTGCCAAACAATGCCTAGCACCTTTGCATCTATTGCCCACAACTCCTTAATACCAGAATCCTCAATACTTTCTGCTGCATCAGGTACTACACAGGAATGACTCATAAACTCTTGTAATTGCGAATGATTGGTCTGCCATTTTCTAAGCTCCATGCCAGCCTCCCTCATTATAGCTCTAGCCTCCATGAATATCTCTTTAGCCATTTCTGTATTATCCACGGAACACAGCAAATCATCAACATAAAAATTCTTCCTTATGTGTTCAATAGTGTTAGGATAGACTTCAGAATATTTCTTAAAATGGTACTGCATAGTAGCTGCCAACAGAATTGGACTAGAGCTGAGGCCAAACAACACTGACTTTATTCTATATGCTTGAACCTTAGGTTCATTTTCCAACAAGTCTTTCGTATCCACCCACAGATACCTTACTGCATCTCTGTCCTCTGGTTTTAACTTTATCCGCAAAAAGGCTTGCTTCACATCTGCAGTCAATGCTACTCTACAAACCTGAATCTCAGTAACAAGGAAAATAAATCTGCATTTAAATTTGGCCCAGCATCCAAACAGTCATTCAAGGACACACCACCTTTGTCCTTGGCTGAGCCATCAAAAACTACCCTCAGTTTGGTGGTAGTTTTGTCTCGCCGTACAACTGCATGGTGTGGCAGATAATGTGCCTCCTGGCTCACCAGCTCACCTTGCACCCTTTCAGCTTAGCCCTCCCTTACATAACTTAGGATGGCCTCATCGTATTCAATTAACAACTCCTCATTTTTCTTAGCCTGTACAATGAAGTCTCCAACCTCCGATTAGCTAGCTGAAGGTTTGAACCGGGTTTGCAAGAATCCTTCCATGGTAGGCCAACTTCATAGCAACCATCTCTAAACCCAATCCCTTTTTCAAATTGCTCTAAAACATCATTGTTCACTGTACTTGCCTGGTTGTCCTTTATGCCGATAGATTCAAGTTCCCAAAACGCTTTCAAATGCCTTTCCAGACCATGGTTGTTCTCCTCAATCTTAACAAAAAGAGCCTAAACTTCCATTTCATTGCAATAACTACCATGTAGCATCCAGCCTAGCTTACTTTCAATAGCTACCGGGCCTTGAGATGTACGGACAATATTACCAGTGATGAAGTCCCAATAATAGTCAGCTCCAATCAAAAGACTAATATCTTCTGTTCCCTCAAACTTATTATTGCCCAAATTAATTCCTTTAACTTGCAATTCTTGGACACATGCCATATCTAAACAAGTAGTGACTGGAGCACAAAGTTCCTCAATCTCTACAGCTTGGACCTTGATAGTGGGATTTTGCGGTAACAACCCTTTAACCAGAACTTCTACCTTCTTAAATTTGGTTCGGTTTGAACACAACCCCCAAACCCAGAAATTCTTAAATTTTCCCTCTTAAGTTCTTTAAACTTCAATTTTCTGGAAATTCTGGTCTTAATAAAACTACACTGGCTACCACTATCAAACAACACTCTTACAGTAGCTTCTCCCTCATTCCCAATTAATAAGGCTGCAGTTGTTTGCAATAATCCCCCTTTACTTTTACTCCCTTGCATAGCAGTGGCATGTGCCACTGATGTCTCTACTTCTGGGGTAGGCCTACTAAGTGTTTTCACACAATAATGGCTGATGCCTACCATGACATTTTTTGCACAAAATTTTAAACTTACAAAACCTTGCTCTATGACCTTTCAAAAAACATTTAAAACATGCTGTGGACTTAGTTACCCTGTCCTTTCTCTCCTCAAAGGGTAAGGCCTCAGCCACCTCACATTTATATGACTTGTGGTTGCCTTCGCAAAATATGCATTCCTTGATTCCCTTTAATTTATTCTCAGAGGAGGCATGTAGAGCTGACACTGTACCTGGGCTATTCCTTTTTGTGGAAACTTTGGTGCTGTGCCTGCCTTTGTCCCCTTGTTTACCATCCCACTGTGCAAACTCAACTCCCTCTCGTCTTGCTAATTCTGTGCCTAAAAGACTTAACATCTGCTGAAGGGGGATGTACACATGTTCTGCAGAGTGTCCCCTACTTAATTCAAGCAAAATTGAGCTAGGCAATTTAGACTCCAGTGTAGGAACCAACATTATACCATACTTTTCCATTCCTACACCCAAGTTGTCCAGGGACCTAGTTCTAATTTCAAATTCATCATATAACTGCCGTAACTCCTTGACACTATTAGGATTATTAACAGGAGGTATAGCTAAAAGTGCACGGAGGTGGCTTTTAATTAAGATCTCTGGCTTACCAAACCGTTTCTTTAATATATCCCAAGCCACATTATAATTAGCCTCTGTTAATGCTAATCCTGCTATAGTCTTTGCTGCCTCCCCTTCCAAGAGGGACCGCAAATAATTAAACTTCTCCACGGCACTTAACACTTGACTAGAATGAACTGCTGATTGAAAACTGTCTGCCCATCCTTGCCATTCCTGAATACTCCCAGAAAATGTTTTGAGTACAAGCCTCGGTAATTGAACTACAGATCTGTTAACCTTAACTTCACAAACATCATTTGTTGAGTGTTGTGTTTCATTATTAGACCTGGTCTCTAACTGTACTGAGCTGCTAAACTCTTTTGCTCGGAGGCCTACGTTAATTATATCATCAATAATCTCTTCAAAGTAAATTATGTTATTTTCTATTTCATCCTCTTCTATAAGAGCCTCAATTTTAACATTTACCTCACTTAGAGCAACCTTTTTAGTTTCTAATATGGAAAGCTGCGCAGTCACTAAGCGTAAATCCTCTTGCTCTATGGCAGAATCTATAGTGGCAATGACCTTTGTAATTAGACCTTTGTAGGCGCTTCTCCTTTTTATAAATTTGTTCAATTCAGATGCACTCATCTTCAATGCAAACAACAATTGGGCTCAATGCCAAATAGCTGAATTGGCAGAAATACTTAACCAACTGATCAAACGCAAATTTTACTTTCAAATAAACTGAATTGCTAGGTGGGGTACTAACCAACACCAGTATGGAATACCAATTTTCCACCCAGTACTGGCGCATGGTCTGCAACCTTCGCCTACGAATAATAAACCAAATTAACCAAACCGGTAAAATGTAGGCCAAAACAACGACAGACGACTGGCCAAGTTTCGCAATTGGGCGACCAAACTTTCTACCCTGGGACCTTAATTCAATAATAACCCAAAATTAACCAAACCGGTAAAATGTAGGCCAAAACAACGACAGACGACTGGCCAAGTTTCGCAATTGGGCGACCAAACTTTTACCCTGGGACCTTAATTCAATAATAACCCAAAATTAACCAAACCGGTAAAATGTAGGCCAAAACAACGACAGACGACTGGCCAAGTTTCGCAATTGGGCGACCAAACTTTTACCCTGGGACCTTAATTCAATAATACTCAACCCGTCTAGGCCTAACTTGGGCTACAATTTGCACAATCAGAACTTTGCCGAAAAATAGTCACTGACTCAGTCTTGGGGTAGAATCCGGTTCTGAAGGACCATGTTATTTTATTTATTTGTTGGGTTCAAAATCCCAGCTGAGCCGTGAACGGCCAAATTCTAAAGGGCCAGTTCTACTAAGCCCAAGTTAAGCTAAATTAAAACTTACGGATTTGAGATCCTATTAGGTCCTACCTCAGGGTAACCTCAGGGTTGCTGACTCGATGCGGGCCTACCTTAGACCTTAGTTACATGAATTTAATGTAAACAAAAGGGTACTATTTATGGTCTTCTTTCTCAACCTTGCAACAACAACGCAACCTGGACTATTGCACGGTGCAACAATCTTGTATCTAAACAACCAAACTGAATTGCAAGAGAGCTCTCTACAAGACCACACCCTGTACGTACGACATCCCACAAACGAGTAGAAAAGACGCGCAGCGCCCCAAAATGATGCCACAGTCCAAACAATGATGCCACAAGAGCCCAAAAATGCTAGCTCTAAATTAAGTTAATTTTTCACTAACCTTACAATTATGAGATGGATATATACACCTTAACTTAATATATACAAGCAATGCTGCATCAATCAGCTTAGTCATCATATCGCCTTGGGACAACAATGGTTCTTCCTCTTCTAGATTTTCTAACACTCCCCACCGAAGAGGCATTGTTGTCATTACCTTCTGCAAGGTTAGCCAAGCCTTCTCCATGAGGCTGTAACTCAAATGTTTCATCTTGACTATCTGTGTTTTTGCTGATTTCTAAAGCATAGAGTTTTTGTATAGGTCTCTTTAACTTTCCTCCTGAAGTCTTTACCAGTGCAGACCTAACTAAATTGTCTTTGCCAACAAACAACTCTTCAATTATGCCAAGCTTCCAGCATTGCCTTGGTCTTTCATCCCCAATCATTACCACTTCTCCCACCTTGATACAATTTGCATTGGAGCCCTTTACCTTGCCTGATGGGTAATAATTGAGTTCTGGCAAGTATTCATCTGCCACCCAGTGCTGGACTTACCTATAAGCTAAATAAGCTATAGCTTAGTGGCCACACCCCTCGTGGGCCTCATTTTTTTAAATATATTTTTTTTTATCATTAGTTTTTATTCTTTAAACACTAATTCATCGAAAATTATATATTTATATATATATTTTTTTTTCTTTATCATTAACATTAATATAAAAAATAATAATTATAGTAATAATTATTTTAAATTTTTTTACCCGAATTTTTTAGAGAAGGGCCTCAAATTTCATATAGCTTAGGGCCTCAGCAGGTGAAAGTCCGGCCCTGCTGCCACCTCTTCCATAACTGATCTTGTAGCTCTTCAAGGTACCTGAACCGTCTGGTTAACTCTCCTTGAGTGCTCTGGATAGGCTGCAAGTCTTCTGGCACACTGGGGCTTGATGTTAATCGTTTACCACAAAGAAAATGATTTGGTGTCAATGGCTCTGCATCCTGCATACTGTTGTAAACAAAAGTGATAGGCCTACTGTTCACCATTGCTTCTACTTCACATAAAACAGTGCAGAATTCTTCTTTGCTCAAATGAGCATTAGCTAAAAGTTTCTTTAATGGACACTTTACACTTCTCACTAGCCTTTCCCAAAATCCTCCCCACCATGGTGCTCTCTCAACAATAAACTCCCACTGTACCCCTTGGTGTGAAAAGTAGGATTGGAATCCTTCCTCTTTTAGCAAGGACCAAATTTCTTGGAGTTCCTTTGCAGCCTTTTTGAAGGTTTTTGCATTATCCGATATGATTTTATTTGGGAAACCTTCTGTTCACAAACCTTTCAAAGGCCAAAAGAAATACATCACTACTTAAGTTGCTTACCAACTCCAAATGGATTGCTCTGGTGGTAGCACAGGTGAAAAGACATATATAACCTTTGTTAGACTCCCCTCGCTCGTACACATAGACTGGCCCTGCAAAGTCTACTCCCACTACATCAAATGGGGCAGTATAGACACACCGTTCTCTTGGAAGTGGAGCCACCTTTTCATAATAAGGCTTTGCACTCCAACGCTTGCAAACCACACATTTATGCAAGACCTTTTTCACTACTTGTCTAATTTTGGGAATCCAAAATTGTTGTCTAATCTCTATTATCACTTCTCTAACTCCCGCATGTAACAGCTTATGATGAGTATCCAGGATCAAAAGGCCCACAAAGTGCCCCCCAGAAGGTAGCAAAATTGGATGTCTTTTCTCCTCTGGAAGCCCAGAAAACTGTAGTCTACCTCCTACTTTCAATAAATCTTGATCCAAAAACACATCCAAACCCTTGAGCGCAGAATGTGTTGGTAGAACCTGTAATGGATGGCTGGTGAGCAATTCTCTCTCTTCACCAAATTTTTCCTTCTGCATATATACCACCCAGTATTTCCTGGCTTGCTGAATCTCATTACTGTTCAGAATTCCTTCCCTTCTTGTTTCTCCCTTAATGTTGTTGGTAAATCTATATACCTATGCTGTCACTCTTAACAATCTTTTCAGACTGCTAATGTCCTCAAGCCTCAATATGGGGTCCTGCTGCATAACTTGACAACTGTTCACAGCGCATTTTCTCACCTCACTCACCCATGCTTCTTCAGCCTGGCATTCTCCTACAATGGGCTGATTAGAAGGCCAGTTTTCACTTCCAAGTTTTAGCCACTCTGGCCCATTCCACGACAAACTTGACTGTGAAAGATCTTTCACTGAAATTCCTCGTGTTGGTAAATCAGCGGGGTTTTGGATGCCTGGACAATGCTTCCATTGCTTGGGATCTGTGTGCGCTTGAATTTCCTCCACCCTATTGGCAACAAATGGTTTCCATTTCCTTGCCTGACTTCTTAACCAGTGCCAAACTATAGTGGAGTCTCTCCAATAATAGCTTGGAATTTCATGGAGGGCCAAAGACTTTCGCACTGTAATTGCAAGCCGACTAGCAATAACGGCACCCATCAATTCCAAATCTTATTCTCAGCCAGCTCTTCTAAAGATTTCCCATTGAAGGTAAACAAATCATCATCTTGCTGCCAAACAATGCCTAGCACCTTTGCATCTATTGCCCACAACTCCTTAATACCAGAATCCTCAATACTTTCTGCTGCATCAGGTACTACAGGAATGACTCATAAACTCTTGTAATTGCGAATGATTGGTCTGCCATTTTCTAAGCTCCATGCCAGCCTCCCTCATTATAGCTCTAGCCTCCATGAATATCTGTTTAGCCATTTCTGTATTATCCACGGAACACAGCAAATCATCAACATAAAAATTTCCTTATGTGTTCAATAGTGTTAGGATAGACTTCAGAATATTTCTTAAAATGGTACTGCATAGTAGCTGCCAACAGAATGGACTAGAGCTGAGGCCAAACAACACTGACTTCATTCTATATGCTTGAACCTTAGGTTCATTTTCCAACAAGTCTTTCGTATCCACCCACAGATACCTTACTGCATCTCTGTCCTCTGGTTTTAACTTTATCCGCAAAAAGGCTTGCTTCACATCTGCAGTCAATGCTACTCTACCAAACCTGAATCTCAGTAACAAGGAAAATAAATCTGCATTTAAATTTGGCCCAGCATCCAAACAGTCATTCAAGGACACACCACCTTTGTCCTTGGCTGAGCCATCAAAAACTACCCTCAGTTTGGTGGTAGTTTTGTCTCGCCGTACCACTGCATGGTGTGGCAGATAATGTGCCTCCTGGCTCACCAGCTCACCTTGCACCCTTTCAGCATAGCCCTCCCTTACATAACTTAGGATGGCCTCATCGTATTCAATTAACAACTCCTCATTTTTTCTTAGCCTGTACAATGAAGTCTCCAACCTCCGATTAGCTAGCTGAAGGTTTGAACCGGGTTTGCAAGAATCCTTCCATGGTAGGCCAACTTCATAGCAACCATCTCTAAACCCAATCCCTTTTTCAAATTGCTCTAAAACATCATTGTTCACTGTACTTGCCTGGTTGTCCTTTATGCCAATAGATTCAAGTTCCCAAAACGCTTTCAAATGCCTTTCCAGACCATGGCTGTTCTCCTCAATCTTAACAAAAAGAGCCTTAACTTCCATTTCATTGCAATAACTACCATGTAGCATCCAGCCTAGCTTACTTTCAATAGCTACCGGGCCTTGAGATGTACGGACAATATTACCAGTGATGAAGTCCCAATAATAGTCAGCTCCAATCAAAAGACTAATATCTTCTGTTCCTCAAACTTATTATTGCCCAAATTAATTCCTTTAACTTGCAATTCTTGGACACATGCCATATCTAAACAAGTAGTGACTGGAGCACAAAGTTCCTCAATCTCTACAGCTTGGACCTTGATAGTGGGACTTTGCGGTAACAACCCTTTAACCAGAACTTCTACCTTCTTAAATTTGGTTCGGTTTTGAACGGAACCCCCAAACCCAGAAATTCTTAAATTTTCCCTCTTAAGTTCTTTAAACTTCAATTTTCTGGAAATTCTGGTCTTAATAAAACTACACTGGCTACCACTATCAAACAACACTCTTACAGTAGCTTCTCCCTCATTCCCAATTAATAAGGCTGCAGTTGTTTGCAATAATCCCCCTTTACTTTTACTCCCTTGCATAGCAGTGGCATGTGCCACTGATGTCTCTACTTCTGGGGTAGGCCTACTAGAGTGTTTTCACACAATAATGGCTGATGCCT
Source organism: Bathynomus jamesi (assembly GCA_023014485.1). Taxonomy (NCBI): domain Eukaryota; kingdom Metazoa; phylum Arthropoda; class Malacostraca; order Isopoda; family Cirolanidae; genus Bathynomus; species Bathynomus jamesi. The sequence continues at coordinate 125,983 of JAJOZX010002005.1, forward strand.
ACCATGACATTTTTTGCACAAAATTTTAAACTTACAAAACCTTGCTCTATGACCTTTCAAAAAACATTTAAAACATGCTGTGGACTTAGTTACCCTGTCCTTTCTCTCCTCAAAGGGTAAGGCCTCAGCCACCTCACATTTATATGACTTGTGGTTGCCTTCGCAAAATATGCATTCCTTGATTCCCTTTAATTTATTCTCAGAGGAGGCATGTAGAGCTGACACTGTACCTGGGCTATTCCTTTTTGTGGAAACTTTGGTGCTGTGCCTGCCTTTGTCCCCTTGTTTACCATCCCACTGTGCAAACTCAACTCCCTCTCGTCTTGCTAATTCTGTGCCTAAAAGACTTAACATCTGCTGAAGGGGGATGTACACATGTTCTGCAGAGTGTCCCCTACTTAATTCAAGCAAAATTGAGCTAGGCAATTTAGACTCCAGTGTAGGAACCAACATTATACCATACTTTTCCATTCCTACACCCAAGTTGTCCAGGGACCTAGTTCTAATTTCAAATTCATCATATAACTGCCGTAACTCCTTGACACTATTAGGATTATTAACAGGAGGTATAGCTAAAAGTGCACGGAGGTGGCTTTTAATTAAGATCTCTGGCTTACCAAACCGTTTCTTTAATATATCCCAAGCCACATTATAATTAGCCTCTGTTAATGCTAATCCTGCTATAGTCTTTGCTGCCTCCCCTTCCAAGAGGGACCGCAAATAATTAAACTTCTCCACGGCACTTAACACTTGACTAGAATGAACTGCTGATTGAAAACTGTCTGCCCATCCTTGCCATTCCTGAATACTCCCAGAAAATGTTTTGAGTACAAGCCTCGGTAATTGAACTACAGATCTGTTAACCTTAACTTCACAAGCATCATTTGTTGAGTGTTGTGTTTCATTATTAGACCTGGTCTCTAACTGTACTGAGCTGCTAAACTCTTTTGCTCGGAGGCCTACGTTAATTATCATCAATAATCTCTTCAAAGTAAATTATGTTATTTTCTATTTCATCCTCTTCTATAAGAGCCTCAATTTTAACATTTACCTCACTTAGAGCAACCTTTTTAGTTTCTAATATGGAAAGCTGCGCAGTCACTAAGCGTAAATCCTCTTGCTCTATGGCAGAATCTATAGTGGCAATGACCTTTGTAATTAGACCTTTGTAGGCGCTTCTCCTTTTTATAAATTTGTTCAATTCAGATGCACTCATCTTCAATGCAAACAACAATTGGGCTCAATGCCAAATAGCTGAATTGGCAGAAATACTTAACCGAACTGATCAAACGTAAATTTTACTTTCAAATAAACTGAATTGCTAGGTGGGGTACTAACCAACACCAGTATGGAATACCAATTTTTCCACCCAAGTAACTGGCGCACTGGTCTGCAACCTTCACCTACGAATAATAAACCAAATTAACCAAACCGGTAAAATGTAGGCCAAAACAACGACAGACGACTGGCCAAGTTTCGCAATTGGGCGACCAAACTTTTACCCTGGGACCTTAATTCAATAATAACCCAAATTAACCAAACCGTAAAATGTAGGCCAAAACAACGACAGACGACTGGCCAAGTTTCGCAATTGGGCGACCAAACTTTTACCCTGGGACCTTAATTCAATAATAACCCAAAATTAACCAAACCGGTAAAATGTAGGCCAAAACAACGACAGACGACTGGCCAAGTTTCGCAATTGGGCGACCAAACTTTTTACCCTGGGACCTTAATTCAATAATACTCAACCCGTCTAGGCCTAACTTGGGCTACAATTTGCACAATCAGAACTTTGCCGAAAAATAGTCACTGACTCAGTCTTGGGGTAGAATCCGGTTCTGAAGGACCATGTTATTTTATTTATTTGTCGGGTTCAAAATCCCAGCTGAGCCGTGAACGGCCAAATTCTAAAGGGCCAGTTCTATCTGAAGCCCAAGTTAAGCTAAATTAAAACTTACGGATTTGAGATCCTATTAGGTCCTACCTCAGGGTAACCTCAGGGTTGCTGACTCGATGCGGGCCTACCTTAGACCTTTGTTACATGAATTTTAATGTAAACAAAAGGGTACTATTTATGGTCTTCTTTCTCAACCTTGCAACAACAACGCAACCTGGACTATTGCACGATGCAACAATCTTGTATCTAAACAACCAAACTGAATTGCAAGAGAGCTCTCTACAAGACCACACCCTGTACGTACGACATCCCACAAACGAGTAGAAAAGACGCGCAGCGCCCCAAATGATGCCAACAGTGACCAAACAATGATGCCACAAGAGCTAAAAAATGCTAGCTCTAAATTAAGTTAATTTTTCACTAACCTTACAATTATGAGATGGATATATATACACCTTAACTTAATATATACAAGCAATGCTGCATCAATCAGCTTAGTCATCATATCGCCTTGGGACAACAATGGTTCTTCCTCTTCTAGATTTTCTAACACTCCCCACCGAAGAGGCATTGTTGTCATTACCTTCTGCAAGGTTAGCCAAGCCTTCTCCATGAGGCTGGAACTCAAATGTTTCATCTTGACTATCTGTGTTTTTGCTGATTTCTAAAGCATAGAGTTTTTGTATAGGTCTCTTTAACTTTCCTCCTGAAGTCTTTACCAGTGCAGACCTAATTAAATTGTCTTTGCCAACAAACAACTCTTCAATTATGCCAAGCTTCCAGCATTGCCTTGGTCTTTCATCCCCAATCATTACCACTTCTCCCACCTTGATACAATTTGCATTGGAGCCCTTTACCTTGCCTGATGGGTAATAATTGAGTTCTGGCAAGTATTCCATCTGCCACCTCTTCCATAATTGATCTTGTAGCTCTTCAAGGTACCTGAACTGTCTGGTTAACTCTCCTTGAGTGCTCTGGATAGGCTGCAAGTCTTCTGGCACACTGGGGCTTGATGTTAATCGTTTACCACAAAGAAAATGATTTGGTGTCAATGGCTCTGCATCCTGCATACTGTTGTAAACAAAAGTGATAGGCCTACTGTTCACCATTGCTTCTACTTCACATAAAACAGTGCAGAATTCTTCTTTGCTCAAATGAGCATTAGCTAAAAGTTTCTTTAATGGACACTTTACACTTCTCACTAGCCTTCCCAAAATCCTCCCCACCATGGTGCTCTCTCACATAAAAAACTCCCCTGTACCCCTTGGTGTGAAAAGTAGGATTGGAATCCTTCCTCTTTTAGCAAGGACCAAATTTCTTGGAGTTCCTTTGCAGCCTTTTTGAAGGTTTTTGCATTATCCGATATGATTTTATTTGGGAAACCCCTTCTGTTCACAAACCTTTCAAAGGCCAAAGAAATACATCACTCTTAAGTTGCTTACCAACTCCAAATGGATTGCTCTGGTGGTAGCACAGGTGAAAAGACATATATAACCTTTGTTAGACTCCCCTCGCTCGTACACATAGACTGGCCCTGCAAAGTCTACTCCCACTACATCAAATGGGGCAGTATAGACACACCGTTCTCTTGGAAGTGGAGCCACCTTTTCATAATAAGGCTTTGCACTCCAACGCTTGCAAACCACACATTTATGCAAGACCTTTTTCACTACTTGTCTAATTTTGGGAATCCAAAATTTGTGTCTAATCTCTATTATCACTTCTCTAACTCCCGCATGTAACAGCTTATGATGAGTATCCAGGATCAAAAGGCCCACAAAGTGCCCCCCAGAAGGTAGCAAAATTGGATGTCTTTTCTCCTCTGGAAGCCCAGAAAACTGTAGTCTACCTCCTACTTTCAATAAATCTTGATCCAAAAACACATCCAAACCCTTGAGCGCAGAATGTGTTGGTAGAACCTGTAATGGATGGCTGTGAGCAATTCTCTCTCTTCACCAAATTTTTCCTTCTGCATATATACCACCCAGTATTTCCTGGCTTGCTGAATCTCATTACTGTTCAGAATTCCTTCCCTTCTTGTTTCTCCCTTAATGTTGTTGGTAAATCTATATACCTATGCTGTCACTCTTAACAATCTTTTCAGACTGCTAATGTCCTCAAGCCTCAATATGGGGTCCTGCTGCATAACTTGACAACTGTTCACAGCGCATTTCTCACCTCACTCACCCATGCTTCTTCAGCCTGGCATTCTCCTACAATGGGCTGATTAGAAGGCCAGTTTTCACTTCCAAGTTTTAGCCACTCTGGCCCATTCCACCACAAACTTGACTGTGAAAGATCTTTCACTGAAATTCCTCGTGTTGGTAAATCAGCGGGGTTTTGGATGCCTGGACAATGCTTCCATTGCTTGGGATCTGTGTGCGCTTGAATTTCCTCCACCCTATTGGCAACAAATGGTTTCCATTTCCTTGCTGACTTCTTAACCAGTGCCAAACTATAGTGGAGTCTGTCCAATAATAGCTTGGAATTTCATGGAGGGCCAAAGACTTTCGCACTGTAATTGCAAGCCGACTAGCAATAACGGCACCCATCAATTCCAACCTTGGAACAGAAAGCGTTTTCAAAGGTGCTACTCTACTCTTTGCAGCAACCAACCTGCAACTTACTTCCTCTTGCAATGCGCCTCTTATATAAATACAAGTTGCATAGGCTTCCTCACTTGCATCACAAAAGATGTGCAGCTCCAAATTGTCTGACTATTGTTCAACTCTCCAAAGTACCATCTTGGGATTTCAATGTCTCCAAGATGTGCCAATTCTTTGAACCAATATTTCCACTTTACACCATATGATCAGGTAACTCTTGGTCCCAACCAAGTCCAATTTCCCAGAGGCTCTGAAACCAAATTTTTGACTTTATCACAAATGGAGCCAGGAATCCAAGAGGATCAAAGACCTTTGAAGCCAAACTAAGAGCTGTACGTTTTGTCCACCTTGTCTTATTCTCAGCCAGCTCTTCTAAAGATTTCCCATTGAAGGTAAACAAATCATCATCTTGCTGCCAAACAATGCCTAGCACCTTTGCATCTATTGCCCACAACTCCTTAATACCAGAATCCTCAATACTTTCTGCTGCATCAGGTACTACACAGGAATGACTCATAAACTCTTGTAATTGCGAATGATTGGTCTGCCATTTTCTAAGCTCCATGCCAGCCTCCCTCATTATAGCTCTAGCCTCCATGAATATCTCTTTAGCCATTTCTGTATTATCCACGGAACACAGCAAATCATCAACATAAAAATTTTTCCTTTGTGTTCAATAGTGTTAGGATAGACTTCAGAATATTTCTTAAAATGGTACTGCATAGTAGCTGCCAACAGAAATGGACTAGAGCTGAGGCCAAACAACACTGACTTCATTCTATATGCTTGAACCTTAGGTTCATTTTCCAACAAGTCTTTCGTATCCACCCACAGATACCTTACTGCATCTCTGTCCTCTGGTTTTAACTTTATCCGCAAAAAGGCTTGCTTCACATCTGCAGTCAATGCTACTCTACCAAACCTGAATCTCAGTAACAAGGAAAATAAATCTGCATTTAAATTTGGCCCAGCATCCAAACAGTCATTCAAGGACACACCACCTTTGTCCTTGGCTGAGCCATCAAAAACTACCCTCAGTTTGGTGGTAGTTTTGTCTCGCCGTACCACTGCATGGTGTGGCAGATAATGTGCCTCCTGGCTCACCAGCTCACCTTGCACCCTTTCAGCATAGCCCTCCCTTACATAACTTAGGATGGCCTCATTGTATTCAATTAACAACTCCTCATTTTTTCTTAGCCTGTACAATGAAGTCTCCAACCTCCGATTAGCTAGCTGAAGGTTTGAACCGGGTTTGCAAGAATCCTTCCATGGTAGGCCAACTTCATAGCAACCATCTCTAAACCCAATCCCTTTTTCAAATTGCTCTAAAACATCATTGTTCACTGTACTTGCCTGTTGTCCTTTATGCCAATAGATTCAAGTTCCCAAAACGCTTTCAAATGCCTTTCCAGACCATGGCTGTTCTCCTCAATCTTAACAAAAAGAGCCTTAACTTCCATTTCATTGCAATAACTACCATGTAGCATCCAGCCTAGCTTACTTTCAATAGCTACCGGGCCTTGAGATGTACGGACAATATTACCAGTGATGAAGTCCCAATAATAGTCAGCTCCAATCAAAAGACTAATATCTTCTGTTCCCTCAAACTTATTATTGCCCAAATTAATTCCTTTAACTTGCAATTCTTGGACACATGCCATATCTAAACAAGTAGTGACTGGAGCACAAAGTTCCTCAATCTCTACAGCTTGGACCTTGATAGTGGGACTTTGCGGTAACAACCCTTTAACCAGAACTTCTACCTTCTTAAATTTGGTTCGGTTTTGAACGGAACCCCCAAACCCAGAAATTCTTAAATTTTCCCTCTTAAGTTCTTTAAACTTCAATTTTCTGGAAATTCTGGTCTTAATAAAACTACACTGGCTACCACTATCAAACAACACTCTTACAGTAGCTTCTCCCTCATTCCCAATTAATAAGGCTGCAGTTGTTTGCAATAATCCCCCTTTACTTTTACTCCCTTGCATAGCAGTGGCATGTGCCACTGATGTCTCTACTTCTGGGGTAGGCCTACTAAGAGTGTTTTCACACAATAATGGCTGATGCCTACCATGACATTTTTTGCACAAAATTTTAAACTTACAAAACCTTGCTCTATGACCTTTCAAAAAACATTTAAAACATGCTGTGGACTTAGTTACCCTGTCCTTTCTCTCCTCAAAGGGTAAGGCCTCAGCCACCTCACATTTATATGACTTGTGGTTGCCTTCGCAAAATATGCATTCCTTGATTCCCTTTAATTTATTCTCAGAGGAGGCATGTAGAGCTGACACTGTACCTGGGCTATTCCTTTTTGTGGAAACTTTGGTGCTGTGCCTGCCTTTGTCCCCTTGTTTACCATCCCACTGTGCAAACTCAACTCCCTCTCGTCTTGCTAATTCTGTGCCTAAAAGACTTAACATCTGCTGAAGGGGGATGTACACATGTTCTGCAGAGTGTCCCCTACTTAATTCAAGCAAAATTGAGCTAGGCAATTTAGACTCCAGTGTAGGAACCAACATTATACCATACTTTTCCATTCCTACACCCAAGTTGTCCAGGGACCTAGTTCTAATTTCAAATTCATCATATAACTGCCGTAACTCCTTGACACTATTAGGATTATTAACAGGAGGTATAGCTAAAAGTGCACGGAGGTGGCTTTTAATTAAGATCTCTGGCTTACCAAACCGTTTCTTTAATATATCCCAAGCCACATTATAATTAGCCTCTGTTAATGCTAATCCTGCTATAGTCTTTGCTGCCTCCCCTTCCAAGAGGGACCGCAAATAATTAAACTTCTCCACGGCACTTAACACTTGACTAGAATGAACTGCTGATTGAAAACTGTCTGCCCATCCTTGCCATTCCTGAATACTCCCAGAAAATGTTTTGAGTACAAGCCTCGGTAATTGAACTACAGATCTGTTAACCTTAACTTCACAAGCATCATTTGTTGAGTGTTGTGTTTCATTATTAGACCTGGTCTCTAACTGTACTGAGCTGCTAAACTCTTTTGCTCGGAGGCCTACGTTAATTATATCATCAATAATCTCTTCAAAGTAAATTATGTTATTTTCTATTTCATCCTCTTCTATAAGAGCCTCAATTTTAACATTTACCTCACTTAGAGCAACCTTTTTAGTTTCTAATATGGAAAGCTGCGCAGTCACTAAGCGTAAATCCTCTTGCTCTATGGCAGAATCTATAGTGGCAATGACCTTTGTAATTAGACCTTTGTAGGCGCTTCTCCTTTTTATAAATTTGTTCAATTCAGATGCACTCATCTTCAATGCAAACAACAATTGGGCTCAATGCCAAATGAGCTGAATTGGCAGAAATACTTAACCAAACTGATCAAACGCAAATTTTACTTTCAAATAAACTGAATTGCTGGTGGGGTACTAACCAACACCAGTATGGAATACCAAATTTTCCACCCCAGGACCTTAATTACAATAATAACCAAATTAACCAAACCGGTAAAATGTAGGCCAAAACAACGACAGACGACTGGCCAAGTTTCGCAATTGGGCGACCAAACTTTCTACCCTGGGACCTTAATTCAATAATAACCCAAAATTAACCAAACCGGTAAAATGTAGGCCAAAACAACGACAGACGACTGGCCAAGTTTCGCAATTGGGCGACCAAACTTTTACCCTGGGACCTTAATTCAATAATAACCCAAAATTAACCAAACCGGTAAAATGTAGGCCAAAACAACGACAGACGACTGGCCAAGTTTCGCAATTGGGCGACCAAACTTTTACCCTGGGACCTTAATTCAATAATACTCAACCCGTCTAGGCCTAACTTGGGCTACAATTTGCACAATCAGAACTTTGCCGAAAAATAGTCACTGACTCAGTCTTGGGGTAGAATCCGGTTCTGAAGGACCATGTTATTTTATTTATTTGTTGGGTTCAAAATCCCAGCTGAGCCGTGAACGGCCAAATTCTAAAGGGCCAGTTCTACTGAAGCCCAAGTTAAGCTAAATTAAAACTTACGGATTTGAGATCCTATTAGGTCCTACCTCAGGGTAACCTCAGGGTTGCTGACTCGATGCGGGCCTACCTTAGACCTTTGTTACATGAATTTAATGTAAACAAAAGGGTACTATTTATGGTCTTCTTTCTCAACCTTGCAACAACAACGCAACCTGGACTATTGCACGATGCAACAATCTTGTATCTAAACAACCAAACTGAATTGCAAGAGAGCTCTCTACAAGACCACACCCTGTACGTACGACATCCCACAAACGAGTAGAAAAGACGCGCAGCGCCCCAAAATGATGCCACCAGTCCAAACAATGATGCCACAAGAGCCCAAAAATGCTAGCTCTAAATTAAGTGAATTTTTCACTAACCTTACAATTATGAGATGGATATATATACACCTTAACTTAATATATACAAGCAATGCTGCATCAATCAGCTTAGTCATCATATCGCCTTGGGACAACAATGGTTCTTCCTCTTCTAGATTTTCTAACAATCATGTGCGGTTTAGAAGATGTCAAGTTATAAACAAATTCAGGGTCTTGTGAAGTTGAAGGCTCACAAGTTTCGCAACTTCCTTCATTCTCCTCGTCCTCTGACTCCAGGAAGAATGAGTGTGTGGACTCAGGAACGGGTAGTCCTTCGCCGTGAGGTACCGGGCGTATAGCAGAGGGTATATTCGGATATTGTAAAATCCACTTCTTGCAAATACCTTTCTTGACTGAAGGCACCATGCAGAAGTAACAATTGCTGACATGATCTGTTGGTTCCCTCCACACCATTGGCACTGCAAAAGGCATAGATTTCCTTTCCCGATTCAACCACTGGCGAAGGTTTGTTGCACAAGTATTGCAGCATATGTGTGGGGCCCAGCTCTTGTCCTGATCTCCAATCTTACAGCCAAAATAAAGGTGATAGGCTTTCCTAATCACGGCGGTTATAGCACGCTTTTGTGATGCAAAAGTCAATTCTCCATAAACATAACAGAAGTTATCTACACTGTTCATGCAATTACGAGGCATCTTTGTTCAAATTAGGCTGAAAAAAATTCAGTTTCAAAAGCAAACACTAAAAAGAGTTTGACAAGGGTGCACTGTATGACTTCCGCGAATGAACTGATGCTGTGGCGTAATATGTAGACGCCTGTGACACATCGACGCTTTGACTCTACTGCGCATAGTTATATTTTTTTTTATTTTAATAAATTAATGTAATTACATTGCATTTTAATAATTTTAAATTAGGTAAGGTTAAGTTAGGTTAGTATTCCATTTATATTAATATCAAAAACATTATGGGAAGCAATATGTTAAAATGATCCAATCTATTTTTTAATAAATAATTTACAAGTACATAATGTAATAGATAAATTTAAAATTACATTTTATTGTGTGTATATATATATATATATATATATATGTGTGTGTGTGTACATATTTACATTAATTTATTAAAATAAAAAAATATAACTACGCGCATGCGCAGCAGAGTCAATGAGTCGCTGTGTCACAGGCGTCTACATATTACGCGACAGATGCAGTCCAGTTAGTAGGATGCAGGGTTGCCTGATATCTTTATAAATAGAGCCAATTGGCAATTTTAGGCATCATTTTCGTATTCAGTGATCCAAAATTAGTAAAGATTGACTACTTTTATTTCCGAAGCATTTTGGCTGTAGACCAGTGCAATTATACTATTCCGATTGTCAATAATGTTACCAAGAAGTGAATAAAATCTAGTATCGGTATCGAGGGGTTGAACGGGAGGTCTATAAACAACAACAAAATTAAAACTAATAGTACGCGCCCTAACTTCAACGCATATCGCATTAATTGCTGCCGGAAAATCTATCTTAACCTCGATAGCCGTAAGGGAATTACGAATGTACAGCAAAACGCCGCCACCAAACCTATGTAACCTATCATTAGTAAAGAGTTTAAAACCCGGTATATCAAGTTCCCCCAACAATTCCCGAGTCACGGTATTTAACCACGTTTCAGTGATAGTAACTATATCGTAGTTGCCGGAATAAATTATCGCATTAAATTCGTTTAATTTATTTCTAATAAAGGGTGATCCAGAGAAATGGAACCCAAAAGAAACCCCTGTAACTCTTAAAGTATAAGTCCTTTTATAAAATCATACGCATCATTCGAAAGAGGATAGTTACAAGTTTGTACAGGATTGTATAGGTTTTGACAATACATGACAAGATAAGATACAAAACAAAATAAAAGTGTTAGTTAAAACTAACCCTTCAAGATGACTGCATGGACTGTGGAACAGCTGCGTTTAATAACTGAGCAATATTATAAGCATGGAAGAAGTGTAGTTTCAGCTCAAAGATCTTTCAAGACAAATTTTCAGATGTCAAAATCACCTTCTAAGAAAGTAATCCGTCGGTGTGTCAGAAATTTTTCCCTAACTGGCAGCATTGGAAAAAGAAAACCAACTGGAAGAGTGCGCACAGCAAGGATAGACGAGATCATTAACAGAACTCATGAAATTGTACAGGATAATCCTAACATAAGCATCAGACGTGCTTCTCAGCTGTTAGGAGTTGGATATGGAACAACACACCGTATATTCAAGCAAAATTTAATGCTCTTTCCATATAAAATTCAAACAGTGCAACAACTAAACGATGGAGATTTCGCACGAAGACGACAATTCTGTCAATGGATCCAACAGAAGGTAAATGACACCACCAATTTTCTAGCAACTTTGATTATGTCAGACGAAGCCCATTTTCACTTGAATGGAACTGTAAACAAACAAAATTGTCGTTTCTGGGCAACAGAAAATCCATTGAATATTACTGAAGTCCCGTTGCATAGTCAGCGTGTAACTGTTTGGTGTGGTCTTACTGCATCTCAGATCATAGGGCCGTACTTTTCGAGGATTCCACCGGAAACACGGTCACTGTAAATGGTGATCGCTACGAAAAAATGTTGACCGATTTCCTTATTTCTAAATTAAGAGATCTTTGTCTAGAAAACCACTGGTTCCAACAAGACGGAGCTACCTGCCATACCACGAGGAACTGCATGGCAGTTTTGCGTCAAACGTTTCCAGGCGAGTTAATCTCAAGATTTGGAGACGTTGAATGGCCCGCAAGGTCTCCGGATTTTTCCCCCTTAGATTATTATCTCTGGGGATATTTAAAGAGTAGGGTCTACAGAAATAACCCAACGACCTTGCAAGAATTGAAGGCCGCCATCACAAATGAGATACAGGCCATACCACCGCACACTCTTGCAAAAGTGATGCAGAACTTACAAGCGAGAACACTGGAATGCTTGGCAACTAATGGAGCACATTTGAAAGGAGTCATTTTAAAAAAATAAATATTTCATAATAAACTTGTAACTCTACTCTTTCGAATGATATATAGTTTTTATGAAAGGAATTAAATATTAAGAATATTTGGCTTTTTTTTATGGGTCCCATTTATCTGGATCACCCAGTACAACGCGCGTTACAATAAAAGACGTTTAAGTTATTTTTTACCACGGGCCGGCGTTTTAAACTATTTTTCACGTCGGGCCCGCGTTCCCCGGACCCACAACGTTTAAAGGCTTCGACCTATACAGCTTTCGTCGTTTTCGTCAATTAACCTACCTAGCCTAGCATTACCTATTTCATTAAAATGCACCCCATCTTTTATAAAAAGGCTAGGATCACTGAATTCGGACCACAGCTTTACGAAGGGTACATTTTCCTCAGCACAAATCTCTTCTAATTTAGTATTAAAAAATATCGTTTTAGACGTAATCCTAAGACCCAAACCGTGCCTAGGGGTAATACCTAGAACTAAAGACCTATCTGACCTCGCCTTTAGGGACTTAATTAACCCCCTATATCTCTCCAAAAGGTCAGGCACTCTCGTATCGGACCTATATGAGTCGTTGCCCCCTACCATCGTCACCAACATCGAGTGACGGGAGGCAACGTCAATCCCGTCCACTTCGTCTCTAACTCTGTCAACCCTGGCCCCTGGGAGACAGACCCTCCTCCTCTTGGTTGGATGCCGTTCAACGAACTCTGTGTCCATATTGCGCACTAAAGCGTCCCCAATTAAAATAGTTTCCCCCTCATTCACGTCCCTTTCCAAATGGGCGAAAGGGTTTGAAACCTCGATAGGGGGGATTCTTATCACCTAACGTACGCGGCCTAGCTCCACCCTTAACTTCTCTAAATCCCTTCCCATCTACTAATCTCGGACCAACCTTAACTCCTTCCTCAACTCTATCCAACCTTCCCGATAAGCTACCTAAACTAGAAACTAGGTTACACAGTAATACACACCTCACCCTTCAAATTACTAACGTCTTCAACGTTAGTATTGGTTCGGGTTTCGTCAACCGTAGCCCTACCCCTGCCCTCATCAAGCGTTGCAAGTCTTTCCGTTACCTCACGTACACTGCGTTTTATGTCAACTATTTCCTCCCTTAACTCCCAAAACAAACAAACTGATCTCTCGGTAATCTTTAAAATCCGAATACCACCGGTTTACCCAACACCTAACACACGACGCTTTCTGCGACGGCATTGTGCAGTTAAAATTAGTTTATAACCGTCACAAGTTTAAGTTAAATTAAGCCGGCACGCTATGAAAACTTCTAAATCGCTAGAAACCACTAATATTCAATTACTTAACCATAACAATGTGAATAGAAACACAACTATATAAAATTCAAAACTTTCCAAAAGTAAAATTATTAGCAATTTGCAAAAGTAGATGCAGTATCAGAGAGCTCAGGAAATGCGTCCGTTCAGTACAGAGTGTGGCTGACGAATGACAGAGTCTGGTTGACATATATTGATACCCAGAGATGGGCACGATCTTGATCTTCAAGATCAGATCGTGATCTTGAAGATCAAGATCGTGATCTGATCTTGATCTTGAAGATCCCTTTTATTATGGTGATCTTGATCTTGATCTAAGATCACTTTATTTCTTGTGATCTTGATCTTGAAGATCACTTTAGACTTCAAGATCACTTTTAATTTCAGATTTTTTCTTAAATATGCCGCTATGCGAATGTCATTTGTTTTTGTCCAAGCGACATCTGGTGGCAACTTTGTTCAACACCGACTGTTTATGTTTTCTGTTAGTTGGGTGACTTGCGTCATGCGTGGGCTCATGGAAGGTGTAGTTGCTGTGGAATTTAGGCTCGTAAAAAGTGTAATTTACTGTGCAATTATGTTAAAAGTGTTCTATTATATATTATTATATATAGGCATAAAATATAGCCTATAGGTCCGTATTCATAATAAATTTTCTAAACATATTTTATTTACAGATTGAATTTTTTAATAATGAGTGCAATTTTACAACTTCAACAGGCTCCCAAGGGAACCAAATATTCTAGGTTGTCACCAGAACAGTATTCAATATATTTAGATAACAATGTTGGTAATAAGTAGGGCCCGGATGTTTAGGCATTATAAAATTGAAAAATAGGCAAAATAAAAGTATAAAATAGGCAAAAATAGGCATTTATTTTATACCGATCAAAAACACACAAAACAAAATAAGTTATATAATAATGTATGAATGTATCATTAGTTTCATTACCTTGAGACTACGTCGCACATTATTAGTCTGAATTACACATAATTACAAGTAATTTTTTTATGTTTTCAACTTTTAGGCCTCTTCTTCTGTCTGAAAGAACATGCTTGTACAGCGAGAATGACCTCTCTACTTCCACTGATGTAACAGGAGCAAATTTGAAGTATGATACATTCATGGGATTCATATCCCCTACATCGGCATCAGTGTGTCCTTCAAGAACGTGTGCAATGTTCTTTAGTCATTCCAGATCTGCATTTGCTCGTATCACTCGGTCACATTTTTCGCGAACAGATTCACCTTTCTCGCCGGGCGCTTGACTGATGCCTGCAATGACTAACTCAAAAATTTTCAAAGCGTCGATTAACGGCTGGTTCCTAGTTTCAAGAGCAGTAATGTTCTCAGGTATTTTTGCAAAGTGGGAAGTGATGTATGAAAGTTCATTGCGAAGAGATCTATCTTCAATGAGGTCCATCACGATGCGGATTGATGAAGCATCTTCGATGTCAAGTGCTGATACAACTTCTCGAAACTTGTCAAAATTTGACGTGTAATACAACGCAGCCGAGATCCAGGTTCCCCACCTCGTCAAAACGGGCTGTGGCGGCAATGCGAGTTCAGGCGCTATTTCATGCAACATATGACATCTTGATGGTGCCTTAAGAAATATCTTCTTTCCATTAGAAATTAATTTGTCGACATTGGGGAACAAGCCTCGTATCTGCTCAGCAACACGGTGAAGTGCGTGAGCCAAACAAGTAACATGTAGCATTTGTGGAAAAAGAATTTTCAATGCTGTTGCTGCCTTCTTCATGTACGGCGCTGCGTCTGTCATGAAGAGAAGAACTTTTTCATGCTGGATGCCCTCTGGCCAAAGCAAAGCGAGGGATGTTGTGAAAAGTTGAGCTATTGTTGAGCTGTTGGTCTTTGGCAGCTCTTCTGATGTCAGCAGATAAACTTTCGGCGTCTGATCAGCTTCCAAAGTACCTATAATCACGTTAGCAATATATCTACCCATGGAATCGGTGGTCTCGTCTATTGAAATCCATATCTTGTTATCTGCAACGCCTTCACGTATTTTCTGCATTGCAAAGGCGTAGTTTGTATCCACATAATTTTTTTCGAAGAGTGGACTCACTTGGAATAACTTGTTTTGTGTATTTTTCTAAAAAGGTCTTTAATGATTTGTTTTCCAACTTCCACAGTGGAATTCCAGCATCAATAAATGATTTGCATAGCTCCAAGGAAAAGGTAGATTGACGACTTGACGTTGAAGCAAATGTTGTCATCAAACACGTTTGTAGGCTGTTTGGTTTCATCTTTTCAGCAGAAGCTTTGTGCTTAACGGTCTGCACATGCTGGGAAACAAAGTACCTTTTCTCACTATTAACTGCTTTGTCACACACTTTACAAAATAACACTGTGCCATCTGTGGAAAAGATATCTTTTCCAAAGTCACGAACATGTTGGTTCAGTTTACTACTTGAAGATGAACTAACTTTTGGCATATTAACGTCTTCTAAATATCATTCAAGTTTAGTCAAATACCACTGATGATAGCACACCCTCACACGCACGAAGCAGAACAACGAATATGAGGAAATGGCCGTGCGAGGCTAGTTTTCAGATACTGCGCTCAGCTGATAACGTCAATCATACATGACGTCATTTCCGCAATATGAAATTCCACGATATCTTCATTCACGTTATCTGCGCATTCCTGGTTAGTCTAGTCGTAACTAATACATGATAATTTTCCTATAAATGCCTATTTATGTCTTTTTTCTTTATAATCTAATTAAAAAGGCAAAAATATGCATTTTCAACGAAATAGGCATTATCATACTCATACTCCCAAAAAAGGCAAAAAAGGCAAAAAAAGGCATTTATGGCATTTTGCCTGAACATCCGGGCTCTAGTAATAAGGATCAATCTGTGCTATTGAACGGAAAATATTTTCAAATTGTCGAAAAAACTGGAAACAGTATCAAAGTTATTTGTAGGCAGTGTACAAAGAAAACTACAATTCTGTCTGCTGGCCTCGACTCAACAAGCAATCTTCTGAGGCACCTCAGGGTTAGTACTACTTAGTAACTAAGTAGTAAGTAGCAACATTAACATAATGGTTCAAGTCATATTTTAAGTGACTGGTGCCATACAAGACTAATGCTACATTTACATAGACGTCCATTTGAATATATTGTGCACTTCAGATATTAATAGATTATGGACTAGTAACTACATTAAAAACTGCCGATATCCAACTATAATAAAACGCCAGGTGTATCTGTCTTTCTCTCTGTCTGATCCATGTCTGTAATTTCTCCTATTTAGTTACTGAAGGACGAAATTCGGCTTTCAATTTAACATAGGATAAAAATGCACTGATCATGATAAAGATAACAAAATTTTAGAATCTTGTTAAGTATTAATTTCAACTAGAAGTTTGATACTCTGATAAATATTATACAGGGTGTTCAAGAAGTCTCTCCGCATGATAATAATTTATTTTCTTGTGCAGAAACTACATTCGGATCTTTTGGGTGAATATGAATCGGAGAAGAAATCTCGCAAGCGTCCAGCTAAAGAAGAAGATGCCAGCGGCAGCAATGCTGCCCTGCCAAAATTGCCAAGCAGTCAACACTAAGCATGTTCCACATTTCCAAGCAAAAACCAGGACCACCAATATGCAAGGATATCCTTGAAAAGAAGATTCTCTCGCTTGTGGCTAATGGCTCCTACCATTGAGCCTAGTTGAACTACATGAATTTAAGGATCTTCTTTCATGTTAGTATAACTCAAATATTTTGCTATTTTTTCCATAGCTAATATCTGATTAAAGTAATTAATCATATTATTTGTATGAACATTAGACTATCGCTAGCCTAGCTAAATTTTTGATATTTTTTCCATAGCTAATCTATTGTATTTGTTTTAATTTTTTAATATTTTTTTCAGACGTCAACCCGGCTGTTCAGGTGCCATCTAGACGCACCCTGGTAGATCTCTTGCAACAACAACCGTACAATGAAGGAAGACATACAAGCAAAACTGGCAGCAGTTGACCATGTGTGTGTTACATGCGACATATGGTCAACTAATCACCGCAGTTTCATGGGAGTCACTGCGCATTGGGTATGCTATTGATTTAGTGTATTATTTTTATATAATTGATAAATTGACCATTGGTGATAGACTGATAGTCTGATAGACTTATAGTATAATCTTTTCAATTATTCGACATGTGTTCCTCATTCATTAATTTGGTGAGTCTTCATTTTGCTGTGATTCACAGTAATTTCACACTAATTCACTGATTCTGTCATCTGTCATTGTGTCTGATTCACAGCAAAATGTGGAAGAGTCCATATTCACAGGCTGTGAATATGGACTCTTCCACATTTTGCTCTTATGGGATGGGTCACTGATGTGGTGGTATGGTAGGCGACTCATCGCTAATTGCCTCCTTTATATCACATAGTTCTTCTCTTCAATGTTTGGTGGCGCAGTTTAGCTGGTGCGTGTCTAACCAATATTATTAAATTAAGCTTAAAAAAATGTTCATACAAACATTGATTTTATATTCTTACATTACAGATCAATGATGACTTGTCGCGAGGATCAGCTGCACTGGCATGCCGAAGATTTCGTGGAACACATAGCTTTGATAAAATTGCTGGAATATTGGACAGGATCAACTCGGAGCATGGTTTATCTTATAGAAAAGTTGTATCTACAGTCACCGACAATGCATCGAACATGGTGAAATGCTTTAAAGAGTTCGGTGTTCGTGTTCAGAATCGTACTGACGACATTGATGAAGATGATGCAGATGAAGATGATGATGAAAAAGATTCAGATGAAGAGGTTATCATCAGCAACTTTCCTGAACATTCAGGAGAGCATGGAGAGGAGTCAGTGAAACTATCATCCCATATTCGATGTGCCTCCCACACATTGAACTTGGTAGCAACAACTGATGCAGATAAAGGACTGAATTCACCTGGACTAAAGAAGATAAAGCATTCTGCAATGGGAAAATGTTCGGCGCTGTGGAATGCTGCTGGTAAACCCAAGTCAGCAGAAAAAATACAGGAAATAACTGGCGTCCAATTTAGGTACCCATGCGTCACCCGATGGAACTCAATGTACGACTCATTAAGCCAAATATATAAACATAAGAACGACGTGAATGTAGCTCTTGAAGAACTGAATCTACCTCCTCAAAGACAATGAATTGGAATTTATTTCAGAATATTTGTCTGTTCTAAAACCAATTGCAGCAGCCCTCAACAAATTACAGGCAGAGAAAGAATGCTACTACGGTTGTCTTCTTCCAACAGTCCTAGTGACTCAAGATGCCCTCGCAAGATTGGAGCCTATCCAACCAAACGACCTGCGCTTGAGACACTGCATGCCATTACTGGCAGCAGTCGTCTGGCTTCAATGCCAGATTTGGTCATTTTTTGTCGTTGAGCCCCGAGGTAACTGATGCCGTTTTGGCCTCAGTATCTCATCCGTATTTCAAACTTAGATGGATATCATTGTTGCAAGGGCCTAATTTCGGCGATCATGAAGCAATCAAGTCTCAAGTAAAAGACAAGCTGCAAATGGCTGTAAGAAATTGTAATTCTGACAGCAGTGGTAATAGTTCGGTGAACTCAGACTCATCATCTGAACAGTGGCGGTCCTAGCTTACATGACGCCCTGGGCGAACCTCACCTTCAGCGCCCCCCCCCCTGTTCACCAACACACACACATTCGAATCCCCCCAAAATAAAGGACAGACATAACTCTTTCACAAAATAACTTTTTATTGGACTAATTGTTGGAACTTCAGAACCAAAACAAAGACTCAAATTTCTGAATTTTACAAATCCTTCATCACGTAAATAGAATAACTCACTTAAGAGAATGTAATTATGATACTATGAACAGGAAAAATACAAATTAAATTGCACAACTGCCATAAATAAACTAGAGAATCAAATTTCTAAATTGTACAAATGCTCTATCACATAAATAGAATAAGACACTTAAGAGAGGGTAATTATTATGCTACACTTTGAACAAGAAACAAAGTAAATTGCACCACAGCACAACTGCCATCTAAAGCCTGACTCTTCTTACCTTCCTTGATGCAAAGTCATGAATTAAATCATCATATGAAATCTGCTCAGCAATTGTATGATTTATACTGATGATGGCCAGACCGGTAAGGCGTTCCTGTGACATAGTTGACCTCAGGTAGGATTTGATGAGCTTCAGCTTTGAAAAGCTCCTCTCTGCTTCAGCAACAGTGACTGGAAGAGTAAGACCAATTCTGAGAGCAGTCCACAAATTTGGATATATTTCAGAGAGCTCCCTTTCATGGATAAATGTCAGCAGTTCAAGCAAGGATATGGTCTTTGATGGCAAGTCAGGCAAGTTCTTCAGCTCCTGTGCAAGCTCTCTGCCATCCAAGTCAGATTGTCCCTTAAAGTGTAGTGTAGTACTAAGGTTCACACATTGTTCTGTCAGCTCCTCAAATGTGAGATTTTGGAAATGTGTCAGCACTCCAAACTTCTCTCCCACAATTTCCAACGTGGAAAATCTTTCCTGAATGGCTGATGTTGCAGCATCAACCACTGCATTGAAAAATGTCACCTCCAGCTTCTTCAAAGCATCATCAAGGGCTCATCAGATGCTTCATAGGAGAAGTGCCGCTTTGTGGACCTCAGCCGTTTTTGTTTTAACACAGCCTCCACATTCATTTGTTCACAGATATCTGTGGCTGCCATTTGTGCAGCCACAAAACCTGTTGCCCTGTAATTGCGGAGACCTCTCTCTGTTTTTTTTAGGAGATTTACTGCAACATCAACGTGCATGCTAGGAGACTGCATCTGCTTGCTCACATGCTGAATTTGGCACAACAGGTCATGCCACACCACTGAACAAATGGCGAAGCGGTATGACCCAACCTCCTCTGACAGAGATTGAGCCTCGACCTTTATACAGTCTTTGGTGTGGTCCCTCACCTCGATCAGTGCATCTCTCACTGCAGCTGCCTGATATCTCAGGGCTCCACACTCTTGATCTTGCTTTCCCACCTTGTATCAGACCACATCTTCAATGTGATGTTCACATGTTTTTTTCAAAATGGCCCATCGTTGTGTGGAGGCTGAAAACAAGTTGTAAAGCTTCTGCAAGATGCCAAAGTAACTTGTGGCATCAATAGATCCCTTAGCAGCATCGGCCACAAGCAAATTCAGAGAATGAGCCCCACATGGAACAAACAGAGCTCTGGGATTAATTTCTAGGAGCCTGGATTGAACACCCTTGTTTTTTTCCCCTCATGTTGGCCCCGTTGTCGTATGATTGTCCTCTACAGTCCATGAAAGGAACTTTTAGCTCCTCCAGTCTCTTCAGAATCAGAGATGCCAATGTTGACCAGTGGACTCCTCTGCCTCCAAAAACCCCATGAAATGTTCCTTTATATGGGCTTCCCCTCCAGTGACACAACCCGAATCACACTGACAACTGTTCAGTGTGGCTGATATCTGGAGTGCAATCTAGAATTATTGAAAAAACTTTGATTGTTTGATGTCGCTCACCATTGCTGAATGGTCTTGCTGCTCGACAAATCAATGAGTTCGTTTTGTATGTGGTGGCCGAGGTAGCTGGTGTGACTGGAGGTTCCTTTTTTGGACACGTGTAATGTGCTCTTGCATTATAGGATCAAATTGTGCCATCAGTTCAACTTCTTTCAGAAAATTGCCATTTGATGGTGAGAACAATTTTTCTGTATGTCCCCTTAGTGCCAAATTCCTAACTGCCAGAGAATGCACAATAGCATGAGACGTGTCAGCACCGCTCTCCATCTCAACTTCTCAGCCTCCAGAAGTGCCATCTCCTGCTTTGTCAATGGTCTCCCCCTTTCTCATCCTCACTGCCAGTTCTTTCCAGATTTTCATAGAATTTAGGTGTTCTGAACTGTTGTCAATGTGATGTGAGCATGAGCTTGCATGCTTCCAGTCCGAGAGTCCCAAACTTGTTAAATTTATTTTCCTCTTGGAAAATAATGTACAACAGAAACAGAAAAGGCTGTTGTTTTTTAAGGAATAGACCAACCAACTTCTGGTTATATTTTCCCCACTAACCAATGACTTCCTGAAGTATTGATGGTGGAAACTTCTTCCGTCACTGTCGTTTCTAGGGAATACAAAGTCAGATGGTACTTGACTTGGTCCCCTGGAAACCAGTTGTGTCCGAATTCTCTCAGTCAGAACTGAAGGCCAGTTAGCAGGGTCGGTGGACAGAGACTCATCCTCAGGAGGCGATTCTGCTCCAGGCCTTTCTAATAGAAAGAACAAGAGCATTACTCATTAGTATACACACCTAAGTTAGATAACACATTATTCACAGCACTTTGTTATGGTGGTGGTGTTATGGAATTATGGTGGTGAAACACCACACATACCCAGTAACCCAGACCCAGTGATAATAACATTATAATTTATAACTGTTTGCAAAATGCTTTGCAGGGATGCACACACATACACACACACACACACGCACACACTCACAGACATATGTGCACACAAACTCACCTGAAGAGTCCTGCCGGGGAGAAGTAGAAGCAAATGGGTCTTCATCCTTAGGATCAGACTGCATTTGTGGAGACATATGTGAGGCTGAGGAGGTAGATGGCTCCTCAGCCTCAATAATGGCAGAAGTAGACGGCTTCTCATCCTGGCTAGTGGCAGAGGGTGTTCCAAAATATTTCAAAAGTGCCCCTGCAAATAGTAAAATAGAACATAACAGACCAATGCATGAATAGGCTAGTACAATTAATTTAACATGTTATTAAGCACAATTTATTAAACTTTTAGAATAGGAAACAAATGAATAATACAACCTCCTTGGTTAATGGCTAATTATATACATAATAGTACACTTCATATGACTCAGAAAGCTATATCACAAAATAGCAGTGCAATATAGCAGTGAAGAGTAGATGACATAGCTCTATACCTTTATCTTTTGCTCGTTTCTCCTCTTCTTCTTTCCTCTTTTTTCTAAACTGAGCACCTGATAGCTTTGACCTCTTCTTATCCATTTGCGGTTATTTGACAGACCTTAGTGGCTTAGTGTGAAGATTCGTTCTGTAATAAATAATATACATTTCACTATTTAACCAAACCCAGAAAAATAACATTACATATGTTAAAGTATGGGCCTTTATTCCCAATAATATTAATCTGGAAGCATTTTGCATTGTTTAGGTCTTTTATGGGAAGGTTTATGGAAAATGCAATAGATGGTTTTTTATTAATAAAAATATATTTATTGATCTTTTATTATTTATTTTATTTTATTTTTTATTTTTATTTATTTCTTTATTTATTTATTCTTATTTTTATTTTTTTTGCAGGCGCTCATGCCGCCCCTCCACAAATGCCGCCCTGTGCGGCTGCCCATATTGCCCATATGAGGAACCGCCACTGCATCTGAAGACGATTTCTTCAGAACTATGGACGGCTCATTCTCTGCTCCTAACAACAAGGAAGACTTGGAAGTCCTCAATTATTTGCAGGACACCAGTAAGGCACTCGACTCTTTAGATAGGTATCCTGCTATAAAGAAGATCTTCAATGTTGGATCGATTAGAAATAGATAAAGGAAAGTCCTGATTTAATTACCTTCTCTTGAATAGGCGTCGGATGCTGATGTTCTCTTTCTTCTTCTCTTCTTTCTTCTCTTTGTTGGTCTTCACCGTAGGGGTACCCCGGTGATCCTTTATACAATGGTTTTCACTTTTCCTTTTGTGTTATTCCAAATCACTTCTATTCTATCACTTCATTACGTGTCCCATGCGAGTTTTATCATTCACTTTTTTAATCTCTCACTATGTGTTATTCTTCTTATAATTATGCTTTTATATTAGATTGCTTTTATAATATTTCAACCTCAAGGGCTAGCTCACTCTAGGGACATTATTTATCTGCAAAAGAAAAAAACGGAACACATTAAGGACTGATGAGACTTCTTCTAACATGGAGGGTGTTTAAAGCCCATATTCTCTCTGGGCATTGTTTTCATCTTTCTTCTGGGCACCTTTTCCTGGGTGCCAATTTGCTTTCTTCATTCATCTTGCTTCTGTAAATAGAGAGTCTGCATCAAGCAAATGTCAATCTCCACATTCAAGAGGTATAACACCACGCTACCTTCCTCTGCACCAGTGGAACGGTTGTTTTCGTTTGCTGGCATGGTTCATAGCCCCAAACGAAGTCGTCTCTCGGATGGTAACTTTGAACAATTGGTTTTGCTGAAAGCAAATGTTTACAGCGGTTGAACATTAAATTAACACTCTTAACTTGCGGTTTTTACCCTTATATTGTCAGTAATTGCGTACTGCAGTAAAACTGTAAAATTAAATTCTATGTAAAAAATGTTTACTTATATATGCTGACCATTCATTGATATGGGTTATGGACCTGGTGAAATGAGAATTGAGAAAAATAGAACTAAAAACTATATGTAGGTCATTTAATAGTTTTTCTTTGCTGATAAGTTATGATAATACTAAGTTTTAAGTTTACCACCTGAAAAACTGAAAGGGGAATCGTCAATCCCCGTGGTTTAGATAAGGTGACATGGGTAGGATGCGATGCTTGTATTGCCTCAGCCCTCAGGGGAGTATTAGGAGTGATACTTTTCAGGAGTGATTAACAAAATAATTTGTTTTTGTTTACTCTACAAGAGTACAACTTTTTTCAATTCATATAAAAGTGATCTTAAAAAGTGATCTTGAAAAGTGATCTTCAAGATCACGATCTTGATCTGGATCTTCAAGATCACATTTTTCTGGTGATCTGATCTTGATCTTCAAGATCACATTTTTCTGGTGATCTGATCTTGATCTTCAAGATCACCAAAGTTGGTGATCTTGCCCATCTCTGTTGATACCGTACAGAGACTCTAGAGACGTATAAAGCGAATTCGACCGGAGAAAAAACTGGAAGACGTCCTTCTTTTGCACGATAACGCAAGACCACACAACAGTTTGCGAACAAGAGAGGCCATCACAAAAATGCGCTTGATTGTGTTACCCCACCCTCCATACAGCCCGGATCTAGTACCTTCAGACTTCCGTTTGTTTGGACCAATGAAGTATGCTATTTGTGGAAGAAAGTTTCAGAGTGACGATGAGGTTGTTGAGGAGGTTAAGAGGTGGCTCCAGCGGAACCCAGCGGAACCCAGCGGACTTTTACCAGCAAGGAATAAAGGCCCTTGTTTCGAGGTGGAGGAAAGCCGTAGAAAAGGATGGAGACTATGTGGAAAAATAAAAACGTGTGAAAAAGGTATGTAACTACTTGTGTACAAAATTTCTGAAACTTCCAAGGAAACTTGGAAAGGAATAAAAAAGGTGGGGCAAAATATATTGAGTGGCCCTCGTAATTACTCCCATAGATAATGAGTGCTTCTAACAATAGGATTGCGTTCGTCCCCCACAACGTTTTTACTCCATTTACGCCCCTGTCCATGGTTGAGTTGTAGGCGAAAGTTTGAGCGAAGAGTTCGGCTTTGTCAGGAGAAGAGACGGCAACTGAGCCGTCGGAATGGAAAAGAGGAGGGAAAGAAGAGGAAGTAAAGTTGTTGGAGAGGTTTTTAGCTAGAAACCAGAAAGAACGAGATTTATCCCTCACCAGGATTTGAACCTGGTTCCTCTGACTCGAAGACATAGTCGTTGACCATTCGCTTATGAGAAGAAAAGTTAACAACAACCTGGCGACATTTCTCACCCGAGGGAAACACCTAACGCTTTCGCTTCCAGAGGTATTTTTACGTTATTAACCCCTTGTACTCGAGCTAGGGGATAACATTTAATTCAAATCTATCTGGCAAGCAAGAGGGTACCATTAGATGGAAATATAAATGCATAACGGCGCAATCTTATACTGTATTTGAATGACTTCAGCACTTTTGCTTGGGCTACTAAACTCACTTTACATTATACGAGTATTACATTCAGACAACATGAAACCACTTGGGTTTACCAAGGATATCCGAGTCAGGTAAGTGGTTTATACTCGGGGTTGCCAAACACTTTAGTTACCTAACCGCGGCGAATGGTCCTCGCGAGGCGCGGCAAAGACCTTAAAAGTAGCCCAAATTATAAGAATGCAAGAACTTCATAAATTTTTTAAAGTGGGCACGCTAAGGGCTATTATGGCCCATCAGTTTTCATATTCAGTGGGAACATTATTTTAACTTATTTGTAACAGATTTTCTAGAAATAAATAAAATTATAGAAAAATAAGCTGCACAATAAAAGCATTTATTTAATAAACTGAATGCATTAATACATAGGCTCAGTGGCGTACATATGGGGGGCATAGGCCCCCCCCATTGTAAAAATTATTACTCTTCTCATTAAAGATATTTGGAAAAGAAATTTTCAAAAATCGATAACTTTGCAACATTCACCACAAAAAAATTTTGATGTCATATGGAATTTCAGTTATTTCATGGTTACCAGGACATGTTATTAACTCAGAACTCAAAAGCAATTTTGGCTGGCTTAGGAACGTTTATATATGTCTTTATACGTACGATTAATTTGTGCAAAAATAATTCTTTGCCCATAAATTGGAAATAAAATACAACTGACGCCTTCCAAGATACAATTAATTTTGATTCCAAATCAATCATCATCAACACACACATACACTGTATATACATTACATATGCATTATGATTTATGAGTGCTAATGCTGAATATGATCGTAGAATGAACTGTCGTTGACAGCCTTTATCATACTAGCACAGTGGTACTCATTGCGCGTCTCGCGAGCCAAATGCAGCTCGTGATGGCCTAAGTGGCGGTTCTCGATGCATGGAATGAGAGAGAGAGAGAAATTTGGATATATTCAATTTATATAGGATCGTCATCACAAAAGAACAGCTGATGAGCTGTGTATATATACATATATATATATATATATATATATATATATATATTATATATTAGGGTGATGCAAAAGTGGGGGAGTAAAATTTTTTTGTTTCAAATTTTTGAGATACCCTCTCATTTGGTTTAATTTGGTGGAAAAATGATCCTGGGGAAATTTCGGGTCAAAATTCGAATATTTGGAGGTCGCGCCCGCCATTTGAAAATTTGCTGATTTCCATGACACCCAGGAGGTACAGCAAGCGTCACGTTACTTTTTTTTTGAGTGGAAGTTCCCCATGAGGCCTATCATACCACCTTCCTCTTTTCCATTTGTTCATAAAACAGATACAATACAATAGATATTTATAATAGATACATAGAATGGACATACTCGTAAATTTTACTGTTGCGTCAAAGATACGAGAGTTTTCTTAGTTTTGTCCGGAAGCTTCTTCCGATAATTTGATACAACTTGCAGTAGATATTGCTTCTGTTGTTCATCATTGGTAATTAATTTGTTATAATCTTCAATCAATTTCACTCCTCTTTCAGCAATATCATTAACAACTTTCATGTGATTCACTACGTTCTTTGCAACCCAATAACTCTCATCGAGAAGCCAATCTTCTACTGGTTTGCTCAAGAACGTTGAAGACAATCCGAGTATACTGAAGAAGGACTTTGTGTTAGCAGTTACAAAATCTTCAAGCTGCTTATTGTCAATAGTTTTGATGTCTATTTGTGTCTTCTTTGGAGGATCTGGCTCCGAAGATTTTGTAAGAGCCTCCTTCATTTTTCTTTTGGTGTCAAAGCTGATTTTATCATCAAAGAAAGCCAATGCGATCAACTCTTCTGAGAGATACCACAAATGATTCTTGAATTTTTCTAAAGCAGCATTTGCTAGTTGTTCATTTGTGCTTTTGTAGCTGTGAAGATTCTTGAGAAGACTCAGATCATTTCGTGGAGCACTTGCTGCGCAGGGTGCTGAAAACCAATGCTTAATATAAATTGAAACAGAAAACCAACAAATTTCTTTTAGATTTCTTTCTTCTATTGCTGTTATTTTGAACTGACTTTTGAACATAAAGATTTTCATTGAATAAATGACTTTCGCCATCCAACGGGCTCTATGATAAGCCCCAGGCTTCCTGAATTTTATTCCAGTCGTTGGAGTACCGCCAAGCAAGATGATTGTCAGTTCCAATAACTCTCTGTAATCGTCGCGAGGTTGATCTTCATTGATTTTTCTTGCTGCAAAGTTGATGATTTCCTTTTTTTCCTTTTGTGGATAATTTTCTAATTTATCGTATGAAGTTAGATTAATCTTATTCCAGTTTGTTTTGAATCTTTTGAATAACTGAATGTCAGGGCCTGATGAAGCCTGTAATGCAGGGGATACCACTGCTTCCAACATGATTTCAAGGATATGGTGTCGACAAGGACACCACAACAAATCTTTCTCCATTTTCTGTTCAATTAGGACACAAGCTCCGTTTTTACGACCTGTGTTCGATGCAGTTGTATCGAAACACATGCCTTTTACCTTATCTATTAGATTCCAATCAATGATCGCCTGATGTACTGCATTTGCAGTATCCTTTCCTGTGCCATGATCTATATTTGGCACTCCAAGCAGTTGATCTTCTCCACTGCCAGAGATTAGGACTGGCAACCGATCAACAACCTCATTCCCGGTAATGTCTTCGAGGAGTTTGCCATCCCAATGAACAATCAAGGGTTTGTCAGCTTGAAATTCTTCTTTCAAGTTTTCACTGAACTTCTTTCTTGATTTCTGTCTTGCCCTGCGAATCGATGAGTAGCTAACATTGTAATTCTCTGGATCTTTTCCAACATTTGCGATCGTTGGAATAATTATTAAAGAGGCTGATCGGTCGCTGATCTTAGCAACATCCAATGAGGAAAGCAGATTTTCATTCATAATCTTGAATTTTTTTCTTGGAAGGCCTCTTTTGGATGTTGAGGGCACTTCCAGATCTACTTCTTCTTCCGTAGATGCAGGTGAATCACTGCAGGAACTGCTGCTGCTTGCAAGAACAACTGTTTCATCAAATGCACTTGATTCATGTAACCTTTTCTTATCCATTTTTTCATGTCTCTTCGCAGCTTCCTTTCGACGTTTTTCTTCATCCTTATCAACTGCCATCATTTTACCCTTTCGACCTTCCCTTTGTAGCCGTAGAAACTCTCTATCTTCCTCAATAGTTATTAACTCGTTAGCATTTGCATGCGCAATATCAAAGAGTCCATCCAATTTTTCTTTCCATGTATTCTCTTTCTCTATTGAAAACTTCGATTTTTTTCCTTTGCTCTTCTTCAGCCCTTGCCACTCATCATACAGTTTATTTAATTTCTTCACAACATTACATTTCTGGGTTGTTGGTATTCCTGCTCTCTGCTACACTTCCAATACATCATTAACGGTTGAAGTTAATGCTTCTCTGACAGTTTCATTCTTGATATGTTTATAATTCATGAATAAGGAAATTACTTCTTTCTTTGATGGAAGCTTACTTTGATTCAATTTATCTATTTGTTGACCGATCAGCCAGATATCTGTTGAGCTTCTTGATCTCATTTTTGTCACAATTAAGATAGAGGAAATAGAAGAGAAATTGAGGCGGAGAGACTCACTGATATAGCACCTCTCCTGGACACTGCCACAAGCACACTGCGATACCGATTTCCTTGAACGCTATTTGCTCATATACGCATCACCTACCACTCTGCCTGCAGCAAACCTGCACAAAACCTGCAACCTGCAACAAACCTGCAACAAAAATAAGAACAAATTCAAAAAATTTGATTTTACTCTAATTTTTTGTAATTTTCAAATTTTCAATTGGCGGGCGCGACCTCTGAATGTTATTTGTTTGACCTGGAATTTCTCACAGGGTGTTTTTGTGACAAATTGGAACAAATGAGGGGGTATCCCTAAAAATCCACGATGGTCATGATTTGTGCATCACCCTAAATTATATATATATATATATATATATATATATATATATATATATGCGGCTCTCTCAGTGTGTGTGTTTTGAAGAAGTGGCTCCCTTAAAAAACTTAGTGAAAAACACTGTACTAGCACTAGGATGAATGCTAGGACATCTGCATTTCTTTGTTTATACTGTAGACTGCTTCACCCTAGTCTACTAGATTTACCTGCATGGATTACAGAAAAAATTAAAAAGCCACACACACACACACACATATATATATATATATATATATATATATATATATATATATATATATATACCGGGTGTTTCAAAAGTCCCTCACTAATTTGATTTTCAATTTTCTTTGCAGCTAATCGACCAACGACGTTCATCTTGTGGTAAACTCTTACTCAGTAGTTGAGAATTGTTTTGAGTCTACATTTGAAGTTTTGCTCCGTTTTCTTCTGCTACCATGCTGACTCTAGAGCAGAGGTGTAAAATCGCTGCATGGCAGGAGGTTTTTCAATCTGTGGTCGAAGTGCAGCGACGATTCCGGGCAGTCTACGGACAGCATTATGCACCGGATAGGAACACCATCGTCGCCACCCACCGGAAGTTTATGGAGACCGGATCCGTAAAGGACAAACCACGATCACGAAGACCTCGAAGTGGGCGGAGTGAGGAGAATGTCGAAACTGTTCGTGAGGCGTTTACTCAGAGTCAAGGAAAGTCCATTCGGCGAGCTGCTGCGGAACTGAACATCAGCGCGACATCTATCCAACGGATATTGCGGCGTGGTCTCAAGCTGTATCCGTACAAGATCCAGGTGGTTCAGAAACTGGAACCTCAAGACTACGATTGCCGGGTGGAGATGTGTGAGACACTGCTGCATCACTACGAAAGAGACCCATCGATACTGGAGCACATGTGGTTCAGCGACGAAGCTCTCTTCCACCTTTCTGGTCGCGTCAATCGGCACAACACCCGCATCTGGGGAACTCACAATCCTGCGGAGATCCGTGAACATGAAAGGGACACGCCGAAATTGGTCGTCTGGTGTGCCATCTCCTCAGCTGGGCTGATTGGTCCGTTCTTCTTCCGGGATCAAGATGGTAATTCCGTGAACGTCAACGGAGACAATTACCTTCGTATGTTTCAGGAGTTCTGCATCCCCCAACTGTCAGCTGTAGCTGACATGCAAGAAGTCATTTTCCAGCAAGACGGTGCCCCTGCTCATTACTCGCGTGAGGTTCGCTCATTTCTGAATAAGCAGTTCCCGGATCGGTGGATTGATCGCCGTGGTCCCATCGAATGGGCTGCTCGCTCGCCTGATCTTACCCCATGCGACTTCTTTTTGTGGGGCTACATTAAGAGCAAAGTGTAGCCACCAAGCCGCGAGTCCTCCCCACACTAGAAGAACGGATCAGGAATGCGTGTGCTTCTGTTACTCCCGAAATGTTGTCCAATGTCGGCCAAGAATGCGTAAAACGGTGGCTCGCTTGTTTCGAAAAAGACGGTGCCCACGTTGAGGTGTACCAGTGACTTTCCAGTAGACTTATGAAGCCAAGTTTGATGCCACCAAAATTCTCATGAATCGTAGACTCAGCAACCAAATTGTCATTTGGTTCCTCTTGTAATTGCTATTTTAATAAAATTTTAAAAATAATGAGGGACTTTTGAAACACCCTGTATATATACCGTGTGTCCGAGAATTATCTGTACAATTTTTGGCTGTTATTAAAAGTCAACCATGAAGTGTAGAAATTCCAGTTTTGTCCCATTTTACAGAGAATCTCATTAAGTTTTTTCTGATACCAAGTTTTGACAAGTTTTTTAGAAATTCCAGTGTGTCCGAACATTATTTGTACAATTTCATCTTTTAATAAAATTCTTGATAACATACGTAAAATTCTTAAACAAGATTATTTAGAATCTGTATTTTCAAGTTTCTTTTATTAAAGTAACGTTGTTACAAACATTCGATATGTGCACCATTAGTGATTCGCAAAACAGCCAATCGATACTCCAAATGTTGCCATGTACGCTGCAGCATATCCACATCAATTCGCTCAATAGCAGCTGTGATTCTTGCTTTTAAATCATCAATGTCTGTCACCCGCATACATTTCTAAAAAACTTGTCAAAACGTAGTATCAAAAAAAACTTAATGAGATTCTCTGTAAAATGGGACAAAACTGGAATTTCTACACTTCATGGTTGACTTTTAATAACAGCCAAAAATTGTACAGATAATTCTCGGACACCCTGTATATATAGAAAAGATTGTCTGCATTTAATTATTGTGTATTTAACTCATGTTATCATTTTGTGTGAGCAAGGCTTTGTGCCAAAACGTAACGGAATATAACTCCATCTCTTATCTGTCTTTTCTTCTACCACCCTCAAACCGCTCATTTCTCTATATGTGTAATAGCGTGGGGTTCGTGACCCCGCTAAGTTACTAGGTTTCTAAACAACAACAAAGGCACTTACCGGTGCGTAGAATTAGATATTCTTTAGGGCCAGTAGTATAGCCGCAAAAGGGGAGAGTGCAAGAATGTTGCAGGTAATTATGTAATGTTGCAAAGGGGGGTGGGGTGTTGCAACGGGGGTGGGGTTGTTGCAAAGGGGGGGAGGGGGATTGTTGCAAAGTGGGGGGTGGGGGTGCTGCAAAAGGGGGTGGGGGGAAAACTTGGAGGCGGCGTTATCCCCCAAGAGAAAGAAGGAGGAGAGGTGTTCACCTGGCAGGAGCCAAGTGCACATTAAGACTTCAGCCAAGTAGGCGTTGTTTTATAGGCTCCTAATCAGCCAGTTGGCGTAAATGGCTTGAGTTGCCAGATACCGCGATACCATTGTAACATTATTATAGACTCCTAATCAGCCAGTTGGCTGTAAATGGCTTGAGTTGTCAGATACCTCTTTTTAGCAGTACCATTGTATACATTATTATATACGCCTAATCAGCCAGTTGGCTGTAAATGGCTTGAGTTGCCAGATACCTCTTTTAGCAGTATTATTGTATACATTATATACGCCTAATCAGCCAGTTGGCTTAGAAGGCTTAAATGTTGCCAGATACCGCAATACCACTGTATACATTATTATATTTCGAATACCGGTAGTAGAAGGCATAACAATTAAGTAAAACAACATTGCATCATTCTTTTATTATAAATATATAGAAAATAAATATACATTTGAGGAATATGCATAACAGTACAGGAAATATATACACACAATTATGGATATATATAAAATAAAATATACATTTCAAATAAATATACACTTCAATAGAAATATGTACATAACAGTACAGGAGAAATATACACACACACACACACACACACACACACACACACACACACACACAATTATGGAGATATTTATAAAATAAATATACTTTTCAAATAGAAATAAATATACATTTCAATAGAAATATGCGTATAATCAGTACAGGAGAAATGTCAAGCAAAATATAAATACAATTCACTTTTTTTCAAAATACTAAACTCGGTCTTAATCGAGTTTACAATTACATCATTATTGCTCTGCATTACGCAGTATATGCGGCTTAATAATATTTCACCGCTTAAAGTATAGGGAAACCTGTATTCGATATGAAGGGCTTTCATATCGTTCAGTACTATTTTTGTTCCCACTTTACAACCGGTTGGTAAGTCATCTTTAAATACGTCTAGAATACAATCAAAAGCACGCACAAAGAGTTCATCGTTAGCTACATTATTAAACACAAGTTTATAAGAACGCTTTTCCAATCGAGGGTTTATTTCTACCGACTCGAGCTTTTCAATCGTGAACTCACTCAACATAGCGGCAATTGAAATAATCTTCTAAATCGTTACGACAACTGCGCGTTATATAAAGAAATAGTTCTTCAGGGTGAACGGTGTAGGTGAGCTCAGCCTTGTACCGATCAATTGCTTTGTACCAAAGTTCATGGTATTTCAAAGAGTCTAAACTTTTTAAATAAACATCCAGCACTAGACCATTCTCACCAGCCCTACACTCGGTAAACCCATCGAGCAGAGCGGTGTATGCGTATTCAAGTACTGTATCAAAATAAAACATATCCGTAACACGCGCGTCTAATATAGGTTTCAGTTTACGGAATCCGACGATTTCAAACATTCTGTCGAGGATGAAACGGTTTCGCGTAGGAATAAGAGCGTTATTATCAGAAGCATTCTTCCACATCAACCGTATATCAATGCACGGCCGATCGTTATTTATACACAACGTACATACAACGGCGTATGAGGGTGCGTCACTAATCTGCTCTCTTCTTGTACCTACGTTAGCAGGTATTTTATAACGATCTTCACTCCACTTCTCAACTATCACAAAGATTCTATTCATCTCCTCGATACTTAAATAAACCCGTTTGTTTGTCGGTCTACATTCCGTTTCCAGTACATAGCTAATGGTACCGGAATTACGCCTGAACACGCGCAACGATTTCGTCACGGACACATCGTACGAGGCGTTGAGAATGCTGCTCAAAGGAAGTTCCATCGTATTCGAGGAGCGCACGTCCACTCGGCTCAAGCTCTGAGATAACTATGAGCCGTGTGAGGCACGCAGGTAGGCAGGAATGGTTCGACGGGCGGCTGACTCGATGATACGTGAATGGGCTTGTTCCGCGAGTCGAATTGTTGTACCGGTACAAGAATATCACTACCAGCCTACGCACCAGACATTTTGGATAAGAACTAGGAACATTTTATGTTTTACTAAATATCTCCACACTCCGGCGCACTATTTGAGAGGAACATATGTTCATATTTTTCCTTTCTGCCCATCAAACGATACTCGTCTCTAAACTCTGTTAAAAATTCACGCAGGGCACTAGCCACAACCTCACTACGAACCTCATCATGATATACGTTAATATAGTGATAAAAATACTTAAGATTGTCCATGATCACGAGATTCACATTTCCAGTCGTAGGGTATGAGTAATCGACATGGTGTAGCATGACGTAATACCGCTTGTCACACCACCCATCAGCAAGACTCATTATCCATACCTGCTGCTTCTCTTCTGCACGCGTTGTTTCTTTTACTTCACGGTGTATGTGAGACTTTATAAAGTTTAGCTCTGCAGTATACTTCAGCACATCGTCTGTGCAACGAAAGCCTTCAACGGTCTCACCAGAACATCCGTAGAGTATTTGTACATCTTGGAACTTCGCACAATCCAATGTGTTTTTAAAAGAGGCATAGGAGGAGGTGAATAGGAAGTTTTTCGGTATCCACCACATCCTGGCACTTTACTGAATACCATTTCGTAAACGTTGTACAAGCAATATTAAAGGTAGCCATTTGAATACACGTCTGATCTGAATACACGTCTGATCTCTCGGGCTTACTGCGGTCGACTGACCACGCAGGGACTCCCAGATAGTAGCATGACTCACGGTCTTACAGTGGGCGGAGCTTAGAACTTTCACCTGCACACACACACACACACACACACACACACACACACACAAAGGAGAAAGTGAAACGCTATTTGAAACATGATTTATTTAACAAACGAGATATTCAAGTTATATATATTTACAAATACGATTTAATAAACGAGATATTCAAGTTATATATATTTACAAATACGATTTAATAAACGAGATAT
Organism: Bathynomus jamesi; assembly: GCA_023014485.1. Classification (NCBI taxonomy): domain Eukaryota; kingdom Metazoa; phylum Arthropoda; class Malacostraca; order Isopoda; family Cirolanidae; genus Bathynomus; species Bathynomus jamesi. Next base: position 160,619 of record JAJOZX010002005.1, read on the forward strand.
TCAAGTTATATATATATATATATATATATATTATATATATATATATATATATATATTTACAAATAGATACGATTATATACAAGACGTGTGAGTTAGAAGCATCATTGGTATCCAAAGGGTACGGTATCATAGGTACCAGGTATCTGGTAACGTTTCCTATAGGTGTTACGGCACACCATCGTACCCCTAAGTTCCTTCACGCCCCCCAGCTTCTGCGCCCGAAAATTGTGGGTGCCTACAATTAGTTGGGGAGGTTGTTCATCCAAACATACTAGATCCTTCAACGACTCAAAGTTAACAACCTCCCGATTCGCATGGTTGAGCGTAATACCCTTTGCCTTCACGATATATTTCATTTCCTCCCCCACCCTGACCCGTACCCCATAAGTCTTAGGTCCTGTTGAGGCAAAAGAGTCGGCGTATGCGTTGTCCCCATACTCATCCTTGATCTCATCAGTGAGCTCGCCGAGGAACTCCCCAATAGTGGGCATGTATTCACCCTCCCTCTCTGTGAATATCACGCTATCTGTATCGGCATACAATACTCTCCGCCCAAGAGAATGCAATAGACCCCAAAGTTTTATACGGGCGTAGGCTGTTGTGAAGCTGGCCACAGGTATGTTTGTAACCCTTGAGGTATCTGTGGCAAATTCAGTGTTGTTGTACTTTATTACGTAAGTATTACCTACATTTACGATCTCCATGACCTCTTTATCGGGGGCATTGGCATAATCCCAGACATCGCTATAACTTTGTGCCAAATGAATGCTCCCTCTGCCGGTATTCTGCGCAAATTTTCCCCATAGACTGTTTAGACACAACTTTGCACTAAAGCGCTTGCCAGGATTCTTTACAATTTGGACACGATCAAGTTGTATACCTTCGCGGTCGCGGTAACGTTGAATATAGGCAGACTTTTCATCTTCGGTATCAACTCCTCGCGGATACCCTGATGCCTCAACCTTATCCTTCAAAAAGGTGTTTATATATGGTGTGAAAAGGTTGGGTAGCTTCTGAAACCTCCACACCTCATGTATCTTCAGTATTCTATAACCATGGCGCACGGCTAGGGCCAACTCAGGACTTGTATATACGCCTCTGATCTTACGCTGGTGGGGTATATGGTTACATTCGCCGTTATCCTCTTCCGCGCACTTCACGCACAGGGGAAACATGAGCTTGTCGTCGATAACGACAGGTAAGATCGGCATCCATAAATTGCGTGGGGGGAGTACGTCTACGAAAGAGATCCCAAAGTAACGATCATTCAAATTTTTTGAAAATTCATTGATGGATGGTAGGCTAGGTCCCACCAGTTTCTCAGGAGCGCCCACGGGGTACGGATGCTCTTCATCACGTATGGGTATAAAGAACAGAAATCGTAGTAATGGAGCTTCACGCCCTCCGTAGGTGGGAAGTATAGTCTGAAAGGATTTGTACGTCCTCCAAACAAGCTATCACCACATTTGAGAGGATCCAGCACCATTGAACGCTTGATCGCTTTTATTTCCTCACGGTACACCTCGTCTGTCTCCATCCGTGCATCATATTCATGCTCCCACAAGACTTTGTGAGTGAACTGTGATCCTATAAGTTGATCGCGGGTGCGGGTCGATGCAAGACAGTCGGCAGGAGACCTACCGTGGATATCTCCGGTGACTCCGCACTCAGGACGGGGGCATCCATGCCACCAGCAACCGTTAAAGGAGTACACAGTCTTCACACCAGTGACACGGTTTTCACTTAACCCATCAACCCAAAAAACACGTCCATTAATCTTAATGGGTACTTCACCCGTGTTGCGGGCGTGCTTTATGTATACACCTGTCTGTTGCTGTAGGTGTATGAGCCAGTAAATAGCCTTGTGCCCGTAACTGCGGGGATTGTTTCGGTGAATAATGGCTAAGGTGTCTTTCGGCATGAAGTTATTCTTGAACACCGTAAAACATAATGATGCGATGGTGGTTGCGACTTGCAGTGGATCGCATTTGAAACGGGCTATGTACATCCTTCTAAAGGCCTGGAAACATACTCTAAGCACGCGCACATCATTCACGCAATAACGCTCACATTCATCAGCTATATTATAAGGGTTACTTTCATTAAAACTGTCGTAGTATCGATCAAAGTCTTCACGTTCATCCATACAGTCAAAATAATGTTTGGGGGGTGGTGGGCCTACGTAGTTTAAAGTCTCGCTGGTGAGGAAAGTGTATGGGAAGTATCCTTTGGAAACTTCAGCTGCTACTCCCATCACCTTGGGTAGCTTTGCTAATTTACAAGGTGTGAATAATAAAGTATCTTTAAATTGTACATTGCCTCTTATCTGCATCTGTATTAATTTGTTGCCTCTTTTCAATGGATCACCTGTAAATATCTCAGAGGATTCGTGTTCAAGCAACTCCTTATAAAGGAACTGCGTGTCAAACTTTGCCCCGTTATGGGCGAGAATATACACAGTCATTTTTTTGAACTTGTCGGCTAACTTGACAATATAGGACACAAATAGTTTCACAGGACTATCGCTGACATTCGTTTTAAAAACGTTTGTCCGTTTACCACATTTGGGGCACTCGTCACATTCGATATCCATACACTCATCACAGATAGTCTGGCTCACAAGTAAATGTGGAATTACCTCTTTGGTTTCAGCGTTCGTATATGTTTCTATATCGTAGTATACAGTTATACAAGGGTTATTTTTAGGCTTAGCATCTTTCATATAACATACATGCTTTACTCCATCCGCCTTATATTCCTCCTGGCATGTAGGACAGTGAATTACGTCACACTTGTGCTTAAATTTTCCCCAATTATCCATTGTGTGAAACATACCACATTCACAGATTCTCATTTTCCTGCACGTGCCAATTGATTTATGGAAATCAAAACAGCTATTATTGAAAAATGTGCGTCTACACACATCACAGTCTCTCTTCTCAGCTTCAACTACACGGCTTTCACATTTGGTGCTTTTACACTGCTCACATACCATGTGACATTCTTTACAATGTCTCACTATATCATCCGCAAACTCGAGGCACCCCTTACACAAATCATGATGTCTCCCATATTTTCGACTTTTGTCATAACTCGCGTAAAGCCACCTTATATTACGGATGGGGAGATACGTTGTCCCTGACAATCCTAAAATAAGTAGGGGCCTTGTACGATCTCTCACACAGCTTTTAAAAACATACACAGTCCTACGACGATCATCCAACCCAAACACAACTATGCGGACATTCATTTCCTGTTCTACCCTTCTCAGCTCTTCAGGACCCATATTACAGTCAAATTCAAGTTCACAGTCTACAGCTAGTTTACGGGCACGCTCCACGACTGTAGGCAACCAAATTTTTTGAGTTCGTGTATTTTGTACAGTAAACATACGTGCTAAGAGTACTGCTATAAAGCCGCAACCACGATCGACGTTTATATGCCGTCTATAAATAGCTTGAGAATTGAAGTTAAGAGTATACGGTATGGCACTATGACCCGCAACACGGTATACATGGTCAATATTTACCGTGAAGTTGTCCATATTGAAGGCTATACTACTTTGGGCGGCTTGCATTATACGCCCTAATATATATTCTACATCTTCAGCCGCCAAACGTCTAAATGGCACTATCACCCAATAATCGTCTACATCACCGTCATCTGACCCGAATCCAAAGGACAGACTCGTCCTGACTTCACGCTCGTCACGATTCTGAAGAGCAAACTCTATAATATGCTCTACAACCCGGCGTAGTCCGCGCTCAATTCCACTGCTATACATGACTCTAGGGTCGACCCTGACTCTATACCGATTTCTAGTCAAGGCTGGGGTGGGGGCTGCGGATCGCACCAATTCCAGCGTTATACCATCCTCAACAGAACGGGGGGCGGCGGATGAATTAGTGGATATATTAGCGAAGGTGCTGCTGATGGGGGCCCTGTTGCGTAGGAGGTTGATGGTTGGGGCTCTATTATTGTAGACTTAACAGAACGGGGGGCGGCGGATGAATAAGGGGATATATTAGGTGCTGCTGGGGGTGTTGTTGCGTAAGAGGTTGAGGGTTGGGGATCTATTACCGCTGCAACAGACGCGTATTTCGGTCGCTTTATACCTGACGTGGGTATCTCATACCTCCGCTTTGGACGTGTTACCGGTATCGCTGGTGAGGGTTCAGGGGAGGAGATCACAACTACACTGTCGTCGAGGTCATCCGTAATGATGGGCTGCTCTACCTCATCGTCATTCACGGTTCTGTGGGAGAAGAAATATAAGGATCAGCACTCAAAATTTGTAATATTTTGTAAATGACTCACTTAGGAGTGTGACGTGTTAGAAATGGACTCTGTAGAAAAATTCAGATTCACGAGCCCATCCACATGTATTATATCTGGACCTACAGGATGTGGTAAAACTGTGTTTATGCTTAAAATCATTAAAGAAAAGGGGGAGATGTTCTCGAAATTTGTGCATAAAGTTATATGGTGCTATTCGACGTATCAATCAGTGTTCAACGAGTACCAAGATGATATTTTGTTCCACAAAGGCGTATATGACGTTAATTCGTTAAAGGGAAATGAACATACAATCATTGTAATTGACGATCTCATGTTGGAGATGGATAAAACGTTTGCCGAGACATTTACAGTATTCTCCCACCATCTTAACATAAGCGTGTTCTTCATCAATCAGAATCTATTTTTCAAAAATAGATACATGCGCGATGTGTCGTTAAATACGCAATATCTAGTCTTATTCGCGCAACGTAGAGATGTATCACAAATTGGGGTATTAGCCAATCAAATGTTCCCGAATCAGCGTAAGGAGTTTTTGGAAGTTTATAAAGAAGCTACAAGCACGCGTTACGGATATTTGCTTTGCGACCTTCATCCGCGAAACACGTTTAGAGTGCTTCTGCGAACGAATATATTTCCAAACGAGCCTGAAACGGTGTATATTCCAGAATGACAAAGAGACTAAAGAAATACCGTGAATTAATAAAAATCTATCATCGACTGCCTCGGGCAATGCAGCAGATGTTTATTAAAAATATCGATGCCGACTTTTTAAAATGCATCTGTGAAATCTGTCTTAACGTTATAAATTGCAATGTATCAATGAAAACCCATCAGAAGGCTCGCCTACGCCGCTACAAGAACATAATACGTGCACTCGCTCGTAAAAGCCAAACTGTAGCGAAGAAAAAACGAATTATTGTACAAACAGGAGGGTCATTTCTCCCCATCTTATTTTCAGTTTTGGGTCCTTTACTGACTAGATTAATATAATGAAGAAAGTGGTAGTGATTCCCCACGAGGTGTACGCCTCACTGCAAAGGAATCCAGACACGTATCTAGATCCCCGTAAAAGCAGACTTAAAAGAATGGAAAGCGAATTGTTAGCCCTATTAAACAGTGAAAAAACACCTGATGAGAAAAGAATCTTATACCAAGAAGCTCTGCAGAAATTTCTTCACGAGTACGAAAATTATAAGAGCCCTACAGAGATTCCTGTGGTTATTAGGCACAGCACGGGGGACGATGGCGACATAGGATCTGTACCCGACGACACAGCTGACCAACCAAAAGATTAGCCACACAACATATCGAACATGTATTAAAAAATACCCTCCCACTTACATTGAGGAGTAAAGGCTTAAGTCTTTATAATCTATTGAATGAGGATCCCGCCATACAATGGACCGATACAGGGGAGATCATTGTGGAAGGATCAAAGGTACAGGGATCGAATATCGTAGACATTGTCCATGATCTGGTGAGAAAGTGGGATAGGCCATCACCATCAGGATGGAAGCATATTAAAGCAAGACTACAACAAATAAATGTCCCTAAAACGTTGATAGGAAATCTGAACAGGTTAAAAGACTTGGAACATGCAACGCCTGTGACACAATTGAAGGCGCCGTCACCCCCGGCGGTAACACCTTTGAAGAGGAGCAAGAAGAGGTTAAACCAACCCTACCCACGTGCCTCTAAAATACGCAAATGGCTAACGTATTAACTAAACGCTATTATGACATTTCTACCCCATCCTCTTACGGCGGCGTAGATAGACTGTACAGAAGTGTTTACGGAGTAGGAAAAAAAGATGTTGAAAGATTTTTGAGGGAGCAGGACGCTTATACGCTTCATAAGCCTGTGAGAAAAAGGTTTAAAACAGCCAAGACAACGGCTTCCTCGATTGATTCTATTTGGTAAGCAGATTTAACAGACATGCAAAGATATTCTGTGTATAACGATGGTTACCGCTACATTCTATTCATAATAGACGTATTCTCTAGATATCTGTGGCTAGTTCCTCTGAAAAGTAAATCACCTGAAACAGTTGCTAAAGCCACCAAAACGCTAATGTTAAAAGAAAACAGGGTTCCTGGCTATTTTTGTACGGATATGGGGAAGGAGTTTATAGGCCGTGCTTTTCAGAATATGTTGACAGAGTTTAATATCAGCTATTACACAACCAATTCTATACATAAGGCTTCTTTAGCTGAAAGAGTTCAGCGCACCATAAAGGAACGCATGCACCGTTATTTTACACATAAAAACACATACAGATTTCTAGACATTCTGGAATCATTGGCATCATCCTACAACCGCTCACACCATCGCACGATTGGGGCAACACCTAACGAAGTTTTAGAAAGAGGTACGCTCCCGAGAAGAGATGGATGACCACCACCACCACCACACTCTGCGCGCTTCAAAATCAATGATTATGTAAGGCTGTCGCGTTCGGGGAATAAATTCGCAAAGGGTTTTGAGCAAGGATGGACACGCGAGATTTTTAAAGTTAGGGCTGTGAGACCTAAAGGTGAGATAATGATGTATTACATTGAAGATTTGAATGGGGAAGAAATCTCAGGAGGCTTTTACCGCGAGGAATTGCAGAAAGTTGCGTTTAATTTAGAAAAAAATGTGTTTAAAATTGAGAAAATTTTAGGAAGCAAAGGTTCAGGAAGGAGAAAAATGTACCTGGTGAAATGGCTAGGGTACCCAGAAAGCTTCAACACCTATATAAAAGCTGATGCAATAATGAAGCTTAAATAGTATGCAACATGGCTCCTAACCATTTCTACGTCACACTCCCGTCCTCCTCGTCCCTGTCTGTACACCCTAACAACACGCTAGCCAACTTTGTAACAGAACTCCATGGGCACATTGAATTGGGTCGTGATTCGTATGAGGTGGGGATATGCGAAATTCAGCTGGACACCGTCTTTTTAACTATTGAACATAAAGAAACCGTTTTTACGATTCTTAGAGACATTGACGAGTGTGAAAAAGCTGGGGTAGCTATGGATGAAACTATGCGCATCGCTCGGACTAAGATTGCACGGTATTACAGTACAGAAGTAAGACTAGGGCCGGGTCAATATGGTTCGGCCGAGGATGTTGTGAGAGGCTTAAACGTAAGTTTAAGAAACTCAAACCTTACGAATGATTTAGTATATGAAATCGTAAACAACCCTGCACATACACTAATCCTAAAATCAAAGACTAACAGACGTCTTAAAGAACATAGAAAGTTCAAAATTCTAACCAACGGCCGATATAGCGCAGCCTTCCAAAGAGACACATTTCACGAGACACAGTATAACTTGTCCAGATTAATGTATCAATTGAAGATGGAGAAATTGGCTGAGAGGTCCCCAGACATGTGCTATATTTACAGTAATATAGTGGAGCACCAGTTTGTTGGGGATACCCAGGCACGCCTGCTGCGCATTGCTCACATCCCCAACCATAGAGGAAGGAGTTTGAGTATTACATATGACAGACCCCATTATGTGAATGTCGCAACTAATTTAATAACCAATATCACAATATATATAAGAACGATTGAGGGCGAAAACTTCCCATTCGGTAACGGGAGCTTAACAGTGAAGCTACACTTTCGACGCACTGAGTTATAATGGATAGAAAGCCTTTCACCGTCTATCGAGGGATGCGATACCAGCGCGGTAGTGGACTTGGATCCATTTTTTCATCCATACTACGTACGGCTGTTCCTTTGCTGAAGAGGGGTGCCAGATACCTTGGAAGGAAAGCGCTACAATCAGGCCTTAACACTGCAGAAGACATATTGGCCGGGGCTAAACCTAAAGAAGCTCTAAAAAAAACATTTAAAGCGTACACGGAACGAAATCATCAAAGATGCAGAGAAAAATGCGTGGTGGCGGGAAGAAGAGGGCTCCCCGGAAGAAGAAGGAGTCACGTGGTATTAAACGTAAAAGGCTATCAAAAAAGAAATGCTGTAAGCGAATGAAACCTATGGTTGACCACTTTTTTGACTGATATAAGCTAAGGATATTGATCTCATGAATCATAGTTTGTTTACCACTTGTCGAGAGAGGAGTCACTATTTCGCCATGGCACGCTTCATCCACCCATGTAGTTCACAATGCTGTAAATCGGAGCTGTCCTTTTTTGAGCTCCCGCCAACCCAAGTTTCTATTGAGCACAGTGACTTTATTACAATTAACCCTTTAAACACAATTAGTTCCCGAGTGCACCTATAGAATTCGTGATACCCAGCTCAGGTCCTTACTTTTTTGATCCAAGCTGTGTGCACATGTACGCTAAGCTACGTATAGCCCATTCTGATGGAACGGTCTGCGATGACAAATATGCTGTATACCCTGAAACAAACTTTCTGCACGCCATATTCACCAGTGTGACGTATATTTAAATCAGACCAACATATCGGCAGGCACGGGGTACTATCATCTACGAGCCTATTTGGAAAATGTCCTCAACTTTTCCAAAGAAGCGAAGGCTACCTTTTTAAGTGCGGAGGGATATTATCAAACTAAAGATGAAAATAGTATAAAGGACAAATTTAAAAATTCTAAAAAGAAAATATACGAGTGTTTTGGACGGTTGCACACAGATTTCACTTTCCAGGAGAAGTTGCTTGTGAACGGGGTGGATATGAAAATAAAGCTCACCCGCACGAGTCCTGAGATCTGCTTAAATCTGGATGTGAATCAGAAGAGGGTGCAAAGTCCGTTGTGGTTCACATCATGGACACATACCTCCGCGTACGGCGAGTGAAATTAAGTTCACCAAAACAACTAGAAATTGAGAAAAATTTACTAAACGCTACAGTGAAATATCCTATTAACAGAGTGCAGATCAAACTATATACGGTTCCTGCAGGGTTGGCATCGAAGCAGATAGAAAACATTGCCCTGGGAAATCTTCCTAAAAGGATATTAATCGGTATGCAGGACCACGCTTCGGTGAATGGAAAATATAAAAAGAGTGCCTTTAAATTCGAGAATTTCGGACTTAAAAATATAACTATACGTTAATGGCACTGCTTTGGGTGGAACAATGGGTACGGACTATTCATCAGACGCTGTGTTACCTCTTTGTGCCAGAGCCTATAGTAATCTGACCCATATTGCAGGTGATTGTGATGAGCTTGGTAATGGGTAACGCAGGAAGAATTCATTGATCAATTTAACCTTTACCCGTTTGACATTACACCTGACTTATCTGCTAGCGTAAATACCCATTTAACCCACAGCAGAGCGGAAACATCTCAGTACGGCTGGAATTCGCCAAGCCTATAGACGCTCCTATTAGTGTACTAGTATATCTCGAATCGCAAGCCCTAATAGAAGTAGATAGATTTAGAAGCGTTATCACTGACTTTTAAATGGATGCTAATACACTTCAGAAAGTAATGGAGCGAGTCACACGTTCCAAATTTATCGGCGTGTTTGCGAAGAATGAAACATTGAGTTTGCCAAGTACGCGAGAATGCGGTAGTCTTATTGTGAACACAGACATCATCGGTAATGAAGGGATTCACTGGATCGCTGTCTATTTTAAAATAGACAGCGCCTGTACTATTTGATTCACTCGGTACTCAACCCTGGAGTGACCCTATTATTGTAAAATTTCTCGCTCAGTTACATATTCCCGAAGTTGTGTGGACCCCATTTCGCATGCAAGGATATTTTACTAATGTTTGCGGAATGTACTGCGTCTCATTTCTCATGCATATGTCAAATGATAAAGAATTTATAAATTTTTTAAATTTATTTGACCCGTGTCACACTCGCCGAAACGATGAAATGGTATGCAGACAGATAAAAAACCGTTTTCTAATTGTACGTACTCGTTGTATATTATAATGTTTTTGTTCGTATATTTGTAACGATATATTCTGCAGTTGTTTATTGTACTGATTTCTTTCATTTAATAAATTTATGAAAATATATTGTCTTCTTCCCAAAAAGATCGAAAAACACTTACATTATTTCGGTGTGACATTGTTGATGACTGATCAGTATATCCTCCCTATTCCGAGATTCTTCAAAGATTGTATAACACGTGTCAAATCCTCATCGGACCTTAAAGGAATAATGCTTTTAAAACATATACAGAGTATACAGACAGATCCCCATTATGTGAAGATATCTTTGGTTCGAGATTGAATGCCATAAAAATTTCGATTTTAGCATAATGGGGATAACCAATAACATTGATTGACATTTTTGGCGAGTATCTATTTGATGAGATACTACAACTCTCCATATATAAAAACGAATTATAGACACTTACATTTCTATGGTAGCCCCTTGCGTCGGTTGTAAGGAGCGTCACTGCAAATATCTTCTACGGTTTGCGTTGAAAATAATTCATCACGGTCAACCGCATTAAAAAGGCTAATGTCGTTAATGCTGCAGTATCACTCTCTTCATACAGTCTGGGGAGACGTACAGTCCATGGTGGAGGGAATGATTATTCACATGACGCGAAAATAGCTACTGTTACTCCCAACTGAAAATATCCCCTTTATATACACAATCGCCAGCTCCGCCCCAAAAGACCAGATATTCGTAGTGATTGGCTGCCGATGTAGCTGGTGGGTAGCTATGACGGTACCAATCCGTTATAACGGGACCGGACGAGTAACATATATATTTTCACCAATAGATTTAATGCTCGTATTCTCCTTTGAAAATTATTTGGTGATTCGTATAGAACTTTTGATACTGATTCCAAATATGGTTTCAGAATTTTTCTATCACCCATAGTTTTCGAGAAAATATTTACTCAGATTTTCCCGCATCATTAGTCACTAATGTAATCGAGAGATTTATTTAAAAGAACATTCGGTTTCAACGTTAAACTGTGGGTCTAAGGTGGGGTGAAAACCTTTCCAATTGCGCTAGGGACAATTATTTGGTGTTTCATTTTGGCACTGAGTCAGGTTTCAGAATTTTCTAATGTTAAACTGTGGGTCTAAGGTGGGGTGAAAACCTTTCCAATTGCGCTAGGGGACAATTATTTGGTGTTTCATTTTGGCACTGAGTCAGGTTTCAGAATTTTCTAATGTTAAACTGTGGGTCTAAGGTGGGGTGAAAACCTTTCCAATTGCGCTAGGGGACAATTATTTGGTGTTTCATTTTGGCACTGAGTCAGGTTTCAGATTTTCTAATGTTAAACTGTGGGTCTAAGGTGGGGTGAAAACCTTTCCAATTGCGCTAGGGGACAATTATGGTGTTTCTTATAAAACTTTGGTACAAGCAATTGATCGGTACAAGGCTGAGCTCACCTACACCGTTCACCCTGAGAACTATTTCTTTATATAACGCGCAGTGTCGTAACGATTTAGAAGATTATTTCATTGCCGCTATGTTGAGTGAGTTCACGCTTGAAAAGCTCGAGTCGGTAGAAATAAACCCTCGATTGGAAAAGCGTTTATAAACTTGTGTTTAATATGTAGCTAACGATGAATTCTTTGTGCGTGCTTTTGATTGTATTCTAGACGTATTTAAAGATGACTTACCAACCGGTTGTAAAGTGGGAAAAAAATAGTACTGAACGATATGAAAGCCCTTCATATCGAGTACAGGTTACCCTATACTTTAAGCGGTGAAATATATTAAGCCGCATATATGCGTAATGCAGAGCAATAATGATGTAATTGTAAACTCGTACAAGCATATCCCGTTATTTGAACAAAACTCTCTCTCTCTCTCTCTCTCTCTCTCTCTCTATATATATATATATATATATATATATATATATATAATTGTGGGCATATCTAAGAAATAGAGTCGAGAGAGGTTTTGTTCAAGATGTCTGTGAGAAAGGTCTTTTACGGTCAGAAAAAAAATCGCCTCTGGCAATAGGTGAACCGATTTGAGTAGATTCTCGGAAATGTGTGTCTCGTAAATTTTCATCGATACAACTTAGATATTATATATATATATATATATAATATATATATATATATATATATATATATATATATATATACGGGTTTGGGGAATGACGATCGTCGAATTGTTTCATAAATTTTCATATTGTTTCAATTTTTTTCGCATGGAAAGAGACTCGTGTGTTTCGTAAATTTTCATCTCGATGCAACTTAGATATTATATATATATATATATAGATATATATATATATATATATAGAGAGAGAGAGAGAGAGAGAGAGAGAGAGAGAGAATCAGGAAAAAATGCCAAATGTGTATTATTTTAAAATGAAACTGTAATTAATAATTAATGTATTTTTTCTAACGAAGACTGAGTTACCAGATACCACTTTTTACCATTATTATGGTGAGTTGTCTCCAACTAGAAGATTTCGTTGTGAACAGCAGCTCATAACGAGAGACCTTCCCCCCAATCCCTGATAAGTCTCCCTTCACTTCAAATGAAGAGAAATTATGAAACACACGCTTGTTTCTTAGATATGCCCAACACAAAGCATATAAAAAACCATAATATATTTATATAGTTAATCAATCGAGCCCATCTATATATAGATGTTTATAGTGTTTTACAATAGATGTATATAGTGTTTAACGATTAGGTCCATCAAATAAAGCATTTCAACAATGATTTCACTGTTTCAGAAAGATTTACGCATGACTTAAAAGTGTATTATTGATATGCCTAACTTAAGATCAGGATGCTTTTATAGTTTACAGCATCTTTTAAAAGTTTAACTACCAAGTTATAAATTAATTATCAACCGGATTGATTAAAAGTAAAGGCAGCTTTCAATATATTTTAGTAATATAACAGAATTAACAAAGTTACCCAATAAATAATTCGTTAGACAGAAAATGAATTTTTATAAGGGATGCCCAACTAATTATGACGCATATTAAATTAAAAAATAATAAAAACGTAAATAAAGCGTATATTAAAAAAAAATTTCGTTTTATTCTTTCCTTCTTATTGATAACTTATTTAAACTAATCTCTGTATATGTGCTTATTTAATCACAATGATTTAAGTTTAAAAGTAAAAACTGTTTTCTGTGAAAACATGATGATAATTATTTTATTCTGTTCTTCGGAAGAGCTTCAATTCGGTTGCCAGATACCACTTTTTGCCATTATTATGGTGAGTTGTCTCCAACTAAAAGATTTCGTTGTGAACAGCAGCTCATAACGAGAGACCTTCCCCCCAATCCCTGATAAGTCTCCCTTCACATCAAATGAAGAGAAATTATGAAACACACGCTTGTTTCTTAGATATGCCCACAATTATATATATATATATATATATATATATATACTCGTACACTCCCCAGCTGTGTTTGTATATGAACAACTCTCACACACACACACACACACACACACACACACACACACACACACCGGAAAGAGTTTAATATCAGCTATTACACAACCAATTCTATACATAAGGCTTCTTTAGCTGAAAGAGTTCAGATATATGTATATATATATATATTATATATATATAATATATGCATTTAACTGCAATGACCACGCAGTATATAAATGAATAGAAACGACATAATATTAAGGTCCGTGGTGTAATGGTAGCGCATCCAACCGGCAATTGGAAGGCCTTGGGTTCGATTCCCGGGCGGTTCGCCTCATTTTTCATTTATTCGTTATTTCTCTTCCGCGTGTGCAGAAACGTTCCTTAATATTATGTCGTTTCTATTAATTTATATACTGCGTGGTCATTGCAGTTAAATGCACATATTCACGATTTGCGAGGGTGCCCTCTCAGGGCATTGGTTTCTGCCCTATGTAGGAGAATTTCGATTTGTGAATGATTGAGGTCCGTGGTGTAATGGTAGCGCATCCAACCGGAAATTGGAAGGCCTTGGGTTCGATTCCCGGGCGGTTCGCCTCATTTTTCATTTATTCGTTATTTCTCTTCCGCGTGTGCAGAAACGTTCCTTAATATTATGTCGTTTCTATTCATTTATATACTGCGTGGTCATTGCAGTTAAATGCACATATTCACGATTTGCGAGGGTGCCCTCTCAGGGCATTGGTTTCTGCCCTATGTAGGAGAATTTCGATTTGTGAATGATTGAGGTCCGTGGTGTAATGGTAGCGCATCCAACCGGCAATTGGAAGGCCTTGGGTTCGATTCCCGGGCGGTTCGCCTCATTTTTCATTTATTCGTTATTTCTCTTCCGCGTGTGCAGAAACGTTCCTTAATATTATGTCGTTTCTATTAATTTATATACTGCGTGGTCATTGCAGTTAAATGCACATATTCACGATTTGCGAGGGTGCCCTCTCAGGGCATTGGTTTCTGCCCTATGTAGGAGAATTTCGATTTGTGAATGATTGAGGTCCGTGGTGTAATGGTAGCGCATCCAACCGGCAATTGGAAGGCCTTGGGTTCGATTCCCGGGCGGTCCGCCTCATTTTTCATTTATTCGTTATTTCTCTTCCGCGTGTGCAGAAACGTTCCTTAATATTATGTCGTTTCTATTCATATATATATATATATATATGTATCATAAGCTGCTTAAAAGACTATATATAATTATAGTAAACGAAATAAACTAGTTAACCATAAAATTAATTATTTTCTATTATGAAGTTTTCGAAGGTAGACTATGTTATTCGTTTCGAAAAGTTTAAGTTCAATGAAGTTAATGTTAAATTTGCTTCTAAACTAAAATTAAATGTTATAAAATAAATAATATATATATATATATATATATATATATATATATATATTTACCTAACATAAGAAAAGAATGTATATATATATATATATAATTATATATATAATAATATATATCTAGCAATCCGATCATTGCAAAAAAAAAACTGGAAAGGCCTGCAATTAATAAAGGTGTATTTAAACAGAATTTAATTGGAATAACTATCGTCATATTGTTACACAATGGATGATTAATATTTCTGGAATACATGGCGCTATCTGATGGTGCAATCTGGCACATCAGCACCCTATTACATGGCTTGATGTAGCAACTCTGCATCTGCATACATGGTGCGATCTGACAACTGAACACATTGCGCTATCTGGCAATTCAGCCAGAATAGAGGCTTATAAAAGACCGCGAAGTTGGTGAAAGACTCATTCCACCTCGGCTCCCAGCCGAGGAAGGACCTCTGGTCCTTCTCTTTCAGGCCCTTTGGTAAAACCCCTTAGTGGCCTCTTAGGTTAGGAAAACGAAAATAACTTGGGGGAGAACTCCTCTCTCTCTCATTCAGGTGTCTCTCTCTCTCTCTCCTACAGGCGTCTCTCTCTCTCTCTCCTACAGGCGTCTCTCTCTCTCTCTCCTACAGGCGTCTCTCTCTCTCTCTCTCCTACAGGCGTCTCTCTCTCTCTCCTTCAGGTGTGCCCCTCCCCCCTTGGCTCAGTCAACTGGCTGATTCAACCAACTGGCTGATTCTGGCTGATTAGGAGCCTATAAAACAACGCCTACTCGGCTGAAGTCTTAATGTGCACTTGGCTCCTGCCAGGTGAACACCTCTCCTCCTTTCTCTCCTCCTTTCTCTCTGGCCCTTTGGGGGGAATAGCTTGGGGGAGGCCTCCAAGTTGCATGCCCCTTGCAACCTAGGTTGGTGCATGACCCTTGCAACCTAGGTTGGCAACAAAGGCCAGTACACTTTTTCTTTCTTTTTTTTTCTTTTTTTCTTTTTTAAATTTTTTTATTTTTTCTGCAACCCCCCCCCCTTTGCAACAACCCCCACCCCTTTGCAACATTACATAATAACCTGCAACATTCTTGCACTCTCCCCTTTTGCGGCTATACTACTAGGGCCTACCATAGATTTCCTGCGTCCAACAAAGCAGTCTACCTAAATTCTCTCACTTTACTAATTTAGAAGCTATAGACACTACCCCTCACTGATATAATATATTTACACTACTTTCTACTCCATTTGTCACCTTAGAAACATCACCAAATTAAACTTAGCACCAACGATTTAGTCAGATACAAAAACACCATGCTGCTTAGTTCAGCCCAGTAAACGAACAGACCGCGTTCCGCTGTTTATCCCCTTTGTGTTGCCATTCAGCTTTCCTTTAGTGACTTTAGACTATATAGTATATACACACACACACACATATATATATATTATATATATACACACACACACACACACACACACACACACGTCACCTCACTTCTCCCCTACAAGTTTAGTCTGTCAGGGGGGTGAGATACCCTAGACGACCTGCGGAGCGGAGTTGATGTAGTAGGAATAGGTGCAACCTGCATAGGCGGGCGAATTGAGCCATTTTCAAGAGGATCGGTTCTCTCTTCCGAAAGACTCTGGTCATCCTGCGATTCACGTTCCCATATCTGGTCCTGATGGCGTTTAATGGAATGACCATCTTCTAGTTTGCAATCGAAGGAAACAGGGCCCGTTCTCTCCTGCACAGTTGCAGGAACCCATTTTGGTCCAGCCCCATAGTTGCGAATCATAACTGGATCATTAGGTTACACTTCTATAACTCTCCCTTTTTTAGTGTCGTGGTACAACTTCTGTTTTTCCTGATGGCGTAAAACTCGTTGTAACGTTTCGTTTGGACGTAACAGGTCGAAAACTGAACGCATTTCCCGGCCAATCATAAATTTAGAAGGAGACACCCCTCGTCGTTGTGTGAGGTGTTAGTCGATATTTAAACGAAAATTTATTCAACACCACTTGCATTTCCTCCCCACGAGAATGACGCAAGGCCGACTTGAAAGTGCGGACCATGTTTTCCGCGAGGCCGTTAGTAGACGAGTGAAAAACACTAGACTGGACATGTCTAATGCGATTTAGGTGGACAAAAGAACGACATTCCTCACTGGTAAAACAAGTATCATTGTCGGAAACTAGAACTACGGGTAAACCCCATCGAGCGAAACACGAACGGAGTAAGCGAATAGTAACACCCGAAGTCGTGGAAGTGGTTGGAAAAATTTCCATCCACTTAGAGTAGGTGTCCACAATGACTAGGAAATATATATTATTTATAGGACCTGCATAGTCAATATGGATCCTATGCCAAGGTATAGTAGACCATTCCCACGGATGAGGTGGACTTTTCCTTGGGAGATCTCTGTTCTGTAGGCAGTTTTGACAGGAACGAACCAATGATCCGAGTTCTCCATCTAAACCGGGCCACCAGAAATAAGCTCTCGCCAGCTCTTTCATTTTTGTTGCACCCATGTGTTCAACATGAAATTCCTTCACTAAATTCGACCTGCCTTCATTCGGAATTATCACTCTGTGGCCCCATACGAGACAGCAATTTTGGATCGAGAGTCCAGACTGACGTTGATAAAAAGGCTGTAATTCACTCTGAACCTTAGTAGGCCAACCAACTGAGCAGTAATGGATGACCCTATACAGAATAGGGTCTGATTTTGTCCACTTCTCTATTTGTACTGCAGATACTGGAGTGGATTCCAAAAACTCCACCAAGTGAACCCATTCTGTAGGTATAGGTACGCATTTATTTGGATTTTCTAAAGGCAACCTACTTAGGGCATCAGCCGTACCTAGAAGTTTGCCTGACCTATGTACTAAGTCAAATTTATAGGCTTGTAGAATCAGCGCCCATCGTTGAATCCTACCTGAGGCCATAACTGGAATATTTTTATTAGGTGAAAATAAACCTAAAAGAGGCATATGGTCAGTAATTAGTTTGAATTCATGACCCCATAGGTAGAAATGAATTTTTTTTACTGCAAATACTAAGGCTAAGGCTTCACGTTCAAGTTGTGCATATCGCCTTTCAGTCTCAGTTAGTGTTCTAGAAGCAAAACAGATAGGCCTATCTACACCATCAATGTGGTGAGATAACACTGCCCCAATTCCATAAGAACTGCTATCTGCTGAAACTATGAGAGGAAGTTTAGGATCATAATGCACTAGGAGAGTGAACTTTAATAGTACGTCCTTGGAATCCTCAAATGCTTCCTTTTGGGTTTTCTCCCATCTCCACTGTTCCCCAGATCGTAATAACTTATTTAGGGGTTCAAGGAAAGTCGATACATCAGGTAAAAATTTCTTATAAAAGTTTAGGAGACCTAAAAAAGCTTGTAACTGTGTGATGTTTTGTGGAGGTGGTGCATTTTTTATTGCTTCTAGTTTATCCACCGTTGGATGAAAGCCTGAGGCATCTATGCGGAACCCTTAATATGAAACCTCATTAGTGACCCACGAACACTTTTCTTTCTTTAGCTTAAGTCCGGCATCCCGGAATCTTTTTAGAACTGTGGTTAATCTAGTTAGGTGTTCTTTTTTAGATGAACCTAAAATCATCTAGAAAACAAAGTACACCCGGAATGTGACCTAGAACTTGGTCCATTGTCCTCTGAAAAATACCCGGAGCCGATGCTATTCCATAGCATAGCCTATTGTACCTATATAGGCCTCGGTGCGTATTTATGATAGTTAGCTCTTTAGAATTTTCATCTAAACTTAGTTAAGCATAGGCTTGGGACATATCTAGTTTTGTGAAATATTTACCCCCAGCAAGAGAGCTAAATAATTCATCAGGCTTGGGTATAGGGTAGCAATCTAGAAAGACTGCTCTATTTGCTGTTAAACGGTAATCCCCACATAACCGCACTGACTTGTCAGGTTTTAGTACAGGAACTACTGGGGCAGCCCACTTAGCGTGTGTGACTAGTTCGATAATTTTATCTTTGAGCAGCCTGTCAATTTCTAAATCTACCTTCTCCCGCAGTGCATGGGCCATTGAACGAGCCTTACAAAATTTCGGAGTTACATTAGGGTCTACCTCTATACAGACCTGATGGCCTTTTAGTTTGCCTACTTCAGGCCCAAAAACAGAAGAAAACTCCCTTTACAATGAGTCTATGTCAGACGGATACGCGAGTGTATGCACATCTGCCTGACCCTTTGGCAAAAAGAGTTAAGGGGTGAGACAAAGCTTTCTTGTTGAGTGTGACTGTGATGGATGCTTCTCCACAAATAGATATTTGTATGTGGCCTATTTTACTACAGTTTCGGCAAACTGCTTCTTTAAGAGGACAGTCCTTCTTCCAATGGTGTTTTCCACGCCCAGTACATGGCTTGGAAGGCTTTTCCTCCTGTTTAGCGTTTGAATTAATAGGTTTAGTCGTATTTTCCGCAAACCTTTTATTTGTTTGTCTAGTAGGCTTATTAGGTCTGCCTGGCCTAGAAGATTTAAAGCTATTTACGTGTTGGGCTTTACTACTGTTACTGCCAAAAGCTCTAACAACTTTAGCAGCTGCTTCCCTAGCTGCAGCTATTTCTACAGCCTCACTAAAAGTTAGGTCCTGCATAGCTAATAGGGCTCTCTAGGCAGACTCCTCTTTGAGACCCATTACAAACCTATCTCTTAGCATTTCGTCTAATTTGTCCCCAAATTTACAAGTACGGATATGGGCTTTTATTCCTGCAACAAAGTCTGGAATGCTTTCATTCACAGTCTGATGCCTCGAATAAAATTTGAAACGTTCAAAGATGAGAACTACTCAGAGTTTTTAGTGATTGGTTAGGCCTGTACCAATTCACTATAGGTGCAAGTTTCCGGTGCTTTAGGAGCAACTAGTTCCATAACTAAGCCAAACGTTTTAGGGCCTATAATAGTTAAAAAGGTAGGTGTTATTATTTTTTATTTTATTGGATTCAGAATCCCAGCTGAGCCCTGAACGGCCAAGCTCTGAAGGGCCAGTTCAACCTACAGCCCAAGTTAAGCTAGACTAAAACTTACGGACTTGGAAGTCCTATTAGGTCCTACCTCAGGGTTGCTGACTCGATGTGGGCCTACCTTAGGCCTCAGTTGCATAAAATTAAGACAAAAAACAAAAGGGACACTATTTATGGTCTTCTTTCTAAACCTTGCAACAAAACACAACCTGCACCATTGAACGATGCAACAATTTTATATCTAAACAACCAAATTAAATTGCAAGAGAGCTCTATATAAGACCACACCCTGTAAGTACCGCATTCAACAAACGAGTAGAAAAGACGCGCAGTGCCCCCAAAAAAGGATGCACAAGAGTGCCCAAGCAATGATGCCACAAGAGCCCAAAAATGCGAGCTCTAAATTAAGTGAATTTTTCACTAATCTTACAATTATGAAATGGATATACACACACCTTAACTTAATATATTCAAGCAATGCTGCATCAATCAGTTTAATCATCATATCGCCTTGGGACAACAATGGCTCTTCCTCTTCTAGATTTTCTAACAGTAGGTACTTTCTTAGCATCAGGAATGGAATTTGCCACGAAAAACAACCTCACCCTAGAGGCATAAGCTTCGAAGTCCTCCGCAGAGTCTTCGTAGGGGTTTATATGGCCAAATCACCGACATGCTAGAACAAAACCGATTTAGGCCAAATAACGTGAAGTAAGTTAGATTTGGTTTAAATTTGATCTAGTTACTCCCCAGTTAGGGCTGAATAGTAAATTGTATTAGAGTTAGGGCTGGGTAGGAATTAGTATTAGAGTTAGGGCTGAGTAGGAATTAGCATTAGAGTTAGGCTGGCGGGACCCAAGCTATTGTACGGTAGCTTACCCACACAAACCAACCAAATCGAACGACCTACCTAGGCTAGGCTACATCCAATTTTCCAAACACCCAAATTGAACCCAATAAGCTTATTTAAATCCGATGAGCTAAATCCCATCCTTGTCGCCAAATGTAATAGCGTGGGGTTCGTGACCCCGCTAAGTTACTAGGTTTCTAAACAACAACAAAGGCACTTACCGGTGCGTTGAATTAGATATTCTTTAGGGCCTACCATAGATTTCCTGCGTCCAACAAAGCAGTCTACCTAAACTCTCTCACTTTACTAATTTAGAAGCTATAGACACTACCCCTAACTGATATAATATATTGACACTACTTTCTACCCCATTTGTCACCTTAGAAACATCAAATTAAACTTAGCACTAACGATTTAGTCAGATACAAAAACACCATGCTGCTTAGTTCAGCCCAATACACGAACAGACCGCGTTCAGCTGTTTATCCCCTTTGTTTTGCCATTCAGCTTTCTTTTAGTGACTTTCGACCCATATATATATATATATATATATACGTCACCTCAATATGGATAACACACACACATACACACACACACACACACACACCACACACACACATATATATATATATATATATATATATATATATATATATATATATATAAATGAGGAACATATACACCGTCTGCCAAAGAAAAGTGTTCACTCTAAAAACAACCATGAAATCAACATTTATTAACCAATCATAATGAAACTCATACAGGGGCGTCCACACGAGGGGGCACCAGGGGGCCAAGCCCCCTTCTTTTTCAATGGTGCCCCCTCGTTTTTTCGTCAACTGCTTATAGATAGATTTTATCATAAACCCAAAATCCAATCATAATATTTGAAGATAGTAATTGGTTACTATATATATTATCAATATTGTATAATTTCTCATATTGTTGATATTTACTATATATATATGTACAGGGTGTCTCTAAAGTCACTATCTATTTTGAAAAATAATGGGAATTACGAAAAACTGGTTTAAGACATGAAAAATATATTTATTTCAAAGTAAGTGCCACAAAGAATTAGTGCTATTTATTTATGTCTCCACATGGCGATCATCAGTGTCTCTACAGAGCTCAAAGCGATAAGTTGTTTCCCGGAACACACTTTCCAGCATTTGAGGTGTTATTTTCTGAACTGCATCGGTAATACGATTTCGAAGTTCGGCTACATCACTAATTCTTCTGCCAGTGTACACCTTAGACTTAATGAAACCCCAGGCGAAAAAATCTAATGGTGTTAAATCGGGTGAACGTGCTGCCCATGGTTGTGTTCCTCCACGACCAATCCAGCGACCGGGGAAGCGTCTGTCAAGATAATCACGTACAATTATTGCATAATGGCACGGTGCTCCATCCTGCTGAAAAACTACTGTGTCAAGAATGCCATCTGTAAGAAGTTGAGGTTCGAGGAATTGTTCAAGCATGTCAAGATAAATTTATAAATTACACAAAATTCGAAATAAACCAATTAACTTTTTTTAAATACACAAATTTGCACCAGAAGTACATATCTTTATGCCAACATAGCATTTTTTATAAAAAACATCTAATGTCACCGAAATAGATAGTGACTTTTGAGACACCCTGTATATACGGTACTGTATTATTAATATTGTATAATTTCCCATATTGTTGATATTTACTATATATATATATATATATATATATATATATATATTGTATAATTTCCCATATTGTTGATATGAAGAGAAAATCCTGTGATTAAAATTAAAACCTGTAAAATTTGTTGTGGAGAACGCGACTACGAGATCGTTAGGAAGGATATCTTGTACATTACTTAAAGAGCTGAATACGGTCTTCAATAACCTTCTCAGTCCCATGACAATTATTTATATGTATATTATGTAAGAATAATAAACTTGTATATCTACCAAGTTATTGTGTATCTGGTTTCACCCTAATATCATGGACATACAAAGGATGTCTAAAAAATCCTTATTTTTCAGTATTTGAAGCCCTATAATTTACCCTCCTAACTGCCTCCAGAAGGCAGGAAATGCTGTCCCAGACAACGTAAATTTAAAAAATTTCCCGGGGGGAGCATGCCCCCGGACCCCCCTAGAGCTCGCAAATACTTGTGCTTCCCCCTGTATTTGGAAGTGCCCCTTTACTTAATTGATCTTGTGGACGCCCCTGAACTCATACAGAGCAAAACTATGTAAACAGTATATACGTACACCAATTTTCAGATTATTATATTCAAAATTAATGATTTAATGAGGATTGTTTATGTTCAACAAATTTTGTTGGTGAACATCACTCCAGTTTTTAATTCTGAGAGTCCACAAAGGCGGTAAAACTTTGGTAATAAAATTTTTATTCTTATTTTGGTTGTAAAATACATCATAAAATTTATAAAATATAGGAAATGCTTCCATTAAAAAACATGAAAATAAAAAAAGAATTTTGAATTTCGAATCAGAACTTAAATCCTAAGTTTACAAAAGAAATCAAATTAACATTTTACTCCTTTAGAATTCCTATTAAAATATTGTTCATTGTGTTTCCCTTCTGTTTCAATAATTTTCTTCAATCTTGGGCGAAATTCATCAATGGTTCTATCGGTCTGCTCCTGTGGTATCTCTTCCCACTTTTCCACAAGAAGCTGACGCAAGTGATCAACATTTCTCACCCTGCTCCTGTAAACTCTCTGTGCCAAATTTTCCCAGATTCCATAATCAACAGGGTTCAAGTTAGGACTGCTAGGTGGCCAATTTTGGGATTCAAGTAATTCTGGGACATTATTTTTTAAATATTCCACAGTTGTATGGGACGATGCTCCGTCTTGCTGTGAAAGATAATAACCACCGTTGGCCAGATTTTACATTTCGGGAAGCATGTTTCGCAGCATAGTATTTCGATAGTACTCGGCATTGACTTTTACACCAGCCTCAATAAAATGAATGGATGTTTTTCCTAACTTTGATATGCCAACTGACACCATGACACTAGCTGAGAAATGATTTCTGGTTGCAAAAAGTCTGCTATCAGGTATTTCATTCTTACATTGGACGTGCGAGTAAACTCTGTCATTTTGACTGTTCCGAGGTGGCTCCACAGTGAATCTCTTTTCATCAGTGAAAAAAGCCTTTGAAAGTTTATCCCATATTACTCACCGTAAGATTTGTTTTGAGCTTTGAACTCGTTTCTGCTCATCAGTTTGAGTAATCTTTTACCCGTGCACTCAGAGGCGTACCAATACTTTTTGCCGCTCGGGGCGAAAATGACAACGCCGCCCCCCCCTGCAACAATTTTCAATTTTAAAAACAATTCCTTTACAAAAATACACTTCTAAACAAAACTTTTATTGGAAGAAAAACTTAAATAAAGCAACTTGAATTTTAACAATACTACATAATACACTACATAATTTTAACAATAACTATATAATGTATAATGCCTAGTTAAATTTTCGGACTTTCATAACAGAAAATTCATGAATGATTTTTTCTATGTCCATTGTCTCTGCAACTTCGCGTTCAATTGAAATAATCGCCAAATTGCTCAGTCTAGATTGACTTATAGTTGACCCGAGGTAAGTTTTTATAAGTTTCAGTTTCGAGAAACTTCGTTCGCAATTTGCCACGGACATGCATGTAGTTAGACAGATCCGGAGGGCAATTGTTATATGAGGCAAAGATTCCACTAGATCCCATTTAACGATCCACTGAAGTAGTTTTAACATATCCCAGTTCTTTGGATCATCGTCGACGCTTATGCTTTCGAAACTGAGCAAATGTCTGCGCAAACGCTTTATTTCTTCCAGTAGACTTCCTGGATTAATGTCATTGTAGATGGAAGAAAAATTATTGACCTTAGTATTAATTTCTTCATCTTTGGACTGATTCAAAAGGTACGAAGGAGACAGAAATTCAAAGCGATCATTCATGTTTTTAAGACAAACTGTGCGTTTTTCAATTTCTGCTAATAAACGATCCATGATTTCAAAAAATTCTCTGCGTACATCCTCTTGCACGGTCAATCCAGCATCACGAGCTTGCTCTCCAGGCATTCTTCTCCGTCTCCTGACTCTGCGGTCTATACTGATATCCATTTCATTACAGAACTCTTCGGCGGCATCTGCAGCGTTTGATACTACTGCCTCTCGTTCATTAGTTAAAAACACGGATAAAGAGTTCATTTTTAATGCACACTGGTCCAAAGCAAGTCCTTTTCTTTGAAAATATAGCTGAGCATTATTGATTTCTTTCAGCACTGGATCCCAGAAAAGTAAGTACACAATGAATATGTATGACATGATGGAGGTCAACAGAGCTTCAGCATCGCCCTTTGTGTCCAGATTTTCGGAGACCCCTTCACTCAGTTCTTCCAAGGCACTAACAACGTGAGTCAAGTTCTTCTTAAGACTAGAAACAGCATCATACTTAGCAGTCCACCGCGTATCAGAGACTCGCTTGACAGTGATTTTGGAATGTTTTGTTAAGACATCCCAACGATGAGTAGAGGAAGAAAAGTAGACGAAAATTCGTTCAATTGTTCCAAAGAAAGTTACAGCATTAGGACTCAGTCCCGCGGCATGAACTCCAGCCAAGTTCAGCGAGTGGTTATTGCAAGGAATGAAAACAGCGTGTTTGCTAGCATCAAGAATTCTGCGTTGAACTCCAAGATGAATACCTGCCATCGTAGCAGCATTGTCATACCCTTGACCATAACAATACTGGATATCCAGCCCATCCTCACGGAGCTTAGTGACAATGAGATCAGTAACTGCCTCAGCAGTCTTCCCCTCTAATTTAATAAAATAAACGAAGGATTCCTTCACCTCTACATTACCATCTTTAATCGACACATAGCGAATTACCTGAGACATCTGTTCAATATGCGATATATCTGGTGTACTATCGAAAATTATTGCAAAGTACTTTGCACTAGACACATTATCAATTATACATTTTCGAACATTACAGCCGATTAGTGTGATGAACTCATTTTGAATGTTAGGTGACAAATACGTAGTGGATATCTTGTCAGTCATTCGTATTTTTGTAAGATGTTCCCTAATTACTGGGTCATATTTGCCCATTAGTTTTATTAACTCCAAAAAGTTTCCAGAATTGCCAGCTAGCCCAGCTTCTTCATTTAAGTTCTCTCGGTGCCCTCGGAATGCAAGATCTTGTTTTGCCAAGAACATGATGCAGTCATAAATTCGTCTCAGTATTTCTTTCCACTTAGCAGTAGCATGTTTTATTTGCAACTGATGTGCATTATCTATTGTAGCATTCAACTGAAGGCGCATAGACAACTCTTTCCATTGTTCAAAGCATCGGGTATGATATGGACTGTTTTCATGTTCAGGTACTCTTGGATTCAGTTTCCTCCAGGCAAAAAATCCTTCTTCTTTTCCAAATGCACTGGAGATGTTGTTGAAGAGACGACAGCAAAAGCAATGCAAGCTACATTTTGAAGGTGAGAAGATTAGCTATGACCTTTCAACTTTTTCGCCATTTTCCAAAGTTTTGAAATACCAAACTTTTGACATTGACCTATTGTTTGAATCAGCTGGAAAGAGTCCATTCATGTTTTTCAAATGTGATGGTCCACGTTTAATGAGTTCGATTCTCAAATTGTCCGTCATTGGAACGGGCCAGTTGCCAGAATCGTTAAACAGACTCTGTGGGTGATGGGTGGGTGGGTGACTTTGTGATGTAGATGAGGGTTGATCCTGATTATTTGGGGATTCACTTGAAGTTGCCGCTTGAACATCTATCTTAAAGATATATCACATTGCGGTTGATCTCCTTGCTTCCCAGAAGGCACTGAAGGTGTGTCTGAGAATCCCATTAACTGATGAAATCGCTTAGCAGCACGCTTGCCTTCCTCCTCTTTTTTTTCGCAAAGATTCTTGTATGCAGCACCACTCAGTCTCTGTCGTTTGCTCATGTTTGCTAATTCAGTAGGGTATCTGCAAAATAAAACAACCATTAATTATTAACATCATCAAAGCTCAAAGAATGCAAAGCCTAACCTAAATAATAAGGGAAAGTCTGAAAAAATAGGGCTGGCAACCTTCCCGATGTGAAAATTTAACGCAACTATTTGTGGAAATAGTGGCATTGAGGTGGCATATATAGCATTTAATGATGATTTTTCATCAAAACCATGGATATTTTGTACACAAATAACGCGCGACAATGATGAGATATAATTTTTTGGAGGGTTTCATTTTAAAATATAAAAACCCAAAATTTTGCATACTGCGCCCGCCTGACAGTAATTTGCCGCTCGGGGCGGTCGCCCCTCTCGCCCCTCCCTTGATACGCCACTGCGTGCACTCTTTTGAAAGGTTTTAGTTGAAGATTTTGTTTAATTATGCGTCTCACACTAGTTTCTGATAATTGTAACTTTTTTGATATGCGAGCTGGTGTCATATGGTTCCTGGCTGGTTTTCCTGACTTAATATACATTCTTCGACGTCGTAGTGTCTTGTATGCGAACAGTTTTTGGTTGCTCACTTCCCTCTCTTCTTTTGATAGCCCGTCTCGTCAATTTTCTTTAGAAGCTTTCCCAAACCACCAAGAGTCTATCCCTTTTCTAGTCTATAATGCTTAATTACAATCTTATCTTCCTCTGAAAATGGCATATTCACTATATTTTATAACCCTGCGAAAAAATCGTATAATAAAATTTACAAAAGTGAAAATGGAAATATTTAATAATTCATTATTTTTGATAGCTTCGAACTGAAATTTGGTTTACAGGTAGATGTTTTATATATCTTTTACGTGTATAAGTTTCATACTGATTGTTTGAAAAATGTTGATTCTGTGGATGTCTTTAGAGTGAACCCTTTTTTTCGACAGACGGTGTGTGTGTGTATATATATATATATATATATATATATATGAGGAATGTGTGTACCGTACAAGATTAAGTGTGCGAAAGTAAATAACAAGCCCTTGCGGTTTACTTCTAGAGTAGGGGATATTATAAAGAGTAGAGATAGGGTTTATAGGCTACATAAGTGCGATAAAGACGATTTGTGGTTACGAAACAACTACATATCTCTAAGACATGAAGCGAAAAGCGTAATAAAAAAGTGCAAGCGCGATTTGAAATCTCCATAGCTCGTGACGGCAGAGAAAACCCCAAGCGATTCTTTCAATACGTCAATAGTAGGAATCCAGTAAAGATTGTCTTGGGGCCGTTAAAAAATGCTGACAGAGAGCTAGTTTCTGAAAACAAGCAAATGGCTACTCTGCTAAACAAATTTTTTACGTCAGTTTTTACAATAGAAGATATAATGAATATCCCTACAGTCATAGATATAATACCTTTTGACAATAGTAATACTTTAGATAATATTGTGGTTAGTGAAAGGAAGGTAATGCGCTATATTAATAAAATGAAAATGTACGTCAAGACTTAACACGCTTAGGGTACTAACAGGCACAAACTTTGGGCACCAGCAGGAAACAACATGACTCACATACAAACACTATATTCGCTCAGTTATGGACTATGCTAGCCCATGCTGGGCACCCATTATCTGCACCAACACCTCGCACCATTAAGGTAACACCAGAGAGATATTATAACCAAATACTCCACTCCATACCACGCCCCACAGACATCACACAGTACAGAAAACACATACCCACACACCTAACCCACAAACCACTGACACGACTCGGTCCGAATGCGATCCTAGGTGCGAAGCCACCACCCATTGACAGGTCAGAGACCAGCTTGAGCAGATCGGATCGAGTTAACTTAGTACGATTCCGATGTGGACATCACTCCAACTTACAGACATATAAACAGAGACTAGACAACTCCATAGACGACACCTGCCACCTGTGCCAGGACACACCACAAACAATTGAACACATTATGACAGACTGTACCGCTCTAGCACAACGAACACAACACAACATCACTAGTGCGCTGAACCTCTGGTCCACTCCGGAGAGGGCGATCGGTTACCTGCGTGCCTGCGGCTTGCTCGATCAGGGTGGACTGATCGGCTAACCAACAACAACAAAAATGAAAATGCGTAAATCATCGGGGCCGGATTCCATATATCCCATACAACTAAAAGAATTAAAAGAAAGCATTGTTGTGCCGCTAACAAAGATTTTTAATGCGTCTATTTCTGAGGGGTGCGTACCAGACAATTTGAAGTTATCAAATGTAACACCTATTTTGAAGAAAGGCGATAAAGGTGCGGCGGGAAATTATAGGCCAATCAGTTTAACGTCTGTTGGAGGTAAGTGTAATAACTTGGGGTTAGTGGCCCCGCTATGGAAAACTTATGAGTGGGTAGTTGGGAGGTAACGAAAATGGTTCACTGAGTAGGTAGGTAGTTAATCTAACAATTATTAAATTCCTTTTATGTCAATAACTGGGTGGATGAAACCAATTGGTTGCTCACCAGAGTTATTCTCCACACTAGTATTTATATACTGTGTGACAAGAGCGTGCTCGGTAATAGATATACATTACCGATCAACCAACCGAAGAAAAAACTAAGAGGACGCTGGTGGAAAAAGCCACGCGAAAAAGAGAACAAGAGAGAACGAAAACGAGGAACGGGGCGACAAGAAGGAACGAGAGAAGGGAGAAGAACAGACACCGAAAAAAGATCCCCACCAGCAAGTACGCTCTCGACAATTATACAGGAAGGAGAAAAGAGACTCTCTAATAACTAGCAGTAAGTGACTAATTGTGTTTTAACCCAGTTAGAAGTAAACTCATTAAATTAAGCTGGGTCAGACAACTTAGGCCTACATTGTGGCCTAAGACCTAGCATCAACTCATAGCTTAACAAAGGTGAAGGTAGATTGCCCTAACCTAATTTGGTGAGGAATCCTACTGTGGACCTCAATTTATCTGCCCGCTCTGGACCATTTCCGGAATCTCTAGGCTGACCCTTACAAGGCTAGACTTAATCTACTCTATAGTTAGACTGGAGATATTAGGGGTGGGTTAATTGGGGACCAAATCATACAGAGCATTTTTCACATTGGTGGTCCGTGTGTGGGGAATTTACAAACCTTAACTATTTAACAAAAATTGCAGAATTAGGCTAAATGGTCTAGCCTAAGCCTAACCTAATCAAACCTAATTAGGTCTACAACCTAGGGCCTAACTAGGAAACATTTACATTTAAGGAGTCTCATTCTCTTATAAGCTTAGACCTGAGTGACACATAAGTACTTGGGGGGGATTAAACCAAATTTAAAACTTGACTGTTTTGTCTGTGATCTCTCTTCTCTAGTAATTTCTTCTTGTCCTATATTTCATTACGATCCCCAGTTAAACAACATTAGTGAACAAGCATTTAAAATGCATACAACTCCAACCATCCAATTCTTCTTTTAAGGAAGAATCACTCAACAGATTTTTTCAACAGGCACATGCATTCCTTGCAATCTGTGTGTATATATATGTATATATACACTGTACTCTTTACATGTGCCACAAATACACTCAACCTATCTGAACATAAGCAAGGATTGCATGGGTTACTCAAAAGGGTCTTATGGCCTACTTTGGCCATAGCCCAAACACTGAACCTTGGTCTTATGGCCTACTTTGGCCATAGCCCAAACACTGAACCTTGGTCTTATGGCCTACTTGGGCCATGAGCCAAATACTGAACCTTGGCCATGGGCCAAACAACAACTGAACCTTGGTCTTATGGCTTACTGTGGCCATAGCCCAAACAATGAACCTTGGTCTTATGGCCTACTGTGGCCATGAGCCAAACAATAAAGGTCTTATGGCCTACCTTGGCCATGGGCCAAACAATAAGGGTCTTATGGCCTACCTTGGCCATGGGCCAAACATTAAATGTCTTATGGCCTACCTTGGCCATGAGCCAAACAATAAAGGTCTTATGGCCTACCTTGGCCATGGGCCAAACAACAATTGAACCTTGGTCTTATGGCTTACTGTGGCCATAGCCCAAACACTGAACCTTGGTCTTGTGGCTTACTGTGGCCATAGCCCAAACACTGAACCTTGGTCTTATGGCCTACTGTGGCCATAGCCCAAACACTGAACCTTGGTCTTGTGGCCTACTGTGGCCATAGCCCAAACACTGAACCTTGGTCTTGTGGCCTACTGTGGCCATAGCCCAAACACTGAACCTTGGTCTTGTGGCTTACTGTGGCCATAGCCCAAACAATGAGCCTTGGTCTTTTGGCCTACCTTGGCCATGGGCCAAACATTAAATGTCTTATGGCCTACCTTGGCCATGGGCTAAACATTAAATGTCTTATGGCCTACCTTGGCCATAGGGAAAACTATTACAAGGGTCTTATGGCCTCCCTTGACCAGAGACCAAACAATACAAAATAAGACCCAGACTATGGATAAACCAAAGACTGTTCGAAGAGACCAACTAGCTACAGCCAAACAGACAAAACTTGATACTGTAGAATCAAATGTGACCAACTGTAATACACGAACACCTACATTACAGAACTTTAATGTAACTGCTGCCTCAACTTACACACCACATTGCAAATTTTGTACAAGTGATAAACACAGTTTGAATGATTGCCTGATTGAGGGTCCTAATCTCATTTCTGACCTTGTGAAGATCTTACTGAGGTTCAGGTTAGATAAATATGCCGTACAAAGTGACATTTCAAAGGCATTTTTGAGAATAAATCTAAAAATGAATATGATAAGAACCAACTTAGGTTCTTATGGTTCAGGATCCATTTGATTTGAATAAAGGGTTCATAACCTATAGATTTAATGTTGTGTTGTTTGGAGCCAATTGCTCACCTAGCCTATTAGCATTGACAATTAGACATCATTTGAACCAGTTTAATAACTCTTTAACATTGAACTTCCTTAAGGAACATTTTTACGTAGACAATCTAATAGGCTCAACAACAACAAAATCTGAATTATCTGAAGTCTATGAACACTCTCAAAACATTATGCAACAAGGTAACTTTGAACTTAGAGAGTGGATTTCAAATGATGAGGATTTAAACAAAAAGATTTTAAAGGATAATAATGGTCTTACTGAGCCATCAGACAGAGTTAAAACTTTAGGTATGAACTGGTATTTGGATGCAACTTCTAACAGTCATGATTCAATCTGTACTAAAGGTTTTAAACTTGATGAGGAAGCAAATACTAAAAGACAAATATTATCAGAGGCTTCCAAAATTTTTGATCCCATGGGTCTATTCCTGCCTTCAACAATAAAATCAAAGATTCTCCTCCAAGAAATTTGGAGGACAAATGTTGGGTGGGATGATCCAATAACAAATGAAGATCAAAAATCTTGGAAGAAGTTAGCTGCTGATTTAACAAAAGTGCAGAACATTAAAATTCAAAGGTGCTGTGGGTTTAGGGATAAGCCCCAGAGACTTCATGTGTTTGCTGATGCAAGCACACAAGCTTATGGGTGCTGTGTATCTTGTAAGTCCTACAGAAAGTCATCTAATTTATGCAAAAGGGAAAGTTGCACCTCTCAAACCTACCCGAACCATACCTCAATTGGAACTATTGGCTGCTGCATTAGCCATTAAAACCATTTCATTGCTTAAGGATGCTTACCATGATGTGAACATAACTGATATCCACATCTGGCTTGACAGTCAGATTTGTCTTGCCTGGATACGGAATGATAGCATTAATAGTAAGAATATCTTTGTAAGAAATAGGCTAAAAGAAATAGCTGAAGCTAATGAAAGCCTACAAGTAAACTTTCACTATGTTCCAACTAAACAAAATCCAGCAGACTTTCTGACCAGAGGTTTATCCTACAAGTTGTTGAAGTCAAACAAAACTTGGTTCATGGGACCTAAGTGGCTCTGTAATACAGACCAATGGCCTGTGGAACAAGTTAACTTGACATTAAATTTAATCTTTTCAAATGAAAAGGTTGAACCAATCACTAATTATGAACAGTATTCTGATTTCAGCAAACTTGTCAGGGTCACAGCCTACTGTTTGAGGTTTGCTCACAACTGTTTAACTACAATAACAAACAGCTAAATAAAAACAATCATAATTATACAGAAGTTGCAACCAAGTACTGGATAGGCATGCACAACAAAAAGAGTACAATAAAGAGTTAGAATTCTTGACTAATGGGAAACAAACAAAAGAACCTGTACCATCAGTAGTTGTGGATCTAAATTTGTTCAGAGATGAGGAAGGCCTTCTAAGGTGTAAAGGGAGATTAGACAAATCAAAACTGTCATACAAAAGCAAACATCCAATCCTTTTACCTAGATTTAGCTATTTGACAACATTAATCATCAGAAACACACAATGATGTACATCATATGGGGGTACCACAGACACTAACTACATTAAGAAAAACTTATTGGATACCCAAGGGAAGGATCACTGTTAAAACAGTCCTGAGTGAGTGTGTCACATGTAGGCGTATTCATGCTAGGCCCTATAGGAAACCAAATCCTCCTGCTTTGCCAGAGGAGAGAGTTACTCTCAACAGACCCTTTGAGACTGTAGGCATTGACTATACAGGAGCATTGACTGTAGGGGTGGTTGACACTGAACAAAAAATGTACATTGTACTGTTTACATGTGCTGCCTCACGAGCTGTTTATCTGGATGTTGTGGAGGACCTTACAGCAGAATCTTTTGTTGCTGTCTTTAAGAGATTCTGTGCACGACATTCAGTACCCAAGACAGTTTGGACTGACAATGCTACATATTTCAAGGCTGGTGAACAAGTCATCACGACTTGTTAAGCAACGAACTCACACAATTATATATACAAAATTCAAACATAAAGTGGAAGTATATTCCGGTTGCCTCTCCTTGGTATGGTTCTATCTGGGAGAGGAATATACAAACAGTAAAGAATTGCTTGAAGAAAGCAATTGGTAAAAAACAGATACACTTATTTGAGTTGCTCACTCTCCTGGCTGAGATTGAGAACATCATCAACAATAGACCACTCACTTATGTGAGTGACAACATTAATGACCCGGAACCATTAACTCCAAATCATTTGATTCGGGGAGAACAAGTTAGTCTCCTGCCGGACTACAATATAGACTCTTCAGAAGACCCAAACTGGACTCAACGACACGATGAACTCCAGACTAAGTTACAACACTTAACTAGAGTTAAAGCTCATTTTATTAAACAGTGGAAAACTGAGTACTTGATGGGTCTAAGGGAGAGACATAAACAAATGACTAAGAAGGATTGGTCTGACACAATTAAGGTAGGGGACCTTGTTCTCATACATGACAGTACTCCAAGACAATACTGGCCTCTGGCTAGAGTTTTAGAACTCAGACCAGGGGCAGACGGGGTAACAAGAGTGGTCAAATTAAGGACTTCAACGGGTGACACAACAAGAGACATTTCTCTTTTGTACCCTTTAGAGTCTGGACCCAAAACAATGGACTTTGGAGAACCTTCTCCACTGACAGTAACAACTGGAGACACTGAACTTCCAGTAACTATTCCTTTGACAGTAGGAGTGGTAACGCATCCTACTACAACATTGACAGACACAAGACCTCAGCGACAAACAGCATTAAAGGCGCGACTAGTTTTACAACAAAAAATAGATGCTGGGGAATTGTAATTTTATCTTCTAACTTTCACTTTTTCTTTTCTTATGGTAAAGACCATAGACAGTTTCATCCTATGGATGTATATTTTCTCTTCTAATTAAATGCTACACTTCTCCATGAGAAGGTGAGGATAGGCACTGTTAATCAGATTAACAGGCATTTACAGTCAAATAGTTAGCTAGTCTACACTCAGACATAAAAATTGGTGACAATGACACCAAAATTTTTATCTCCCGGGGCCCCCAGTATATGGAAAACTGATGAGTGGGTAGTTGGGAGGTAACGAAAATGGTTCACTGAGTAGGTAGGTAGTTAATCTAACAATTATTAAATTCCTTTTATGTCAATAACTGGGTGGATGAAACCAATTGGTTGCTCACCAGAGTTATTCTCCACACTAGTATTTATATACTGTGTGACAAGAGCGTGCTCGGTAATAGATATACATTACCGATCAACCAACCGAAGAAAAAACCAAGAGACGCTGGTGGAAAAAGCCCGCGAAAAGGAGAACAAGGAGAACGAAAACGAGGAACGGGGCGACAGACGGAACGAGAGAAGGGAGAAGAACAGACACGAAAAAGATCCCCACCAGCAAGTACGCTCTTACAATTAAACAGAAGGAAAAGGGACTCTCTAATAACTAGCAGTAAGTGACTAATTGTGTTTTAACCCAGTTAGAAGTAAACTCATTAAATTAAGCTGGGTCAGACAACTTAGGCCTACATTGTGGCCTAAGACCTAGCATCAACTCATAGCTTAACAAAGGTGAAGGTAGATTGCCCTAACCTAATTTGGTGAGGAATCCTACTGTGGACCTCAATTTATCTGCCCGCTCTGGACCATTTCCGGAATCTCTAGGCTGACCCCTTACAGGCTAGACTTAATCTACTCTATAGTTAGACTGGAGATATTAGGGGTGGGTTAATTGGGGACCAATTCATACAGAGCATTTTTCACACCCGCCAAGTCACTAGGTTTCTAAACAACAACAAAGGCACTTACCGGTGCTTTGATTTAGATCTTCTTTAGGGCCTAGCATAGATTTCCAGCGTCCTACAAAGCGCCTACGTAACTCTCTAACTTTACTAATTTAGAAGCTATAGACATTACCTCTACACTTATGTACTGTTTAACAACTTCCTGCTTATTATCACACTTTAGCAACATCACCAAATTAAACTTAGCACCAACGATTTAGTCAGATATGAATAACCATGCTGTTAGTCCAGCCCAAACAAACGAACAGACCGCGTTCCGCTGTTTATTCTTTTGTGTTGCCATTCAGCTCTCTTTTAGTGACTTTTCCACTTAGTGACTTTTAGACTATACTCACACACACACACACACACACACACACACACACACACACGTCACCTCAGTAAGCTACTGGAATCAATAATTAGGGATCGTACAGTCAAACACTTGGAATTGCATAATTTGATTAGAAATACGCAGCACGGTTTTAGGCGAAACAAATCTTGCTTAACCAATCTTTTAGAATTTTTTCAAAGCGTGGTTGAAGTTCACGATAGTCATAGGGTGGTAGATGTAGTGTACAGTAAACCCTCGCTATTCGCGGCATCACCATTCGCGGCTTCAATTATTCGCAGTCACTGCTTCAAGGCCGCCGACGGAGGAGAAGGAACGAGCACCACTCCCGAATCAAGCTTTGTAGCTAGTAAATGCTGGTTTGAAAGATTCAAAAAACGTTTTTCGCTGCACAATGTCAAGATTTCAGGGGTATAAGCCTGAACAGGTCTTTAACGCCGATGAGACTGCCCTTTTTTGGAAGAAATTGCCATCACGCACTTACATTAGTCAGGAGGAGCGTCATGCATCGGGATTCAAAGCCGCAAAAGATCGTGTAACTCTTCTCTTTTGTGCCAATGCTGCAGGTCACACGGTGAAGCCTGGCTTAATTCATAAGGCAGCCCGCCCGCGAGCACTAAAAGGCAAGGATATGAACCACCTTCCTCTACATTAGGCACAAAATCAATGGAGTATGGCGTATTCGCGGATTTCCCTTATTCGCGGCGTGAGTGGAACGCATCTACCGCGAATAATGGGGGTTTACTGTATTTAGATTTTCAAAAAGCGTTTGACACCGTACCGCACAAAAGACTCATTGAATACACTGAGACTCATGGAATCAGGGGTGTAGTAATAAATTGGATAGAAGCGTGGTTGCGAGATAGGAAACAGAGGGTGGTCGTTGATGGAGCGGAGTCGTGTTGGGCTAATGTAGCGAGCGGCGTTCCTCAGGGTTCTGTATCGGGCCCCTTGCTTTTGCTTATATATATTAACGATTTAGCTGCCAGCCTAGTCAGTACAGTTTCAAAGTTTGCGGATGACACGAAGTTGAGTGGTAGAGTAATTAATGATGAAGATAGAGGTAAAATCCAGGAAGATTTGAACAAAATCGTTGATTGGTCAGTCGTATGGTAAATAAGATTTAACGTTGATAAGTGCAAAATTTTACATATAGGTTCGCGTAACGGTAATTTTGCGTATAGTATGTCAGGGAAGGAGTTGGCAAGCATAGAACAGGAAAAAGATTTAGGAGTTATCGTCACCGGTGATTTGAAAGTGGCGAAACAAAGTACAGCAGCGTTCATAGGCGTATGGGATGGCACTTTACTGGGAAAGCGGAAAAAATTTGCCCTGAAAATTTTCAGGGTGCCCTGATTTCCACATGAGCACTATGTGTAGCATAAAATAACACAAAGGTTAGAATATGAGTAACATATATTAAAGCCTTTTTTATGTAAAAAAACATTATAATTTACAAAAATAAAATAAAATTGTGCTACAACATTTCTAAATGACAAGCAAAATTACGGCATTGCAGTTGATATAGAATTCAGTAAGACCTCAATTTACGTTTTAATTATTAACTACAGGTATAGTAGGGTGTCCCACTTATGACCTTTTTTTTCAGATCCATTGAACATACCTTTTTTCCTGTTAGAAATGGTTCACTTTTACTAAATATATCAAAAAAAGATTCAATTTAACAATTTTGGGGTCCCCGACCTACCCTCGAAAATGGCCCCCCCTCCCTGGAAATGCTAGAAATACCCAGTTTTTGTACTGTAATCAACCTAAATGAACAAGATTTTTGTCAAATATCAACATATTTGATATCAAAAGAAAGGTAATTTGAAGCTTTATTCAGTAAGGTACAAGAAACAGTAGCAGGTTGTTACCGCCCCCCTTAGAGCATCATCCCAATGCAGCTCTGCGGCGATGGGCCTCGAAAGGATAAGAGGAGTAAGAACTTTATTCATCTTATCGAATCGAAGTGGGAACAACTTCGTTAACATTAGGTTAAAATTATATAAATTAAAATACTTTAAGCTTTTGACAATGTTAACAAAGCCCCATCGTTTTTTTTTATTTATTTCTCAAAAATAACACAAAAAAAGATCTTTACCAATAACAAGAAAATAAAGGTTAAAACAAAAGAAAGTAATCTTAGGAACCTTTTGCACTTAAAGCAATGAACAAACTTTTATCCGCTTGAAACAAAGCTTAAAATAAAAAACAAAAACAAATAATCTTAGTTACATTTTAACCTCAGAGCAGTGACCAAATTTTTCTTCGTCATGTTTGGGATTGCATGTCTATTTTGTTCAACGACTTGCAAAAGTTGTTGAAACTCACTTTCATCCTTACAATCAGAGCTGGGCAGTATTTAAATACATTTGTATTTAAATACATATTTAAATACATTTGTGTATTTAGAACTGTATTTATAAATACATTGTTTTTCATGTATTTAAATATAGTATTTAAATACTTTAATGAGTATTTAAATACAATGTATTTAAATACTCAAAATATAAAAATGTAAATACTTTTACTGGTTTAATACACGTTCTGTACTAGCACAGTACGACGCGTCGAAGGTGTAGTACAGCATGATTCATGTTTCAACGTGTCAGTTCAATCAGTTGTGTGCCACTCTTAGTCGAAAGCGGTTGATTTCTGTATCGTGTGCGTGTCATGGCTTAGTGAATTAGTGAATGCATATGTTAAAATTTGTATGTATGTAAAATGTATTTACAAATGTATTTAAATACAATTGATGTATTTTGTATTTAGTATCTAAATACATTCGTAAAATGTATTTAGTATTTAGTATTTAAATATATTTCTCCCATGTATTTAGTATTTAGTATTTAAATACATTCAATGTATTTATTGCCCAGCTCTGCTTACAATGCCCATGAAAATCTTCCATGAGCTTGACGCCACGCTCTGCCGTGCTATTTACTACTTTGGCAGAAGAAATAAGGCCCCTCATTCTTTTAAAATCGTCATCTTCTTCCCATAATGATATGGGTTTTTTAATCCATTCCCTAGATGAGTTGAGAAGTCTGAATAGGTACCAAGATCTTGGACCTATGAAGCGATGAAGTCTGACACTCTGCTTCAGAATAGGGAAGATAGGCTGATTTGGTGTGAACTCTTGAGGAGGATCATATTTTGTTAATTCTTTGGCCATCTTAACCTTTTCTTCATTATTAACAGAGCCAAACAAAGCCATGGGGACGAGCTCTTCAGTCAAGTACCAATAATGACCTCGAAATATGGCTAGGACAAATTCGGCAACCTCATTGTCTATTGTTTTGTATTTTATTAATTCATTGTAGAATCTAAGATCATTTACAGGAGCGTCGGATGATTTAGTACAGGACAACCAATATTTTCCATAAAAAACGGATGTAAACTGACAAAATCTTTCAAGTTTTTGAATAGTGACATCATCGTAGCCAGCTTGGTGAGAGAAGGCATACATTTTATTGGTGTAAAGGATTGAAGCCATCCATCTTGCATGATGGAAGGCTCCTGGCTTAATCCACTGAATTCTTCTGGAAGGCACTTCATTCAGAATGAGGAGAATTGTCTCTGCCAATTCTCTATAGTCATCGCGAGGAAGGGAACTCTTTTAGTTAAGAATATCATTCATGAAACTGATGCTGGATTCTCTCATATCTCTCAAATACCTATCTTTTATTTCAAGGTGTCTGTGAGGCAGTTTAGTGTCAATATTTTTCCAAACACTTTTTCTAAAGTTCTAGAAGGCTTCATTTTCAGGTGAAATAGTTTTGTCAAATATTCTGATGTAGACAGAAGCCAAAATCCTCTCAGAAATATGATGACGGCATGTCATCCACAGTAATTTTTTTCCAAGAAATTCTTCCACCTTTTGGCATGCACCTTTTTTCCATCCGGTGTTTGAGGCAGTTGTATCAAATACTAGCCCATACACATTACACATTGTCTTCTAGCTTCCATTCTGAGATGGTTTCAAAGACGCTTGTTGTCTGAGCCGATCTGGTACTGGCTTTAATTTTTGCTACAGAAAGTAATTTCTCAAAATCATTTTCCCCAGTAACTAGTATACTGCCAATCTTTCCTCCTTTCCACCTGATAAATTACAGATCATTTTGCTATCCCAATGGATCAGAACATACTGAGGAGGAACGAAATCACCCTGGATGTACTGCCACGTTCTTTTTCCTTGATATTGTAGCTGCTCGAGCTGAAGTATTTTTGGATATGCTCATTTCTTCTATGTTTTTGCCACACTCTGCGGCGACAACTGATGCAAAAACTGTACGTTGCCTTATGGAGAGTCCAAGACGATCTGCTGTGTTTGATACTAGTGTTGATTGAAGCAAACTACTTGGTCTTGGTTTTGATGGGCCTGGCTGGGGTTCTGGAGAATATTCTTCACCCGAAGAATTATCTGTGTCATCACTCTCAGTGATGGTTGGATTGCCTGATCTCTTTTCCAATGCTTTTCGTTCAGCTTCTTTCATCTGTCACTTTCTTCCTTCATTGTTATTTTTTTTATTTTATTGGGTTCAGAATCCCAGCTGAGCCCTGAACGGCCAAGCTCTGAAGGGCCAGTTTAACCTACAGCCCAAGTTAAGCTAGACTAAAAACTTACGGACTTGGAGGTCCTATTAGGTCCTACCTCAGGGTTGCTGACTCGATGTGGGCCTACCTTAGGCCTCAGTTGCATGAATTTAAGATAAAAAACAAAAGGGGCACTATTTATGGTCTTCTTTCTAAACCTTGCAACAACAACACAACCTGCACTATTGCACGATGCAACAATCTTGTATCTAAACAACCAAACTGAATTGCAAGAGAGCTCTCTATAAGACCACGTCCTGTACGTGCCGCATTCAACAAACTAGTAGGAAGGACGCGCAGCGCCCCAAAAAAATGATGCCACGAGAGCCCAAAAATGCTAGCTCTAAATTAAGTGATTTTTTCACTAACCTTACAATTATGAGATGGATATATATACACCTTAACTTAATATATACAAGCAATGCTGCTTCAATCAGCTTAGTCATCATATCGCCTTGGGACAACAATGGCTCTTCCTCTTCTAGACTTTCTAACACTCCCCACCGAAGAGGCATTGTTGTCATTACCTTCTGCAAGTTTAGCCAAGCCTTCTCCATGAGGCTGTAACTCAAATGGGGTCAGTCCCAGAATAGGCACCTGATGTACCTCAATCCCAGATGAAGGACCTGCGTTCAACCTCAATCCCAGAATAGGCACCTTGCAAGGAATTAAATAAAAAAAACCTGATGATTACAAAATTTATTGTTTATACAAAGTTTATTACAAATGTAATAAAGGCAAAGTTATAAAAGGTTTAAAGTGGTTTAATGAATAAAGAAAAATATTAAATGTGAAAATCAGGTAAAAATCAAACTGGTAAGAATAGCAAAACTAACCAAAAAAGCAGAAGATATAGCAAAAGATTAGGTTAGGTTAGGTTAGGTTAGGTTAGGTTAGGTTAGAGTTGATTTTTTCAAATATTGATAAAAACAATGAAATTATATCTCTAAAAACTGTTTATATTTTTTTCTCCTCAATCCCAGATTAAGCACCTGTGTTTTGCCTCAATCCCAGATTAAGCACCTAAAAATGATTTCAGGTGCCCATTCTGGGATTGATCCCTCAAATGTTTCATCTTGACTATCCGTGTTTTTGCTGATTTCTAAAGCATAGAGTTTTTGTATAAGTCTCTTTAATTTTCCTCCTGAAGTCTTTACCAGTGCAGACCTAACTAAATTGTCTTTGCCAACAAACAACTCTTCAATTATGCCAAGCTTCCAGCATTGCCTTGGTCTTTCATCCCCAATCATTACCACTTCTCCAACCTTGATACAATTTGCATTGGAGCCCTTTACATTGCCTGATGGGTAATAATTGAGTTCTGTCAAGTATTCCATCTGCCACCTCTTCCATAACTGATCTTGTAGCTCTTCAAGGTACTTGAACCTTCTCGTTAACTTTCCTTGAGTGCTCTGGATAGGCTGTAAGTCTTCTGGCAAACTGGGGCTTGATGTTAATCGTTTACCACAAAGAAAATGATTTGGTGTCAATGGCTCTGCATCCTGCATACTGTTATAAACAAAGGTGATAGGCCAACTGTTCACCATTGCTTCTACTTCACACAAAACAGTGCAGAATTTTTCTTTGCTCAAATGAGCATTAGCTAAAAGTTTCTTTAATGGACACTTTACACTTCTCACTAGCCTTTCCCAAAATCCTCCCCACCATGGTGCTCTCTCAACATTAAACTCCCACTGTACCCCATTGTGTGAAAAGTAGGATTGGAATCCCTCCTCTTTCAGCGAGGACCAAACTTCTTGGAGTTCCTTTGCAACCCTTTTGAAGGTTTTTGCATTATCCGATATGATTTTATTTGGGAAACCCCTTCTGTTCACAAACCTTTTAAAGGCCAAAAGAAATACATCACTACTTAAGTTGCTTACCAACTCCAAATGGATTGCTCTGGTGTAGCACATGTGAAAAGACATATATAACCTTTGTTAGACTCCCCTTGCTCATTCACATAGACTGGACTTGAGAAATCTACTCCCACGACATCAAATGGGGCAGTATAGACACACCGTTCTCTTGGAAGTGGAGCCACCTCTTCATAATAAGGTTTTGCACTCCAACGCTTGCAAACCACACATTTATGCAAGACCTTTTTTACTACTTGTCTAATTTTGGGAATCCAAAACTGTTGTCTGATCTCTATTATCACTTCTCTAACTCCAGCATGTAACAACTTATGATGAGTATCCAGGATCAAAAGTTCCACAAAGTGCCCCCCAGAAGGTAGCAAAATTGGATGTCTTTTCTCCTCTGGAAGCCCAGAAAACTGTAGTCTACCTCCTACTCTCAATAAATCCTGATCCAAACACACATCCAAACCCTTGAGAGCAGAATGTGTTGGTAGAACCTGTAATCGACGGCTGGTGAGCAATTCCCTCTCTTCACCAAATTTTTCTTTCTGCACATATACCACCCAGTATTGCCTGGCTTGCTGAATCTCCTTACTGTTCAGAATACCTTCCCTTCTTGTTTCTCCCTTAATGTTGTTTGTAAATCTATATACCCATGCTGTCACTCTTAACAACCTTTTCAGACTGCTAATATCCTCAAGCCTCAATATGGGGTCCTGCTGCATAACTTGACAACTGTTCACAGTGCATTTTCTCATTTCACTCACCTATTCTTCTTGAACCTGGCATTCAACTACAATAGGCTGATTAGAAGGCCAGTTTTCACTTCCAAGTTTTAGCCACTCTGGCCCATTCCACCACAAACTTGACTGTGCAAGATCTTTCACTGAAATTCCTCGTGTTGGTAAATCAGCTGGGTTTTGGGTGCCTGGACAATGCTTCCATTGCTTGGGATCTGTGTGTGCTTGAATTTCCTGCACCCTATTGGCAACAAATGGTTTCCATTTCCTTGCCTGGCTTCTTAACCAGTGCCAAACTATAGTGGAGTCTGTCCAATAATAGCTTGGAATTTCATAGAGGACCAAAGACTTTTGCACTGTAACTGCAAGCCGACTAGCAATAACTGCACCCATCAATTCCAACCTTGGAATAGAAAGCCTTTTCAAAGGTGCTACTCTGCTCTTTGCAGGAACCAACCTGCAACTTACTTCCTCTTTGAATGTGCCTCTTATATAAATACAAGTTGCATAGGCTTCCTCACTTCCATCACAAAAGATGTGTAGCTCCAAATTGTCTGGACTATTGTTCAACTCTCCAAAGTACCATCTTGGGATTTTAATGTCTACAAGATGTGCCAATTCTTTGAACCAATATTTCCACCTTACCACCATATGATCAGATAACTCTTGGTCCCAACCAAGTCCAATTTCCCAGAGGCTCTGAAACCAAATTTTTTACTTTATCACAAATGGAGCCAGGAATCCAAGAGGATCAAAGACCTTTGAAGCCAAACTAAGAGCTGTACGTTTTATCCACCTTGTCTCATTCTCAGCCAGCTCTACTAAAGATTTCCCATTGAAGGTAAACAAATCCTCTCCATGCTGCCAAAGAATGCTTA
This sequence comes from Bathynomus jamesi, assembly GCA_023014485.1. Classification (NCBI taxonomy): domain Eukaryota; kingdom Metazoa; phylum Arthropoda; class Malacostraca; order Isopoda; family Cirolanidae; genus Bathynomus; species Bathynomus jamesi. The sequence goes on from JAJOZX010002005.1 coordinate 204,450, forward strand.
GCACTTTTGCGTCTATTGCCCACAACTCCTTAATACCAGAATCCTCAATACTTTCTGCTGCATCAGGTACTACACAGGACTGACTCATAACCTGTTGTAATTGAGAATGATTGGTCTGCTATTTTCTAAGCTCCATGCCAGCCTCCCTCATTATAGCTCTAGCCTGCATGAATATCTGTTTAGCCATTTCTGTATTATCCAGGGAACACAGCAAATCATCAACATAAAAATGTTTCCTTATGTGTTCAATAGTATTAGGATAGACTTCAGAATATTTCTTAAAATGGTACTGCGTAGTAGCTGCCAACAGAAATGGACTAGAGCTGAGGCCAAACAACACTGACTTCATTCTATATGCTTGAACCTTAGGTTCATTTTTCAACAAGTCTTTCGTATCCACCCACAGATACCTTACTGCATCTTTGTCCTCTGGTTTTAACTTTATCTGCAAAAAGGCTTGCTTCACATCTGCAGTCAATGCTATTCTACCAAACCTGAATATCAGTAACAAGGAAAATAAATCTGCATTTAAATTTAGCCCAGCATCCAAACAGTCATTCAAGGACACACCACCTTTGTCCTTGGCTGAGCCATTAAAAACTACCCTCAGTTTGGTCGTAGTTTTGTCTCGCCGTACCACTGCATGGTGTGGCAGGTAATGTGCCTCCTGGCTCACCAGCTCACCTTGCACCCTTTCAGCATAGCCCTCCTTTACATAGCTTAAGATGGCCTCATTGTATTCAATTAACAACTCATTTTTTCTTAGCCTGTACAATGAAGTCTCCAACCTCCGATTAGCTAGCTGAAGGTTTGAACTGGGTTTGCAAGAATCCTTCCAAGGGAGGCCAACTTCATAGCAACCATCTCTAAACCCAATCCCTTTTTCAAATTGCTCTAAAACATCACTGTTCACTATACTCACCTGCTTCTCCTGTTTGTTCTTTATGCCAATGGATTCAAGTTCCCAAAAGGCTTTCAAATGCCTTTCCAAACCATGGCTGTTCTCCTCAATCTTAACAAAAAGGGCTTTAACCTCCATTTCATTGCAATAGCTACCATGTAGCATCCAGCCTAGCTTACTTTCAATAGTACCGGGCCTCGAGATGTGCGGACAATATTACGAGTGATGAAGTCCCAATAATAGTCAGCTCCAATCAAACGACTAATATCTTCTGTTCCTTCAAACTTATTATTGCCCAAATTAATTCCTTTAACTTGCAATTCTTGGACACATGCCATATCTAAACAAGTAGTGACTGGAGCACAAAGTTTCTCAATCTCTACAGCTTAGACCTTGATAGTGGGACTTTGTGGTAACAACCCCTTAACCAGAACTTCTACCTTCTTTACTTTGGTTCGGTTTTGAACGGAACCCCCAAACCCAGAAATTCTTAAATTTTCCCTCTTAAGTTCTTTAAACTTCAATTTTCTGGAAATTCTGGTCTTAATAAAGTTACACTGGCTACCACTATCAAACAACACTCTTACAGTAGCTTCTCCATCATTCCCAATTAATAATGCTGCAGCTGTTTGCAATAATCCCCCTTTACTTTTACTCCCTTTCATAGCAGTGGCATGTCACTGATGTCTCTACTTCTAGGGTAGGCCTACTAGTAGTGTTTTCACACAATAATGGCTGATGCCGGCCATGGCATTTTTTGTACAAAATTTTAAACTTACAAAACCTTGCTCTGTGACCTTTCAAAAAACATTTAAAACATGCTGTGGACTTAGTTACCCTGTCCTTTCTCTCCTCAAAAGGTAAAGCCTCAGCCACCTCACATTTATATGACTTGTGGTTGCCTTCGCAAAATATGCATTCCTTGATTCCCTTTAATTTATTCTCAGAGGTTGCATGTAGAGCTGACACTGTACCTGGGCTATTCCTTTATGTAGAAACTTTGGTGCTGTGCCTGCCTTTGTCCCCTTGTTTAACATCCCACCGTGCAAACTCATTTCCCTCTCGTCTTGCTAATTATGTGCCTAAAAGACTTAACATCTGCTGAAGGGGGATGTACACATGTTCTGTAGAGTGTCCCCTACTTAATTCAAGCAAAATTGAGCTAGGCAATTTAGACTCCAGTATAGTGACCAACATTATACCATACCTTTCCATTCCTCCACCCAAGTTGTCCAGGGACCTAGTTCTAACTTCAAATTCATCAGATAACTGTCGTAACTCCTTGCCACTATTGGGATTATTAACAGGAGGTATAGCTAAAAGTTCGCGGAGGTGGCTTTCAATTAAGATCTCTGGCTTACCAAACCGTTTCTTTAATATATCCCAAACCACATTATAATTAACCTCTGTTAATGCTAATCCTGCTATTGTCTTTGCTGCCTTCCCTTCCAAGAGGGACTGCAAATAATTAAACTTCTCCACCGCGCTTTACACTTGACTAGAATGAACTGCTGATTCAAAACTGTCTGCCCATTCTTGCCATTCCTGAACACTCCCAGAAAATGTTTTGAGTACAAGCCTCGGTATTTGAACTGCAGATCTATTAACCTTAACTTCACAAACACCATTTGTTGAGGGTTGTGTCTTATTATTAGACCTGGTCTCTAACTGTACTGAACTGCTAAACTCTTTTGCTCTGTGGCATACTTTAATTATATCATGGATAATCTCTTTAAAGTAAATTATGTTATTTTCTATTTCATCCTCTTCTAGAAGAGCCTCAAATTAACATTTACTTCGCTTAAAGCAACCGTTTTATTTTCTAATATGGAAAGCTGCGCAGTCACTAAGCTTAAATCCTCTTGCTCTATGGCAGAATCTATAGTGGCAATGACCTTTGTAATTAGACCTTTGTAGGCGCTTCTCCTTTTTTTAAACTTGTTCAATTCAGCTGCAATCATCTTCAATGCAAACAACAATTGGGCTCAATGCCAAATAAGCTGAATTGGCAAAAATATTTAACCAAACTGATCAAATTCAAATTTTGTTTTTTTCAAATAAACTGAATTGCTTGGTTGGGGTTATTGACCAGCCACCAGTATTGAATACCAAATTTTCCACCCAAGTAACTGGCGCACTGAAGTCTGCAACCTTCGTCTCCGAATAATAAACCAAAATTAACCAAACCGATAAAAATGTAGGCCCAAAACAACGACAGACGAGTGGCCAAGTTTCGCAATTGGGCGACCAAACTTTCTACCCTGGGACCTTAACTCTCAATTATGCTCAACCCGTCTAGGCCTAAGTTGGGCTACAATTTGCACAATCAGAACTTTGCCGGAAAATAGTTACTGACTCAGTCTTGGGCATGAATCCGGTTCCGAAGGACCATGTTATTTTTTTTTCATTTTATTTTATTGGGTTTAGAATCCCAGCTGAGCCATGAACGGCCAAGCTCTGAAGGGCCAGTTCAACCTACAGCCCAATTTAAGCTAGACTAAAAACTTACGGACTTGGAGGTCCTATTAGGTCCTACCTCAGTGTTGTTGACTCAATGTGGGCCTACCTTAGGCCTCAGTTGCATAAAATTAAGATAAAAAACAAAAGGCGCACTATTTATGGTCTTCCTCCTAAACCTTGCAACAACAACACAACCTGCACCATTGCACGATGCAACAATCTTGTATCTAAACAACCAAACTGAATTGCAAGAGAGCTCTCTATAAGACCACGCCCTGTAAGTGCCGCACTCAACAAACGAATAGGAAGGACGCGCAGCGCCCCAAAAAAATGATGCCACACGAGAGCCCAAACAATGATGCCACAAGAGTCCAAAAATGCTAGCTCTAAATTAAGTGAATTTTTCACTAACCTTACAATTATGAGATGGATATATATACACCTTAACTTAATATATACAAGCAATGCTGCATCAATCAGCTTAGTCATCATATCGTATTGGGACAACAATGGCTCTTCCTCTTCTAGATTTTCTAACATTCATCGAAATCGAATCTTACTTCTTTCCTTTGCACTTTTGACGCATAAGCTTTATCTAAAGGACCAAGACACATTTTCTTCTCCCCTCTTTGGTCTTCTAGGAAATTTATGTCCTCTTTAATTTGTTCCTGAGTTCTTAGGGAATCCGTTCTAATCTCATGAAATACGCTTTGTGTAGAAATATCAAACAGATCATTCAACTGACCCAAGTAACTTTGTTTTTTGGTTTCATAACATTTAACTTTTTTGCTCTTTATTATTGTTTCATGTAATTTTATCAAGTTTAGTAATATGGTTCGTGGGGTTTTATGTCTTACGACATTCTTTGATGGAATGCCCGCCTTTTTCCAAATTGTTTGAACTTTTTTCAAAACATTCAAAATGTTTTCCTCTTTGGAAATATTAGGGCCTTGCATTTGTTTCCTTCTGAGGTAGAAAAAATGCTTCAAAACGTCTCCTTTTGATGGCAGCATGCATCCCTTTTGGCCACTTAAATCATCCTTTAATGCACCAAGCAAAGAGTCGAAGTTTGTTGGATTGTTTCTTAATACAGCTTTATTTTTTTTTATTCTTACAATACCTCATAATTAAACATATTTTATTATCTAAATACCTGAAAAAAATCACAAAATGGTTAATTCTACAATAAACTCTTGCTATTGCATCTTTCTTAGCTAAAATAAAAAAAGTCCCTTTCTTAGTTGAGGATTTGAGCCCCACTAACCTGATCAAATGCCTTTTACTGTACCTTATCCCATAACATATCGAAATTGAGTCTTTTTCTGATATATTTAGTATAAGTGGACCATTTCTAATAGGAAAAAAGCTATGTTCAATAAATCTGAAAAAAAAAAGCCAAAAGTGGGGCACAATAGGTTGATTACAATACAAAAAAATTGGTATTTCTAGCATTTTCAGGGGTAGGTCGGGGACCCCAAAATTGTTAAATTGAATCTTTTTTTGATATATTTAGTGAAAGTGACCCATTTCTAACAGCAAAAAAGGTATGTTAAATGGATATGAAAAAAAGGTCATAAGTGGGGCTGCTAAAGTATAGCAGCAAGTAATTAATTCACCTAAAGAAGTAAAAAAAAAAAAAGCCAACGGAATGTCAGGAAAAATCTGCACTGAAAATTTCAGTATTTGCCCTGTATGGAAAAACTATATATGCTTACAACATGGTATCGCATGTGGTACCTTTACTTTTTAATTAAATATAAATTATTAATTATTAATTAATTGAATTAAATATCTATACAAAATTGCCTCGGGATTGGCGACAGAGCCTATTGGGAATGAAATAATTGTCATACATACATAGTGTTAGAAAATCTAGAAGAGGAAGAACCATTGTTGTCCCAAGGCGATATGATGACTAAGCTGATTGATGCAGCATTGCTTGTATATATTAAGTTAAGGTGTATATATATTCATCTCATAATTGTAAGGTTAGTGAAAAATTCACTTAATTTAGAGCTAGCATTTTTGGGCTCTTGTGGCATCATTGTTTGGGCACTCTTGTGGCACAATTTTTTGGGGCGCTGCGCGTCTTTTCTACTCGTTTGTGAAATGCGGTACTTACAGGGTGTGGTCTTTTGAGAGCTCTCTTGCAATTCAGTTTGGTTGTTTAGATACAATATTGTTGCATCGTGCAATAGTGCAGGTTGTGTTGTTGTTGCAAGGTTTAGAAAGAAGACCATAAATAGTGCCCCTTTTGTTTTTTATCTTAAAATCATGCAACTGAGGCCTAAGGTAGGCCCACAGCGAGTCAGCAACCCTGAGGCAGGACCTAATAGGACCTCCAAGTCCGTAAGTTTTTAATCTAGCTTAACTTGGGCTGTAGGTTGAACTGGCCCTTCAGAGCTTGGCCGTTCACGGCTCAGCTGGGATTTTGAACCCAATAAAAAAATAATAACATGGTCCTTCAGAACCGGATTCTAGCCCAAGACTGAGTCAGTGACTATTTTTCGGCAAAGTTCTGATTGTGCAAATTGTAGCCCAGGTTAGGCCTAGACGGGTTGAGCATAATTGAGTTAAGGTCCCAGGGTAGAAAGTTTAGTCGCCCAATTGCGAAACTTGACCACTCGTCTGTCGTTGTTTTGGGCCTACATTTTTACCGGTTTGGTTAATTTTGGTTTATTATTCGTAGGTGAAGGTTGCAGACTTCGGTGCGCCAGTTACTTTGGTGGAAAATTTGGTATTTCATACTAGTGGTTGGTCAGTACCCCAACCAAGCAATTCAGTTTATTTGAAAAAAGCAAAATTTGCGTTTGATCAGTTTGGTTAAGTATTTTTGCCAATTCAGCTTATTTGGCATTGAGCCCAATTGTTGTTTGCATTGAAGATGAGTGCAGCTGAATTGAACAAGTTTAAAAAAAGGAGAAGCGCCTACAAAGGTCTAATTACAAAAGTCATTGCCACTATAGATTCTGCCATAGAGCAAGAGGATTTACGCTTAGTGACCACAGCTTTCCATATTAGAAAATAAAAAGGTTGCTTTAAGCGAAGTAAATGTTAAAATTGAGGCTCTTCTAGAAGAGGATGAAATAGAAAATAACATAATTTACTTTAAAGAGATTATTCATGATATAATTAAAGTATGCCAGAGAGCAAAAGAGTTTAGCAGTTCAGTACAGTTAGAGACCAGATCTAATAATAAGACACAACCCTCAACAAATGGTGTTTGTGAAGTTAAGGTTAACAGATCTGCAGTTCAAATACCGAGGCTTGTACTCAAAACATTTTCTGGGAGTATTCAGGAATGGCAAGAATGGGCAGACAGTTTTGAATCAGCAGTTCATTCTAGTCAAGTGTAAAGCGCGGTGGAGAAGTTTAATTATTTGCAGTCCCTCTTGGAAGGGAAGGCAGCAAAGACAATAGCAGGATTAGCATTAACAGAGGTTAATTATAATGTGGTTTGGGATATATTAAAGAAACGGTTTGGTAAGCCAGAGATCTTAATTAAAAGCCACCTCCGCGAACTTTTAGCTATACCTCCTGTTAATAATCCCAATAGTGTCAAGGAGTTACGACAGTTATCTGATGAATTTGAAGTTAGAACTAGGTCCCTGGACAACTTGGGTGGAGGAATGGAAAGGTATGGTATAATGTTGGTCACTATACTGGAGTCTAAATTGCCTAGCTCAATTTTGCTTGAATTAAGTAGGGGACACTCTACAGAACATGTGTACATCCCCCTTCAGCAGATGTTAAGTCTTTTAGGCACATAATTAGCAAGACGAGAGGGAATTGAGTTTGCACAGTGGGATGTTAAACAAGGGGACAAAGGCAGGCACAGCACCAAAGTTTCTACATAAAGGAATAGCCCAGGTACTGTTAGAAAATCTAGAAGAGGAAGAACCATTGTTGTCCCAAGGCGATATGATGACTAAGCTGATTGATGCAGCATTGCTTGTATATATTAAGTTAAGGTGTATATATATCCATCTCATAATTGTAAGGTTAGTGAAAAATTAACTTAATTTAGAGCTAGCATTTTTGAGCTCTTGTGGCATCATTGTTTGGTCACACTGTTGGCATCATTTTGGGGCGCTGCGCGTTCTTTCTACTCGTTTGTGGGATGTCGTACGTACAGGGTGTAGTCTTGTAGAGAGCTCTCTTGCAATTCAGTTTGGTTGTTTAGATACAAGATTGTTGCACCGGGCAATAGTCCAGGTTGCGTTGTTGTTGCAAGGTTGAGAAAGAAGACCAAAAATAGTACCCCTTTTGTTTACATTAAAATTCATGTAACTATGGTCTAAGGTAGGCCCGCATCGAGTCAGCAACCCTGAGGTTACCCTGAGGTAGGACCTAATAGGATCTCAAATCCGTAAGTTTTAATTTAGCTTAACTTGGGCTTTAGGTAGAACTGGCCCTTTAGAATTTGGCCGTTCACGGCTCAGCTGGGATTTTGAACCCGACAAATAAATAAAAATAACATGGTCCTTCAGAACCGGATTCTACCCCAAGACTGAGTCAGTGACTATTTTTCGGCAAAGTTCTGATTGTGCAAATTGTAGCCCAAGTTAGGCCTAGACGGGTTGAGTATTATTGAATTAAGGTCCCAGGGTAGAAAGTTTGGTAGCCCAATTGCGAAACTTGGCCAGTCGTCTGTCGTTGTTTTGGCCTACATTTTACCGGTTTGGTTAATTTTGGGTTATTATTGAATTAAGGTCCCAGGGTAAAAAGTTTGGTAGCCCAATTGCGAAACTTGGCCAGTTGTCTGTCGTTGTTTTGGCCTACATTTTACCGGTTTGGTTAATTTTGGGTTATTATTGAATTAAGGTCCCAGGGTAAAAAGTTTGGTAGCCCAATTGCGAAACTTGGCCAGTCGTCTGTCGTTGTTTTGGCCTACATTTTACCGGTTTGGTTAATTTGGGTTATTATTGAATTAAGGTCCCAGGGTAAAAAGTTTCGTCGCCCAATTGCGAAACTTGGCCAGTCGTCTGTCGTTGTTTTGGCCTACATTTTACCGGTTTGGTTAATTTTGTGTTATTATTGAATTAAGGTACCAGGGTAGAAAGTTTGGTTGCCCAATTGCGAAACTTGACCACTTGTCTGTCGTTGTTTTTGGCCTACATTTACCAGTTTGGTTAATTTGGTTTATTATTCGTAGGCGAAGGTTGCAGACCAGTGCGCCAGTTACTTGGGTGGAAAAATTGGTATTCCATACTGGTGTTGGTTAGTACCCCACCTAGCAATTCAGTTTATTTGAAAGTAAAATTTGCGTTTGATCAGTTTGGTTAAGTATTTCTGCCAATTCAGCTCATTTGGTTTTGAGCCCAAGGGTTGTTTACATTGAAGATGAGTGCATCTGAATTGAAAAAATTTATAAAAAGGAGAAGCGCCTACAATGGTCTAATTACAAAGGTCAATGCCACTATAGATTCTGCCATAGAGCAAGAGGATTTACGCTTAGTGACTGCGCAGCTTTCCATATTAGAAACTAAAAAGATTGCTCTAAGTGAGGTAAATGTTAAAATTGAGGCTCTTATAGAAGAGGATGAAATAGAAAATAACATCATTTACTTTGAAGAGATTATTGATGATATGATTAACGTAGGCCTCCGAGCAAAAGAGTTTAGCAGCTCAGTACAGTTAGAGACCAGGTCTAATAATGAAACACAACACTCAACAAATGATGCTTGTGAAGTTAAGGTTAACAGATCTGTAGTTCAATTACCGAGGCTTGTACTCAAAACATTTTCTGGGAGTATTCAGGAATGGCAAGGATGGGCAGACAGTTTTCAATCAGCAGTTCATTCTAGTCAAGTGTTAAGTGCCGTGGAGAAGTTTAATTATTTACGGTCCCTCTTGGAAGCGGAGGCAGCAAAGACTATAGCAGGATTAGCATTAACAGAGGCTAATTATAATGTGGCTTGGGATATATTAAAGAAACGGTTTGGTAAGCCAGAGATCTTAATTAAAAGCCACCTCCGTGCACTTTTAGCTATACCTCCTGTTAATAATCCTAATAGTGTCAAGGAGTTACGGCAGTTATATGATGAATTTGAAATTAGAACTAGGTCCCTGGACAACTTGGGTGTAGGAATGGAAAAGTATGGTAATTGTAGGTTCAGGGCCGGATTAACCATTAAGCAAAATAAGCCCGTGCTTAGGGCATCAAGGGAAGGGGGGCACCACAGAAATTTTCCATTGTCGGATTTACCATGGATTTATTATACTATTATAATCGCGGCTTATAGCCTATAAGCTGTTGAAAACTGAATTATATATATTCATATATAGTATTTATTTTTTTTCATTGTTTGAATTTGTAGTGAACAACAACCCTTTTGAGAGAATAAATATATTTCGTTGTAATCACACACTTTACGTTGCGTTATTATTTTGTTTATATCAAATCTTTGAGCGCCATATTAAAAATACATATAGATTAAATATTTTCGTGTGCTATAGGAAGTTATTCTGAACGTGTGATTTGTGCATATAATATTAAATATATATTTTACATAATCATTTGGTATTGTTTTACAGAAAGATTTAGGTTTATAGAATTGTAATATAAATTAATATTAAAATACAAGAAACTATAAACTCTATATTGCTGTTGTATCAAGTGATGTTTATCACGGCCATTATAATAATAAGATATACTGACCTAAGTTAATTAGCGTTGAAGAAGTTTATCTGTTGCTCTCTCTTCTTCTCTAGGGTAAGTCTATGAAGTGTACTTTATTTGTATATATAACAATATTTTATCATACACGTATCTTTATTTTATAATTTATTTATCTATTGTCATAACAGTATAAAAGAATTTAGATTGTAATAACCAGAGTGAATAATTTGTAATGTATATATACATGTAACATCAAACGTAGTTAGGACAATTTAGGTCCTAAGCAAATGTTCATATTTCCTATAATTAAATATTGTGTTTTAAATAAATAAATAAATGTAAATATAAAATGTGGCTCGTTAATAGTGAAATGTTAATATTGATATTTTTATAGATTGCGTATTATTAATTCTAATGTTAAGTATTTTTATTTTATAGGTTTCGGTTCCTTCTTTCGGTTCCTTCTTTTGGTTTCTTCTTTCGATTTGATTTGTATTCAACATTTCGAGTTGATATTTCGGTTGAGTTATATTTAATTGCCACTTATATTTAAATTGCCACTTTGGTTGTGTACGATTCCCATTTTGTCTTTCTGAGAATAAAAGAACAAAGCCAAGATTGTGATATGTGTAACTGTGTTGATTGCCACATAATATACAAATAAAATATTCTTTTTATTTCTGTATTTTACAGACCCCAAGAACCAAGATGAAACGTGTTCAGTTAAGTGGTGCACAAAAGCGAAAACTATCAAAAGAGAAACAAGAGAAGACTTTGGATTTAGAGTCCAAGACTGCAAAGCTGACTGATTTCTTCACACAAGTTCCACGACCACAACGTCAACATGATATACCGATTCTGAATCAAAACCAATCTCCGTCATCAGAAGTGGACACAAATACCACTTTGATCACTTCAAAATCAAAATATGATGACGTTGGAATCACCGAGGTGTCACAAGCAGGTTCATCTACACATGTCTCACTACTGATCTCACTTTGCCTGTAAATTCTCTTGATACCTCTACTGCAAATGTTGATTCAAGTTGCTTTACAAGACATTCTGGGGTTGAAATAATTGCTGAAAATGAAAGTTTAGTGGACCATGGTGATGGTGGTGAAATGAATCAGTCTGCAGAAGATGAAGTAAATATAGCAAAAGATCCAGGGTTGTGGCTTGATTTCTCTGCTGATGATGTGGCTTATTGGATTGCTTGTGGACCCAGTGACTGTCAACACCACAATGGGCCATTTGACAAGTCTTACCGGCATTTCAGTAGTGGCAAACCAGCAAGATACTGTTCACAAAAACTTTTCGTTGGGACAAAAGCCAATGGTGAGAAATACAAGAGAGAGTGGTTATTGTATTCACCATCAACAGGATCAGTTTACTGTTATGTTTGTAAACTGTTTGCTCCTAAAAATGTCTCACATTTTGTTATAAGAGAAGGGTTCAGTGACTGGCGAAATACTATTGTAATTGATCATCATGAAAAAAGCACTACTCACCGAGACTCTATGCTAACATACTTAACTCGCAGACAAGGTGCGGGGTTGGGACAACAGTTGGAAAAACAAATTCAGGAAGAGTGTGATTACTGGGAACATGTCTTGAGGCGTGTCATAGCTGTTATTTGTACGTTAGCTGAACGTGGCTTGTCTTTTCGAGGAACAGAAGAAAGATTTGGATCATTGCAGAATGGGAATTTTTTAGGGCTGCTTGAGCTCATAAGCCGGTTTGATCCATTTTTAGCAGGTCACATTTTGAAATATGGAAATTCTGGCAAAGGAAATCCTTCTTACCTGTCCAAAACCACCTGTGAGGAACTCATTCAACTAATGGCTCAAAAGGTCCACGCACTCATTGTTGACGAAGTAAAATCTTCTGGTTATTTTAGTTTGTCAGTTGATTCAACACCAGATCTATCACATATCGATCAGTTAAGTGTTGTACTTAGGTACTTAAAAGATGGACAGCCTATTGAACGCTTTTTAACCTTTCTGAAAATGAAAAGCCATACTGGTGAGGAAATGGCAAATCAGGTGTTGCAGTACTTACGTGAAGTTTGTAAGCTAAACTTTTCAAAATGTAGGGGTCAATCTTACGACAACGCTGCCAACATGTCTGGGCGTTATAAGGGGATGCAGCAAAAAATTTTAGAAACAAACAAGTTTGCTATATATGTGCCCTGTGCAGCCCATTCACTAAATCTGGTAGGCCGAAGTGCTGTTGACTGCTGTCAAGAGGCGGTTAATTTCTTCTCTACAGTGCAGTTGCTCTATACCTTTTTTTTAGCCTCAACCAGCAGGTGGGAAATTCTTAAAGGTTGTATTGGAAATGAAAGTGTCTTAAAATCCCTCTCTGATACCAGATGGGAGGCACATGCTATGGCAACAGCAGCAATTTTGAAATCTTTCCTTAAAATTTTAGAAGCGTTAGAATGTATAGCTGAAGACCAGTCACAAAAGGGAGACACTAGAAGAGAAGCAAATAATATTGCAAATAAGATGCAAGAGCTAGAATTCGTTTTTATGTTGAATTTTTGGGATGAGATTTTGCAAAATTTTCATAGAGTAAGCAAAGTTCTACAGAATAAGGATGTGAACTTAAAAACATGTGCAGATCTGTATGGATCATTAGCTGACCAACTGTGCACTTCACGAGATGAATTTGAAAGATATGAAGCAGCTACAAAGGAAATGCTACCAGATGTTGATTACAAGGCAGCTCAAACTCGCAAACGTATCAGAAAGAAGGTACCCAATGACGGAGATGCACCAGAAGTATATCTGAATGCCAGAGATAAATTTCTTATCACCACCTTTTACACAATTGTTGACAAACTTGAAACTGAGATGAGAAGAAGAGGAGATATATACAAAGAAATAGCAGAGATATTTTCTTTTCTAAGTGATGTGCCACATAATGTCACCACTTCATCATCTACTGAAATTGAAAGGTATTCTCAGGGTTGTAAAAAGATGATTGATGCTTACCCAGAGGACTTGAACACTAATTTCTCTGCTGAGCTTCAGCAGTTTCACTCATATGTGTGCCATAAGTTCAGTGCAAAAAAAAATGTAAAAACAAGATTCAGTCATGCTGAACTTTATAAAATAATTGTAGAAGACAATATTGAGTGTGCCTTCCCAAATGTAGAAATTGCCTTTCGTATATTTTTAACATTAATGGTCACAAATTGCTCAGCTGAGCGTTCATTTTCTCAGTTGAAGTATATTAAAAATACCAACAGAACAACTATGCAACAAGGCAGGCTGGATGCCTTATCTCTACTAAGTATAGAAGCAGATGTGTTACGTAAGATTAGTTTTGAGGATCTGATCAAAGACTTTGCAATTAAAAAAAGTAGGAGAAAACTTTTCAAATATAAATGAAGTGGAAGTATACAAAAATAAACATTATTTTCCATCTTACTGTAAGTTTTGTTTCATTTCAAAAAATAAAATTTTATTTTATGGTTTATTTTTGTTTATATTTTGAATTACATATATATGGGGCACCAAAATCTTTTAAGTGCTTAGGGCCTCTAAAGGTCTTAATCCGGCCCTGTGTTGGTTCCTACACTGGAGTCTAAATTGCCTAGCTCAATTTTGCTTGAATTAAGTAGGGGACACTCTGCAGAACATGTGTACATCCCCCTTCAGCAGATGTTAAGTCTTTTAGGCACATAATTAGCAAGACGAGAGGGAGTTGAGTTTGCACAGTGGGATGGTAAACAAGGGGACAAAGGCAGGCACAGCACCAAAGTTTCCACAAAAAGGAATAGCCCAGGTACAGTGTCAGCTCTACATGCCTCCTCTGAGAATAAATTAAAGGGAATCAAGGAATGCATATTTTGCGAAGGCAACCACAAGTCATATAAATGTGAGGTGGCTGAGGCCTTACCCTTTGAGGAGAGAAAGGACAGGGTAACTAAGTCCACAGCATGTTTTAAATGTTTTTTGAAAGGTCATAGAGCAAGGTTTTGTAAGTTTTAAATTTTGTGCAAAAAATGTCATGGTAGGCATCAGCCATTATTGTGTGAAAACACTCTTAGTAGGCCTACCCCAGAAGTAGAGACATCAGTGGCACATGCCACTGCTATGCAAGGGAGTAAAAGTAAAGGGGGATTATTGCAAACAACTGCAGCCTTATTAATTGGGAATGAGGGAGAAGCTACTGTAAGAGTGTTGTTTGATAGTGGTAGCCAGTGTAGTTTTATTAAGACCAGAATTTCCAGAAAATTGAAGTTTAAAGAACTTAAGAGGGAAATTTTAAGAATTTCTGGGTTTGGGGGTTCCGTTCAAAACCGAACCAAATTTAAGAAGGTAGAAGTTCTGGTTAAAGGGTTGTTACCGCAAAGTCCCACTATCAAGGTCCAAGCTGTAGAGATTGAGGAACTTTGTGCTCCAGTCACTACTTGTTTAGATATGGCATGTGTCCAAGAATTGCAAGTTAAAGGAATTAATTTGGGCAATAATAAGTTTGAGGGAACAGAAGATATTAGTCTTTTGATTGGAGCTGACTATTATTGGGACTTCATCACTGGTAATATTGTCCGTACATCTCAAGGCCCGGTAGCTATTGAAAGTAAGCTAGGCTGGATGCTACATGGTAGCCAGTGGCGGTCCTAGCTTACATGACGCCCTGGGCGAACCTCACCTTCAGCGCCCCCCCCCCCTGTTCGCCAACACACACACATTCGAATCCCCCCAAAATAAAGGACAGACATAACTCTTTCACAAAATAACTTTTTATTGGACTAATTGTTGGAACTTCAGAACCAAAACAAAGACTCAAATTTCTGAATTTTACAAATCCTTCATCACGTAAATAGAATAACTCACTTAAGAGAATGTAATTATGATACTATGAACAGGAAAAATACAAATTAAATTGCACAACTGCCATAAATAAACTAGAGAATCAAATTTCTAAATTGTACAAATGCTCTATCACATAAATAGAATAATACACTTAAGAGAAGGTAATTATTATGCTACACTTTGAACAAGAAACAAAATAAATTGCACCACAGCACAACTGCCATCTAAAGCCTGACTCTTCTTACCTTCCTTGATGCAAAGTCATGAATTAAATCATCATATGAAATCTGCTCAGCAATTGTATGATTTATACTGATGATGGCCAGACCGGTAAGGCGTTCCTGTGACATAGTTGACCTCAGGTAGGATTTGATGAGCTTCAGCTTTGAAAAGCTCCTCTCTGCTTCAGCAACAGTGACTGGAAGAGTAAGACCAATTCTGAGAGCAGTCCACAAATTTGGATATATTTCAGAGAGCTCCCTTTCATGGATAAATGTCAGCAGTTCAAGCAAGGATATGGTCTTTGATGGCAAGTCAGGCAAGTTCTTCAGCTCTTGTGCAAGCTCTCTGCCATCCAAGTCAGATTGTCCCTTAAAGTGTAGTGTAGTACTAAGGTTCACACATTGTTCTGTCAGCTCCTCAAATGTGAGATTTTGGAAATGTGTCAGCACTCCAAACTTCTCTCCCACAATTTCCAACGTGGAAAATCTTTCCTGAATGGCTGATGTTGCAGCATCAACCACTGCATTGAAAAATGTCACCTCCAGCTTCTTCAAAGCATCAATCAAGGGCTCATCAGATGCTTCATAGGAGAAGTGCCGCTTTGTGGACCTCAGCCGTTTTTGTTTTAACACAGCCTCCACATTCATTTGTTCACAGATATCTGTGGCTGCCATTTGTGCAGCCACAAAACCTGTTGCCCAGGAGACTGCATCTGCTTGCTCACATGCTGAATTTGGCACAACAGGTCATGCCACACCACTGAACAAATGGCGAAGCGGTATGACCCAACCTCCTCTGACAGAGATTGAGCCTCGACCTTTATTACAGAGTCTTTGGTGTGGTCCCTCACCTCGATCAGTGCATCTCTCACTGCAGCTGCCTGATATCTCAGGGGCTCCACACTCTTGATCTTGCTTTCCCACCTTGTATCAGACCACATCTTCAATGTGATGTTCACATGTTTTTTCAAAATGGCCCATCGTTGTGTGGAGGCTGAAAACAAGTTGTAAAGCTTCTGCAAGATGCCAAAGTAACTTGTGGCATCAATAGATCCCTTAGCAGCATCGGCCACAAGCAAATTCAGAGAATGAGCCCCACATGGAACAAACAGAGCTCTGGGATTAATTTCTAGGAGCCTGGATTGAACACCCTTGTTTTTTCCCCTCATGTTGGCCCCGTTGTCGTATGATTGTCCTCTACAGTCCATGAAAGGAACTTTTAGCTCCTCCAGTCTCTTCAGAATCAGAGATGCCAAATGTTGACCAGTGGACTCCTCTGCCTCCAAAAACCCCATGAAATGTTCCTTTATATGGGGCTTCCCCTCCAGTGACACAACCCGAATCACAACTGACAACTGTTCAGTGTGGCTGATATCTGGAGTGCAATCTAGAATTATTGAAAAAAACTTTGATTGTTTGATGTCGCTCACCATTGCTGAAATGGTCTTGCTGCTCGACAAATCAATGAGTTCGTTTTGTATGTGGTGGCCGAGGTAGCTGGTGTGACTGGAGGTCCCTTTTTGGACACGGTTAATGTGCTCTTGCATTATAGGATCAAATTGTGCCATCAGTTCAACTTCTTTCAGAAAATTGCCATTTGATGGTGAGAACAATTTTTCTGTATGTCCCCTTAGTGCCAAATTCCTAACTGCCAGAGAATGCACAATAGCAGTGAGACGTGTCAGCACCGCTCTCCATCTCAACTTCTCAGCCTCCAGAAGTGCCATCTCCTGCTTGTCAATGGTCTCCCCCTTTCTCATCCTCACTGCCAGTTCTTTCCAGATTTTCATAGAATTTAGGTGTTCTGAACTGTTGTCATGTGATGTGAGCAATGAGCTTGCATGCTTCCAGTCCGAGAGTCCCAAACTTGTTAAATTTATTTTCCTCTTGGAAAATAATGTACAACAGAAACAGAAAAGGCTGTTGTTTTTTAAGGAATAGACCAACCAACTTCTGGTTATATTTTCCCCACTAACCAATGACTTCCTGAAGTATTGATGGTGGAAACTTCTTCCGTCACTGTCGTTTCTAGGGAATACAAAGTCAGATGGTACTTGACTTGGTCCCCTGGAAACCAGTTGTGTCCGAATTCTCTCAGTCAGAACTGAAGGCCAGTTAGCAGGGTCGGTGGACAGAGACTCATCCTCAGGAGGCGATTCTGCTCCAGGCCTTTCTAATAGAAAGAACAAGAGCATTACTCATTAGTATACACACCTAAGTTAGATAACACATTATTCACAGCACTTTGTTATGGTGGTGGTGTTATGGAATTATGGTGGTGAAACACCACACATACCCAGTAACCCAGACCCAGTGATAATAACATTATAATTTATAACTGTTTGCAAAATGCTTTGCAGGGATGCACACACATACACATACACACACACGCACACACTCACAGACATATGTGCACACAAACTCACCTGAAGAGTCCTGCCGGGGAGAAGTAGAAGCAAATGGGTCTTCATCCTCAGGATCAGACTGCATTTGTGGAGACATATGTGAGGCTGAGGAGGTAGATGACTCCTCAGCCTCAATAATGGCAGAAGTAGACGGCTTCTCATCCTGGCTAGTGGCAGAGGGTGTTCCAAAATATTTCAAAAGTGCCCCTGCAAATAGTAAAATAGAACATAACAGACCAATGCATGAATAGGCTAGTACAATTAATTTAACATGTTATTAAGCACAATTTATTAAACTTTTAGAATAGGAAACAAATGAATAATACAACCTCCTTGGTTAATGGCTAATTATATACATAATAGTACACTTCAAATGACTCAGAAAGCTATATCACAAAATAGCAGTGCAATATAGCAGTGAAGAGTAGATGACATAGCTCTATACCTTTATCTTTTGCTCGTTTCTCCTCTTCTTCTTTCCTCTTTTTTCTAAACTGAGCACCTGATAGCTTTGACCTCTTCTTATCCATTTGCGGTTATTTGACAGACCTTAGTGGCTTAGTGTGAAGATTCGTTCTGTAATAAATAATATACATTTCACTATTTAACCAAACCCAGAAAAATAACATTACATATGTTAAAGTATGGGCCTTTATTCCCAATAATATTAATCTGGAAGCATTTTGCATTGTTTAGGTCTTTTATGGGAAGGTTTATGGAAAATGCAATAGATGGTTTTTTATTAATAAAAATATATTTATTGATCTTTTATTATTTATTTTATTTTATTTTTTATTTTTATTTATTTCTTTATTTATTTATTCTTATTTTTATTTTTATTTTTTTTGCAGGCGCTCATACCGCCCCTCCACAAATGCCGCCCTGTGCGGCTGCCCATATTGCCCATATGAGGAACCGCCACTGATGGTAGCTATTGCAATGAAATGGAAATTAAGGCTCTTTTTGTTAAGATTGAGGAGAACAGCCATGGTCTGGAAAGGCATTTGAAAGCGTTTTGGGAACTTGAATCTATTGGCATAAAGGACAACCAGGCAAGTACAGTGAACAATGATGTTTTAGAGCAATTTGAAAAAGGGATTGGGTTTAGAGATGGTTGCTATGAAGTTGGCCTACCATGGAAGGATTCTTGCAAACCCGGTTCAAACCTTCAGCTAGCTAATCGGAGGTTGGAGACTTCATTGTACAGGCTAAGAAAAAATGAGGAGTTGTTAATTGAATACGATGAGGCCATCCTAAGTTATGTAAGGGAGGGCTATGCTGAAAGGGGGCAAGGTGAGCTGGTGAGCCAGGAGGCACATTATCTGCCACACCATGCAGTGGTACGGCGAGACAAAACTACCACGAAACTGAGGGTAGTTTTTGATGGCTCAGCCAAGGACAAAGGTGGTGTGTCCTTGAATGACTGTTTGGATGCTGGGCCAAATTTAAATGCAGATTTATTTTCCTTGTTACTGAGATTCAGGTTTGGTAGAGTAGCATTGACTGCAGATGTGAAGCAAGCCTTTTTGCAGATAAAGTTAAAACCAGAGGACAGAGATGCAGTAAGGTATCTGTGGGTGGATACGAAAGACTTGTTGGAAAATGAACCTAAGGTTCAAGCATATAGAATGAAGTCAGTGTTGTTTGGCCTCAGCTCTAGTCCATTTCTGTTGGCAGCTACTATGCAGTACCATTTTAAGAAATATTCTGAAGTCTATCCTAACACTATTGAACACATAAGAAAAACTTTTTATGTTGATGATTTGCTATGTTCCGTGGATAATACAGAAATGGCTAAACAGATATTCATGGAGGCTAGAGCTATAATGAGGGAGGCTGGCATGGAGCTCAGAAAATGGCAGACCAATCATTCGCAATTACGAGAGTTTATGAGTCATTCTTCTGTAGTACCTGATGCAGCAGAAAGTATTGAGGATTCTGGTATTAAGGAGTTGTGGGCAATAGACGCAAAGGTGCTAGGCATTGTTTGGCAGCAAGATGATGATTTGTTTACCTTCAATGGGAAATCTTTAGTAGAGCTGGCTGAGAATGAGACAAGGTGGACAAAACGTACAGCTCTTAGTTTGGCTTCAAAGGTCTTTGATCCTCTTGGATTCCTGGCTCCATTTGTGATAAAGTCAAAAATTTGGTTTCAGAGCCTCTGGGAAATTGGACTTGGTTGGGACCAAGAGTTACCTGATCATATGGTGGTAAAGTGGAAATATTGGTTCAAAGAATTGGCACATCTTGGAGACATTGAAATCCCAAGATGGTACTTTGGAGAGTTGAACAATAGTCCAGACAATTTGGAGCTGCACATCTTTTGTGATGCAAGTGAGGAAGCCTATGCAACGTGTATTTATATAGGAGGCGCATTGCAAGAGGAAGTAAGTTGCAGGTTGGTTGCTGCAAAGAGTAGAGTAGCACCTTTGAAAAGGCTTTCTGTTCCAAGGTTGGAATTGATGGGTGCCGTTATTGCTAGTCGGCTTGCAATTACAGTGCGAAAGTCTTTGGCCCTCTATGAAATTCCAAGCTATTATTGGACAGACTCCACTATAGTTTGGCACTGGTTAAGAAGTCAGGCAAGGAAATGGAAACCATTTGTTGCCAATAGGGTGGAGGAAATTAAAGCGCACACAGATCCCAAGCAATGGAAGCATTGTCCAGGCACCAAAACCCCGCTGATTTACCAACACGAGGAATTTCAGTGAAAGATCTTGCACAATCAAGTTTGTGGTGGAATGGGCCAGAGTGGCTAAAACTTGGAAGTGAAAACTGGCCTTCTAATCAGCCTATTGTAGGAGAATGCCAGGCTGAAGAAGCATGGGTGAGTGAGGTGAGAAAATGCGCTGTGAACAGTTGTCAAGTTATGCAGCAGGACCCCATATTGAGGCTTGAGGACATTAGCAGTCTGAAAAGATTGTTAAGAGTGACAGCATGGGTATATAGATTTACCAACAACATTAAGGGAGAAACAAGAAGGGAAGGAATTCTGAACAGTAATGAGATTCAGCAAGCCAGGAAATACTGGGTGGTATATGCGCAGAAGGAAAAATTTGGTGAAGAGCGGGAATTGCTCACCAGCCATCCATTGCAGGTTCTACCAACACATTCTGCGCTCAAGGGTTTGGATGTGTTTTTGGATCAGGATTTATTGAGAGTAGGAGGTAGACTACAGTTTTCTGGGCTTCCAGAGGAGAAAAGACATCCAATTTTGCTACCTTCTGGGGGGCACTTTGTGGACCTTTTGATCCTGGATACTCATCATAAGCTGTTACATGCTGGAGTTAGAGAAGTGATAATAGAGATCAGACAACAATTTTGAATTCCCAAAATTAGACAAGTAGTAAAAAAGGTCTTGCATAAATGTGTGGTTTGCAAGCGTTGGAGTACAAAGCTTGATAAAAAGTAGAATAATTTCTCACCTTCAATTTATTTAAGGTGTTCCTCGTGTTTCTTCTCTTCTGTATTTAAGAAAGTACCCCCACCCCGTGAATACCCAGAACAGCCGGCTATCCCCTAAATACCACGGTCTAGGTACTCCTTAAAAATAATGCTTTAGCTCTTCTTTGCAATAGATGATCTTGCGCTTCTTTTGATTCTTCTTTGTTATTAGTTCTTATTATTCAGTTTTCCCCCTTGTTTAGAAAGGGTCTTTATTATCTCGTTTATTTATTCAATTTAATCTCTATCTTATTTATATATGCGAGCCTGTCTTTGGGCATATATGCACCACCACCTGTAACAACAATAACACAATGAAAGTAATGTATTAACAATTCAAATAAAAAGTGTTACTCCCCTGAGTATGTGTGTCCTTTTCTTTGAACTACTGGACACAACTCCACCTCCTCATCTGTAGAATAAGAGCGATTTAGTCACTCTTATCCTCTTCTCTTCCTCCTTCAGTTTTTTTTCAAACTCTCTCCTCCCACGTATCTTCTTATATTTTCTTCGGCGACTCCTCTCTTGGTCAACACATCCGCCACCTGCTCCAGACCTCGCACCCACTCCACCTCTCTCACTTCACCACTCTCCAAAGTTTCTTTAATTGCAGCTATATCAATTCTCAGCCGTTTACTACTGACACCAGTGTTTGATTTTATCGCCTTCATTAGTGTTTTGCTGTCAGTTTTCACTCTTATTTCAATCTTTCTGCCCCCCACTATCTCCTTCCATAGTTGATTGTAGTAAATTCCTCCCTCAATAGCCTCTCCAACACTCAGTGCCTCAGCTTCAATTGTAGCTTTTGCCACTCTTTTTGCCTTCCTCGACTTCCACCATATTGGACATTTTCTTCCCATATCATCTGCTAATGATATTATGTATCCGATTTGAGTTTGTTCGTTCTCCACATTTCCAAACGAGGCATCTGCATATATTTCCCAAAATATTTTCTCTTCATCCAATTTTTCTAGGACGATTTCTCCCCTTGATCTTTTTGCCTTCTTCACGATTTTTATTAATTTTCTCATATCCTGTGTTGTTCCCTCTTTAAACGCTCTACTTAGATCACTTACATCATAAGCTATTTCGGGTAAGATATGTTGTGATATCCAATTCAGTTGTCCCACAATTGATCGATAGAGAGTCAACTCTTTCCTTTTTAGGACTCTAAGACCTTGATAAAGCTTCCCTTCGGGTTCTTGTATACTCTCGATGTATTTCCTTTGCTCAATGAGTATTCTCTTTTCTTGTTGTCTTACGTGAACTCCTATATACTTGAAATTCTGCCTTCCTTGATCTCCCACCTTCAATTTTTCTTTCATCTTCGTAATAACTGTCTTAAGAAAATTATCATCTCCTCCGTAACAAAAATCGTCTACATGTGCACATAGGACTCCACTTACACTTCCTTGATCATCTTTCCAATAAAACATGTTTGGTTCCAGTTTGCTTTTAACTCCTCCAAGCTCCACCACCACCTTCACCACCTTCATATACCATGCTTTTGCCGCATCTTTAAGTCCGTAAACTGCTTTCTTCAACTGCCATAGAACACCACTTTCTACTTCACTGGGTGGTTTGACATACACTACTCTCTGTATTCTTTCTCCTTGTAAATATGCAGTTGCAATATCTAAAGTATGACACTTCCATCCCTTCTGATTAATTATGCATAGACACAATTTTAAAGTTTCTGGGTTACAAGTGGGTGCATCTTTTTCCCAGTCTTCCATTTCTTCCTCGAATCCTCTCGCCACCAATCTTGCTTTACAAATTCTTTTACCTGCTTTCACTTTTTCAGTCACCACCCACCTTGTGGACACACTTTTCTGACCAACATCTTCTACTTCTTCATACACTTCGTTATCTAGCCAGCTTTGTAATTCCTTTCGTTTGGCTTCCTCTACCTTTTCATCCTCAAAACCGAGCAGGACTTCCTCCTCGTCATCTATCTTCCTTATCTCTTCGTACTCTCTTAAATCAATCCAATCTTTCCTGCCGGTATTTATTTCTTGTATATTGTAGCTGTCTCCCCACTTTTTACTCGATCTTTTTCCAGCTAAACCCAAAATCTTCCATTCTTCTCGTTCGCCTGTTTCCTTATGCCGGGCCCTGACTCTATCTCCTTTTTTCAACTTAGGTATAATCTCTCTCTCTACCTCCTCCTCACGTTCATCTTCCTCATCTTCTACCTCATCTTCTGATTCCTCTTCATCTTCCATCGCCTCATCATCATCACACACTGGATCTCCTCCATCTCTTCTCACCATAACCATGTCCCTTTCTTCTCTGTCAAAGTTGTTGTTATCGATCTCCTCTTCCTTTTCATTACCTCTTTCTCTCTCTTCTTTCATGACTTCATTTGTTCCTTGAATCCGAGTGATATGCACTTGCGCCACTTGCCTTAATGAATCCCCATGCTTCACAATCACAGTTTTCCCATCTACGCCAATTACCTTTGCTGGTCCTCTCCACTCTTTTCATTTTCTCTTTTGTAGTAGACCTCATCATTGATAATCACATCTTCTATCTTATGTACCCTTATATTTTTCCTCAGAGCAGTCCTTATTTTTAAACAAGATTCATTCTTAATGAATATTTCTCTTGCCTTATGCATCGCTTGTAGATTTTCCCTCACCATCTGTTCTTCATTTCCTTCTACAACACCACCAATGCTGAAGCCATCATTCAGAAGGTTCGGGTGTATCGGATTATGCCCAAACACTAATTGGTTTGGCGAAAAACCACCATAATTACTCAGACAATTCTTTGCCAACACCACCCATCCTAGAGCAATCTTAATGTTTACTTCTTCCGCCATCTTCCTCAAACTCTCCTTCAGTAATCCGACAGTCTTTTCACACAGTCCATTGCTCCATGGACTTTCTGCTGGTGTAGTCATCATTTTTATCTGCCATTTTTCACACATAATTCTCATTTTTTCGTTTTGAAATTCACCTCCATTGTCAGTCAGTATTTTTGCCGGTGTTCCGAAAATAGTCAACCATCCCTCCATCATTCCATTCATCACAGTCTCTGGTGTCTTGTCCTTTATCCACCTGGCTTGACAATATCTTGTCGCCATATCTACCATTACTAAGAATCTTCGTCCCTCAAGTTCTCCCAGATCAAGGGCTACCACCTCATTAAATTGTTTACTCCAACTCAAACCCACTACTGGCTTTGGTGGATTCTTCTTATATCTCTTACAAATATCGCACTCAGTTAGTTGTTCCAATAATCTGTTTTTCATCTTCTTTTTCTGCTCTTCCTCCAATCCCTCACTCCATCCAGCATCCTCCGTCAACCTCCAAATTCTCTCTCCACTAGCGTGTCCGAATTGTAGATGTAACTTTCTTATGGCTGCACCAATCTCCTTATCTCCTTTTTCTTTCCATCCTTCTGTCCACACTTCTTCTCTTCTCCTTTGTGGTATCAAACCAATTCTCAGGTGTCCTCTTCTATCTTCTTTAAGCGTCACTTCTACGTTATTCATATCTCCTATCACCACCTTTTCCTCCTTCATGCATACCTTCATATCCATTTTACACATAGTTTCCTTCCCTATTAACCAGGGCACATCTCCTTTCAGTATTTCCGTTTTTATATACACTTTTTGTCCTCCTATATTGACAGGAATTTCCATGATGCCTCTTGATGGGAAGCTCGTCTTCCCAAAGGTAAAGACCTTTTTTGATGTTACAGTCTTTGCCCTCATTCTCTTAAGCTCCTCCTTATCCAACTCCATCACTATCTTTGATAGTCATAGTTCTCCACATACTGTTGATTTGCATCCAGTGTCTAAAATAGCTTCAATATCTCCCCATTCTTCTTCCTCAGTTATGACCTCACTCACGTAAATCTTCTCTTCTTTCTCCTCCTTCTGTTCCTCGTGTTTCTTCTCTTTATCATTGATATGAAAAGAATAGACTTGTAAACAAGGCTTTATTCAACTCAAAACATAACATACATCTGAAAAGCAGAAAACAAAATTAGTGGAAGCAAACACTGAAACACATATGCAATATTAATAATATAAGGAAGCAGTAATGGTCAGTGATAATTATTACGACATTCTCCCCGCCTAGCAGAGAAATCACCATCCATAACGTTGGGGCTCTCGACACTCTCGAGTGGAACGTCGCAATACTGGTTCGTCCGGATGAGCAGAAGGAAGGGCGATGTTGTCTGGCATATCTGCTGCATCTGTAGGAAAACTAGGAGGTGCATCCCGGGGCATATTGTCAATCCGATGTATAGGTGATGCGGTGGTGGGGCCTGGTGCAGGCGGTGAAATAGTAGGACAGGGTGACAAATCCCGTAGGGACACTGAAGACTCACGGCCATCTGGGTACTTAATGTGTGCGTATGTCGGGTTAGCCTGCAAGAGCTCGACTTCCTCCACCAGTGGCTCACTCTTGTGGGATCTGACAAATCGACGCAGGAGAACAGGACCAGGAGTCATCAACCAGGTCGGTAGCGATGTGCCCTGACATGACTTTCTTGTAAAGCCAAAGAACCTTTCATGCGGGGTCATGTTGGTAGAGGTGGATAGCAAAGAGCGAACAGAATGGAGGGCCTGAGGCAGAACCAACTCCCATTCGTCTTCAGGTATGTCATAAGACTTCACGGCCAAACACACGGATTTCCAGATTATGCCATTGTAACGTTCAATCTGGCTATTTCCTATAGGATGGTATGGGGTTGTCTTGCTGGTCGCCACTCCACGACTAGTGAGATATTCCTGCACCTCACGTGACAGAAACGCTTGTCCTCGATCAGAGTGAATAAAGTTTGGCATACCACAAAGAGAAAAAATAGTGTCGAGGCACCTCACGACAGTCTGGGACGTCATGTCATGGCAGGGAATGGCGAAAGGGAATCGAGAGTACTCATCCACCGCAGTGAATAAGTACTTGTTTCTGGTACGGGATGGGACCGGCCCCTTAAAATCAATACTTAATCTCTCCATGGGATGGGTCGCCTTGATAAGGGTACTTTTCGCCGGCCTGAAGAACTTTGGCTTTATTTCCGCACATACACGACAAGACGAGCACACACTTCTTACGTCACTGGTAGAGAATGGTAGGTTTTTCGACCGAACAAAATGCAACATCCTAGTGACACCCGGGTGACATAGACCAATATGTATGTCCGTGAGGCGGCTTGATGGGGAAAGCGAAGCACAGAAGGCTCGAGTAATTGCATCTGGAGCGACGTTATCTTTACCTGGCCGATAACGAATCGAGTAACTGAAAGAAGCTAGTTCGAGTCTCCATCCTTGTATTTTATCATTTTTGATCTTCGTCCTTTTCCGATTGTCCAACATAAAAGCCACAGAGCGCTGGTCAGTAACGATGGTGAAATGTCGACCAGATAGAAGGTGAGACCATTTTCTAACAGCCTCGATTATGGCTGTTGCTTCTTTCTCCACGGGAGGATAGTGCGTTTCGCTCACATTTAATGTTCTAGACATAAAGGCGACCGGGCGACCATCCTGGTTCAAGGTGGCCGACACAGCCACGTCGGAAGCGTCACACTCCACAACGAATGGAATCGTGTCATCAATGCTACTAAGAGCGGCAGTTCCGAGCAGTTTCTTTAAGGTATTAAAAGCTGTGATGGCTTCGGGGTTTAAAGGAAACGTTTTTGCTTGATACAGTGGTCGAGCCTTATCGGAGAATTCAGGAATCCATTTCGCATAATACGCAAACATGCCAAGGATCCGCTGAAGCGCTGAAGAATTAGTAGGAGGTAAGAGGTCCTGAAGTGGTTTTAACCTGTCCGGATCCGGTTTGATCAGACCGTTTTCTAGTTGATAGCCAAGTATGTTGATTGATGGCGCTGATATTACCGATTTTGACTTGTTGAAGGTCAGATTCCTTCGTCTAGCCGCCGCAATGAAGTTTGCAAGATTAGTGTCGTGTTCCTTTTGGTCCCGTCCAGCGATAGTGATATTATCTAGGTAAGGAAATGCGCCACAGAGACCCTCTTCCTCAACGAATTTGTCGATGACCCTTTGGAAGACTGCAACTCCATTAGTAACGCCGAATGGTACCCGGGTGAACTGGTACAATTTTCCGTTTGCTTCAAATGCAGTAAAAGGCTTATCCGAATCATGGATACGTATTTGATAATATGCACTCTTCAAATCAAACGTCGAGAAAACTTTATACTTTGCTAAATCATTGATCATGTTTTGAATTCTAGGAAGCGGGTAGGCGTCGAGGTCAGTATAGATATTGACCGTACATGAGTAGTCGATACAGAGTCGCTTCCTGTGGCGCTCTGTCTCATCCTTTGCGATGACTATCTGCGCTCTCCAGGGCGATGTGCTAGGCTCGATAATACCTTCGGAGAGGAGATTGCGGATCTCCTGGGCGATGAATTCTCGGTCCGTCGAGCCAAAGCCCCTAGACTTTGTGGCTATTGGTTTAGCGTCCCTCTTCATGTTAGCGAATAGGAGAGGCTCTGGTATGTCCGCTGCAATCAAACAACAGGTGGCATTATTTTGATTGGAAATTCGGAGCTCAGGCTTCTCTCCACCATAGTCAATTGTCACCGAAGAATGCTGTTTCTGGAAGTCTATGCCAAGTATGATATTACCGCATAGATCTCTCACTACTCCAAGACGCGTTCTCGGGTAATCGCAATTGCTCAATTGCAAATCCGTAATGCAGATCCCAGTCACGGGAGCGACTACTGAAGTCATAGCTAGGGTAATATCTTGCTGTACTGGTTCAATACAAAGCTGCAGTCGACGAGCGACCTTTTCATTTATAAAGCTGTTAGTGCTTGCTGAGTCGACAAGGGCTGGAACTGGATGCCCATTGATCGTAACCGTGATGCAAGAGTAACGCAGGCTCTGTGGAACTGCAGCTATGATTGAGCAGAGGGAGGGGGAAAAGATAGATGCGGTAATTCTTTTAGTTGTCTTGGACTGACAGACCTTCGCCCAGTGACCCACTTTGCCACATGATGAACAATCAGAGTTCTTGGCTGGACACTTGGCTCGGGGATGGATACCACCCCCACAGAACCAACACTGTTGCTTTTTTACGGTAGCAACAGCAATCGTAGAACGCTCAGTCTGATCATTTTGCTGAGAGGCTGACGTGGTTGTGTCCCCAGACGGCTGGTAGAGTTCTGTGACCGCAGTGAATTGACCAACCGATTGGTATGATTCTGAGTTACGTTGCGCAAGGTCAAGAGCTCTAGCCCGGTCGTATGCCTGCGTGAGAGTCAGGGTTTCATTCTCCAAAAGACGCTGCCGGATCACCGCAGAGGAGAGTCCGTTGATAAAGGCGTCACGAACAAGTTCCACTCTGTATTCTTCCGCCGATACAGGTTTCAGATCGCAATGCTTGCTGAGTCTGTGCAATTCCTGGAGAAATTCGTCCAACGATTCAGACACCTGTTGTCGTCTTGTGGCGAGAAGATGCCTAGCGAATATTACATTCTTTTTCTTTACATATAGTTTCTCAAGCACCGCCATGGCGGCACCATAAGTCGTCTCGTCGGCAATGTGCTCATATATATCAGCCGATACATATCTTGCTAAACAACGATTTCTATCAGGGGCCTGATCTCCGCATTCTGTGATGAAATTTTCAAAAGTTCTTCGCCAGTGCTTAAATTCTTTTTCCGCATTTGGAACGTTTGGATCAATGACTAGTTTTTCCGGGCATAATATACGTTCCATATTTTGATTTTCAAAAACTGACTAAGTGACTTTAAACTAATATGTCAAAGCTAATCGACTCTCTGAATGGCTGAGTCTCATCTGAATCTAAATGACTTCTCTAAATGACTGAATCATTGAATGAGTTGAATAAATTGATATGAAAAGAATAGACCCGTAAACAAGGCTTTATTCAACTCAAAACATAACATACATCTGAAAAGCAGAAAACAAAATTAGTGGAAGCAAACACTGAAACACATATGCAATAATAATATAAGGAAGCAGTAATGGTCAGTGATAATTATTACATTATCACGACAATCATTATCTGATCGACTAACCATCCCTTTGTTTTTATAATGCTTTGGACAATCATAGGCCCAATGCCATTCGGATTTGCAGATTGTACATGTTGTTACTTTTCCCTGTTGGTTCATCGGGTTTCTTCTTCCGGCTCCTTTCCTGCTCCAATTTCCTCTCCATCGACCTCCACCTCTATTGTTTAATCCTCTTCCTCCACCATATCCACGATTCATCTGGTCATGTTCCAACCACTCCTCTCCTTTTGCTTCCTCCTCCAAGGTTTCAAATATCCTCCTCATTATTCGTGTCACCGTTTCATATTTCATCTCCTCCTTTCCACATGCTGATAAAACTAATTGTTTTTGTTGTTCAGACAGGCTCGCTTGTTCCAGCACATGAAATCCCTTCACTTCTCCTTCAAACATCTCTCTACCTAATGTTGTTTTACAGTCCTTCGCGTTTTTTTCATACCGGAAAATGTAATCCTTCATCGTTTCACTCACTTCCCTCTTGATCTTGAAATACTTCTTCATATTTTCATAATTCTCCATCAAAGTCTCCTTTTTATACACTTTATCCAGAACTGACAAAATAATTGCTGCACCACCTTCTTGTTTAAGACTTCCTCGACTAATATCTTCGGTCACCTACCATGCCTTCCCTCCTAAATTCATCCTTATTTCCAAACCAGGGTATACCACTTCTTCTTTGCACACGATCAACCAATCCTCTACTCTCCCTCTCCAACTTCTAAATTCTTCTTGCTTCCCGTTAAAATGTGGACATCCTCTTCTCATCCTCCAGTCTCCACTGTCTTTATTGCTCATGTTGTCGAATTCGAACCACGCTCTGCTACCAGTGATAAAAAGTAGAATAATTTCTCACCTTCAATTTATTTAAGGTGTTCCTCGTGTTTCTTCTCTTCTGTATTTAAGAAAGTACCCCCACCCCGTGAATACCCAGAACAGCCGGCTATCCCCTAAATACCACGGTCTAGGTACTCCTTAAAAATAATGCTTTAGCTCTTCTTTGCAATAGATGATCTTGCGCTTCTTTTGATTCTTCTTTGTTATTAGTTCTTATTATTCAGTTTTCCCCCTTGTTTAGAAAGGGTCTTTATTATCTCGTTTATTTATTCAATTTAATCTCTATCTTATTTATATATGCGAGCCTGTCTTTGGGCATATATGCACCACCACCTGTAACAACAATAACACAATGAAAGTAATGTATTAACAATTCAAATAAAAAGTGTTACTCCCCTGAGTATGTGTGTCCTTTTCTTTGAACTACTGGACACAACTCCACCTCCTCATCTGTAGAATAAGAGCGATTTAGTCAAAGCCTTATTATGAAAAGGTGGCTCCACTTCCAAGAGAACGGTGTGTCTATACTGCCCCATTTGATGTAGTGGGAGTAGACAAAGGGGAGGGGAGGGGAGTCTAACAAAGGTTATATATGTCTTTTCACCTGTGCTACCGCCAGAGCAATCCATTTGGAGTTGGTAAGCAACTTAAGTAGTGATGTATTTCTTTTGGCCTTTAAAAGGTTTGTGAACAGAAGGGGTTTCCCAAATAAAATCATATCGGATAATGCAAAAACCTTCAAAAAGGCTGCAAAGGAACTACTCCAAGAAGTTTGGTCCTTGCTAAAAGAGGAAGGATTCCAATCCTACTTTTCACACCAAGGGGTACAGTGGGAGTTTATTGTTGAGAGAGCACCATGGTGGGAAGGATTTTGGGAAAGGCTAGTGAGAAGTGTAAAGTGTCCATTAAAGAAACTTTTAGCTAATGCTCATTTGAGCAAAGAAGAATTCTGCACTGTTTTATGTGAAGTAGAAGCAACGGTGAACAGTAGGCCTATCACTTTTGTTTACAACAGTATGCAGGATGCAGAGCCATTGACACCAAATCATTTTCTTTGTGGTAAACGATTAACATCAAGCCCCAGTGTGCCAGAAGACTTGCAGCCTATTCAGGGCACTCAAGGAGAGTTAACCAGACGGTTCAGGTACCTTGAAGAGCTACAAGATCAGTTATGGAAGAGGTGGCAGATGGAATACTTGCCAGAACTCAATTATTACCCATCAGGCAAGGTAAAGGGCTCCAATACAAATTGTATCAAGGTGGGAGACGTGGTAATGATTGGGGATGAAAGACCAAGGCAATGCTGGAAGCTTGGCATAATTGAAGAGTTGTTTGTTGGCAAAGACAATTTAGTTAGGTCTGCACTGGTAAAGACTTCAGGAGGAAAGATAAAGAGACCTATACAAAAACTCTATGCTTTAGAAATCAGCAAAAACACAGATAGTCAAGATGAAACATTTGAGTTACAGCCTCATGGAGAAGGCTTGGCTAACCTTGCAGAAGGTAATGACAACAATGCCTCTTCGGTGGGGAGTGTTAGAAAATCTAGAAGAGGAAGAACCATTGTTGTCCCAAGGCGATATGATGACTAAGCTGATTGATGCAGCATTGCTTGTATATATTAAGTTAAGGTGTATATATATCCATCTCATAATTGTAAGGTTAGTGAAAAATTAACTTAATTTAGAGCTAGCATTTTTGAGCTCTTGTGGCATCATTGTTTGGTCACACTGTTGGCATCATTTTGGGGCGCTGCGCGTTCTTTCTACTCGTTTGTGGGATGTCGTACGTACAGGGTTTGGTCTTGTAGAGAGCTCTCTTGCAATTCAGTTTGGTTGTTTAGATACAAGATTGTTGCACCGTGCAATAGTCCAGGTTGCGTTGTTGTTGCAAGGTTGAGAAAGAAGACCATAAATAGTACCCCTTTTGTTTACATTAAAATTCATGTAACTAAGGTCTAAGGTAGGCCCGCATCGAGTCAGCAACCCTGAGGTAGGACCTAATAGGATCTCAAATCCGTAAGTTTTAATTTAGCTTAACTTGGGCTTCAGGTAGAACTGGCCCTTTAGAATTTGGCCGTTCACGGCTCAGCTGGGATTTCGAACCCGACAAATAAATAAAATAACAGGTACAGTGTCAGCTCTACATGCAACCTCTGAGAATAAATTAAAGGGAATCAAGGAATGCATATTTTGCGAAGGCAACCACAAGTCATATAAATGTGAGGTGGCTGAGGCTTTACCTTTTGAGGAAAGGACAGGGTAACTAAGTCCACAGCATGTTTTAAATGTTTTTTGAAAAGGTCACAGAGCAAGGTTTTCTAAGTTTAAAATTTTGTGCAAAAAATACCATGGCTGGCATCAGCCATTATTGTGTGAAAACACTCCTAGTAGGCCTACCCCAGAAGTAGAGACATCAGTGGCACATGCCACTGCTATGAAAGGGAGTAAAAGTAAAGGGGGATTATTGCAAACAGCTGCAGCATTATTAATTGGGAATGATGGAGAAGCTACTGTAAGAGTGTTGTTTGATAGTGGTAGCCAGTGTAACTTTATTAAGACCAGAATTTCCAGAAAATTGAAGTTTAAAGAACTTAAGAGGGAAAATTTAAGAATTTCTGGGTTTGGGGGTTCCGTTCAAAACCGAACCAAAGTTAAGAAGGTAGAAGTTCTGGTTAAGGAGTTGTTACCACAAAATCCCACTATCAAGGTCCAAGCTGTAGAGATTGAGAAACTTTGTGCTCCAGTCACTACTTGTTTAGATATGGCATGTGTCCAAGAATTGCAAGTTAAAGGAATTAATTTGGGCAAAAATAAGTTGGAAGGAAGTTAAGGAACAGAAGATATCAGTCGTTTGATTGGAGCTTGTAGCTGGCTCCTTCTTGGTGCTACTTGTATTTGCCGGGAAGAATGAAGGATACGAGAGGCAGGCTATTTCTTTTAGGGGCCTCTCGTGTCCTCTTCTCTCCCTGTCGTTTGGAAGGTTAGCATCTTGAAGGAAAAGCCGGTCGTTTTCAGAGTTTATTGAGTTCTTGGTTGGCTGGGGTTATTTTACAGAAGATTTTGTTATTCTATATACAGCTGAATTAATTAAATATATATATATATAAATTTATGTACAATACTTATTTATAAAGATTATATATGATTCTTAAAATTACACAATGATAAAATATATATAATTTGGTACGCGCAAAATTGGTTTGTCGGTAACTAATATAAAAATAATATAAATGCGGAAAATTAACTGCGCGGCCCCACAAGCTGACTATTATTGGAACTTCATCACTGGTAATATTGTCCGCACATCTCGGGGCCCGGTAGCTATTGAAAGTAAGCTAGGCTGGATGCTACATGGTAGCTATTGCAATGAAATGGAGGTTAAAGCTCTTTTGTTAAGATTGAGGAGAACAGCCATGGTTTGGAAAGGCATTTGAAAGCCTTTTAGTTAGGTCTGCACTGGTAAAGACTTCAGGAGGAAAGATAAAGAGACCTATACAAAAACTCTATGCTTTAGAAATCAGCAAAAACACAGATAGTCAAGATGAAACATTTGAGTTACAGCCTCATGGAGAAGGCTTGGCTAACCTTGCAGAAGGTAATGACAACAATGCCTCTTCGGTGGGGAGTGTTAGAAAATCTAGAAGAGGAAGAACCATTGTTGTCCCAAGGCGATATGATGACTAAGCTGATTGATGCAGCATTGCTTGTATATATTAAGTTAAGGTGTATATATATCCATCTCATAATTGTAAGGTTAGTGAAAAATTAACTTAATTTAGAGCTAGCATTTTTGAGCTCTTGTGGCATCATTGTTTGGTCACACTGTTGGCATCATTTTGGGGCGCTGCGCGTTCTTTCTACTCGTTTGTGGGATGTCGTACGTACAGGGTTTGGTCTTGTAGAGAGCTCTCTTGCAATTCAGTTTGGTTGTTTAGATACAAGATTGTTGCACCGTGCAATAGTCCAGGTTGCGTTGTTGTTGCAAGGTTGAGAAAGAAGACCATAAATAGTACCCCTTTTGTTTACATTAAAATTCATGTAACTAAGGTCTAAGGTAGGCCCGCATCGAGTCAGCAACCCTGAGGTAGGACCTAATAGGATCTCAAATCCGTAAGTTTTAATTTAGCTTAACTTGGGCTTCAGGTAGAACTGGCCCTTTAGAATTTGGCCGTTCACGGCTCAGCTGGGATTTCGAACCCGACAAATAAATAAAATAACAGGTACAGTGTCAGCTCTACATGCAACCTCTGAGAATAAATTAAAGGGAATCAAGGAATGCATATTTTGCGAAGGCAACCACAAGTCATATAAATGTGAGGTGGCTGAGGCTTTACCTTTTGGGGAAAGGACAGGGTAACTAAGTCCACAGCATGTTTTAAATGTTTTTTGAAAAGGTCACAGAGCAAGGTTTTCTAAGTTTAAAATTTTGTGCAAAAAATACCATGGCTGGCATCAGCCATTATTGTGTGAAAACACTCCTAGTAGGCCTACCCCAGAAGTAGAGACATCAGTGGCACATGCCACTGCTATGAAAGGGAGTAAAAGTAAAGGGGGATTATTGCAAACAGCTGCAGCATTATTAATTGGGAATGATGGAGAAGCTACTGTAAGAGTGTTGTTTGATAGTGGTAGCCAGTGTAACTTTATTAAGACCAGAATTTCCAGAAAATTGAAGTTTAAAGAACTTAAGAGGGAAAATTTAAGAATTTCTGGGTTTGGGGGTTCCGTTCAAAACCGAACCAAAGTTAAGAAGGTAGAAGTTCTGGTTAAGGAGTTGTTACCACAAAATCCCACTATCAAGGTCCAAGCTGTAGAGATTGAGAAACTTTGTGCTCCAGTCACTACTTGTTTAGATATGGCATGTGTCCAAGAATTGCAAGTTAAAGGAATTAATTTGGGCAAAAATAAGTTGGAAGGAAGTTAAGGAACAGAAGATATCAGTCGTTTGATTGGAGCTTGTAGCTGGTTCCTTCTTGGTGCTACTTGTATTTGCCGGGAAGAATGAAGGATACGAGAGGCAGGCTATTTCTTTTAGGGGCCTCTCGTGTCCTCTTCTCTCCCTGTCGTTTGGAAGGTTAGCATCTTGAAGGAAAAGCCGGTCGTTTTCAGAGTTTATTGAGTTCTTGGTTGGCTGGGGTTATTTTACAGAAGATTTTGTTATTCTATATACAGCTGAATTAATTAAATATATATATATAAATTTATGTACAATACTTATTTATAAAGATTATATATGATTCTTAAAATTACACAATGATAAAATATATATAATTTGGTACGCGCAAAATTGGTTTGTCGGTAACTAATATAAAAATAATATAAATGCGGAAAATTAACTGCGCGGCCCCACAAGCTGGACTATTATTGGGACTTCATCACTGGTAATATTGTCCGCACATCTCGGGGCCCGGTAGCTATTGAAAGTAAGCTAGGCTGGATGCTACATGGTAGCTATTGCAATGAAATGGAGGTTAAAGCTCTTTTGTTAAGATTGAGGAGAACAGCCATGGTTTGGAAAGGCATTTGAAAGCCTTTTGGGAACTTGAATCCATTGGCATAAAGGACAAACAGGCACGTACATTGAACAGTGATGTTTTAGAGCAATTTGAAAAAGGGATTGGGTTTAGAGATGGTTGCTATGAAGTTGGCCTCCCTTGGAAGGATTCTTGCAAACCCAGTTCCAACCTTCAGCTAGCTAATCGGAGGTTGGAGACTTTATTGTACAGGCTAAGAAAAAATGAGGAGTTGTTAATTGAATACAATGAGGCCATCTTAAGCTATGTAAAGGAGGGCTATGCTGAAAGGGTGCAAGGTGAGCTGGTGAGCCAGGAGGCACATTATTTATCTGCCACACCATGCAGTGGTACGGCGAGACAAAACTACGACCAAACTGAGGGTAGTTTTTGATGGCTCAGCCAAGGACAAAGGTGGTGTGTCCTTGAATGACTGTTTGGATGCTGGGCCAAATTTAAATGCAGATTTATATTCCTTGTTACTGAGATTCAGGTGATAGCGTGGGGTAGACACCCCAGTTAGGTTACTTAGGTTCTAGCAAACAATCAAAAGCACTTACCGGTGCGTTGAATTAGGTATTCCTTGAAGCCTACCGTTTTATTCCTGTGTCCCACAACAGCCTACCTAACTCTCTCTTACATTACCAATTTAGAAGCTATAGACATTACCCTTAACTATACTTAAGTACGAACAACTTCCTACCCGATTTGTTACCTTAGATTCATCACCTAATTTTACTCAGCACCAAAGATTAGGTCAGATAGGAAAAAACATGTCTAGGCCAGACCAAAGCAATACGAACAGCCCGTTGGTTCGTTTATGGCTTCGTCTTGCCATTCAGCTTAGATTTAGTGATATTTACTCTTTAGTGACTTTTAGACTATATACATATATATACATACACGTCACCTCACTCCTCCCCTACAAGTTTAGTCTGTCAGGGGGATGAGGGACCCTAGACGACCTGCGGAGCGGGGTTGATGTAGTAGGATCAGGGTGCACCCTGTATAGGCGGGCAAGTTGGACCATTTTCCGGAGGATCAGTTCTCTCTTCCGGAAGACTCTGGTCCTTCTGCACTTCCCGTTCCCATATCTGGTCCTGATGGCGTTTAATAGAACGACCATCTTCTACTGTAGTTGGCACTTGAAGGAAACAGGGCCCGTTCTCTCCTGCACAGTTGCAGGAACCCATTTTGGTCCAGCCCCATAGTTGCGAATCACAACTGGATCATTAGGTTTCGCTTCTAGAACTCTCCCTCTTTTAGTGTCGTGGTACAACTTCTGTTTTTCCTGATGGCGTAAAACTCGTTGTTGTAACATTTCGTTTGGACGTAACAAATCAAAAACTGAACGAATTCCCCGGCCAATCAGAAGTTTAGAGGGAGACACCCCTGTCGTGGTGTGTGGTGTTATTCGATATTTAAACAAAAATTTATCCAACACCACTTGCATTTCCTCCCCACGAGAATGACGCAAGGCCGACTTGAAAGTACGGACCATGTTTTCCGCGAGACCGTTATTAGATGGGTGGAAAACACTAGACCAGACATGTCTAATGCCATTTAGGTGGACGAAGGAACGAAATTCCTCACTGGTAAAACAAGTACCATTGTCGGAAACCAGGACTACGGGTAAACCCCATCGAGCGAAAACTGAACGGAGTAAGCGAATCGTTACACCCGAAGTCGTGGAAGTGGTTGGAAAAATTTCCACCCACTTAGAGTAGGCGTCCACCATGACTAGGAAATAAATATTATTTATAGGACCTGCATAGTCAACATGGATCCTATGCCACGGTATAGTAGGCCATTCCCAAGGATGAAGTGGACTTTTCCTTGGGAGATCTCTGTTCTCTAGGCAGCTTTGACAGGAACGAACCAATGATTCGAGTTCTCCATCTAAACCAGGCCACCAGAAATAAGCTCTCGCCAGCTCTTTCATTTTGTTGCGCCCATGTGTTCAGCGTGAAGTTCCTTCACTAAATTCGACCTGCCTTTATTTGGAATAATCACTCTGTGGCCCATAAGAGACAGCCATTTTGAATAGAGAGGCCAGACTGACGCTGAATAAAAGGCTGTAATTCACTCTCAACCTTAGTAGGCCAACCAACTGAGCAGAAATGGATGACCCTAGACAGAATAGGGTCTGATTTTGTCCACTGCTGTATTTGTACTGCAGATACTGGAGTGGATTCCAAAAACTCCACCAAGTGAACCCATTCTGTAGGTATAGGTACACAATCATTTGGATTTTCTAAGGGCAACCTACTTAGCGCATCAGCCGTACCTAGAAGTTTACCTGACCGATGTACTAAGTCAAATTTATAGGCTTGTAGAATCAGTGCCCATCGTTGAATCCTACCTGAGGCCATAACTGGAATATTTTTATTAGGTGAAAATAACCTAAAAGAGGCTTATGGTCAGTAATTAGTTTAAATTCATGACCCCATAGATAGAAATGAATTTTTTTTACTGCAAATACTAAGGCTAATGCTTCACGTTCCACTTGTGCATATCGTCTTTCCGTCTCAGTTAGTGTTCTAGAAGCAAAACAGATAGGCCTATCTACACCATCAATGTGGTGAGATAACACTGCCCCAATTCCATAAGAACTGCTGTCTGCTGAAACTACGAGAGGAAGTTTAGGATCATAATGCACTAGGAGAGTGGACTTTAGTAGTACGTCCTTGGAAGCCTCAAATGCTTCCTTTTGAGTTTTCTCCCATCTCCACTGTTCCCCAGATCGTAATAGCTTATTTAGGGGTTCAAGGAAAGTCGATGCATTAGGCAAAAATTTCCTATAAAAATTTAGGAGACCTAAATAAGCTTGTAACTGTGTGATGTTTTGTGGAGGTGGTGCCTTTTCTATTGCTTCTAGTTTATCCACCGTTGGATGAATGCCTGAGGCATCTATGCGGAACCCTAAATATGAAACCTCGTTAGTGACCCATGAACACTTTTCTCTCTTTAGCTTAAGTCCAGCATCCCGGAGTCTTTTTAGAACCGTGGTTAATCTAGTTAGGTGTTCTTTTTTAGTCGAACCTGAAATGAGGACATCATCTAGAAAGCAAAGTACCCCTGGAATGTGACCTAGAACTTGGTCCATTGTCCTCTGAAAAATACCTGGAGCCGATGCTATTCCATAGCATAGCCTATTGTACTTATATAGGCCTCGGTGCGTATTTATATAGTTAATTCTTTAGAGTTTTCATCTAAACTTAGTTGAGCATAGGCTTGGGACATATCGAGTTTTGTGAAATATTTTCCCCCAGCAAGAGAGCTAAATAATTCATCAGGCTTGGGTATAGGATAGCAACTAGAAGGACGGCTTCTATTTGCTGTTAAACGGTAATCCCCGCATAACCGCACGGACTTGTCCGGTTTTAGTACAGGAACTACTGGGGCAGCCCACTTAGCGTGTGTGACTGGTTCAATAATTTTATCTTTTAGCAGCCTGTCAATTTCTAAATCTACCTTCTCCCGCAGTGCATGCGCAATTGAACGAGCCTTACAAAATTTCGGAGTTACATTAGGATCTACTTCTATGCAGACCTGATGGCCTTTTAGGTTGCCTACTTCAGGCCCAAAAATAGAAGAAAACTCCCTTAACAATGAGTCTATGTCAGATGGATATGAAAGTGTATGCACATCTGCCTGACCCCTTGGCAAGATTTTGTCAATTGGCATTTCCAAAGCATCAATCCAATCACGGCCTAGTAGAGTAGGCCCTTGCTCATCCACCACTAAAAGGGTTAAGGGATGAGACAAAGTTTTCTGGTTAAGTGTAACTGTGACGTATGCTTCTCCACAAATAGGTATTTGTATGTCACCGTACTTCTTCAAAATCGTTTTAGATGCATGTAGTTTAGGTGTGTTTTTGAAAATCTTATCAAAAACTACCTTGGACATGACCGTCCGGGCAGCACCCGTATCCAATTCTAGAGGAACTGTAATTCCATCTAGGCCTACCTCTACAATATATGGGCCTGTATTTTCCCCACTTTGCTGCTCATAGAATAGGTACTCCACTCCAATGTTCGAAGTATTTCCCTTTTGAGGATTTATACTAGAAATGTTAAAATTAGAATTTTCACCCTTTGTTTTCTTTGAATAACACACTTTAGCTATGTGGCCTATTTTACTACAGTTTCGGCAAACTGCTTCTTTAAAAGGGCAATCTTTCTTCCAATGGTGTTTTCCACACCCTGTACATGGCTTGGAAGGCTTAGTAGAATTAGTAGGCTTAGTCATATTCGCCTCATACCTTTTATTTGCCTGTCTAGTAGGCTCGTTAGGTCTGCCAGGCCTAGAAGATTTAAAGCTATTTACGTGTTGGGCTTTACTACTATGATTTCCAAAAGCTCTAACATCTTTAGCAGCTGCTTCTCTAGCCGTAGCTATTTCTACAGCCTGACTAAAAGTTAGGTCCTGTATGGCTAATAGGGCTCTCTGGGTAGACTCCTCTTTTGAGACCCATTACAAACCTATCTCTTAGCATTTCATCTAATTTGTCCCCAAATTTACACGACGGCTATGGCTTTTTATTCCTGCAACAAACTCTGCAATGCTTTCATTTCCCGTCTGATGCCTTGAATAAAATTTGAAACGTTCATAGATGAGAACTACTCGGGGTTTGTAGTGATCGGTTAGGGCCTGTACCAATTCATTATAGGTGCAAGTTTCCGGTGCTTTAGGAGAAACTAGGTCCATAACTAAACCAAACGTTTTAGGGCCTATTATAGTTAAAAAGGTAGGTACTTTCTTAGCATCCGGAATGGAATTTGCCTCGAAAAACAACCTCACCCTAGTGGCATAAGCTTCGAAGTCCTCCCCATTGTCTTCGTAGGGGCTTATATGGCCAATCACCGACATGCTAGAGCAAAACCGAATTAGACCAACTCACGTGAAGTAGGTTAGGTTAGGTTTAAATTTGGTCTAGTTACTGAATAGTGAATTTTATTAGAGTTAGGGCTGAATAGTGAATTGTATTAGAGTTAGGGCTGAGTAAGAATTAGTTTTAGAGTTAGGGCTGAGTAGGAATTAGTTTTAGAGTTAGGGCTGAGTAGGAATTAGTTTTAGAATTAGGGCGGCGGGACCTACGCTATAGTACGGTAGCTTCCCCACACAAACAAACCAAATCGGACGACCCACTAGTCTGCATCCAATTTTCCAAACAACCACTTGAACCCAATAAGCCAAATTAACCCAATAAGCCAAATTAACCCAATGAGCCAAATTTAACCCAATGAACAAAATTTAACCAAATGAGCCAAATCCCATCCTCGTCGCCAAATGTGATAGCGTGGGGTAGACACCCCAGTTAGGTTACTTAGGTTCTAGCAAACAATCAAAAGCACTTACCGGTGCGTTGAATTAGGTATTCCTTGAAGCCTACCGTTTTATTCCTGTGTCCCACAACAGCCTACCTAACTCTCTCTTACATTACCAATTTAGAAGCTATAGACATTACCCCTAACTATACTTAAGTACGAACAACTTCCTACCCGATTTGTTACCTTAGATTCATCACCTAATTTTACTCAGCACCAAAGATTAGGTCAGATAGGAAAAAACATGTCTAGGCCAGACCAAAGCAATACGAACAGCCCGTTGGTTCGTTTATGGCTTCGTCTTGCCATTCAGCTTAGATTTAGTGATATTTACTCTTTAGTGACTTTTAGACTATATACATATATATACATACACGTCACCTCAGTAGAGTAGCATTGACTGCAGATGTGAAGCAAGCCCTTTTGCAGATAAAATTAAAACCAGAGGACAGAGATGCAGTAAGGTATCTGTGGGTGGATACGAAAGACTTGTTGGAAAATGAACCTAAGGTTCAAGCATATAGAATGAAGTCAGTGTTGTTTGGCCTCAGCTCTAGTCCATTTCTGTTGGCAGCTACTATGCAATACCATTTTAAGAAATATTCTGAAGTCTATCCTAATACTATTGAACCCATAAGGAAAATTTTTTATGTTGATGATTTGCTGTGTTCCCTGGATAATACAGAAATGGCTAAACAGATATTCATGCAGGCTAGAGCTATAATGAGGGGGGCTGGCATGGAGCTTAGAAAATAGCAGACCAATCATTCTCAATTACAAGAGTTTATGAGTCAGTCTCTGTAGTACCTGATGCAGCAGAAAGTATTGAGGATTCTGGTATTAAGGAGTTGTGGGCAATAGACACAAAGGTGCTAGGCATTGTTTGGCAGCAAGGAGAGGATTTGTTTACCTTCAATGGGAAATCTTTAGTAGAGCTGGCTGAGAATGAGACAAGGTGGACAAAACGTACAACTCTTAGTTTGGTTTCAAAGGTCTTTGATCCTCTTGGATTCCTGGCTCCATTTGTGATAAAGTAAAAAATTTGGTTTCAGAGCCTCTGAGAAATTGGACTTGGTTGGTACCAAGAGTTATTTGATCATATGGTGGTAAGGTGGAAATATTGGTTCAAAGAATTAGCACATCTTGGAGACATTGAAATTCCAAGATGGTACTTTGGAGAGTTGAACAATAGTCCAGACAATTTGGAGCTGCACATCTTTTGTGATGGAAGTGAGGAAGCCTATGCAACTTGTATTTATATAAGAGGCACATTCAAAGAGGAAGTAAGTTGCATGTTGGTTGCTGCAAAGAGCAGAGTAGCACCTTTAAAAAGGCTTTCTGTTCCAAGGTTGGAATTGATGGGTGCAGTTATTGCTAGTCGGCTTGCAGTTACAGTGCAAAAGTCTTTGGTCCTCTATGAAATTCCAAGCTATTATTGGACAGACTCCACTATAGTTTGGCACTGTTTAAGAAGTCAGGCAAGGAAATGGAAACCATTTGTTGCCAATAGGGTGGAGGAAATTCAAGCATACGCAGATCCCAAGCAATGGAAGCATTGTCCAGGCACCCAAAACCCAGTTGATTTACCAACACGAGGAATTTCAGTGAAAGATCTTGCACAGTCAAATTTGTGGTGGAATGGGCCAGAGTGGCTAAAACTTGGAAGCGAAAACTGCCCTAATCAGCCTATTGTAGGAGAATGCCAGGCCAAGAAGAATAGGTGAGTGAAATGAGAAAATGCACTGTGAACAGTTGTCAAGTTATGCAGCAGGACCCCATATTGAGGCTTGAGGACATTAGCAGTCTGAAAAGATTAAGAGTGACAGCATGGGTATATAGATTTACCAACAATATTAAGGGAGAAACAAGAAGGGAAGAAATTCTGAACAGTAAGGAGATTCAGCAAGCCAGGCAATACTGGTTGGTATATGTGCAGAAGGAAAAATTTGGTGAACAGGGGGAATTGCTCACCAGCCGTCCATTACAGGTTCTACCAACACATTCTGCTCTCAAGGGTTTGGACGTGTTTTTGGATCAGGATTTATTGAGAGTAGGAGGTAGACTACAGTTTTCTGGGCTTCCAGAGGAGAAAAGACATCCAATTTTGCTACCTTCTAGGGGGCACTTTGTGGAACTTTTGATCCTGGATACTCATCATAAGTTGTTACATGCTGGAGTTAGAGAAGTGATAATAGAGACCAGACAACAGTTTTGGATTCCCAAAATTAGACAAGTACTGAAAAAGGTCTTGCATAAATGTATGGTTTGCAAGCGCTGCAGTGCAAAGCCTTATTATGAAAAGGTGGCTCCACTTCCAAGAGAATGGTGTGTCTATACTGCCCCATTTGATGTAGTGGGAGTAGACTTCGCAGGTCCAGTCTATGTGTATGAGCAAGGGGAGTCTAACAAAGGTTATATATGTCTTTTCACATGTGCTACCACCAGAGCAATCCATTTGGAGTTGGTAAGCAACTTAAGTAGTGATGTATTTCTTTTGGCCTTTAAAAGGTTTGTGAACAGAAGGGGTTTCCCAAATAAAATCATATCGGATAATGCAAAAAAACTTGAAAAAGGCTGCAATGGAACTCCAAGAAGTTTGGTCCTTGCTAAAAGAGGAGGGATTCCAATCCTACTTTTCACACCAAGGGGTACAGTGGGAGTTTATTGTTGAGAGAGCACCATGGTGGGGAGGATTTTGGGAAAGACTAGTGAGAAGTGTAAGTGTCCATTAAAGAAACTTTTAGCTAATGCTCATTTGAGCAAAGAAAAATTCTGCACTGTTTTGTGTGAAGTAGAAGCAATGGTGAACACAGGCCTATCACTTTTGTTTATAACAGTATGCAGGATGCAGAGCCCATTGGCACCAAATCATTTTCTTTGTGGTAAACGATTAACATCAAGCTGCAGTGTGCCAGAAGACTTGCAGCCTATCCAGAGCATTGAAGGAAAGTTAACCAGAAGGTTCAGGTACCTTGAAGAGCTACAAGATCAATTATGGAAGAGGTGGCAGATGGAATACTTGACAGAACTCAATTATTACCCATCAGGCAATGTAAAGGGCTCCAATGCAAATTATATCAAGGTTGGAGAAGTAGTAATGATTGGGGATGAAAGACCAAGGCAATGCTGGAAGCTTGGCATAATTGAAGAGTTGTTTGTTGGCAAAGACAATTTAGTTAGGTCTGCACTGGTAAAGACTTCAGGAGGAAAGTTAAAGAGACCTATACAAAAACTCTATGCTTTAGAAATCAGCAAAAACACAGATAGTCAAGATGAAACATTTGAGTTCCAGCCTCATGGAGAAGGCTTGGCTAACCTTGCAGAAGGTAATGACAACAATGCCTCTTCGGTGGGGAGTGTTAAAAAATCTAGAAGATGAAGAACCATTGTTGTCCCAAGGCGATATGATGACTAAGCTGATTGATGCAGCATTGCTTGTGTATATTAAGTTAAGGTGTATATATATATATATATATACACACGGTGAACCAAAAGTAGGTGGACAGTAGGTTGAATACGGTTTGTGTTATATTGTATTATAACTATGGTGTTCATTATAACTATGGTGTTTGTGTTATATTATATTAAATATTATAACTAAATTTATTTAAATTTTATTTTGTATTATAGTATACAAAAAAATTAAATATGTATTCTCAAAATAAACGTTATCATTTACTGTCCACCTACTTTTGGTTCACCCTATATATA
The DNA here is from genome assembly GCA_023014485.1 of Bathynomus jamesi. Lineage (NCBI taxonomy): Eukaryota > Metazoa > Arthropoda > Malacostraca > Isopoda > Cirolanidae > Bathynomus > Bathynomus jamesi. The sequence continues at coordinate 248,741 of JAJOZX010002005.1, forward strand.
TATATATATATATATATATATATATATATATATATATATATATCATAATTGTAAGGTTAGTGAAAAATTCACTTAATTTAGAGCTAGCATTTTTGGGCTCTTGTGGCATCATTGTTTGGGCACTCTTGTGGCATTTTTTGGGGCGCTGCGCGTCTTTTCTACTCGTTTGTGGAATGCGGTATTTACAGGGTGTGGTCTTATACTGTAGAGAGCTCTTTTGCAATTCAGTTTGGTTGTTTAGATACAAGATTGTTGCATCGTGCAATAGTGCAGGTTGTGTTTATTGAAAAATTTATTATTTAGAATTTATTATTTAGCTTGAGAGAGATTATTTTTTAGGTGTAATATTAAGGTTAAGTTTACTTTAAATAGACACAGTAATTATAGAAATAATAATGGCCTATTCAGACACTGTCAACATAGCTACAGACTCTTTCACTGTAGGTTGTAGTGGTTTTCAGGTTAAAATTTGGTCAGCAGCCAGATTACTAACTATGGTGAAGCTAGATTCATTAAAATTAATTTAGACTTACCAAAAATGAAGTTGCCAGTTGAACGTTACCCTTTCTGTTTCTAACTAATCCATAGTTTCATTTAGTTTCCAGGTTTGAATTTTATTTGTTAAGTTTTAAGTTATTATTTAACACACTGCTAGGTTATTTATTTGTAGGGGCTATTTCCCAGACCTAGGTTTTGCAGGTTAAGTTAGGCTAGGGCTGGATTGCCCTTAAGTTTTTGTTTTAAAGGTTTAAGGTTTAAGGTTTTGAAGGTTTTACTCAAGTTAAGTTAGGGCTATATTGCCTTTAGGTTTTAATAGGGGCTATAACAGCCATTTAATTATTGAGTTAGGGCAGTTGTAGCCCGGTTCGAGTTTCTTCTAGGTACCTAGTTTTTCTCTTACCTTAGTTATTTTCTTTAATTAACTTACTTACACCTAGTTCTGATAGGCCTCTATTTAGTTAAACAGGGTTTTTGTTTAATTGCAGTGGTTATTAAGGATAAGATTTAAAGGTTGTGAGGTTTAAAGGTTGACTTTAAGTTGCCCGGTTAGTTGGGGAACCACGAGAATTTTACTTTTTTACGAAAACTAGCCCGCTTCATGCGTCAAAATTTTTCAAGAATGGACAAAGCTCCGTTTTTCTTTGTCCCAGAAACTTTTTTCTTTCTTCTTTTTGTTAATTAGGGAAACCCAACTTCACTAGTTGGTTAGAAACGAGGGTTGTTATTTTTATTTATTTTGTTTATATTTTATTTGGAAATATATGCGGTTATTTCTAACCACTTTTTTTAACATTCCCCCCAAGGGGAAAAAATTTACCCAGAATTATATTCTTGGGAAATTTTATTTATTTATTTTTTGATGAATGAAAATGACATGCTCTACAGAAAAGTTCCTTTTAGGTGAAATATGAAAATGAAAGCGTCTTTTCTGTAGAACGTTAGTCCTAAGTTATAGCTATTTACAATTATTTACAATTTTCAATTTGTGGTCTTCACAAAGATCCACTCTGTATTTTCCTTTGCAGTTCTTCCCGAAATCTAACTGCAGCTTGTCTTTGTGGTCGGGGTTGAGTAGCGGCAGTAGTAGTGTCAGGAGAATCTACAGTTCCTGATTCTGTGGAAGAATTTTCCAGTTCTTCCAGGTCAATATTCGGTTTATCAGTTATTTCCAGTGGGTATAACCGATATATGTGTCTTCTGGAGAGATGACCATTGGGTGTTTTTACAGTTACATGCCTGATTATGCCATCTTCATCTGGGTGTAATGTTTCAATTACAGCAATCTTCCAGAAGTATTTGGGATTCATAGAATTTTCATCTAAGAGACATAGTTCTCCTACTTTAGGTTCTTTACTTACTGGTTGTTTGTGTTGTTGGTATTCTTTTTCCCTCAAACTACTCAAATATTCGTATCGCCATCTTTTTTTGATTTCTTGAGATTGTTTAACTCCCTTATGAAAGTAATCCAGTATTTTCTTTCTTTCTTTGTCCTCTGTTGCTGTCATATAATCAGCATCCACCTGATCACCTTCATTAACAGCTTCTTGGGTATCATTAGTGGTTAAAAAGTTGAATTTGGTATTGTCATACCCAAAAAGCAACTTGAAAGGAGTTAGTAGATCAGAGGAGGGATCTTCATTTGAATTAACATAAGTGAGTGGTCTTGAATTAATTGTATTCATTATTTCAAGAACAATTGTTTTTAGTTCAGTTAAAGGGATTTTTCTTCCTTTTAGGGAGGTATAGAGGGCTCTTTTGACTAAACCCACCATTCTTTCAGCTATTCCTAAGGTTCTGGGTGAATAGGCTGCTGTAAATTTCCACTGGATACCATGATCAGAGAGGTACTGAGACACAAGAACATTTTGGAACCAATGTTTAAGGTAATCTTCAGATCTTTTGAAGGTGGATTGATTGTCTGAAATCAAAACCTTTGGAAGGGAGTAGTTTAAGGACAAATGGTAAGTTCTCTTAAAAAGGTTTTAGCAGAAAGGTCAGTGCAGATGTGAAGGCTGGTGAATCTGGTGGCGCAGCAAGTGAACAATAATAAGTAGACTTTCATGAATTGGTTATTCTCATCCTGGACAGAAATTGGACCAGCATAGTCAAGGGCAGTTTTTTCAAAGGGTTTTTCATAGCTTAAACGTTCCGTTACTAAGGTCCAGTAGTAGGCACTTCATAAGCCATGGCAAAGTATTTTTGGCAAAACAGACATTGTTTCAGAACCTTTTTAACTACTTGCCTTATTTTGGGGATCCAGAATTCCTGTCTGAGGAAATTGCATGTGGTAGCTAAGGTTGCATGACTGGCTTTTGCATGACATTCAGTTACGATTAACGTTGTTAAATGAGAATTTTCAGGCAGTAGTACAGGATACCTAGCAGAATAGTTAAGGTTGGTTGCATATTTATATCTCCCCATTGTTCTGACTAACCCTTCTTTGTCAATGAAGAGTTTTAGATTCTTTTGCAGCTTTGTTAGGTCCTCAACTTTTTCTCCTTTATTTAGTTTGTTGATTATTTCTTTTTCTTTTGAGAAATGTTGTTGCTGGACTAATTTTAGCCAGTAATTTGTGGCCTTAGTTTTGTAAGCTGTATGATTTTTCTCCAAAACAGCAATTTGTTCTTCCATTGTTAGGTTACATTTGGGGTTATATTCGTGAGTGCGGAAGTACTTTAAGTTTTCTATGAACCGTAGAACATAGGCAGTGATTCTGACCAGTTTTTTCCTGTTAGAGAATCTTTCCATGTTTAACAAGGGAGTTTTTTCATTTATTTCTTTACAAGTTGTTTGACACACATTTATTGTTGTCTGTAAGGTTTCTTGGTGGGGGTTAAAAATTAAGTTGGTTGGCCATTCAATTTCATTTCTCAAAAATGTGGGACCATGTTGGTAAAAGGGAAGAAGTTTTTGAAATTTCTTGAAAGATATTGGTCTGGTGAGTAGGTCTGCTGGGTTGTCTTCTCCTGCTACATGTCTGAATTCCAGGTGATGGTTTAAGTTTCTTGTTGCTTCCTGAATGTCTTTCACTCTGTTTTTTACAAAGATGGATTTCATTTTTAGAGATTTTTGAGCAATCCAATTTAAAGCCACCTGTGAGTCTGTCCAAATTATTGTTTTGAAGAACTTTTGGTTTTCTGAGTTTTCTTCTAGGTAGGTTTCTTTAAGGTATTCTAGTACTTTGGTTCCTAGGCAGATTGCCATTAATTCCAAGTTACAAATGGTCCAATTTTTTGATTTGGGGTTGACTCTTGATTTAGCGTAAATTAGTTCGGATTTTCCATTTCCAACTAGATAGCAACTTACTGCATAACCTTCTTGGCTGGCATCACAAAAGATGTGGAGTTGAAGATTTTCCATGAGAGGTTTGGGATTTTCAAAAGTTGTCTAGGAAAATTCAGAAATTCCACTTTGTTTATTTCTTTACAAAGTTTTTTCCATTCACGCAGCATTTCAGGTTCTAGATATTCATCCCAATCTTTTTTGGTAGCTGTACTTTCTGCATGAAGAGTTTTAATTTAAACACTAAGGGTGCAACAAATCCAATTGGATCAAACAATGATTGCACAGAACTTAGTATTTCTCTTTTAGTTTTGGCTTCTGAGTTCAAGTTTACAGTTTTTAGATGGAGTGTATCAGCATTTGTGTTCCAACCATATCCTAATAGTTTTACATTTTCTTTATCTTCTGAGGAGGCTATGTCATGTTTTTCAAATAGTCCTTGAAGTTCTGAGTGATTGGAGGCCCATTCATATAGCTTCAAATTATATTCAATTAAGGTGTTTACACTATAATTGTAAAGGTCTTTGAGTTCTGAGAGATTGTTGGCATTAATTAAAGCATTGTCCATGTAAAAGCGGTTAGCTAGGTAGTCTGCCACTTGGTTTTGTTGTTCATTAAAAATGTGTTGGAGAGATTGTTGTAGTAAAAATGGACTGCTTTTGTTGCCAAAGGTAACTCTTTTATATTTATAGCAGATCAGGTTGTCGTCATTTGGAGCCAATTGGGTATCTTTTAACCACAGAATTTTGTGGGCATTGCAGTCAAATTCTGTTTGATATTTAAGTTGTAAATATGCTTTTTGAATGTCTCCAATCATCAAATATTTACCATGCCTTAATTTAATGCACAATTTTGCTAAATGAGGTAGGAGTGAAGGGCAGTCCTCAGTAGCATCATTTACTGTTATTTCTTCTGGTTTGCTTTTACCCGAGGGATCTACTACAATCCTAACTTTAGTTGTTTGTACTCCAGGGCGAACTACTGGAAAATGAGGTAAAAAATTTCCTGCTTGTTTTAAGTTTTCTGTTAGGGCTACTTCTTCTATTATTCCTTCCTGGAATTGTTGTTCAAGGATGTCTGAATAAGGTTGCATTAAGTTATCTTTTTTTAATTTTTTGCAAGTGGACTTTAACCTGCTAATAGCATAGTTAAAGTTTGGTGAAATTTTCTTTTTGGTCATTCCATGGTACCTTAACAGACAATCTTTCATCTTCTATTTTAACTTCCTTTTCGAAGTTTGCTATCAGATCTTTTTCTTTGTTTGAAAATGGTTCATCCCCAGAAATACCCAAGTTTTCTAGTTTGCTAAATTGTGCAATCTGGTGTACAATTTTTTCTAGATCTTCATTAGAAGTTGTATTAGTAAGTAGCGGGTTGGTAATACAGAAGCTGATCTGATCTCTTATTGGTTCTTTTTCTTTTTCAGGGTAGTAATCTGAAGGGAAACCCAATAAAAGTATTCCATAGGGAGATTTATAACAAGAGGCAGTATGAATCTGATGACTGCTGAGGGCAAAACGTTTGTGGGTTGCAGCCCCAAAAATTAACATGAAGTCGACCACTTCATCAGCTTCAAAGTGATCTGCAAGCTGATAATTTAAGGATTTTAAATAAGTTTGAAGTTTCAGTAATCCCGGAACTTCATATTTAATATTAATATCATCAATTATGATGGCTTCTATTTCTTGGTAGTTTCCAGGGTTTCTAGAATCCTCCAATTTAATTATAGCTACTTCATAATTTGGTTGTTTCTTGTTGGCTATAAATCCTGTTATGGTTATGGATTCCTCGTAGTGTTTAGTTGGAAGATTTAATTTTTTCACAAGTTCCTTGGTAATGTAGCTGGCTTGACTACAATTATCCAAAAGTGCTCTGCATTTAATTGATTTTTCTGAGTTTCTTATTCTCATCTGCATGGAAGGAATTAATGCTACTTCTTGATCAGTGTTTTTTAAAGTTAGTAACTTGTTTCCCTTGTTTTGAGTTTTCTTTTTGGGTAGCTAACGGTACTTCCGTACTGGTTTTGGTTTTCTTATCTTCCTCTGGTTTTCCTTTTTGTTTGGTACAAAGGAAGGATAAATGGTTAGAAAACCTACAAAATGAACAGGGTTGTAAAGAAATGGGGCATTCTTTGGCTTGGTGTTTAGATGAGGTGCATTTAGTACAATAATTTAATTTAGCAAGTTTTTTCAGTTTATCCCAACTTTCAGGGAAAGAATCACATTTTGAGATTCTGTGAGAGTTTTTCTTACACAATTTACAGTAAAGTTCTCTCTGATCAGTATATTGAGTTCTTCTTGAGGATTGTCTTTGGGTGGAAACTGCCAGAGTAGCTGTAGTTTGGCCAGAATACCATGGTTTTCTGGCTGGTTCTGGAGAGAAGTTTCTTTTTTGTTTAGGTATTAAGGTGGTTAATTCACTTTGACTTAGATCAAAATTAACATTAGCTAAGGTTTTGGTAGCTTCAGCAATGGCTTCTTTAAATCTATCAAAGTGGTCATAGAGTTTAAACCCACAAGTTCTTAAAAATTCCTGTTTCTTGACTTAGTTTATTATAATATACATACAAGAGTATATGGAAAACTTATGAGTGGGTAGTTGGGAGGTAACGAAAATGGTTCACTGAGTAGGTAGGTAGTTAATCTAACAATTAATAAATTCCTTTTATGTCAATAACTGGGTGGATGAAACCAATTGGTTGCTCACCAGAGTTATTCTCCATACTAGTATTTATATACTGTGTGGGAGGAGCGTGCTCGGTAATGGAGATACATTACCGCTCAACCAACCGAGGAATAAACCAGAACAACGCTGGTACAAGAAGCCCCGCGAAGAGGAGAACAAAGGGAGAACGAAAACGAAGAACGGGGCGAGAGGACGTACCAGCAAAGTACGCTCTCGAATGAGACAACCGGAGAAGGGAGAGACTGTAATAACTAAAAGTAAGTGACTAATATGAGTTTTAACACCAAACAGTTAAGAACATTAAATTAAGCTGGGTCAAACAAGTTAGGCCTACATTGTGACCTAAGACCCAGCATCAACTCATAGCTTAACAAAGGTGAAGGTAGATTGCCCTAACCTAATCTTGTGAGGAATCCTACTGTGGACCTCAATTTATCTGCCCGCTCTGGACCATTTCCGGAATCTCTAGGCTGACCCCTCTAGGCTAGACTTGATCTACTCTATAGTTAGACTGGAGATATAAGGGGTGGGTTAATTGTGGACCAATTCATACAGAGCATTTTTCGCATTGGTGGCCCGTGTGGGGAATTTACAAACCTTAACCTTACTTAACAAAAATTGCAGAATTAGGCTAAATGGTCTAGCCTAAGCCTAAGCCTAACCTGAGCAAGCCTAATTAGGTCTACAACCTAGGGCCTAACTAGGAAACATTTACATTTAAGGAGTCTCATTCTCTTATAAGCTTAGACCTGAGTGACACATAAGTACTTGGGGGGGATTAAACCAAATTTAAACTTGACTGTTTTGTCTGTTCTCTCTCTTCTCTGGTAATTTCTTCTTGTCCTCTATTTCATTACGATCCCCAGTTAAACAATTTTGACTTAGACATGGACAGTGCAAAATTGAAAAAGTTAAAAAAGAAAAGGGGGGCAAAGTTGGGAGCTGTTACAAAGGCTGTGAACACTTTTAACAATATTACACAACCAGGTAAGAAAAATATAGAGAGTGTAATTATTAAATTAGAAATTAAAAAGAAGGAAATAATAGCCATTAATGAGAGTATTTCAGAGTTAGTTGAATCCGAAATGGCTGAAGAACAATTGATAGACCTTTACGCTGATGATGATGATCAGGTAAGCTCAATTGAACAGCAAATAAGGGAACTACGGTCTCGGTTGACTGACTTAACACCAAAAAAACCTAATTCTGATTTTAATCAAAGTAGGGCTAACCTTCAACAAAATTTAAGTGGCATGCAAAATCCTGAGTCACAAGAATTGAGGGCTCAGTTACCCATTTTGCTAGTACCAACATTTGAAGGGGACACGGTACAATTCCCATCTTTCATTGACAAATTTGAGAATTTAATAGGTAATAAACCTTATATTTCAACTGTTGAAAAGTTTAGTTACTTAACTAGTTCCCTTAAAGGCCCAGCCTATAACCTAATAGCCTATTTACCAGCCGTAGGGGATTCATATGAAGTAGCTATTGATCTTTTAAAACGTAATTACATTAATAAAGATATGATTGTATATGAATTATCTCAACAAATTTTTGAATTTGCACCCATAAAAGATAACCATAGTGATATGGAAAATTTTTATACAAAATTAGAAGCTATTATAGGACAACTGGTTAGCAATGAGATAGATATTAAAACTTCATCTTGGCTTATACAAAGCATAGTACTTAGGTGCCTTCCTTCGAGGGTTAAAGATAATTTAATTCTAAAGACGGGAAAAATTATCCTAATTTAGAACAAATAAGAGAAAACTTCCCCAATATCCTAATTAATTACAACTTGAGAGATTTTCCAACACATAAGACCCAGACTATGGATAAACCAAAGACTGTTCCCAGAGACCAACTAGCTACAGCCAAACAGACAAAACTTGATACTGGAGAATCAAATGTGACCAACTATAATACACGAACACCTACATTACAGAACTTTAATGTAACTGCTGCCTCAACTTACACACCACATTGCAAATTTTGTGCAAGTAATGAACACAGTAGTACTGGGTGTGACAAATATTCAGACTTTAACCAAAGGGCTAGAAGATGTGAACAGTTGAACCTGTGTAAAAAGTGTACTGGCCAGGGACATTATAAGAAAGACTGTAAATCTAGGTTAAGATTCAAGTGTAAGTTTTGTAAAAGTTTACGACATGTCTCATCAATGTGTGATTCACCAAAGTGTCCAAACAATAATACTCAAACTCAAAAGATACCTCCCCAAACAAAGGTAATCAAGAAAATGCCACTTTCATGGGACATTCTGCTTGTTCAAACAATGTAACAAGAAACACTGAGATTCTTTTACCAACTATTACTTTGGACTTAGTGAATAGTGAGGGTAGTACCACTCCAGTGAGATGTCTTATAGACTGTTGTTCTCAACAAACATTTGTTTCAAAAAATGTAGTTAATAAATTGGGTTTGACACCAAACCCGAATGAACAAAACCTCAATATTGCGTCCTTTGTTAAGGATAACTCGGACAAAAATAGCTATAAGACAATTGACCTGGAACTACATTTAGAAAGTAAATTCAAGAAAATTGAAGCAGTTATTATTTCTAAAGTAGGACAAAACAAACTGGTTATACCCAAACTAGAACAAACCATAAATCATTTGAAAAAACACTACAAAATAGCTGATAGACATATCACTAACAACACAGTAGCTAACATTGAAATGCTAATAGGGGCAGATTATATTAATCTTATTCATAAGGGCATAGTAGAGATAGGTAATGGTATAGCTATTCAGACTCCATCAGGGATAGCCCCTTTGGGTGACCTATCAGAATACAACCTAGACCTAAACCAAAACAGTGCATGACCAACAAATACTATGTGCCTCAACTCAGTCCTACATAACACCTGTAAGAATAGCAACACTTTGAATAATATTATCTCAACTGAGAACATTAATTCATCATTATCAAACAAAACTTTAGGTATGAACTGGTATTTGGATGCAACTTCTAACAGTCATGATTCAATCTGTACTAAAGGTTTTAAACTTGATGAGGAAGCAAATACTAAAAGACAAATATTATCAGAGGCTTCCAAAATTTTTGATCCTATGGGTCTATTCCTGCCTTCAACAATAAAATCAAAGATTCTCCTCCAAGAAACTTGGAGGACAAATGTTGGGTGGGATGATCCAATAACAAATGAAAATCAAAAATCTTGGAAGAAGTTAGCTACTGATTTAACAAAAGTGCAGAACATTAAAATTCAAAGGTGCTGTGGGTTTAGGGATAAGCCCCAGAGGCTTCATGTGTTTGCTGATGCAAGCACACAAGCTTATGGGTGCTGTGCGTATCTTGTAAGCCCTACAGAAAGTCATCTAATTTATGCAAAAGGGAAAGTTGCACCTCTCAAACCTACCCGAACCATACCTCAATTGGAACTATTGGCTGCTACATTAGCCATTAAAACCATTTCATTGCTTAAGGATGCTTACTATGATGTGTTCATAACTAATATCCACGTCTGGCTTGACAGTCAGATTTGTCTTGCCTGGATACGGAATGATAGCATTAATAGTAAGAATATCTTTGTAAGAAATAGGCTAAAAGAAATAGCTGACGCTAATGAAAGCCCACAAGTAAACTTTCACTATGTTCCAACTAAACAGAATCCAGCAGACTTTCTGACCAGAGGTTTATCCTACAAGTTGTTGAAGTCAAACAAAACTTGGTTTATGGGACCTAAGTGGCTCTGTAATACAGACCAATGGCCTGTGGAACAAGTTAACTTGACATTAAATTTAATCTTTTCAAATGAAAAGGTTGAACCAATCACTAATTATGAAAAGTATTCTGATTTCAACAAACTTGTCAGGGTGACAGCCTACTGTTTGAGGTTTGCTCACAACTGTTTAGCTACAATTAACAAACAGCTAAATAAAAATAATCATAATTATACAGAAGTTGCAACCCAATACTGGATAGGCCAAGCCCAACAAAAAGAGTACAATAAAGAGTTAGAATTCTTAACTAATGGGAAACAAACAAAAGAACCTGTACCATCAGTAGTTGTGGATCTAAACTTGTTCAGAGATGAGGAAGGCCTTCTAAGGTGTAAAGGGAGATTAGACAAATCAAAACTGTCATACAAAAGCAAAAATCCAATCCTTTTACCTAGATTTAGCTATTTGACAACATTAATAATCAGAAAAACACACAATGATGTATATCATATGGGGGTACCACAGACACTAACTACATTAAGAAAAACTTATTGGATACCCAAGGGAAGGATCACTGTTAAAACAGTCCTGAGTGAGTGTGTCACATGTAGGCGTATTCATGCTAGGCCCTATAGGAAACCAAATCCTCCTGCTTTGCCAGAGGAGAGAGTTACTCTCAACAGACCCTTTGAGACTGTAGGCATTGACTATACAGGAGCATTGACTGTAGGGGTGGGTGACACTGAACAAAAAATGTACATTGTACTGTTTACATGTGCTGCCTCACGAGCTGTTTATTTGGATGTTGTGGAGGACCTTACAGCAGAATCTTTTGTTGCTGTCTTTAAGAGATTCTGTGCACGACATTCAGTACCAAAGACAGTTTGGACTGACAATGCTACATATTTCAAAGCTGGTGAACAAGTCATCCACGACTTGTTAAGCAATGAAATCACACAATTGTATATACAAAATACAAACATAAAGTGGAAGTATATTCCGGTTGCCTCTCCTTGGTATGGTTCTATCTGGGAGAGGAATATACAAACAGTAAAGAATTGCTTGAAGAAAGCAATTGGCAAAAAACAGATACACTTATTTGGGTTACTCACTCTCCTGGCTGAGATTGAGAACATCATTAACAATAGACCACTCACTTATGTGAGTGACAACATTAATGACCCAGAACCATTAACTCCAAATCATTTGATTCGGGGAGAACAAGTTAGTCTCCTGCCGGACTACAATATAGACTCTTCAGAAGACCCAAACTGGACTCAACGACATGATGAGCTCCAGACTAAGTTACAACATTTAACTAGAGTTAAAGCTCATTTCATTAAACAGTGGAAAACTGAGTACTTGATGGGTCTAAGGGAGAGACATAAACAAATGACTAAGAAGGATTGGTCTGACACAATAAAGGTAGGGGACCTTGTTCTCATACATGACAGTACTCCAAGACAATACTGGCCTCTGGCTAGAGTTTCAGAACTCAGACCAGGGGCAGACGGGGTAACAAGAGTGGTCAAATTAAGGACTTCAACGGGTGACACAACAAGAGACATTTCTCTTTTGTACCCTTTAGAGTCTGGACCCAAAACAATGGACTTTGGAGAACCTTCTCCACTGACAGTAACAACTGGAGACACTGAACTTCCAGTAACTATTCCTTTGACAGTAGGAGTGGTAACGCATCCTACTACAACATTGACAGACACAAGACCTCAGCGACAAACAGCATTAAAGGCGCGACTATTTTTACAACAAAAAATAGATGCTGGGGAATTATAATTTTATCTTCTAACTTTCATTTTTTCTTTTCTTATGGTAAAGACCATAGACAGTTTCATCCTATGGATGTATATTTTCTCTTCTAATTAAATGCTACACCTTCTCCATGAGAAGGTGAGGATAGGCACTGTTAATCAGATTAACAGGCATTTACAGTTAAATAGTTAGCTAGTCTACACTCAGACAAAAATTGGTGACAATGACACCAAAATTTTTATCTCCCGGGGCCCCCAGTATATGGAAAACTTATGAGTGGGTAGTTGGGAGGTAACGAAAATGGTTCACTGAGTAGGTAGGTAGTTAATCTAACAATTAATAAATTCCTTTTATGTCAATAACTGGGTGGATGAAACCAATTGGTTGCTCACCAGAGTTATTCTCCATACTAGTATTTATATACTGTGTGGGAGGAGCGTGCTCGGTAATGGAGATACATTACCGCTCAACCAACCGAGGAATAAACCAGAACAACGCTGGTACAAGAAGCCCCGCGAAGAGGAGAACAAAGGGAGAACGAAAACGAAGAACGGGGCGAGAGGACGTACCAGCAAAGTACGCTCTCGAATGAGACAACCGGAGAAGGGAGAGACTGTAATAACTAAAAGTAAGTGACTAATATGAGTTTTAACACCAAACAGTTAAGAACATTAAATTAAGCTGGGTCAAACAAGTTAGGCCTACATTGTGACCTAAGACCCAGCATCAACTCATAGCTTAACAAAGGTGAAGGTAGATTGCCCTAACCTAATCTTGTGAGGAATCCTACTGTGGACCTCAATTTATCTGCCCGCTCTGGACCATTTCCGGAATCTCTAGGCTGACCCCTCTAGGCTAGACTTGATCTACTCTATAGTTAGACTGGAGATATAAGGGGTGGGTTAATTGTGGACCAATTCATACAGAGCATTTTTCGCAAGTATATCTTCTAATTCTAATTTTTGAGTTTGCATTAAATTTATGGTAGAGTGCATATCTGCTTGAAAGTCATGAAGTGATTTAAAATTTTTGGTTATTATGGATTTGGTTAAAAGTGATTTTATTATGGAGAGTTTAATTTGGCCTGGTGTTGCATAACAGCCCTCCAACTGCTGCCATGCTTCTTCATAAGATGTTTTACTTTCTTGCATGCAGTTTATTTGAATGGCAGGGTTTCCACTCAAATGTTGTTTTAGGTAGGCAAATTTCTCTTCTTCGGAAAGACCTATGTTATCATAAATGTTTCTGAATGAGGTCTTAAAGTTTTGAAATTTAGAGGGATTTCCATCAAATGGTAATATTTGAAGCTCAGGAATTTTAGTACTTATTCTTGGTTTAGGTTTGGCTTCGGCATTATTTTCTTTTTTAGTTGTTAATGCTTGTATCATTTGACCTATTTCAATGTGGTAATAACTATTTTTTTCATCTAGTTTTTCTTGTTTAGCCTGAGAAGCCTTCGGAATAAATATACATTTTAAGGATTTCATCATCTAAATTTTGTAACTTGTCCAGTTGTGAGGACAAAAGCTGAGCATATAAATATTTTTGTTCCTCAGTCCAATCATCCAATCTCTCTTTGATTGTATCTAAAAGTTTAGTAACTGAGGTTCTGATTGCTCCCCTCCTTTTTAGCAATTTACGAGTTTCAAGTGCTTCCACATCACTTCCCAACCATGTCTCCATACTTTTTCCTGGAGTGGCTTCAGTTTCATTATCCATTTTTTAGGTTTAATATTATAAATGATATTTATAATTAAATTTTCAGATTATGTAAAAAATTTAATTCACTGGATTTAAAACTATTGTATCAGAAATAAAACAAAAAAGGGTAACTAACTTCTCGACTGCCCACCCGGGGGCGCCATATTGAAAAATTTATTATTTAGAATTTATTATTTAGCTTGAGAGAGATTATTTTTTAGGTGTAATATTAAGGTTAAGTTTACTTTAAATAGACACAGTAATTATAGAAATAATAATGGCCTATTCAGACACTGTCAACATAGCTACAGATTCTTTCACTGTTGTTGTTGTTGTTGTTTAGCCGATCAGCCCACCCTGATCGAGCAAGCCGGCGGCACGCAGGTAACCGATCGCCCTCTCCGGAGTGGACCAGAGGTTCAGCGCACTCGTGATGTTGTGTTGTGTTCGTTGTTGTGCTAGAGTGGTACAATCCGTCATAATGTGTTCAATTGTTTGTGGTGTGTCTTGGCACAGGTGGCAGGTGTCGTCTATGGAGTTGTCTAGTCTGTGTTTATATGTCCGTAAGTTGGGGTGATGTCCACATCGGAATCGTGCTAAGTTAACTCGATCCGATCTGCTCAGGCTGATCTCTGACCTGTTAATGGGCGGCGGCTTCGCACCTAGGACCGCATTCGGACCGAGTCGTGTCAGTGCTTTGTGGGTTAGGTGTGTGTGTATGTTTTCTGTACTGTGTGATGTCTGTGGGGCGTGGTATGGAATGGAGTATTTGGTTATAATGTCTCTCTGGTGTTACCTTAATGGTGCGAGGTGTTGGTGCATGATTGTACATGTAGTGGCAAGGGTGTTGTGGGTTAGTTGTCGCTGCTGCCATGAATTGTGTTCCCCTCATGTCTAAATGTTCCCTAACTTTTAGTATTTTTGTTTCTGTGTGCAGGTGTTCTATTGGTGTTGTTTGAGTGCATCCTGTAATGATACGAAGTGCGTTGTTTTGTATTGTTTGTAAGGTGTTTATGTGTGTGTTTGAGATAATGGGTGCCCAGCATGGGCTAGCATAGTCCATAACTGAGCGAATATATTGTTTGTAGATGAGTGATGTTGTTTCCTGCTGGTGTCCAAAGTTTGTGCCTGTTAGTACCCTAAGCGTGTTAAGTCTTGACGTACATTTGTTTTTAATGTCCTGAATGTGGTTTGCAAAAGATAATGATGTGTTGTATGTGACACCTAGTATTTTGGTTCTGTGAGTGTGTGGAATGTTGATGTTGTTTAGTGTAAGTTGTGGAATTACCTGGTGTTCTTTTGTGTTGCTTGTAAGCAAGGTGATGGTTGATTTTGTGGGCGCTACTTTGAGTCTATTGTGTGTGAGCCAGTCTTGTATACTGTTTATGTATGTTTGTAGGTTATTTGTAGCGGTGTCGATGTTGTTGTGGGTGGATGTTAGAGTGATATCATCTGCATATGATGATAAGGTAAGCTTGTTATCTATGGGTGTTGGAATGTCATGCATGTATAAGTTGAAGAGTGTTGGTGAGAGAACAGAGCCTTGAGGGACCCCGTTCGGAAAAAGCTTGTTTTTGGATGACTTGCCATTAAATGTGACATGTGAGTATCTTCCTGAGAGATAGTTGCTCAGCCACCTTTTGGTGTTATTGTGCATGTTTGTGTTGAGTATTTTGTTTATGAGGGAAGCGTGGGATAGCATCAAATGCTTTACTAATGTCTATTGTTGCTAATAGTGTACGTTGAGCTGGTCTTCTAGAGTTGATGCTATCCATGATGTGCTGCGTGAGGTTAGTGAGTAATGTCGTGGTTGAGTGGTGAGGTCTGAATCCATGTTGAGTAGGCGATAGTGGTATGTGTGGGTTGGTGATTTGTAAGATTAGTCTTTCTGTTACTTTGGAAGGTGTGCATAGTAAAGTAATGGGTCTATAGGAAGCTGGTTCTGTTGGATTTTTGTTTGGTTTGAGTAGTGTAATAATTTTACCTTGTTTCCATATGTCAGGAATAATACAGTGTTGGTATGAATATGTGCTGATATTTGTGAGAGCTAGTATTCCTTGTGGGCCCAAGTGTTTAAGGTGTATGTTAGATATGTTGTCTGGTCCAGTAGCCTTCGAATTTTTAATGTTTTTGATGATCTTGGTGGTCTGGTCTGTATTGAAGGGTGTAATGGTCGTGTCGAGTCTGTAGGTTTTCTTGTGTCTGGCTGTTTGTTTGTCTGCGTGTTTCTGGTTGTTGTCTCTGTTTAAGTGACTTATCTTTGCGTAGTGATTAACTAGAATGTTAGCTTGTTGTGTGTATGTTGGGATATTATTTTGGCTGCGACAGATAGCCGCGTGTGAGGTGTGAATGCCGTGTTAGAGTGGGTAATGCTGTCTATAGTTTTGTATAGCCTGTATGTATCTGTGGAGTGGTTTAGTGTTGTTATGAATTCCCTGAATGTTTCTGTTTGTTTTTCTTTGAGTTTGTTGTTTATTTCTGTGTTGAGCTGTTGTATCTGCTGCTTTATGGCTTCTGTGTGTGGTGTTTGTGTGTTATGTTTGAGGTTGTTACGTTGCCTTATGAGGTGGGCTATTTCTCTAGTGTAATTTGGGTTGTATTTCCTAATGTTGCCCTTGGGTATGTATTTGTTTGCATTATTGATAATCTGATTAAATGTCTTGAGTGTTGTATCGATGTTTATGATGGGTGTGCTGTTTAATGTGGTGAATTGTTCCTCAGTCTGTATTTTGAACTGTTCCCAATCAGCTTTCTTGTAATTTCTGTAAGTGTGCCTAAGGCTGTTGGGGCAGAGTGTAGAATGTGTTGTAATGATGATGGGCAGGTGGTCTGATGACAGTTGTTTTTCTGTTCTCCATTGTGTATGTGTTGCTAGTGAGGGGGAACAGAACGTTATGTCTGGGGAGGAGTTTGAGTATCCTGCTTGATGTGGTATGTGTGTATGTTCTTCTGTATTGTTAAGAATGAAGAGGCTGTTTAGTTGTGTGGCTATGTTGGCGCCTCTGGTGTTGTTTTGGTTGTGCAGGTACCAACTAGTGTCTTTGGCGTTGAAGTCTCCTCCTAAGATGACATTAGTGAGAGAGGCAAGATTGTGTAACTGTGGATTGTAATTGGCTGGCACCTGAGGTGAACTATCTGGTGGGATGTAAATGTTGATTAGTGTGGTGTTGTGTTTTGCGCGTGTTTTAATGTTAACTGCCTGTATTTCTATCGTGTTATCTGCTTGGATTGTGTTTGTAATGTTTTGGGTAGCATCAGTGTAGCTAATGCTTTTACGTATGTAAGTGATGAGTCCACCCCCGTTACCCCCAGTACGATCTTGACGGATCGCCGTGAAGTCAGGGATGGTGGGTGTTTTGTGTGTGCGTTTTAGTTTTGTTTCTTGTATAAGTGCTATGTGAATGTTTTGTTTGTGTACGAATTCCCTAAGCTGCATGATTTTGTTTGTGAGGCCATCTACGTTGTACTGTAATATGTTAATATTATACTTCTGTATGTGTCTCATGGTGCTATTGTGTCTATGTCTTTGTGTATGGTGACATGTGTAAGTTGTAGTGGGGCCTGGATTAGTCTTAATGTCGCCAGAGAGTAAGAGTAGTTCGGGGAGCACGCAATTGTTCCCTGTAATTGAAAAAATAGCACGCTGAGAATAGGTCCGGCCCCGGTTGTAGTGGTTTTCAGGTTAAAATTTGGTCAGCAGCCAGATTACTAACTATGGTGAAGCTAAATTCATTAAAATTAATTTAGACTTACCAAAAATGAAGTTGCCAGTTGAACGTTACCCTTTCTGTTTCTAACTAATCCATAAGTTTCATTTAGTTTCCAGGTTTGAATTTTATTTGTTAAGTTTTAAGTTATTATTTAACACACTGCTAGGTTATTTAGTTGTAGGGGCTATTTCCCAGACCTAGGTTTTGCAGGTTAAGTTAGGCTAGGGCTGGATTGCCCTTAAGTTTTTGGTTTTAAAGGTTTAAGGTTTAAGGTTTTGAAGGTTTTACTCAAGTTAAGTTAGGGCTATATTGCCTTTAGGTTTTAATAGGGGCTATAGCAGCCATTTAATTATTGAGTTAGGGCAGTTGTAGCCCGGTTCGAGTTTCTTCTAGGTACCTAGTTTTTCTCTTACCTTAGTTATTTTCTTTAATTAACTTACTTACACCTAGTTCTGATAGGCCTCTATTTAGTTAAACAGGGTTTTTGTTTAATTGCAGTGGTTATTAAGGTTAAGATTTAAAAGTTGTGAGGTTTAAAGGTTGACTTTAAGTTGCCCGGTTAGTTGGGGAACCACGAGAATTTTACTTTTTTACAAAACTAGCCCGCTTCACGCAGTCAAAATTTTTTCAAGAATGGACAAAGCTCCGTTTTTTTTTGTCCCAGAAACTTTTTTCTTTCTTCTTTTTGTTAATTAGGGAAACCCAACTTCACTAGTTGGTTAGAAACGAGGGTTGTTATTTTTATTTATTTTGTTTATATTTTATTTGGAAATATATGCGGTTATTTCTAACCACTTTTTTTAACAGTGTTGTTGTTGCAAAGTTTAGATTACAGAGGTCGGGGAACAGGGGTAAATTACCCCAAATGGGGTAAATTTTAAAATTTTGGGGGTAATGCGTGCGGTATGAGAGCCTCAGTCGTGTGTATGGTATCATGAAACGAAGAGGTACTTTTAGTGCTTGACACTGTGTGCTGATATTTTTTTCGTAGATTTTTATTTTATTTTGTTACATAAATGTGGCGTTATTCTAAATTTTAGAATATTACGAATTTACGTCCTGATTTTAATGTTGTTGTATCAAAAATGAAACAGCATCATTTTACCAAAACCTGAAGTGGAGATGTTTTGAATGAAATTCTTCAGTTCTTCAATCCTTTTTACTAATTTTGTTTGTGTGCTATTCTTATGCCAGCATGTGTGGCTTTTTTTTATTTTCTCCATAATAATGGATCCAATAAACATTTTTGAATTTGAATTTTTTGTATACCATATGCAACAATTTTAAGAGCAATTGGCTTGTTTTGTTTACTTTGAAGTCTGGGGTAATTTCATTTTACTCAAATAGATTTTTGGGTAATACCCGAAAAAGTTCCCCGACCCATGGTTTAGAAAGAAGACCATAAATTGTGCCCCTTTTGTTTTTTATCTTAAATTCATGCAACTGAGGCCTAAGGTAGGCCCACATCGAGTCAGCAACCCTGAGGTAGGACCTAATAGGACCTCCAAGTCCGTAAGTTTTTAATCTAGCTTAACTTGGGCTGTAGGTTGAACTGGCCCTTCAGAGCTTGGCCGTTCACGGCTCAGCTGGGATTTTGAACCCAATAAAAAAATAATAACACATAGAACCCCAAATGTAGGCATTGAACCTGCATGACAACAAGAAAACCAAATTTATTATTTCGTATACAAAACTCTTCATTGCTGACTCGTGAAAATTACTTCGAGAGAAGAGTCAACGAACTTTGCAAATTCAGCAAATAATAAAATACGAAGATTATATTATAGCGGCTCGCTCGGGGCTTGCTTATGTTACAGCAATGCTTTAAGCAAGGAAGATGTCCTTTATCTTCCTATAAGTTCTGAGTGAAATCCTCTTAATATAAAACCTAATAACTATAGAAAGGATAGGCCTATACCTTCAGGTATTTAAGTGTAGTGACTGCCTATATTAATTACATCAAAGCAACTCGTTGTGTAACTCCATCGTACCGCGGCCTTACATCGAAAAACATCGTCGCGCCGTACATCGAAACAGAAGCGAGGCCCAACGAAATAATAAGGTAAGGCAATTCCTTTCTTTACCATTAGGCAGCGCAAATACCGAAGGCAAATAAACAAAGAGGTCCTTTAAAGACCTACATATACATAACTCTCTAACGAAAAAACGTGGGGCTTTTGTCATTAACTCTCTATACAATAACTACATGATAATTTCCACCATTTTTTTCATATGGTGGCCCGTCCATGGGGAACCGATCTCTTTACCTTTACACTAACACAAACTTTACCTTTACACTAACCGTAAACAAAACCTTGTTCATTTAACAGGCTTAATTAATTTTACGTCCTATAAAAAAAGAGACCAATTTCAACATAACCCTATTTAGTAGGCCCACTTCACCTTAAGCCTATTTAATAGGCCCACTTCACCTTGAGCCTATTTAATAGGTCATACTCTTTAAATTCAAAACAAAGCTTTGTTCATTTAACAGGCTAAACTCATTTTAGGTCCTATAAAAATAGGCCAAGTTCAACCTAAGCATATTTAGTAGGCCCACAACATAAGCATATTTAATAGGGCCACTTTACTTTACATTAACTAATAGGCCTAATATACTCGTACACTAAAGGCCTACTTCAAACACTACAATTTACAATTTAAATATACAAGAAGCCTACCTCACAAAGTAGGCCCTACTCTTTACACCCAATGCCTATCCTAACTAAAAACACTAAATTTTTAATTCAAACTGTGGTGTAGGTTATAAAATTTTATTTCAGTAATTTAACTTACTCATAAGACTCATTAACATCACAAAATTAAACTCAGAACTTTAACATAAAAAAATTCAACTCAAAACTTTAACATCAAAAAATTCAACTCAGAACTTTAACATCACACCAGACTAGGGATGAAATAATACCGACAATTTTTAATACCGGTATTTGAACAATTATTTTACTGATACTGGTTTTATGCAGAGAATAATTTATAATGATTTGTTTGGGGTCACCCTGCCAAGTGCCAACCCTCCCACAAGCCTGCAGGACCTGTAGCACTCACCACATTAACGACAATAAAAACTGAAGTTACTTTTTAAATTCTGTCACCAACACCAAAGGGAAAATACCATTGATTGAAAAAAGTTTGAACAGCAGCTCCTAGGGAAAGGCAGGAAAAAGGAAGGACTATTTATATGTTTGTTTGTTTTTTCTGTTTAAGGTGCTTTCAACCCTGCTGGATTATTGACACCATTTTTTTTTTTTTTTGTAGAGAAAGGTGGTGAAAGAAGTAGTAGAAGAAAGGAGTTCGATGTACTATTTATTTTTTTTTTATTTTTTTTTTTTTTTTTTTTTTTTTCTGTTTAAGGTGCTTTCAACCCTGCTGGATTATTGACACCATTTTTTTTTTTTTTTTTAGTAGAGAAAGATGGTGAAAGAAAAGTAGGAGAAGTAAAAGGTACTATTTATATTAAGTATATCAGATAACCAAAGGTAAAAGGGAAAAATAACAATTAAAAAAAAAAAGTTTATTAATAATTTTGCATATTTATTTCTTATTTTGGTTTTGAAAGTAAGTTTTGAGGAAACAAAGACTACCTAATGATTGTAATTCTTGTAATAGATTCGAAGGGGTAGCTTATTTAAAGTAAGAAATAGTTTATTCCCATATCACAAGACTGCAATGCGCACGTAACAAAATTACAAAATTTTATTTGTGCAATATGCGCATCAATCAACCACTGCAAGCGTTTAGTACGAAATTCGAAATCTGAATCTAAAAAGCAACGCAAGGTTTTGGAATCGTGTAAAAACGTTTTTGAACGTTTCAATATGTATTTATACGATTTCAAATGTTTAAGGTGGAAGTTCTGGATGATAGTTTCCCTTTTCAGAAAAACGGACACATCATATAACGTCAATAACATAATATTATAACAAATGATAAATTGTGACATACACTAATGACGCCCCTCAAAGATATACTGCATGCATGTGTACATTGTGTAGGTTATGTATGAAGATAAATCATTATTTCTACTCACATTGGCCACAAAATCCTACAAAAAACAAATCTTTGTTAACTTGACATTTGCTGATTGCTCCCACAATAAAGACAATAGGCAGTTCTTCAATACCGAAAACCCGGTATCGTCTCTCTTGTCCAATACTGGTATAAATACCGGTTTTTCAATACCGGCTTTCATCACTACACCAGACCTAAAGCAATTGCACGAACTCAAACCTACACCCACCTAACACACACATTCTAAGTCTTATTTGACATATAGGCGTAACACATTCTAAGTCCTATTTGACATATAGGCGTAACACATTAAGTGCTATTTGACATATAGGCGCAACCTATTCTAAGTCCTATTTGACATATAGGCATAACCTATTCTAAGTCCTATTTCACATTTAGGCATAAAACAGACAAGGCTTGATATAAGGGTCTCAAATGCAACATCTGAGGATCTTTACTCAGCCAAATTGGTCAACCTAACACAAAACTCAAAAATAAAACCCTACAACAAAATTTACATTTACACACATACATACAGTATTAATACTATAAACACCCAGGAATGTCTGTCAGTCTGTCACGCTCGAAAAGAGAAGAAGATTCTTGATATATATGGGCGATATTTGTATTTTAATGCATTAGAAAAAGGCGTAATGAATTCTACTTTTAATTATAATTTTAAAAAGTGTAAAAAATATTTGCTTTTGCGTTCAGCTTTGAGCCGAAATTTAATCTGCGGCTAAGTTCAAAAATTTACCAAATGAGTTCTTTTTATACACTTTCATACTGGTGCTGCAACCATTACAGAATAAACATTGTATCAAGATTTGTGAAGCTTAAGATTTTTATGGCTGCATTCTTTTCTATAGTTTTATTGACTGAATAATTGACTCCCCGGTAACTGGGGGGGCCTGCGGCTCCCCAATTACTGAGGCCAAAGGCCCCAGCACCACGGGCGTAGCTAAATGGGCCCGTAGGGCCCACTTTAGCTAGTATAAATATATACATACAACTCAAAGCATACAATTCTTCTTTTAAAGAAGAATCACTCAACATATTTCATCAACAGACACATACATTCCTTGCAAACAGATTGGATTCCTTCAAAACCCCAAACCTTCCAGACCTACCTGTAGGACACATAACATTTACTGAATCATAACTACGGGTATTGACTTCACTGGAGTGGTGAATCCAAGTTTCGAAGACCAACTGGACTCAGAGGAATGCAAAATATATATATAATTAGGGTGTGTTTATGGTATATGGTGAAAAATGCGAAATGAAAATGCAAGGGAGCGGAACCCTCTATTTTGTGAGGATACATGAGAAAACAGAACAGGCAAAATTTCTTTGTAATCCAACAACATTTAGAGGTTGCCCACAGCTGATAGGTATTTTCAATTTATAGGGCAATGGAAATTTTAATTCTCAGTTTAAATGATAAATTGCATCTCCAATATACATCTCCAATAAGTATTCAGAACAAATACTGTATATCGTGTGAGTATATTCACTAAATTCATAATTAACGATTAAAGTACATGACACCTCGAGTGTTGGCGTTCATTTTTTCATCAAAGTGGCTTTGGAGGCTGTCGGCAAGACTTTACGATGTTCTTCGACGATTTGAATCTTGAACTGCATCTGCTCTTCGTTCCGAGTCCTTCCAGCCTTCGTGAATTCTTGAATCAATGCTATGCCTCGCTCTGCTGCATCATTCACTACATTTAAGGAATCCACCCTGATCTTTGCTGAACCAAAGCCGGTGTTGTTTTCCCAGTTTGATGGATCCTCTTGCAGGAAATCGACCGGAAGATCTAGAAGGGTGAACAGATTGTACGTATTGGAAGAGCAAAAGTCTGCCAGGGTCTTTCCTCTTGGATCTGGAATCCAGATTCGTCGGGGGGGGAGCTTCTGACCCTTCAACGGAATTCATATTCTCTACCATTTTCCGCTTCTCATCATCATCGACTGCAGGATCGAATAGTGCAAGGCCCACGTTTACCTCATTCAGGTACCAGAGATGCCGATTAAAACTCTTGTACCCAGCGGCGTTGGTGTTTTGCAACTTTTGAAGGAGGGCTAAATCGCTTCGTGGAGCGCTTGCTGCTTCTCTTGCTGAAAACCACGGAAGGACGTAATCTTGAGCAACGAAGAGACAGAAGTCCCGCAACCCAGAAATCAGGCGGTCACTGCTACTTGCTCCACGAGATGTTGAAGGACATTGGTTCATGTGCATCGTGAACTGGTATCTGAACATCCAAATCTTGAAAGAGTAAATTCCACGCGCCATCCACCGTGCTCGGTGCAAAGCCCCTGGAGCCATGAACACAGGACTCCGACGTCCGTGAGGTACTCCTCCCAAGAAAATGACTACACGTTCAAGAAGCTCTTTGTAGTCATCTCTGGGATGCTTCACTTTCAGAAGGTCATTTGCTTCATGAATCATCTTCTCGGCCCAGGGACTGATCACTGCAGCCGTGTCCTCTTCGTCCGCGGCTGTGGAGTATTCATTCAATTTCAGTTGCGGCCAAACATTACGGAAGCTCTGGAAAATCGTAATCTCAGGTCCTTTGGAAAGGTCTCCAACAAGGAAAGAAAATACTGCTTCAAGCAGCAGTTCCAGCACGTGATGTCGACACGCAAAGTAAATCATTTCACGCCCGAGAGCCTGCTCTACTCGCACACACACTCCTCCATGGATGACGGTGTTGGTGGCTGTCGTGTCAAATTCGATGATGACGATTGCTGTCCTTTCTGCCTTGGAGTCTGGGAGTTTCGGGATGGCTAGAATCTTGCTCATCCCATCCCCGGTAACTAAGAGGGCTAAACGGTCGATTTTGTCTCTTCCCATTAAGTCTGCCATAAGTTTTCCATCCCAGTGAAGAACAAGAGGGCATTCAGGCTTGTAGGAAGCTCTCACCTCTGCTTCATGGGCTGATCTGTACCTGGATCTGCTGGCCCGAATAGCACTTGGACTGAGGCACATCTCACTTATGTCCTGACCCATTTGCATGCCAAAGGGGATGAGAACACGAGCAGCTGCCCTGTCGCTCATCCGCGTGCGGTCCAATGCCGCAGCGACCTCCGAACTGATTGCCGTCGTCCCACGGCGATGTTTTGGAGCCGACGATGTAACTGGCTTTCTTTCGGGACTTGTTTCCTCACTTGATGACGCTGACGATGAGGTTTCCATAACAACGGTAGCAGAGATTTCTTCCATTTCCTGCACATGCCTGTCTTTCCGCTTCAATTCCTGAGCAGTTCTTTCTTGGGCCCTTGCGACTTTTTTGGCAATCTTCTTCTCGACATTTCCAATCCTTCCTCTCCGACCCTCCTCCCTTTGAGCAAGCAGGAAGTCCTTGTCCTCCTGAATTTTGATAAGATTTAGGGCATTTTGGTGACCAATGTCGAAAAGGTTGTTCAAGCTTGACCTGAACGCAGCCTGGTTGTCCAATGGGTTAATAAACACTAGAAGTGACTTAAAAAGGGCGTATAAATAAATGAGCATATGGGTAAAACTTTGGGGTCTTTGGGCAACCTCTAAATATTTGATGATTTTCCAAAAAAATCATGTGCTTTATTTGCTCCCGGAACCTCATCATTTGCGGGGTTCCGTGACCCGAAATTCACACTTTCAGTTTTTAAAAGCACCCTAATATATATATATATATATATATATATATATATATATATATAATATAATGTTAACCCCCCTTTTATGGCCCTGAGTCGGTTCGGATCGACGGGGGTTCTAGTTAGGAGGCTGCAACGGATATTTCTTCTATAACATTCTAATTCTTTTCGGTCGCCACTCTGTTAAACTCTTGGCTACAGACTCGCCAGACTGTTATGCCGATATCTTCTATGGTGCTTGGGTTGTCTCTTAATTTGGGCAAAGGGTCGCCAATTTTTAATTCTTCTCTTTTTATAATACTCTGATACTAAAATTATCGACTTTTCTTTTATAACTTGTCGACTTAACTGACTGAGTTCCTGAAGAGAACAAGGCTCGAAGGAAAAAGATAAAAAAAAACTTCTTTTACTGTGGTTTACTTCTCAAAAATTACAGTTAGTACTCTGAATTTACAAGGGTAGAGGCTCGACCTCTTTCGACCATGGCTCAGGCCGGAATCTAAAAATATTAAGAAGGCAAGGGGCCTCTGCCCCCTCCGCGCAGCGAGGCTGCTAACAAAGGAGTCCTAATGAAATGCTAATCTGAAGTCTAATGAAGAAGTGCAATGAAGTAGTGCTGTAATTTTACAAATACATGTATAATATAGCTGAACTTAAATGTTTTGGGGGAGGACAGTTGAAGGTTAAATTTCCCCCCTTTTTAAACACATGATCAAATGTTTTAAAAGATTGCAAATAAAAATTTCAAAAATAAAAATAAATAACAAAAACTAATTTGTATTTTCGCCGAGTCTACATTTATGAAGGCGATATAATTTCGTAATAGTACATATAAGTACAAATTAAGTACACGACTGAGTACGTATTAATTTTGGTTCATTACAATTACGATTACAATTATGGATTACTTCACATTTACTTATTGTTTAATTACACTTCCATTTTAAAGTACATTCTTACATTATAAATTAAATCATTACATTTAATTACAGTTTCAATGAAGTACATTACAAGTTATTACCAATTACAGCTTCATTAAAGTACATTACGTTATATTAAATTAAAGTATTACAGCTAATTACAATTAAACAGTTACTATAACTTTTTTTTTTTTTTTTTCAGTGCCTCACATTAATAGACAATTAAGATGTTAAATATAATACAAAGTACATGGCACTTACGAGATAATTTATTTACGAAATAATATGTTATAATGTTATAAATTTGAAATCAGAGCGAACGGAGGTATTTATCTTCGAAGCGCTCGATTCTGTCAGTCAGCGGAATTCGAACCTTCGTCTCAGCAATAATAAACAACTTGCGAGAGGTGAAATAATAAAAGAAAATAAAACGTAAAAAGAATACATGTACGTAATCATGATCGTCAATAGACATGTACGACTGCACACAGTAGTGTACACATATCATTCGTCACCCAATAGGTTGTGTGCGTAATATAGACACGAGTAAACATAGACTGATAAGTTGATAGGGCATAAGTAGACAATAGGTAGATGAATGAATAAGTAATAAAATTAATAAAGGATAGCGGTCAAGAAAGAACATGAATGTAAGAATGAGTATGGTTGAATAATGAGTATGGTTGAATAATAATGTTTATACTACATAACACCACAACATTATTACTAAAGAATTTACCATACATTGAATACGGAAGATGTCCAAATACTAAGAACGTGATTCAGTGTACAAAGTATGGGAAACGTAAAGAGAATAAAGTTATTTTATGACGTCATAGTGTATAAGTCATTATTTAGAAAAGATGAATTAGGGAAATACAGTAATGAATAAAGAAGTATAAATCGAAATTCTATCCAAAAACTCGCTTAGGCGATTTTGGTTTCTTATGTAAAAATGAACATTCAACATAAAACTATACGAACATAAGTTCTGCATCAAGACAATGAATCCATATAATGATGGTGTAGGAATTGTTCATTGTTCACTTTTTACATATATATATATATATATATATATATATATATATATATATATATGAAAATTATTTCACGAAGGTAACACGTGAAAAATATTTATGATGAATAAAACCACGAAGGAAAGGAAACACAAAATGGTGCTCAAGCGCTTTCGTCTAATGACATCCTCAGGAACACTGAAGTACATAAAAAAGGTTAAGCCTATATATAGGTTACAGAAAGAAAAAAAGAAAAAATAAATAACATACATACACACACACACACATACATATATATATATATACATACATATCTATATATACAAATACATACACACATACATACATACATATATATACAATAAACAGAGAAGTAAAAATAATAAAAAATTATAAAAAAAATTAAAAATTAAAACCTTAAACGATTACCAGTGAGGCGTACAGATTTTGTAAGGAAAAATATCGATTTTTAGCACAAGATCAAATGGATTATAAAAATACAAATTTATACTGGAACTCTGCCGGGTTTTAACACAATGCTGCCTATGGTCAGGTTTCGATATAAAAAAAAAAAAATAAATAAATAAATAAAAATAATCGATTTTTAGCACAAGATCAAATGGATTATAAAAATACAAATTTATACTGTCCGGGTTTTAACACAATGCTGCCTATGGTCAGGTTTCGATATATATAAAATATAATAAAAAATAAAATGCAAATTAAAAGTTAATAAAGTAGAAAACAAGTTTACCAAAGATTTAATGTTTTACACTTCTTATCTATATCTGTTTTAAAGGAATTCAACATAACAGGATCGAGTTGAAAAAGACCTTTGCTTATGTTGAAGTTATTTGAAAGTTGGATAATGGCAGACTCAAGAATATTTCTATTAACAATGTTGCTTGAATGGAATAAAACTGAAGCATTATTCCAATCAATACAGTGGGCTAACTCTGACAAATGGACAAAAAGGGCACTGGACAACTGTCCTGTTCTAACGGAATATTGATGCTGTTTTATACGTATGTGCAAATCCTTTCCCGTCTGACCTATGTAAAAGGAATCACATTGTTTACAACCAATTTTGTAGATAATGCCTGAATTATTGGTAGGGCTATTTTTTACTATGATATTTTTCACAATATTGTTATATGAAAATACTACATTAATATCCAAAAGTTTAAGTACATTAGCAATGCCTAAAAAGCCCGGGAAAAATGGAAGTACTAAAATATTTTTTGACAAAGTACGAGTGTTAATATTGACACGATAGAAAGTTCGTTTTGCCTTGTTGAGACAAGATTCCATAAACGCAGATGGATAACACAAATCACTTCCAATACCGTTGATTTTTTCCAATTCGGCATCGATGTATTCCGGACTGGCGATCCTAAGGACGCGGAGAAACATTGATGAAAATATGGCCTTCTTAGTGGGGGTATCATGTCCCGAGTAAAAGTGTACGTAGGACAAATTGTTTGTCGTTTTCCGATAGATACTAAACTTAAAACCTGGGCTTTCCCTATGTACACGCACATCCAAAAATGGGATTGAATTGTCTTGCTCAACTTCTAAAGTAAACTTAATGGAGGGGACTTGATCATTTAACTGAAGGAGGAAGCTATCCAGATCACGATTCATGGGCCAGATACACAAAATATCGTCGACGTACCGCAACCAAGGGATGCCAACCCCCAGGATTCTCGGAATATAGGTAATTTCGAAAAACTCCATATAAATATTGGAGAGGAGGGGCGATAAGGGGTTGCCCATAGCCATCCCAAAAACTTGTTGATAATACTCGTTATTGAAAGTGAATTTACAGTCTTTGATGCAAAGCTTAATGAGTTCCAAAACAATGTGTGAAGGTAGTGGCAGGTCATACTTATGTAATTCTTGGGAGAGAAAGTCAAGCATATCGTCAATCGGCACTTTTGTAAACAATGAACAAACATCAAAACTAATCAATTTATCGTTAGTTTCAGTACGTGCATTATTCAATTTTTCCGTAAGATCCATGGAATTTTTTACATGTGAATCAGAGATAGTTCCGAGAATGGGGGACAAGACTTTGACAAGCCATTTGGAGAGTTTATAAGTAATAGAGCCCACCGAGCTAATAATAGATAACTTTCCTAAACGTTTTCGCAATAGCCTCTCACAATTAAAAAAAGATGGGGAGCTCCATATTACTAAAGCAGACAAGGCTAACACCATAGTTATTATGGACAAAGTGGACTACATCGGAAAGATGAACGAGCTTCTCCAGGACCCCGGCACATACACCAAACTTAGGAAGAACCCGCAGGATGACGTCATCAAATCATTTAATAGTGGCTTGAAACGCCTTCTCAAATATCATAAGAACTTAATTCCGCTTTTCATATCCACTTCACCTGCTCTGCCCTACCTTTACGGTCTTATTAAAACCCACAAACCTGGTAACCCTATGCGCCCTATTATTAGCTCGGTGGGCTCTATTACTTATAAACTCTCCAAATGGCTTGTCAAAGTCTTGTCCCCCATTCTCGGAACTATCTCTGATTCACATGTAAAAAATTCCATGGATCTTACGGAAAAATTGAATAATGCACGTACTGAAACTAACGATAAATTGATTAGTTTTGATGTTTGTTCATTGTTTACAAAAGTGCCGATTGACGATATGCTTGACTTTCTCTCCCAAGAATTACATAAGTATGACCTGCCACTACCTTCACACATTGTTTTGGAACTCATTAAGCTTTGCATCAAAGACTGTAAATTCACTTTCAATAACGAGTATTATCAACAAGTTTTTGGGATGGCTATGGGCAACCCCTTATCGCCCCTCCTCTCCAATATTTATATGGAGTTTTTCGAAATTACCTATATTCCGAGAATCCTGGGGGTTGGCATCCCTTGGTTGCGGTACGTCGACGATATTTTGTGTATCTGGCCCATGAATCGTGATCTGGATAGCTTCCTCCTTCAGTTAAATGATCAAGTCCCCTCCATTAAGTTTACTTTAGAAGTTGAGCAAGACAATTCAATCCCATTTTTGGATGTGCGTGTACATAGGGAAAGCCCAGGTTTTAAGTTTAGTATCTATCGGAAAACGACAAACAATTTGTCCTACGTACACTTTTACTCGGGACATGATACCCCCACTAAGAAGGCCATATTTTCATCAATGTTTCTCCGCGTCCTTAGGATCGCCAGTCCGGAATACATCGATGCCGAATTGGAAAAAATCAACGGTATTGGAAGTGATTTGTGTTATCCATCTGCGTTTATGGAATCTTGTCTCAACAAGGCAAAACGAACTTTCTATCGTGTCAATATTAACACTCGTACTTTGTCAAAAAATATTTTAGTACTTCCATTTTTCCCGGGCTTTTTAGGCATTGCTAATGTACTTAAACTTTTGGATATTAATGTAGTATTTTCATATAACAATATTGTGAAAAATATCATAGTAAAAAATAGCCCTACCAATAATTCAGGCATTATCTACAAAATTGGTTGTAAACAATGTGATTCCTTTTACATAGGTCAGACGGGAAAGGATTTGCACATACGTATAAAACAGCATCAATATTCCGTTAGAACAGGACAGTTGTCCAGTGCCCTTTTTGTCCATTTGTCAGAGTTAGCCCACTGTATTGATTGGAATAATGCTTCAGTTTTATTCCATTCAAGCAACATTGTTAATAGAAATATTCTTGAGTCTGCCATTATCCAACTTTCAAATAACTTCAACATAAGCAAAGGTCTTTTTCAACTCGATCCTGTTATGTTGAATTCCTTTAAAACAGATATAGATAAGAAGTGTAAAACATTAAATCTTTGGTAAACTTGTTTTCTACTTTATTAACTTTTAATTTGCATTTTATTTTTTTATTATATTTTTATATATATCGAAACCTGACCATAGGCAGCATTGTGTTAAAACCCGGACAGTATAAATTTGTATTTTTATAATCCATTTGATCTTGTGCTAAAAATCGATTATTTTTATTTATTTATTTATTTATTTTTTTTTTATATCGAAACCTGACCATAGGCAGCATTGTGTTAAAACCCGGCAGAGTTCCAGTATAAATTTGTATTTTTATAATCCATTTGATCTTGTGCTAAAAATCGATATTTTTCCTTACAAAATCTGTACGCCTCACTGGTAATCGTTTAAGGTTTTAATTTTTAATTTTTTTTATAATTTTTTATTATTTTTACTTCTCTGTTTATTGTATATATATGTATGTATGTATGTGTGTATGTATTTGTATATATAGATATGTATGTATATATATATATATATATGTATGTGTGTGTGTGTGTATGTATGTTATTTATTTTTTATTTTTTTCTTTCTGTAACCTATATATAGGCTTAACCTTTTTATGTACTTCAGTGTTCCTGAGGATGTCATTAGACGAAAGCGCTTGAGCACCATTTTGTGTTTCCTTTCCTTCGTGGTTTTATTCATCATATATATATATATATATTTTGCATTCCTCTGAGTCCAGTTGGTCTTCGAAACTTGGATTCACCACTCCAGTGAAGTCAATACCCGTAGTTATGATTCAGTAAATGTTATGTGTCCTACAGGTAGGTCTGGAAGGTTTGGGGTTTTGAAGGAATCCAATCTGTTTGCAAGGAATGTATGTGTCTGTTGATGAAATATGTTGAGTGATTCTTCTTTAAAAGAAGAATTGTATGCTTTGAGTTGTATGTATATATTTATACTAGCTAAAGTGGGCCCTACGGGCCCATTTAGCTACGCCCGTGGTGCTGGGGCCTTTGGCCTCAGTAATTGGGGAGCCGCAGGCCCCCCCAGTTACCGGGGAGTCAATTATTCAGTCAATAAAACTATAGAAAAGAATGCAGCCATAAAAATCTTAAGCTTCACAAATCTTGATACAATGTTTATTCTGTAATGGTTGCAGCACCAGTATATATATTATATATATATATAATATATATATATATATAATATATATATATATATATATACTGTACTCTTTACATGTGTGTCAAACACAACAACCTGTCTGAACATAACCAAGGATAGGAGAGTAAAAGCTTTTATTGCTGCGCTCTGGTTCTGTGCACATAATTTTGTGCCAAAAAATTATATGGTTAGACAGTGGCACATACAAACGAACTATTCTACAACACAAAAACAGGGTTTTATGGCCTACCTTTGGCCATAGCCCAAACTACTCTACTCTAAAGGGTTTTATGGCCTACCTTGGCCATAGCCCAAACTACTCTACTCTAAAGGGTTTTATGGCCTACCTTGACCATAGCCCAAACTACTATTTTAAAGGCTTATGGACTACCTTGGCCATAGCCCAACTTATTCAACAATGGGCTTAAGGACTACCTTGGCCATAGCCCAAATTATTCAACAAGGGGCTGATGGCCTACCTTGGCTATAGCCCAAACTATTCAACAAGGGGCTGATGGACTACTTTGGCCATAGCCCAAACTATTCAACAAGGCCCTTATGACCTACCCTGGCCATAGGGCAAACTATTACAAAGAGGCCAAAGAGAGCAAACTTTTACAAGGGTCTTATGGCCTTCCTTGGCCAGAAACCAAACTTTTACAAGGGTTTTATGGCCTTCCTTGGCCAGAAACCAAACTTTTACAAGGGTCTTATGGCCTCACTTGGCCAAAGACCAAACTATTACAAGGGTCTTGTGGCCTCCCTTGGCCAGATACCAAACTATTACAAAGGTCTTATGGCATCCCTAGGCCAGACCAAACTATTACAAGGGTCTTGTGGCCTCCCTTGGCCAGAGACCAAACTATTACAAGGGTCTTATGGCCTACCTTGGCCATGAGTCAAACAACAACGGTCTGATGGCCTCCTTTGGCCATGGGCCAAACAAAAGGGTCTTATGGCCTACCTTTGCTATGGGCCAAACAACAACGGTCTTATGGCCTACCTTGGCCATGAGTCAAACAACAACGGTCTTATGCCCTCCCTTGGCCATGGGCCAAACAAAAGGGTCTTATGGCCTCCCTTGGCCAATGGCCAAACAACAACGGTCTTATGGCCTCCCTTGGCCAGAGACCAAACAACACAAAAACAGTACAGGATTCAAAGCCCCAAGCCTTCCAGATCTACCTGTGGAGGAGTAACATTTACTCTACTAAAACTACGGGTATTGACTAGTCTGAAGTGGTAGGAGGTTTGAATACAGTAAAAACTCTTTTAACCAAACACCACAACATGGAAGTACAGTACATTTCAATTAACTCACCAACGTAGAAGTCACTTTAAAACATAAATCGTTAACAAAACAAAACCTGACAAAACTCCCAAACAACATTAGTAAACCAGCATTTAAAAACTGGTGACTTATGTAAAACTTACACAAATAATGAGCAAAGTTAAAATGCTTAATACGAGTAACTTTACTTTAATTCCATAAATTTCCTATACGTACGGGGAGTCAAACTGATTGACATAACTTTAACTAAACTTGAGAAGTTGGTCTCTTGAACTTTTATATTTAAATAGGTCTTGACTCTTGAGTAACCTTTCTCTTTCTAAATTCCTACTTCATTCTTTTTAATCCATTTCACATGATTTAAAACCCACAGTTTGTCAAAAAATTTAATCTATAACATAAAAATTTTTCTCCGGCACTCCCCCCTCCCACGTATATGAAAAAACTATATATGCTTACAACATGGTATCGTATGTGGTACCTTTACTTCTTAATTAAATATAAATTATTAATTAATTGAATTAAATATCTATACAAAATTCCCTCGGGATTGGTGACATAGCCTATTGGGAATGAAATATTTGCCATACATACATAGAATGTAGGCATTGAACCTGCATGACAAGAAGAAAACCAAATTTATTATTTCGTATACAAAATTCTCCATTGCTGACTCGTGAAAATTACTTCGAGAGAAGAGCCAACGAACTTTGCAAATTCAGCAAATAATAAAATACGAAGATTATATTATAGCGGCTCGCTCGGGGTTTTCTTATGTTACAGCGATGCTTTAAGTTTAAGCAAGGAAGATGTCCTTTATCTTCTTATAATTTCTGAGTGAAATCCTCTTAATATAAAACCTAATAACTACAAAAAGGATAGGCCTATATCTTCAGGTATTTAAGTGTAGTGACTGCCTATATTAATTACATCAAAGCAACTCGTTGTGTAACTCCATCGTACCGCGGCCTTACATCGAAAAACATCGTCGCGCCGTACATCGAAACAGAAGCGAGGCCCAACGAAATAATAAGGTAAGGCAATTCCTTTCTTTACCATTAGACAGCGCAAATAACGAAGACAAATAAAAATAAAGAGATCCTTTAAAGACCTACATATACATAACTCGTTAACTCTCCACTGTAATCTGTTGGAAATTTCCAACGGATGAGGGTATCAGGCAATCAACCAATAGCCCTATATAGTTTTTTTCATATCTTGAAAATGCTCAATATTTGCCCTGAAAATGCTCAATTCCCTAGTCCTTTGGGGGGGGGGGGGCTACCGCCAGTGCGGGCCTTAGGGGTGTGCAAACCGTGCGGTCGCACAGGGCCCGCAACTTAGGGGGGCCCGAAAATTTCATAGAAATTTACCATCGACGTCATTTGATAATAATAAAGTAATAAGTAGTAATAATAGTAAAGGCTGTTGGCCTGTTGGTATTCTGTTACAGGTGCACTTGTATAGTTAAATTTTACTTGTTGTACTTGTTAACAATCTACTAAAATAAAATGATTAGCAATGAAAAACAATTTGACTTGTGTCATGGGGGGCCCGTACAGTATACTCTGCACAGGGCCCGAAATATCCTAAGGCCGGCGCTGCTACCGCCCCGCCAGACTCCCGCCTCATACGCCTATGGCAGCGGTCAATAAGGCGAACAAAGTGCTAGGTTTATAGCTAGGAATTTTGAATACAAATCGCTCGATATTATTGTTCCTCTTTATAAATCATTAGTTAGACCCCATTTAGAGTATGCGATCCAATTTTGGAATCCGCATACGTGAAAAGATATAGACAAAATCGAAAGAGTTCAAAGACGAGTAACTAAGATCATTCCGTCGTTTAGGTCGAAGTCGTACCAGGATAGGCTTAAGGAGTTAAAATTGACTAAACTCGAGACTAGGAGGCTAAGGTGCGATCTAATCCAGGTTTTTAAATTATGAATGGGTTCGATAACGTAAATAGAGATAGCTTTTTTGAAATATCACAATATAATAGGACTAGAAATAACGGGTGTAAATTGACAAGTAGAAGGTTCGAAACAGCAGTTGCCAAAAACTTTTTTACGCATAGAATAGTAAATAGCTGGAATAGTTTGTGGTAGAAGTAATTAGTAGCACGTCTATAAACATGTTTGTTTAAAAATCGATTAGACGCATATGTTGATAGATTGGGTATAGTTTAAGGTAGTAAAATTAAGGTTTTTGTGGTTCGGAGCCCACGTAAAATTGTAGGTTCCCTCCGCCACCACGGAGGACATGCGCAATATACAACTACAACCACAGTTAGGTAGACCAGCCATGAATGGATCCTAGGGTCTTTGTTGGTCTGAAACATTATAACATTATATGGGACTAGTATGTTTCATGGACTGCTCTCGATTTTCCTACGAAATTGCAAACAAGGGCAGTCGATGACCCTGATTTTGTTTCTGCAATCGGTTTTCTTGAGAAATGATAAAGAAAAATGTTATTGGATATTGAATAAATTTATTTACTGAAACGACTCAATACACTCCAACATCTTTTTGAATAAGTCCGAGCTGGTGTGGCGCTTACGCCATACAAATTCACAAAGGTACGAGTCAAGTTGGTCGCGATCTGTTCCGCATCGCAGTTTGTTCGATTGTTTCAATGAGGTTAGGTTAGGTTAGGATTTTCAAGAAAACCGATTGCAGAAACAAAAACCGATTGCAGAAACAAAATCAGGGTCATCGACTGCCCTTGTTTGCAATTTCGTAGGAAAATCGAGAGCAGTCCATGAAACATACTAGGTCCCATTATATATATATATATACATGGCGTCCCAAAAAAATGTATACACACTTTAAATAATTATAAAGGCAGTGTTTATTAAAATACATTTCATTTTCAAAATGTAATAGAATCTACAGACATTATTTAATTGTTTTGTCAACGCCTGTTTTCAAACTGACGTCCGTTCTGGTCCAGGCACTGCTGATAACGCGAAGCAATGGAATCGCAAACATCACGAAACATTTCGTTTGGTATTTGTGTGCATTCTCGTTCAATGGCTGCTCTCAATTCAGCGACTGTTGCAGGTTTTATAGCGTAGACTTTGTCTTTTAAGTATCCCCATAAAAAAAAGTCTAGTGGTGTGAGGTCTGGTGAACGCGGAGGGTATTCTACGAAACCCCTTCGTCCAATCCACATCCACATCGTGCCAAGTACCACTCGCAATACTCCACTCTTCGGTCCGGATCATCTTCATTAATAGGATGGACTAATCTTGGAATGTAACTTTTCCATTGACAGCGCAAAATGCGTTGGACAGACGATTCTGAGATTCCTACCTCACGACTCGCTTGCCGCACAGATTTTCTTGGACTTTGGTGATACGTTTCCAGTACTCTTTCTTGCTTTGTGGGGCTTGTCGATGTCCGTGGTCTTCCGGAACGCTTCTTGTGGACATTCTGAACAGTTCCATCGGCTTCAAACTTATCTCTAATTCGAGTGATGGTAAGTCGCGTTGGTGGATCTGTTTGAAACTCCCTCCTAAACTGTCTTTGCACTTCAACTGCGTTTTCACACTTCCAGTAGCATTTTAGAATGAATTTCCTTTGTTCAAAGCTTAGTCTGACTGCCATTATTAATTCTAATGGGTTTAACTTGGAAAGAAAGAAACATCAATTGAGCTATCAGCTGTTAAAGTGTGTATACATTTTTTTTGGACGCCCTGTATATATATATATATATATATATATATATATATATATATATATATATATATATATATATATATACTAGCCGAGAACCCACCCTTCGTGCGGGTAGCAAAAATATCCCGCGTTTTAACGAAAATATCGCGACTTAACCAATTGTCAACAGTAGCGGATTATAATGGGGGCAAAGGGGGCATTTTCCCCCTGCCCCAAATGCTGACCGGCCCCAAGATGCTGACCGACCCCAAGAAACTATGTAAACGCTATAATCTACCGTTGAAATAATTGGTCGACCGTGAGGAAGAAAAAAAAATTCTAGATTCCGCTTCTACAAAACCTAGTTAGGTATCCCATTTATGTGAACAAAGTATACATTTTCTGTAATCACATCTTTGTTTTTGTTTCGTTTTCTGTTGATCGATCCCAGTCAGTTGATCACATCACTCATGTATGATGTAGGCCTATCAGGTAAAGAATTGTGTTTTTCTAGTGACACCGGCCCGAACATATTCATTGCCCCCGGCCCTAACAATGCTTAATCCGGCCCTGATTGTCAAGGGCGTACAGTTGACCTAACCGGGCATTGTAGTGAATAAGTTTTATTATTTACTTTCTCTTCATTATTTACGCTTCTTTCTACTTTACTATCTATTCTCTATTGGCTCTTTCTTTCATTTATCACTTTGTTTCTCTACACTCTTTTTGCCGTATCGTATAAATATCATGGTAGCGACGCCGAGAGACTGAAAACCGTTATAAAACAAAGGGGGAAGGGGGGGGGGTATATTAATACTCCTTTTTAACACTTGTGAACGTTTTATTAATTTCGAAAATGGTTTAGTTAAGTTAGGGGTATGCGAGTATGAAATTTCTATTATAATAATTTAGGTCGGAGAGGGACACACACAACTAATTAATTCTACGTTACATTTCGTCAACCTTACGCGTAACGCGCCTGCCTCAAGACTGACTCCCTCATGGGTAGTCCGCTCTTTGGGCCCCTGTTCAGGACTACCAACTCTACCCATTTTGAACAATTTAAATCTAACAACATACTTTTTCGTAATTTCATAATCATTAGTAAATGATTTACATTAAACATTATCTTATTTAATTAAACAGAAATTAATATTCTTAACTAAGCATTACTACACTCGCATCACCCCCTTGAAAATAAGTTTTTCCGTTAGTAAAACTTATTAATATCGTTTAACAATGTTAATAAATTTATTCAACAAATTTATATATTTTTCAATTTTTTTTTTTTTTTTTTTTTACTTTAACAATTCAGAGTTGAGATAGACAAGAAATAATTAGAATGACAATTTCCACACATATATTGTATCATATTATAAAAACCGAAAACTTTATAATTTTCACATTTGCATAAAATAACATTTCACTCTAATAATTAAATTACAACCTGTAACTAATCTATACATGCCAAAAAAAATAACAACAAATTTTCTTACAGTGGCTACACAAATTTCAAGTTCACAATCTATTCCCGCGATTCCTCATCAACGATCGCTTTACATTTGAAACAGTTATTTGTATGGGTATACAGTTACTATCAGGGCAACATAGAAAAAAAATAAGAAAAAGTTTACATAAAATACTGACCAAGAGCGCACATACTATTTCACGAAAAACACAACAACTATGGGCAATAATCGCGCTCTTTCACTTCTAATTTCATTACATAATACTCAGTACATCAATTTGCTGGACGTTGTTTAGATGACACTCCGCACGCTGACAACGGATTTCAATTTTCAATCGCAGCTCTCCTGCTCACTTCGCTAGAATGCAAGGATTGCATCAATCAACATGCAACAGGGCAGCACGCTATAATGGTTCCGCTCTCTCTCCAATGGCGAAAAAAAAAACAAGAGACGTCCAATTCTAAAAGGATCAGGGGGGGAGATATCTGAAAGCGGGACCACGCGCTGGAATTGGACGGAATTTGCAATTCTAGAAGTCGATGAAGAAACTCGCCTTGTCTCATCTCCACTTTTGTCGGTGAACGCTGCTCTTCCTACGTCCAGCTGAAAGACTCTTCTACTGGCAACAATCAAACGATGACTCCGCCGTAGGCCGTTTCCCAACGAACCTACTGTATGTCTGTATGGACAGTACAGTCTTAGACACCCGTTCAAGCTCGCGTGGCTTGTCTACCGCGTGTTACGACACATATTTAGCGAAGCATTCGAGCAGCGTGACCAGCTACTGCCCGAAAAATACCAGTAGACCATCTTCGATCGAAACTTTCGTGTGCCAAGACCCTGCACACGTAAATTTCTCTTCTCTTCCGAAACTGTCCTGCGCCAACTGCATGCGCATTCGGTTCCTCTCTTCTCTTCCGAAACCATCCTGCGCCAAGTCCCTGCGCAGTCTGGGTTTCTCTCTCTCTCTCTCTCATTGGTGATCGATCACCTATCCGGTCGACTAAACTCACTTGATGGAACTCAGATTCAACTTGGTTGACTCCCAACTGAGCCTCTCGAAATTTTGAAAAAAAAGTTTATTCTAAACGTGTTTCTGTACTGCTTATCATTTCATATTTAATTTATCGAATTTTCTCGACAGTTCACTTCGAAATACTAACTACACATTTGCTCTGGCCAAATTCACGGAAAAAACGACAAATCTGAAAATTTCGCAAAAATTCAATCACATCTAGCTACCAATAAGGTCACTTATGGCAGTTACAGCAGAGAAGATACAAAAAAGTCATAAAACGCACGAAAAAAAAATTGTACAGTATAAATATAAAAGCGCCCATACATAGTAACTGTTAGTATAATTTAAGAAATATTATTGTTCAAACTATCGTCAGAAATCACCTCAATACTTCTAAATACAAAAGACAAAAATGAACCCCAGAAACTTCATGTCATCCATTCTCTGACAATCATGAACCCTCTTGCTTTGAGGAGGAGCACACAGACGCCACAAAAACGTTACTGGCTATCTAGAAGGCTCCATTTCCGAGTGTACACTTGAGTCAATGTTTCAACTGCATTAGTTAACTCCGACTGAAGGTTTAAACAATAATAATTTTCTAAACAGTTATTAAAAAGTAAAAAAAAATTAAATATTACTACCAAAAATCATGTTAATACAGTAATTCCAACTTGAAACGTCAAATTTCATACGAATTGAACTCGCAATTAGCAAATTACATCTGAGATACAACTCTCTCCTTCAACAGAAACCACAGTATGGTTTGCAAATCACAAAAATCTCAGTAATTTATCATTTCCAAGTGAAACTACAAATTTGCATAGTTATACTAAATAAGAATAGATCATATGCGCTAAAAAATACACGCAATCCACTGTAAACAAAAACAACACATTGCATAATTAAGAGCGGTCGCTTTGTTTGTAAGCGAACCTCTATACAAATATCCCTACGTAACCGAATGAACTTGCATTATATCCTAACATAATTTCGTAATATTTTCCATGCAAACGCTCGAACTAAAAAAAAGACATTTTTCATTTCTAATACCCAAATTAAAATATCAAATCAAAATATCCTTTTTGCAATACAATCTAAATTTTACCATTGTCATTGAACTGGAAGAAAAAGAAATAAAAATCGGCCTACCTATACAAATAAAATTGATTATTGAATGAATTTATAAAACGTAAAGAAAATATATGAAAAGAATTTCCTACACAAATTTCTGTAATTCAAAAAAAATTATAATATCGAGATTTAGTAAAATATGTATAGCTTAACTCACATAGGTTCCCAAAATAAAAATAAAATTTACTGCGCACTTTTAGACCTATAATTAATAAATTCAATGTTACGCGTGAAAAGCACAATTTAGAATTTAATGCATAACATTTGTGCTTATTAAAGAAAAATCCTACGATTATTTATGTTAAACCAATTAAAATTTTGTTAAACAACTAAAAATTTACTACTCAATAGACATATACCGTAGTAACGGTTAATCTCCGAACAATATTTTACGATAGGCCTACAAGAAATCTTTCTTTAGTACAATACAATAGCCATTTTACCAAATATGTCGGAATTGTCGTGAAATGAACGAAAGGAACAGAGAGGAGAAAAAAAATAGATAATCAGCTTACCTACCAAAGTTTATGAGTATATAAATATATATAATTATATATATAACTAATATATACGTATAAGTTAATAAGTAAGTATATAATTAATGAGTATATAAAAAATCCAAAAAAAACGTATAGAAAATTTCACAACACAATTTCTCTATTTCAGTTAAACGAATTCTGCTTATTTTGAAATTTAACACAATCCTATAGGGCGACTTATAATCTGACAAATTTAATATGTTTAAGATTACCTTTCGACTATCAATTAACTGTAACTTAACCTATATAGCGCGAAGCGAGCGAAGCAAAAAGCCCGTAAATCTATATAAACAAAATAATCCTATTATTATATACAGGCAATCGAAATATAATAAAAAATCTGCTAATGAAACCCAGAAAATTTCTCATGTT
The DNA here is from genome assembly GCA_023014485.1 of Bathynomus jamesi. Lineage (NCBI taxonomy): Eukaryota > Metazoa > Arthropoda > Malacostraca > Isopoda > Cirolanidae > Bathynomus > Bathynomus jamesi. The sequence goes on from JAJOZX010002005.1 coordinate 290,122, forward strand.
CATGAAATGTTTTACTATATACTCTATATGTATATATAGCTAGAAATGCGGTACAATTTTTCGCTCAAACATTTTTAAAGACCATATAAAACGTGTATCACTGTATTTAAACTAACAATTTACTTACGTACAAATTTTTTCTATATTAATCGCTATTATTATATCACCATTACTACTAATTTCAAAAATTTTAAACAAAAAGTAAAAAGGTAAGCTGAAACAGGCATACAGTGGAAGAGACGAAAAAAAAAGAAAAATTGAGTCTTCAGGCAGCACGATAATTTTCAAAACTATATCCTCTCCGACCCAAATGAACGAAATTTAACGTAATAATGACTCGCACTATTTAGTCGGACAAGTTTTTCTACCGACTCTAACGACTAAAATAAGTTTTTTGAGTCACTAGACTGCGAAAAGTAACGGAACTGGACGATGCAAAATGGAACAAAGGGAACATTTCAGAATCCAACGAACTCCCACGAAAAGAAAGGAAAAAAAATTAAATTTTTAGGCGCGAAGTTTGTCAGGAACGCTATCAGGATGCGAAGGCGATGCGCCATCTTGAATTTATATTTACAATGAAATTTTAAGGAATGAAAATCGAAATTTGCCTGCAAACGGGATCAACTTTGCATTTAGATATTTTAATAATCGAAATAAAATATTCATTAACGCTATTAGCTAATATACCGGGTTTGAAGAATTTTAATCAAAATACTAAATCACGTGGGTAAGCCTCACAAAATATGATGTAAGACCACCGCTCGCCACCAGAAGTAGTGAATACGTTTTATTATTTACTTTCTCTTCATTATTTACGCTTCTTTCTATTCTCTATTGGCTCTTTCTTTCATTTATCACTTTGTTTCTCTACACTCTTTTTGCCGTATCGTATAAATATCATGGTAGCGACGCCGAGAGACTGAAAACCGTTATAAAACAAAGGGGGAAGGGGGGGGGTATATTAATACTCCTTTTTAACACTTGTGAACGTTTTATTAATTTCGAAAATGGTTTAGTTAAGTTAGGGGTATGCGAGTATGAAATTTCTATTATAATAATTTAGGTCGGAGAGGGACACACACAACTAATTAATTCTACGTTACATTTCGTCAACCTTACGCGTAACGCGCCTGCCTCAAGACTGACTCCCTCATGGGTAGTCCGCTCTTTTGGGCCCCTGTTCAGGACTACCAACTCTACCCATTTTAAACAATTTAAATCTAACAACCATACTTTTTCGTAATTTCATAATCATTAGTAAATGATTTACATTAAACATTATCTTATTTAATTAAACAGAAATTAATATTCTTAACTAAGCATTACTACAGCATTCAATGAACCTAACCCGGTATTCAATAATTTTACCATAGGTTTCTATATATATATATATATATATATGATGAATAAAACCACGAAGGAAAAAAGAAACACAAAGGGGTGCTCAAGCGCTTTCGTCTAATGACATCCTCAGGAACACTGAGGATATATAACCTTACCTTACAAAGGTTTCGCGCGATGATTTCTCATTTCGCGAAGGTCAAGCTTGTCGCCCCTCCTCTCGAGTTGACCTGGTGAAATAGTGAGTTGGATTCTTGTGCTCTCCACCTCACATAGCCAGGTACGCCCGGCTCATCGGGGATTGTTATGAGCCTGGCGTCTTGTCTTCTTTTGAAGATGTCCACTGCAACTCCCTTCGTGTTTCTTAGGTCTTTGGGCAACTGATTAAACAGTTTTGGTCCTCTCACTACAAAACTATTTTCTTTCAGGGTTAAGGATGTTCCCTGTCTCGCCTTCAATTTGGGAATACGACACAGTCTACCGTTTCTACCTTCCAATGTTGTTTAGGGAGTTATAGGGTACAGAGTTAGATTAGGGACTAGTTTCTCCATTATTTTACAAGTGTAATATATATATATAATGAGTAATGACATAATGATCTTGACGACGTCATTTAATTTTTTAAAATTAATTATTTAATTTATTAACACCCAGGTGCACAACCTCGGGACCTAATCAATATGTGTGAAGTTTCACGTTTGTAACTGCTTCCATTTTGGAGTTATAGCTGGAACAGACACACACATACACACACACACACACACGCGTCCTTTTATTATTATTTAATATATATATATATATATATATTATTTCTTTTTAAAAAAGTAAAAATCGCGGCGTATACCAAAAAAACGTAAATAAAAAACAAAGTGAATTAACATATACATCACTTTTTTTTCTTTCCGAGTCTCTTTGTGAGTAAAGTTTTGTGTTTGAAGTGCCCGCACATATCCCCCCATTATCCCCCGCAGCCACAGTCGAGAGGACTAATCAGTGAGAAGTATACAGCGTGCTACATCCCCCATCCCCCACCCCGAAGTAACGGAAAATTCTTTCCCTCACCCAGCTTGAGTCATCCCCCACCCAATACCTCCCACAATACCCCTTTTTGAGTCACTTCATCAACATGGAAATTAATACATACCTGCAACTCTGTGGTATCTGTAAGGATGCAACAGATGAGAAAGGGGCGATGAGGTGTGATTTTTGTCAGCTACATTTTGATTTTAAATGCCTAGAATGGGGAGATGAAAAAATCTCCCTTATAACGAACGCAAATCAGTTTAATGGGATAAAAATTTTCTGCGAAAACTGCTTGACCGAATTAAACTCTTTTACATATTTAAAACAGAAAGAGACTACGAAAAGAGAATGAAAGAGGAAAGTGTGAACAAAGAACAGTGGAAAACGGAAGAAACGGAGAAAGGCGAAATAGAAAAAAATCAAATACCGTCACAAAACGAGGCCGAAAACATACAGACGACAAAGAGTGTAAAGACAACACACAGCATAAGGGCAACGAAGGACACAAACACAACTAGCACAAATAGCACAAATAGGACAAGACAAGAGGGCAGTCAAGAAAACGAAGTAAAACTGTGCCCCAATAAGGAGCAAAAAACAAAGGCCAAGAGTAAATATGGGGAAGGAATTATATGCAGGTATTATATAAAAGATAATTGCAGATTTAAAAGAGGACAATGTATATATGAACATTGAACATCCCCCAATATGCAATTTCTTCTATAATAATGGTCATTGTAAATTTGGAGACAGATGTAAATTTTACCACTCGGACATTTGCAGGACTTACGCCAAATATGGAACCTGCAAATTCGGGAAAAAATGCTACTATCATCTCCCGACGGACTCAACGAACAAAGGAAAAAGTTTAAATGACAATAGGAATAAAAATAACAATAGGAACAACAATAGGAACACAATAAGCGAACAAGAAAATTTTTTCAACATCGCGGACACGTTACGGATGCTAAATGTCATCCACATGCAGTTGACATAGCTGGAAACCCCCGAGCCAAACCGCTACCGGGCAAGAAGCTACCAATACAAGTAGGCGGAAACGGATCTCTTTCGGAGGATCATAGGGCAACGAATCAAGCGATATCGAAGGAAAACGAACTTGAAATGCACAAGGGGCAACGAAAAACAAACAGAGAACAAAAAAATTGTCCTGGGTAATATTCAAGGAATAAGACCAAACCAATCATCAATAAGGTTTCGTACCGGATTTATGGACGAAACAAGGGCGGACATCGCATGCCTCACAGAAACTCATCTTAAAGATTGCCAAGGAAATTGTGAAAACTGCAAACATTGTATTGATAAGAAAGAGATAAATATAGAGGGCTTCAACTTACTAAGAGCGGATAGAACGACGAGACGGAAAGGTGGCTGTGCTATATATGTACAGGAAGGTCATATGACAGAGACGAAAATAAATAAATCAAACAGCTATGTGTAACTCCCAGCAGTGAAAATAGAAAAACTAAACTTGATAGTAATAGTCATCTATAGACCCCCAAGCACCCCAACCGAAAAATTCTCGGAGGCTATTGATGACATCAGAAAGCTAATAAAGGCCATAAACCCTCCATCTGTACTGAACGGACGCATTTCCTGAGCTCTCTGATATTGCATCTACTTTTATATTGCTAAGAATTTTACTTTTGGACAGTTTTGAATTTTATATACTTGCGTTTATATTCACGTTGTTATAGTTAAGTAATTGAATATTAGTGGTTTTTAGCGATTTAGAAGTTTTCATAGCGTGCCGGCTTAATTTAACTTATACCTGTGACGGTTTAAACTAATTCTTAACTGCGCGATGCCGTCGCAGAAAGCGTCGTGTGTTAGGTGTAGGGTAAACCGGTGGTATTCGGAATTTAAGGATTATAACGGCGGTCCTATGGCGATTACCGATAGATCAGTTTGTTTCTTTTGCGAGTTAATGGAGGAATTAGTTGACATAAAACGCAGTGTACGTGAGGTAACCGAAAGACTTGCAACGCTTGATGAGGGCAGGGGTAGGGCTACGGTTGACGGAAGCCGAACCAATACTAACGTTGAAGACGTTAGTAATTTGAAGGGTGAGGTGCGTAACCTAGTTTCTAGTTTAGGTAGCTTATCGGGAAGGTTGGATAGAGTTGAGAACGGAGTTAAGGTTGGTCCGAGAGTAGTAGATGGGGAGGGATTTAGGGAAGTTAAGGGTGGAGCTAGTCCGCGTACGTTAGGTGATAGGAATCCCCCCCCTATCGAGGTTTCGAACCCTTTCGCCCATTTGGAAAGGGACGTGAATGAGGGGGAAACTATTTTAATTGGGGACTCTTTAGTGCGCCACATGGACAAAGAGTTCGTTGAACGGCATCCAACCAAGAGGAGGAGGGTCTGTCTCCCAGAGGCCAGGGTTGACAGAGTTAGAGACGAAGTGGATAGGATTGACGTTGCCTCCCGTCACTCAATGTTGGTGACGATGGTAGGAGGCAACCAGAGATGGGCAAGATCACCAACTTTGGTGATCTTGAAGATCAAGATCAGATCACCAGAAAAATGTGATCTTGAAGATCAAGATCAGATCACCAGAAAAATGTGATCTTGAAGATCCAGATCAAGATCGTGATCTTGAAGATCACTTTTCAAGATCACTTTTATATGAATTGAAAAAAGTTGTACTCTTGTAGAGTAAACAAAAACAAATTATTTTGTTAATCACTCCTGAAAAGTATCACTCCTAATACTCCCCTGAGGGCTGAGGCAATACAAGCATCGCATCCTACCCATGTCACCTGATCTAAACCACGGGGATTGACGATTCCCCTTTCAGTTTTTCAGGTGGTAAACTTAAAACTTAGTATTATCATAACTTATCAGCAAAGAAAAAACTATTAAATGACCTACATATAGTTTTTAGTTCTATTTTTCTCAATTCTCATTTCACCAGGTCCATAACCCATATCAATGAATGGTCAGCATATATAAGTAAACATTTTTTACATAGAATTTAATTTTACAGTTTTACTGCAGTACGCAATTACTGACTGACAATATAAGGGTAAAAACCGCAAGTTAAGAGTGTTAATTTAATGTTCAACCGCTGTAAACATTTGCTTTCAGCAAAACCAATTGTTCAAAGTTACCATCCGAGAGACGACTTCGTTTGGGGCTATGAACCATGCCAGCAAACGAAAACAACCGTTCCACTGGTGCAGAGGAAGGTAGCGTGGTGTTATACCTCTTGAAGATCTTCTTTATAGCAGGATACCTATCTAAAGAGTCGAGTGCCTTACTGGTGTCCTGCAAATAATTGAGGACTTCCAAGTCTTCCTTGTTGTTAGGAGCAGAGAATGAGCCGTCCATAGTTCTGAAGAAATCGTCTTCAGATGATGAGTCTGAGTTCACCGAACTATTACCACTGCTGTCAGAATTACAATTTCTTACAGCCATTTGCAGCTTGTCTTTTACTTGAGACTTGATTGCTTCATGATCGCCGAAATTAGGCCCTTGCAACAATGATATCCATCTAAGTTTGAAATACGGATGAGATACTGAGGCCAAAACGGCATCAGTTACCTCGGGGCTCAACGACAAAAAATGACCAAATCTGGCATTGAAGCCAGAGACGACTGCTGCCAGTAATGGCATGCAGTGTCTCAAGCGCAGGTCGTTTGGTTGGATAGGCTCCAATCTTGCGAGGGCATCTTGAGTCACTAGGACTGTTGGAAGAAGACAACCGTAGTAGCATTCTTTCTCTGCCTGTAATTTGTTGAGGGCTGCTGCAATTGGTTTTAGAACAGACAAATATTCTGAAATAAATTCCAATTCATTGTCTTTGAGGATGGGTAGATTCAGTTCTTCAAGAGCTACATTCACGTCGTTCTTATGTTTATATATTTGGCTTAATGAGTCGTACATTGAGTCCCATCGGGTGACGCATGGGTACCTAAATTGGACGCCAGTTATTTCCTGTATTTTTTCTGCTGACTTGGGTTTACCAGCAGCATTCCACAGCGCCGAACATTTTCCCATTGCAGAATGCTTTATCTTCTTTAGTCCAGGTGAATTCAGTCCTTTATCTGCATCAGTTGTTGCTACCAAGTTCAATGTGTGGGAGGCACATCGAATATGGGATGATAGTTTCACTGACTCCTCTCCATGCTCTCCTGAATGTTCAGGAAAGTTGCTGATGATAACCTCTTCATCTGAATCTTTTTCATCATCATCTTCATCTGCATCATCTTCATCAATGTCGTCAGTACGATTCTGAACACGAACACCGAACTCTTTAAAGCATTTCACCATGTTCGATGCATTGTCGGTGACTGTAGATACAACTTTTCTATAAGATAAACCATGCTCCGAGTTGATCCTGTCCAATATTCCAGCAATTTTATCAAAGCTATGTGTTCCACGAAATCTTCGGCATGCCAGTGCAGCTGATCCTTGCGACAAATCATCATTGATCTGTAATGTAAGAATATAAAATCAATGTTTGTATGAACGTTTTTTTAAGCTTAATTTAATAATATTGGTTAGACACGCACCAGCTAAACTGCGCCACCAAACATTGAAGAGAAGAACTATGTGATATAAAGGAGGCAATTCAGCGATGAGTCGCCTACCATACCACCACATCAGTGACCCATCCCATAAGAGCAAAATGTGGAAGAGTCCATATTCACAGCCTGTGAATATGGACTCTTCCACATTTTGCTGTGAATCAGACACAATGACAGATGACAGAATCAGTGAATTAGTGTGAAATTACTGTGAATCACAGCAAAATGAAGACTCACCAAATTAATGAATGAGGAACACATGTCGAATAATTGAAAAGATTATACTATAAGTCTATCAGACTATCAGTCTATCACCAATGGTCAATTTATCAATTATATAAAAATAATACACTAAATCAATAGCATACCCAATGCGCAGTGACTCCCATGAAACTGCGGTGATTAGTTGACCATATGTCGCATGTAACACACACATGGTCAACTGCTGCCAGTTTTGCTTGTATGTCTTCCTTCATTGTACTGGTTGTTGTTGCAAGAGATCTAGCCAGGGTGCGTCTAGATGGCACCTGAACAGCCGGGTTGACGTCTGAAAAAAATATTTAAAAATTAAAACAAATACAATAGATTAGCTATGGAAAAAATATCAAAATATTTAGCTAGGCTAGCGATAGTCTAATGTTCATACAAATAATATGATTAATTATTTTAATCAGATATTAGCTATGGAAAAAATAGCAAAATATTTGAGTTATACTAACATGAAAGAAGATCCTTAAATTCATGTAGTTCAACTAGGCTCAATGGTAGGAGCCCATTAGCCACAAGCGAGAGAATCTTCTTTTCAAGGATATCCTTGCATATTGGTGGTCCTGGTTTTTGCTTGGAAATGTGGAACATGCTTAGTGTTGACTGCTTGGCAATTTTGGCAGGGCCAGCATTGCTGCCGCTGGCATCTTCTTCTTTAGCTGGACGCTTGCGAGATTTCTTCTCCGATTCATATTCACCCAAAAGATCCGAATGTAGTTTCTGCACAAGAAAATAAATTATTATCATGCGGAGAGACTTCTTGAACACCCTGTATAATATTTATCAGAGTATCAAACTTCTAGTTGAAATTAATACTTAACAAGATTCTAAAATTTTATCTTTATCATGATCAGTGCATTTTTATCCTATGTTAAATTGAAAGCCGAATTTCGTCCTTCAGTAACTAAATAGGAGAAATTACAGACATGGATCAGACAGAGAGAAAGACAGATACACCTGGCGTTTTATTATAGTTGGATATCGGCAGTTTTTAATGTAGTTACTAGTCCATAATCTATTAATATCTGAAGTGCACAATATATTCAAATGGACGTCTATGTAAATGTAGCATTAGTCTTGTATGGCACCAGTCACTTAAAATATGACTTGAACCATTATGTTAATGTTGCTACTTACTACTTAGTTACTAAGTAGTACTAACCCTGAGGTGCCTCAGAAGATTGCTTGTTGAGTCGAGGCCAGCAGACAGAATTGTAGTTTTCTTTGTACACTGCCTACAAATAACTTTGATACTGTTTCCAGTTTTTTCGACAATTTGAAAATATTTTCCGTTCAAGAGCACAGATTGATCCTTATTACCAACATTGTTATCTAAATATATTGAATACTGTTCTGGTGACAACCTAGAATATTTGGTTCCCTTGGGAGCCTGTTGAAGTTGTAAAATTGCACTCATTATTAAAAAATTCAATCTGTAAATAAAATATGTTTAGAATTAATTTATTATGAATACGGACCTATAGGCTATATTTTATGCCTATATATAATAATATATTAATAGAACACTTTTAACATAATTGCACAGTAAATACACTTTTTACGAGCCTAAATTCCACAGCAACTACACCTTCCATGAGCCCACGCATGACGCAAGTCACCCAACTAACAGAAAACATAAACAGTCGGTGTTGAACAAAGTTGCCACCAGATGTCGCTTGGACAAAAAACAAATGACATTCGCATAGCGGCATATTTAAGAATCTGAAATTAAAAGTGATCTTGAAGTCTAAAGTGATCTTCAAGATCAAGATCACAAGAAATAAAGTGATCTTAGATCAAGATCAAGATCACCATAATAAAAGTGATCTTCAAGATCAAGATCAGATCACGATCTTGATCTTCAAGATCACGATCTGATCTTGAAGATCAAGATCGTGCCCATCTCTGGAGGCAACGACTCGTATAGGCCCGATACGAGAGTGCCTGACCTTTTGGAGAGATATAGGGGGTTAATTAGTCCCTGAAGGCGAGGTCAGATAGGTCTTTAGTTCTAGGTATTACCCCTAGGCACGGGTTGGGTCTTAGGATTACGTCAAAAACAATATTTTTGAATACTAAATTAGAAGAGATTTGTGCTGAGGAAAATGTACCCTTCGTAAAGCTGTGGTCCGAATTCAGTGATCCTAGCCTTTTTATAAAAGATGGGGGTGCATTTTAATGAAATAGGTAATGCTAGGCTAGGTAGGTTAATAGACGAAAACGTGCGAAAGCTGTATAGGTCGAAGCCTTCTTTAAACGTTGTGGGTCCCGGGAACGCGGGCCCGACGTGAAAAATAGTTTAAAACGCGGGGCCGTGGTAAAAAATAACTTAAACGTCTTTTATTGTAACGCGCGTGCGATATGTGTTAAAGTTAGGGCGCGTACTATTAGTTATAATTTTGTTGTTGTTTATAGACCTCCCGTTCAACCCCTCGATACAGATACTAGATTTTACTCACTTCTTGGTAATTTTATTGACAATCGGAATAGTATAATTGTCGGCGACTTTAACTGCCCTAATGTTAATTATGAGAATTTTACTGGTAATGAGGAGGGTTTGAGATTGGTTGAGTTTATGGACGATAACTTTTTACGACAGATAGTTACCGAACCAACGCGCGGTGATAATATTTTAGATTTGGTGATGACGAACGGCGAGAGTATAGTCGAAGGTTTAGAAGTAGGCGAGAGTTTAGGATGTAGTGATCATCAAATTCTTAGGTTTAAGTTATTGATAGAAAACACTAAGGATAGTAACGTAATAGAAGTCCCTGATTTTCGTAGGGCTAATTTTGATAGTTTTGCGGATAGGATGAGAGTAGTGGACTGGGATAACTTATTTATGGGTAATGACACAAATTTGCGTTGGGTGACGTTTAAAGAAAGTTTGGACCTTTTCCAGTTTGTGTACCGTTTTTCGTATAATTTATTTTTGATTGGTCATACAACCGCCGTCGATTATAACAACTTTTTAAGAGAGGTAAGTTCTTGATAACCTAACCTAACCTAACCTAACCTAACCTAACCTAACCTTCTGTTTTACTCTATGCTGCGCCTAACAGAAGCAAAGAAACACTAGAAAGTTGCATAAAAGCCAACATTCTGCCTGGATCTACTATTATTAGTGATATGTGGAAATCTTACGATCAAATTGATAAAATCCCACATTATAACTTTCGTCACTACACTATAAATCACAGTGAAAATTTTGTCGATCCAGCGACCGGTGCCCACACTCAGCAGATAGAGAGCACCTGGAACGTAGAAAACGGTACATAAACTGGAAAACGTCCGAAAGTTTTAGGAATATTGAAAGGGAGTTTATTCCTCGTAGGCCCAAGCGCGCTAGAAATCATGGTAGGCCGAAGTGGTGGACTAGGGAAATAGGCGAGTTCATAAACGAGCGTAATAGAGCGTATAGACTTAATAAGCGCAATGGCACGGCAACTAATTTTAATAGATATATCGAGCTTAGACGTCAGGTTAAAAGATCAGTTAGGAATGCCAAGCGTAATTTAGAGATACTTATAGCTGCGGATAGTAAACATAATCCAAAAAAGTTTTTTGAATATGTTAATAATCGTAAGCCGGTAAAAGATAACATAGGCCCTCTTGTGGATGTTAATGGCGCTTTGGCTTCTGACGCTCAGGCGATGGCGGGTATTTTCAATAACTTTTTACCGTAGAAGACGTAAATAATGTCCCCGACGTGGACGATATCGTTCCATTTAGTAGCGAGACTATTTTGGATGAAATAACTGTTTACGAGGGTGAGATTGCGCATTATATCGATAGGCTAAAAGTTAGCAAGGCTCCAGGCCCTGACGCTTTTTATCCCAGACATTTGAAAGATTTGAAAGACGTTATCGTAGGCCCCTTAACGAAGATTTTTAATCAGTCACTCGAAACGGGGATTATTCCTGAAGACTTCAAATTAGCTAACGTCACGCCTATTTTAAAAAAAGGCGACCGCGCAGTAGCTAGCAATTATAGGCCCATTAGCTTAACGTCAATTGTCGGTAAACTTTTTGAATCCGTAGTTAGGGATCGTATCATCGATCACTTAGAAAGTAAAGATTTGATTAATAGTAGTCAGCATGGGTTTCGACACCATAGGTCTTGTTTAACTAATTTGTTAGAATTTTATAACGAAATAGTGCGCGAATACGATAGGCATAGAGAGGCTGACGTTATTTATTTAGATTTTAAAAAGGCGTTCGATACAGTTCCGCATAGGAGACTAATTGCGAAGGTCAAAGCGCACGGTATACGCGGTCAGGTAGCTAACTGGTTAGAAGAATGGCTTCGTGCTAGGAGACAGAGGGTCGTAGTTAATGGTAGTGAATCGGGGTGGTTAGATGTAGGTAGCGGTGTCCCACAGGGTTCAGTGTTAGGCCCATTGCTATTCGTAATTTACATTAACGACATAGATGTAGGATTGACTAGTAACGTGTCAAAATTCGCGGATGATACTAAAATAGGCGGTAAGGTTGTTAACGAGGACGATAGAAATAGGATCCAAGACGATGTAAATAGGATTATGGAGTGGACAGATAAGTGGCAGATGCAATTTAACGTAGACAAATGTAAAGTTTTGCATATAGGTTCTCGCAACAATAATTACACGTACACGATGGATAATAGGGAGTTAGCGAGCGTTGACGAGGAAGTAGATTTAGGCATACGCGTATCTAAGGATTTAAAGGTTAGGAACCAGTGCCTGGAGTCTTGCTTAAAAGCTAATAGGATGTTAGGCTTCATAGCGCGTAATTTCGAATTTAAATCGAAGGATATTATATTGCCCCTTTACAAGTCCCTTGTCAGGCCTCATTTAGAATATGCAGTTCAGTTTTGGTGGCCGTACTTGCGTGAGGATATTGATAGGTTAGAAAGGGTTCAACGTCGTGCCACGAAACTGATTCCGTCATTGTGCAACAAGCCTTATGAAGATAGGATTAAAGAGTTAGACCTGTATTCACTCGAAACTAGGAGATTAAGGGGGGAGCTTATTGAAGTTTTCAAAATCGTTAATAACATCGATAATGTAAATTTTCACAAATTGTTCACTTTCGATAATAGTAATACTCGTAATAACGGATATAAGTTGCGTGCGTGGCAGACGTTTCATTACTAATATCGCTAAAAACTTCTTTACGTTTAAAGTAATTGATAAATGGAATAATCTTCCCGCGTCAGTCGTTCATTCTACCAGCGTTAATATGTTTAAGAACCGTCTTGACAGACATTTTAAAAATATTAACGTTGTTTAAAATAAAAAAACAATTAGTCACAGGAGCTCTGGGGGTGGTGGTCGAGGATGAGTCTGTTGACGATTAATGCCAGCTTGTGACATGCCAGCGTGTGATGCCAGCAAAAAAAAAAAAAAATTAGACTAACATGAACGTAGATGTAGCTCGTAGCGTAAACTAACCCATTTTTTGTTTAACTTTATCTACTGTTTTTTTTCTCTCTTATCCTCTCTTTACTTTGCATGTCTGTAACTCTCTTTTCTTGTATGTTTGTAGTTTGCATGGTTTGACAATGAGTTAAGACTGTTTGCATGGTTTGTAAGCGTTCTTATTTTACTTCTTTTCATCTTTCACCCCTCTCCTATTTTCTCCGACTATTTTTCTGACTTGTCGGCAGTGGCCGGTGGATGATGATGGTGAGTCTTTTTTCTCTTTTTCTGAATGAATGTTAACCCGCGAGTGATAGGTGTTGCTCCTTACTTAACCCCCTACTCTTTCCTTTCTCTCAGGCTAACCTTAGAGTGGATCTTAGGGTCTTTGTTAGCCTTAGCTTCTGTAGATCTGTAGATAATGATCTGCGGAGACTTTAACTTCCCATTTATAAAATACAAAAAGGTGGATAGGAATATACTGTATATATTCACCAGGACAACGGGGGCACAAGAGAAGACCAGGAGCAAGCAAACATTTGAAAATACCAGAAAAAATAACTGCCTGGATCTGGTATTCACGAATAACACGAACTTGATTGCTGATATAAAAATAACCCCAACCATTATCTCAGACCACAACTTAATCGAGATATCAACAAAGATGGCGACAGCATTAAAAGACAATACACATATTGAGTGCAAAAAACTTCACTTTTTTCTACGTGAAGGTCAAAATATGAAAATAAAAACCCACTCTAATAGACAGAGTTTATTTCCACGACAGTTTCGACGCCCACTGGCATCCTCCTCGGGTGGATACAGAAACACGAATGAACCAAAACAAGAGGGAAAAACAGTCCAGGGACCGACCGTTAAGAAATTCGCACCTAGGTTAGATCCCATTCTCCCGACACCGGAAGGGCATTTTCATTAAGTACATTCGCGCAAATTTAAAACTATCTTCCTGTTCTAAACATACAGATTCTATTATTTTTTTTACATAATTATTACATTTATTATTAAATTTATTACATTTAATATTGCATAATTATTTATTACAGAAATTATAAATTTATTATTACATTGGTTATTACATTGTTGTTTATTATACAGAACTTATAAACTGAAAAACGAATGAAAAAAGCCGATTAGGAAACAATCCAGAGACCATTGAGAAATTCGCACCTAGGTTAGATACCGTTCTCCCGACACCGGAAGGGCATTTTATTACAGGGTCCGCTTATAAGTACATTCCCACAAATTAAAACTATCTTCTTGTTCTATACATACAGATTCTAATATTTTGACATAATTACTGCATTTATTATTGCATTTACATTTTTTAACCTTTATTATTACATCTGTTGCATTTATATTTATTTCCATATTTATTACTTCCATTATTACATTTACTAAAAGCGAGTAAGGAAACATTCCAATCCAGAGACATTTAAGAAATTCACACTTCGGTTCGAACACGTTCCCACGACTCCGCAAGGGATTTTTTGACCAAGAATCTCATTAAAGGGTCTAACTTATAAGTACCTTCGCACAAATTAAAATTATCTACTTTTTCTATACACACAGATTCTATTATTTTTTTTTTACATAATTATTACATTTATAAAGTACCTTACTTGATTCCCAATCTATAGCATGATTATTTTGGCTGGCGTGATAAAAAATGGCATTATTAGTATTACAACTTCTGAAGGCATATTTGTGTTCTTTAATACGGGTTTCAATATTTCTTCCAGTTTCTCCCACGTATACTAAATCACAACTTTTACAGGGAATGCTGTAGACACAGGCTTGTTCCTCTTTTGCCACGTTATTCCTAACCAATTTACTTTTCACGGTAGACGAATATTTGAACGCCAAAGCAAACTTAAAATCTTTCGTCAAAGGTTTTACTCTTTCTAAGCCAGCAATGTAAGGCAAACTCACATATTGTTTTTGGTTAACTGAAGGTTCCAGAGGGGCATAAAAAGATTTTCTGGCTTTAAAATACGCCTTTCTGATAAACCACTCGGGATATTTTAAATCCTTAAAAATGTTCCAAATCTTTGAATTTTCCGGGTCCAGCAAATGTGGGCTACAAATCCTGAATGCTCTTAGAAACATGGAAGAAATAATTGAGCTTTTAACCCCTTCATCATGATATGAAAAATAATGAATGTACGAATTACAATGAGTAGGTTTTCTATAGACCGTGAAATTGGGCTTCCGCTTTCGTTAATGACCAAAACATCTAGAAAAGGTAATTGTTTGTCGTTCTCCCATTCATATTTAAATTTAATAGAGGGAACAAGATTATTTAATGACTGAAAGAAAGTGTCAAAGTTGTTCCAGTGGTCAGGCCAAAATGAGAAAATATCATCTACATAACGAAACCAAATTAGATTCCTGGGACATATTGTTTGCAACAATTCCGACTCATAATATTCCATGTATAAGGTACTTATAACTTATAAGTTAGACCCTTTAATGAGATTCTTGGTCAAAAAATCCCTTACGGAGTCGTGGGAACGTGTTCGAACCTAAGTGTGAATTTCTTAAATGTCTCTGGATTGGAATGTTTCCTTACTCGCTTTTAGTAAATGTAATAATGGAAGTAATAAATGTGGAAATAAATATAAATGCAACAGATGTAATAATAAAGGTAATATTATAAATTTAATAATTAGGGTGAGGTGACGTGTATGTATATATATATATGTATATAGTCTAAAAGTCACTAAAGGGGAAATATCACTAAATCTAAGCTGAATGGCAAGTGCAAGTCATAAACGAACCAACGCGGCTGTTCGCATTGTTTTGGGCTAGCCTAGAGATGTTTTTTCCTATCTGACCTAATCGTTGGTGCTGAGGTAATTAGGTGGTGTTTCTAAGGTGACAAATGGGGTAGAAAGTTGTCCATACTTAAGTATAGTTAGGGGTAATGTCTATAGCTTCTAAATTGGTAATGTAAGAGAGAGTTAGGTAGGCTGTTTGTGGGACACAGGAATCTAATGGTAGGCTCCCAAAGGAATATCTAATTCAACGCACCGGTAAGTGCTTTTGATTGTTTGCTGGAACCTAAGTAACCTAACTGGGGTGTCTACCCCACGCTATCACATTTGGCGACGAGGATGGGATTCAATTAAGCTCATGGGATTCCATTAAGCTCATTGGATTTAATTTAGCTCATTGGATTGAATTTGGCTCATTTGATTAAATTTTGTTCATTGGGTTAAATTTGGCTCATTGGTTTAATTTGGCTTATTGGGTTCAAGTGGTTGTTTGGAAAATTGGATGTAGCCTAGTGGGTCGTCCGATTTGGTTTGTTTGTGTGGGTAAGCTACCGTACTATAGCGTAGGTCCCGCCGGCCTAACTCTAAAACTAATTCCTACTCAGCCCTAACTCTAAAACCAATTCCTACTCAGCCCTAACTCTAAAACTAATTCCTACTCAGCCCTAACTCTAAAACTAATTCCTACTCAGCCCTAACTCTAAAACTAACTATACAATTCACTATTCAGCCCTAACTGGGGAGTAACTAGATCAAATTTAAACCAAATCTAACCTACTTCACGTGATTTGGCCTAATTCGGTTTTGCTCTAGCATGTCGGTGATTGGCCATATAAGCCCCTACGAAGACTCTGGGGAGGACTTCGAAGCGTATGCCACTAGGGTGAGGTTGTTTTTCGAGGTAAATTCCATTCCTGATGCTAAGAAAGTACCTACCTTTTTAACTATAGGCCCTAAAACGTTTGGTTTAGTTATGGACCTAGTTTCCCCTAAAGCACCGGAAACCTGCACCTATAATGAATTGGTACAGGCCCTAACCGATCACTACAAACCCCGAGTAGTTCTCATCTATGAACGTTTCAAATTTTATTCAAGGCATCAGACGGGAAATGAAAGCATTGCAGAGTTTGTTGCAGGAATAAAAAGCCATAGCCGTACGTGTAAATTTGGGGACAAATTAGATGAAATGCTAAGAGATAGGTTTGTAATGGGTCTCAAAGAGGAGTCTACCCAGAGAGCCCTATTAGCCATACAGGACCTAACTTTTAGTCAAGCTGTAGAAATAGCTACGGCTAGAGAAGCAGCTGCTAAAGATGTTATAGCTTTTGGAAATCACAGTAGTAAAGCCCAACACGTAAATAGCTTTAAATCTTCTAGGCCTGGCAGACCTAATGAGTCTACTAGACAGGCAAATAAAAGGTATGAGGCGAATACGACTAAGCCTACTAATTCTACTAAGCCTTCCAAGCCATGTACAGGGTATGGAAAACACCATTGGAAGAAGGATTGCCCTTTTAAAGAAGCAGTTTGCCGAAACTGTAGTAAAATAGGCCACATAGCTAAAGTGTGTTTTTCAAAGAAAACGAAGGGTGAAAATTCTAATTTTAACATTTCTAGTGTAAATCCTCAAAGGGGAAGTACTTCGAACATTGAAACGGAGTACCTATTTTATGAGCAGCAAAGTGGAAATAATACAGGCCCATATATTGTAGAGGTAGGCCTAAATGGAATTACAGTTCCTTTAGAATTAGATACAGGTGCTGCCCGAACGGTCATCTCCAAGGCAGTTTTTGATAAGATTTAAAAAAAAACACCTAAACTACGTGCATCTAAAACGATTTTGAAGAAATATGGGGACATACAAATACCTATTTGTGGAGAAGCATCCGTCACAGTTACACTCAACCAGAAAACTTTGTCTCATCCCTTAACACTTTTAGTGGTGGATGAGCAAGGGCCTACTCTACTAGGCCGTCATTGGATTGATGCTTTGAAAATGCCGATTTACAAAATCTTGCCGAAGGGTCAGGCAGATGTGCATACACTCTCATATCCATCTGACATAGACTCATTGTTAAGGGAGTTTTCTTCTGTTTTTGGGCCTGAAGTAGGCAACCTAAAAGGCCATCAGGTCTGCATAGAAGTAGATCCTAATGTAACTCCGAAATTTTGTAAGGCTCGTTCAATTGCGCATGTACTGCGGGAGAAGGTAGATTTAGAAGTTGACAGGCTGCTAAAAGATAAAATTATTAAACCAGTCACACACGCTAAGTGGGCTGCCCCAGTAGTTCCTGTACTAAAACCGGACAAGTCCGTGCGGTTATGTGGGGATTACCGTTTAACAGCAAATAGAGCCGTCCTTCTAGATTGCTATCCTATACCCAAGCCTGATGAATTATTTAGCTCTCTTGCTGGGGGTAAATATTTCACAAAACTCGATATGTCCCAAGCCTATGCTCAACTAAGTTTAGATGAAAACTCTAAAGAATTAACTATCATAAATACGCACCGAGGCCTATATAAGTACAATAGGCTATGCTATGGAATAGCATCGGCTCCGGATATTTTTCAGAGGACAATGGACCAAGTTCTAGGTCACATTCCAGGGGTACTTTGCTTTCTAGATGATGTCCTCATTTCAGGTTCGTCTAAAAAAGAACACCTAACTAGATTAACCACGGTTCTAAAAAGACTCCGGGATGCCGGACTTAAGCTAAAGAGAGAAAAGTGTTCATGGGTCACTAACGAGGGTTCATATTTAGGGTTCCGCATAGATGCCTCAGGCATTCATCCAATGGTGGATAAACTAGAAGAAATAAAAAATGCACCACCTCCACAAAACATCACACAGTTACAAGCTTATTTAGGTCTCCTAAACTTTTATAGGAAATTTTTGCCTAATGCCTCGACTTTCCTTGAACCCCTAAATAAACTATTACGATCTGGGGAACAGTGGAGATTGGAGAAAACTCAAAAGGAAGCATTTGAGGCTTCCAAGGACGTACTACTAAAGTCCACTCTCCTAGTGCATTATGATCCTAAACTTCCTCTCGTAGTTTCAGCAGGCAGCAGTTCTTATGGAATTGGGGCAGTGTTATCTCACCACATTGATGGTGTAGATAGGCCTATCTGTTTTGCTTCTAGAACACTAACTGAGACTGAAAGACGATATGCACAAGTGGAACGTGAAGCATTAGCCTTAGTACTTGCAGTAAAAAAATTTCATTTCTATCTAAGGGGTCATGAATTTAAACTAATTACTGACCACAAGCCTCTCTTAGGTTTATTTTCACCTAATAAAAATATTCCAGTTATGGCCTCAGGTAGGATTCAACGATGGGCACTGATTCTACAAGCCTATAAATTTGACTTAGTACATCGGTCAGGTAAACTTCTAGGTACGGCTGATGCGCTAAGTAGGTTGCCCTTAGAAAATCCAAATGATTGTGTACCTATACCTACAGAATGGGTTCGCTTGGTGGAGTTTTTGGAATCCACTCCAGTATCTGCGGTACAAATAGAGCAGTGGACAAAATCAGACCCTATTCTGTCTAGGGTCATCCATTTCTGCTCAGTTGGTTGGCCTACTAAGGTTGAGAGTGAATTACAGCCTTTTTATCAACGTCAGTCTGGCCTCTCCATTCAAAATGGCTGTCTCTTATGGGGGCCACAGAGTGATAATTCCAAATGAAGGCAGGTCGAATTTAGTGAAGAAACTTCACGCTGAACACATTGGCGCAACAAAAATGAAAGAGCTGGCGAGAGCTTATTTCTGGTGGCCTGGTTTAGATGGAGAACTCGAATCATTGGTTCGTTCCTGTCAAAGCTGCCTAGAGAACAGAGATCTCCCAAGGAAAAGTTCACTTCATCCTTGGGAATGGCCTACTATACCGTGGCATAGGATCCATGTTGACTATGCAGGTCCTATAAATAATATTTATTTCCTAGTCATTGTGGACGCCTACTCTAAGTGGGTGGAAATTTTTCCAACCACTTCCACGACTTCGGGTGTTACTATTCGCTTACTACGTTCGGTTTTCGCTCGATGGGGTTTACCCGTAGTTCTGGTTTCCGACAATGGTACTTGTTTTACCAGTGAGGAATTTCGTTCCTTCGTCCACCTAAATGGCATTAGACATGTCCGGTCTAGTGTTTTCCACCCGTCTACTAACGGTCTCGCGGAAAACATGGTCCGTACTTTCAAGTCGGCCTTGCGTCATTCTCGTGGGGAGGAAATGCAAGTGGTGTTGGATAAATTTTTGTTTAAATATCGAATAACACCTCACACCACGACGGGGGTGTCTCCCTCTAAACTTATGATTGGCCGGGGAATTCGTTCAGTTTTCGATTTGTTACGTCCAAACGAAACGTTACAACAACGAGTTTTACGCCATCAGGAAAAACAGAAGTTGTACCACGACACTAAAAGAGGGAGAGTTATAGAAGCGCAACCTAATGATCCAGTTATGATTCGCAACTATGGGGCTGGACCAAAATGGGTTCCTGCAACTGTGCAGGAGAGAACGGGCCCTGTTTCCTTCAAGTGCCAACTAGAAGATGGTCGTTCTATTAAACGCCATCAGGACAGGATATGGGAACGTGAATTGTAGAAGGACCAGAGTCTTCCGGAAGAAAGAACTGATCCTCCGGAAAATGGTTCAACTCGCCCGCCTATACAGGTTGCACCTAATCCTACTACATCAACCCCGCTCCGCAGGTCGTCTAGGGTCCCTCATCCCCCTGACAGACTAAACTTGTAGGGGAGGAGTGAGGTGACGTGTATGTATATATATATGTATGTAGTCTAAAAGTCACTAAAGGGGAAATATCACTAAATCTAAGGTGAATGGCAAGAGCAAGTCATAAACGAACCAACGCGGCTGTTCGTATTGTTTTGGGCTAGCCTAGAGATGTTTTTTCCTATCTGACCTAATCGTTGGTGCTGAGGTAATTAGGTGGTGTTTCTAAGGTGACAAATGGGGTAGAAAGTTGTCCGTACTTAAGTATAGTTAAGGGTAATGTCTATAGCTTCTAAATTGGTAATGTAAGAGAGAGTTAGGTAGGCTGTTTGTGGGACACAGGAATCTAATGGTAGGCTCCCAAAGGAATATCTAATTCAACGCACCGGTAAGTGCTTTTGATTGTTTGCTAGAACCTAAGTAACCTAACTGGGGTGTCTACCCCACGCTATCACATAGGGTAAAGGTAATAATAATAAATGTTAAAAAATGTAAATGCAATAATAAATGCAGTAATTATATCAAAATATTAGAATCTGTATGTATAGAACAAGAAGATAGTTTTAATTTGTGGGAATGTACTTATAAGCGGACCCTGTAATAAAATGCCCTTCCGGTGTCGGGAGAACGGTATCTAACCTAGGTGCGAATTTCTCAATGGTCTCTGGATTGTTTCCTAATCGGCTTTTTTCATTCGTTTTTCGGTTTGTAAGTTCTGTATAATAAACAACAATGTAATAATCAATGTAATAATAAATTTATAATTTCTGTAATAAATAATTATGCAATATTAAATGTAATAAATTTAATAATAAATGTAATAATTATGCAAAAAAAAAAAAAAATAGAATCTGTATGTTTAGAACAGGAAGATAGTTTTAAATTTGCGCGAATGTACTTAATGAAAATGCCCTTCCGGTGTCGGGAGAATGGGATCTAACCTAGGTGCGAATTTCTTAACGGTCGGTCCCTGGACTGTTTTTCCCTCTTGTTTTGGTTCATTCGTGTTTCTGTATCTACCCGAGGAGGATGCCAGTGGGCGTCGAAACTGTCGTGGAAATAAACTCTATCTATTAGAGTGGGTTTTTATTTTCACACATATTGAGGAAAGAAGTAAATTCGGGGCCTTTAACTTAAACTCGAAGACTATAAATTGAGAAGCAATCAGATCGCACATGGCCTAAATAGAATGGAGAACAATTTTCGAGAATAAAACAACTGAAGAAATGCTAACAACCTTGGAAGAAAAAACGCTGAGAATTTTAGAAAAATATGCTCCGAAATCACAGCCAAAAGGAAAGAGGAGCTGGCTAGAGAGGCAAAAGAGAAGACTATTCCGCAAAAGAGAGTAGAGGCGAAGTTAGGTAACTGTGGAGATAATGACAGGAAAGCAATAAAAGAAAAACTGGAGGGTATCGATAGGGAAATACAAGCCCTGATTAAGGACCATACACAGAGGGAAGAGGAAAAGGCGGTAGAAGCAATAAAGGAAAATCCAAAATACTTCTATAGCTATGCAAAAAGGAAAACTAAAACGCGCGCCGCTATTGGGCCCTTAAGGACGAGAAATAATGAACTAACCGACGATCCAAAAGAAATATCTGATACATTGAGAGCTCAGTATGAATTAGTTTTCAGTACCCCAAAAAGTGACAAAGCGATACTTGACATAAATGCATTTATGAAGAGGAATTGCAAGGAGAGTATATAACAGACTTTGATTTTACACCAGAAGATGTAGCGAGAGCTATAGGACAAATGAAACCACATTCAGCTGCAGGTCCGGACAATTGGAGCGCATTATTGATTAAAAACTGTAAAAATGAAATAGCTACACCTTTATACTGGATATGGAGAAGATCCCTAGACACTGGGGAAATACCGAGCATCTTGAAACGAGCAAACATTGTCCCTATATAACTTATAAGGGAGGGGACAGATCTCAAGCAAAGAACTATAGACCAGTGTCATTGACGTCCCACCTCACCAAAGTATTTGAAAGAATAGTAAGAGAAAATTTATGATTTCTTGGAGACACGGGAAAGATTCAACGAAAATCAGCACGGATTCCGATCAGGTAGATCATGCCTATCACAACTAATAGAACACTACAACAATATCCTAGATGCACTGGAAGGCAATGACAACTATGATGTCATATACACGGATTTTGCTAAAGCTTTCCACAAATGTGATCACGGTATAATAGCACATAAAATGAAATATATGGGAAAAACAGGCAAAGTAGGAAAATGGATCCACAACTTCCTCAGAGAACGTCTAGAGGTCGTCAAAATTCAAGGTATATCATCATCAGAATCGGAAGTACGCAGCTCAGTACCACAAGGGACAGTACTGGTCCCACTCCTGTTCATTATCATGCTAACAAACATAGACACAGCGGAGTAAACAGCAACAATATAGTAACATCCTTTGCAGACGATACAAAGATCAGCAGAAAAATCAGCGATGTACATGACGTGGAGGCCTTGCAGTGGGACACAAACAAAATATACAAATGGTCAGAAGACAACAACATGTCATTCAACACCGAGAAATGTCAGCTCTTGAGATATGGTAGAAAAGAAGAACTTAAACAGACTGCATATTATGCTCCAGATAGACAGGAAATTCAGAGAAGCACGAAAGCGATCGATCTCGGGATAATAATGACAGATGATGCGAAATTCGAAACACAAAATCAGATAGCGATAAATAAAGCAAAAAGAGTTGCCGGACAGGTACTAAGAACGTTCAAGAGAAGGGACAGGACAGTAATGATTCCCCTGCTAAAAACAGTGATTATACCAAAACTTGAATACTGCTCAGTTTTGACGTCCCATATATAAAAAGGAAGAAACTAATAAACTAGAAGAAACGCAAAGGCATTTCACAGCAAAGACTGATGGCTGCAAAGAACTCAACTACTGGGAAAGACTACGTAAACTAAATCTGTACTCACTGGAAAGAAGAAGAGAGAGGTATACCATAATCTACATATGGAAAATTATCGAAAAACTGGTACCAAACCTAAAACTAAACCCAATTACCATTCAAACAACACTGGAAAATAGGAAAGGCAGAATGTGTAGTGTTCCCAAATTAAAGGCCCGACAAGGGACCTCCTCAACTCTGAAGGAAAATAGCTTGGTTGTTAGGGGGCCAAGACTTTTCAACCAGCTTCCAAAGGACCTCAGAAACGTAACGGGGGTCACAGTTGAAGTCTTCAAGAAAAAACTGGATGCCTGACTCAGGACGGTACCAGATGAGCCGGGCGTGCCTGGCTATGTACGGTGGAGAGCGCAAGAAAGCAACTCGCTCCTCCACCAGGCCAGACCTAGAGGCGGGGCCACCAGCTTGACCTCCGTGTGAAGAGAGACCAACGCACGAAACAACATAAGGTTCATAAGGTGTGTAAATATATATATATTATATAATAATATATATATATATATATATACAGTACTGGCCAAATTATTAGGAATTTTTTAAAAATTTCATTTCTTGGTATAAAATGTTAAATTAAACCAATTTTAAACGTTGAAAAGTTATTTATTTCTACACAAGAATACATAGTCATTATTTAGCAATAGTTTAGTACTTAGTTTGACCCCCCTTAGCTGCCTTAAGGGCTGCGACACGCTTCGGCATGCCATGAATCAATTTTTTGCATAATTCCTTAATACGTGTAGAGTGAAACCAGACTTGAATAAGTCGCTCTATGAGTTGGTGTTTTGTTGTTATCGGCGTTTCATGGATTACGTCCTTTAAAATACACCATAAACTTTCGATTGGGTTCATGTCTGGAGAATTTCCAGCCCATGGGAGCAACCGAACACTATTTTCATGACACCATTTTTTAACCGACTTTGCCGTGTGGCATGGAGCTGAGTCTTGTTGAAAAATCCAACGTCTATTACCATACCATTCCCTTATTTGAGGCAGTAGACGTCTTCTTAGTACTTCTATATACTTGACTTGGTTCATATTCCCCTCAACAATGCTCAAACGACTAGTTCCATGCACAGAAATTGCTCCCCAAACCATGATCTTTTGTGGAAATTTCACCGTTTTCATCAGACACTCAGGCAAAAATTCTTCTCCAGGCCTCCTTCTTACACTTTGAACACGATCGTCAAGCACGGCAATCGTTGACTCATCGGAGAACACCACCTGCAATCAAAGAAAGCCCTGTGAAAGAGTCAGTGCATAGCGTATGAAGTACAGCTAAAACGAAGTACAGTATGACTTGCTGCTTTACAGATATTTTTACTGCAGTTTTATCACGTACTGTAAATACACTTCTATGCATACTGTATTTACTGTATTAACATTCTATTTAATGTTAAATATTATTCTTACCTGTTCCCAATCCTCACTAGTCCAGTTAATGTGTTCCTTTGCCCATGCAAAACGTGCCTTCTTCATAGCCTCAGTGAGCCTGGGCTTCTTCCTTGGGCGGTAGGCTTTGAAGCCGGCAGTTAGAAGCCTCCTGTTGACTGTTCTACGACTAATATTGATGCCATCAGCCGCTAGACTACTGGAAATGTTTTTGCAAGTAGCTCTTCTATTTCTAAGAGACAAAATTGCAATCTGTCTATCAGTTCTTGGAGTCGTTACCCTTTTTCTGCCGCATCTTCCAATCCTTTTGGGGCCTACATTTTCTCCAAATACCATTTTTTTCTTAATACGAAGTACTGACTGTGGTGAAACATGGAGTTTGGCAGCGATTTCCTTTTGTTTAAATGTAGAAGAAGTTAATAAAACCTGTATTTGCCCAATTTTCCGTGGACTCAAGTCATTCTTTCGCCCCATTTTCAAATTCACTTAAAAACTGTAACAAATAATTGCCGAAATTGGGTAAATACACTATTTAAATTAAACGGTAGTTACAATGACACGTAAAAGAAAGAGAAACACACCCGCATCGCACGACAACCAAACGACAACTGACGAACAAACACGCTTCGTTCGACTAAAGAATTATGCAAAAATTGATTCATGGCATGCCGAAGCGTGTCGCAGCCATTATGGCAGCTAAGGTGGGTCAAACTAAGTACTAAACTATTGCTAAATAATGACCATGTATTCTTGTGTAGAAATAAATAACTTTTCAACGTTTAAAATTGGTTTAATTTAACATTTTATACCAAAAAATGAAATTTTAAAAAAATTCCTAATAATTTGGCCAGTACTGTATATATTGAGAACCTTTAAACGAAGGGATAGGAATGTAATGATTCCTCTACTGAAAACCCTGATCATCTCCAAATTAGAATACTGCTCGGTCCTAACTTCCCCATATAAAAAAGAAGACATTAGACAGCTGGAGGGGATCCAAAGAAGCTTCACAGCCAAGATCAATGGGTGCAAAGAACTAAATTACTGGGAAAGGTTACGAGAACTAGACCTATATTCACTGGAAAGGAGAAGAGAGAGATACACCATTATTTACGCTTGGAAAATAATGGAGAAACTAGTCCCTAATCTTACTCTGAATCCCATAACTCCCCAAACAACGATGGAAAGTAGAAGCGGTAGACTGTGTCGTATTCCCAAATTGAAGGCGAGACAGGGAACATCCTTAACCCTGAAAGAAAATAGTTTTGTAATGAGAGGACCAAAACTGTTTAATCAGTTGCCCAAAGGCCTAAGAAACACGAAGGGAGTTGCAGTGGAAATCTTCAAAAGAAGACTAGACGCCTGGCTCAGAACAATCCCCGATGAGCCGGGCGTACCTGGCTATGTGAGGTGGAGAGCGCAAGAATCCAACTCACTACTTCACCAGGCCAACTCGAGAGGAGGGGCGACAAGCTTGACCTTCGTGAAATGAGAAATCATCGCGCGGAACCTTTGTAAGGTTGTAAGGTTGTAAGGTATATATATATATATTATATATATATATATATATAATTCAGTGGCGACTGGCGTATAGGAGCGATGGAGCGATGGAGCGGTCGCTCCCCCTTGCTTGAAACGATAAATATTAATTTAACAGATAAAAAATATATTAATTTTAAGATATTCAACAATTATTTATATATTTTATTAAAATATTTTTTTAATACAAATTTATGGCTTCTTTTGACATATAAGTACCGTACGGCACCATGTGATTGTTTATGTACTAGAATTCTAAAAATTATAAATTTTATGAAATCGCACCCCCATACATTCATACCACGAGTCGCCACTGAATATATATATATATTAGGGTGACACTTATTTTCGAAAGTTTGAATTTTTATCGGGACGGGCGCGTTTCTGGTTCCATTTTGTCAAAAAATATCGTGTGTAAAATATTTTTGAAATAAAACAATATTTAGAACTGCCTCAATACGGTCAAAGTTTGTATATTTTCTCGAAAAGTAGAAATTTTAGATCATGATGTTCTATGCCTCTAGCAAAATAAAATATCACTTCTAGTTTGTTCAAGCTACTAATCTTGACCTAAAACATATAACTGGACTTCATACTTTCAACTCTAGGTCCCCCTCAACTCGAGTATTAGCCCCTCAAGGGGGGGGGGGTATCATGGGCGCCCATCTCCCTCTCATTGTTGCCTACTTTGCAGAGGTCACGGTGGACTTGCGGGCGGTTGGGAAGTCACAGCGGTGCTTCTCGACCACTTGTAAGAGGAACTGCCTTTGGTCTTCACTCTTGGTAAGGGCCAGGTTGAAAGACTGCATCAACGCCACCCCGCGCTCCGCGAAGTCATTGACAACTTGAAGGGCCTGGACTCGGCGGGATGCGGCGATGAAGGCTGGGTCCGTCCGCCACTCGTCCGGATCCTTGAGCAGGAAGGCGGTGCTGATGTCCAGAACCTGAAGAACTCCTTGATGTAGTCGTTGTGAACTTGGCCAATGTATTGTTGGCGATTGAGGCGGTGGACAGGTCCACATTGATACGCCGCGGGGGATCCTCCGATCCTTCCTCTTCTTCCATCGCTTTAATCATCTCCCGCTTTGTCGCCAAGTCGATACCCTCGTCGAAGATGGCCAGGGTGACGAGGCGCTCGCTCAAGTACCATAGGTGCCTGGCGAAGACTGTCGCCGTCGCCTTGGCCACCGCTGAGTCCGGATAATAGACGAGGGCCTTGAGCAGCGCGAGGTCCGCGGCTGGGGCCGTTGCCGGGAGCGGCGCTTTGTACCAGGCCGTCACGTAGATGGACACGGCGAAGATGGTGAATCGCCGGATTCCAGCCGCTTCGCCTGACGACATCTGAAACTGTTCCCGGAACAGGAACAATTTGATGGCATAGATGACTTTTGCCATCCAGCGCGCGCGATGGAAGGCGCCGGGACGAGCGAACCGGGCACCCCGCTTGTTCGGACCGCCCAGCACAATTACAGAGAGCTCCAGAAGTTCCCTGTAGTCATCACGTGGATGTTGACCGTCGAGGAGGCGGCTGAATTCGATCAGCAGGTCGTCGCGGGCGTCCTTCAGGTGCTGCGGCATGGTTCCATCCTCGAAGGGCTTCGCTTTGGTTTGATCGATGAAGTCCCACTGGGCGGCGAATCGTTTGAACAGGAGGATGTCAGGACCAGTAGAGGGACCGAGGCACGCCGTGAATGCCTTCTCGCACACCAGTTCGTGGATGTGGTGGCGGCAAGCCAAATGAAGCACTGTCTTCTCGAGTTTCTGCTCAATGATATAGCAAGCTCCTCCTGAGAGTCCTGTGTTTGAGGCGGTGGTGTCAAAAGAGAGGGCACAGATCCGTCCCTTGATGTCCCAATCCTCGAGGGCAGAGAGGACGGCTTCCGCCATGGCGCGGCCGGTGCCGTCGGGGAGGCTGGGCACAGCCAGAAGCTTGTCGACGTTCTCCCCAGACACCAGAACTGGAAGGCGATCTTCAGCAGGGCCTCCGTCAGCCGCTGGTACGATTTTCCCGTCCCAGTGAACGGTCAGCGGCACAGTAGGATGGAAGGCTGCCTTCATTTCCGCTGCTGCCATAGCACGGAACTTTGCTCGGTCGCGGCGGGAGGATTCGCGGTTCAAGACCAGCTCCTCAGGGTCGTGGCCCAAGCTCCTCGCAGCCGCCGACAGCAAAAAAACACCTTCTCGGTCGGTAAGTTTCGTCCGATCCATCGCTGCGGAGAGATCAGGGGTGATCATCTTTTCGACGCGCGGAATCGCTTGGGTGGTAAAGGGGTCGTAGATGCTTCTGCATTCGACGTGGACGGGCCCGGGAGAGAGAGCTCTTCCTCTTCTTCTCGGCGACGACGCCGTGTCGGTGACCGAGTCGGGCTGCTTGCACCTGAGCTGGAGCTCGATGCCAGTTCGACGAGTTCTTCTCGGCTCTCTCTGTTCGCCCTTTCATCATCTTGCCGGCGGCTCCTTTCCGCTTCCTGTCTCCTCGCACGCTCCTCCTCAGTGTGCAGCGTCATGTCACGTGTGGAGGAGATGCGGCCGCGCCGCACCTCGGCCCTTTGTCCCGTCAGGAACTCCCTGTCCTCTTTGATTGTGATCATCGACATCGCCTGTTCGTGTGCGATGTCGAAGAGGCGGTCAAGGGATGAGAGGAACTCGGCCTCGTTCCTGATTTGGGTCACAGTGCGCCGTTTCGAGTTCTTGTTCAGAGCCCGCCACTTCTCGTACATTCGGAGAACCTTGTCCCTTGCGCGTTGGTCTTTCTGCGTAGGAATACGGGACCGCTCCCAGAATTCCTTGACTGCGGTCACTGTCTCAGCGGCTGCTTCCTTGATCGGCTTCTTGACGTCAAGGTGAAGGTGGAAAAAGTACTGAAGCGCCTGCTTTCCCGTAGGCAGCATGCTTCCTGTGATGCTGTGGTCCACGGTCCCCAGGAGATAGACTGCTGTTTTAGATCTTGTTGCCGAAGCCATCACGTCGTTTCAGAACTCACTGAAAAAGAGAATGAAACACTGTTAGTGTTGGCAAAACTCGTCCCAACCCATTTTCTACTTAGAATAACATGTTCTTTCGCCTGTATCAATATTTGCATAAACTCGTGTTACACCCTGTATAATACCTCATTTTAGTCTTCTGTACACCAGTGCGGAAGACTAAACCAACGACTCTGACCGTCCGTCTGTCTGTCTGTTATCATTTTTCAACTCAGAAACTACAGCAGCTATCGAAACGAAAACTGACATGATAACAGAACGCCATGAGTACTTTTCGACAAAAAGTATACACTTTGACCTCGTTGAGGCAGTTCTAATTATTATTTTATTTCACAAATATTTTACACACAATGTTTTTAGACGGAATGACACCAGAAATGCGCCCGTCCTGATAGAAATTCCCAAAAAATGAAAAACACCCCAAATAAGTGGCACCCTAATATATATATATATATATATATATATATATATACAAATGTGGGCAGGACCGAGTTCCAAAAGGACCGAACTCCAGGAACTCGGTCCTTTTTAAGGACCGTGAGCGGGAAAGTCGGTCCTTTTCTCAGTGAGGACCGAAATGAGGAGCGACGGTCCGTTTTTAAGCAATTCCGGACGGTCTTTTTTAGTGATTTTAGTGTGTTTAGTGATTATTTGAAGTTCTAAAGAAGATGGATCGTTTCCTCCAGAAGACTCGGAAAGAGAATGAGACTGAACTGAAACTTGTTTCAACACCTGGAGGAGACGAAGAATCTACTGATGTTAGTGCTTCAACTTCAAGTCAAGCAACTGGAACTCCTAGCGGAAGAACTGAACCCGGCAATCCCTGGCCGTACCTGGACAAATACTTTGAATACCTGGGCCCCAAGGGTGAGCAGAACCTGGAGTACAAGTGCTTCCTGTGCCTGCCGAACAAGAACATCCTCTCGACAAGCAACAAGAGCCTGGTGGAGGACGACGTCATGTATGACGTCGAGGAGATCAAGGCCAAGGTGAAGAAGCAGATGATGTCTATGGTGGAGAGGATTCTGGCAAGAGCGGACTCAGGCAAGGACACCAGCAGCAGCGAGGGTGAGAATGACCAGGACAATGACGACTTCTTTGAGGCTCTCTACGAGGGCGGGGAGAAGACGAAGGAGACCGGGACCAAATTGGTGGAGACATTTCTCAGCGAGAGGCCTGTGAAACCCTTCATCTTCAACAAGGACTCGTTCCCCAGCCCGGCGTTGAAGGACTTGTTCATCAAGTTTAACACGCCTATCCCATCCAGTGCCGCCGTGGAGAGGCTCTTCTCTTTGGGGAAGGACGTCCTCAAGCCGAAAAGGTCAGGGCTCAGTGACAGCCATTTTGAAATGCTAGTCTTCTTGAAGGGAAACTCAAGCATTTAACTTAATAACTTTTTTTCATCATTTATGTATTGTATTAATTATAATTTACGTTAATAAAATTAAAGATTTCCGGTGTCTTTAATTTCACTTTTCATTTTAATCAAATTTTTCACTTATATTATATATAAGGACCGAGGACCGAGTCGTTCCTAGGTCCTATCTTCAGAAAGGACCGGGACCGGGATCGTCGGTCCAGTTTGAGGCAAGGACCGGGACCGGGACCGTCGGTCCTTTTTGAGACCCGGGTGCCCACCTTTGTATATATATATATATATATATATAAATAATGCAAAACAAAATTTGATCAATAAGTGACTATTTCATTAAATATAATTAATTTAAATAGATATGACTCTTGCCGTGGTTTCGTGTTTCAAAAGTAGCCCAATTTCAGACACAGCGGTAAGAATATTTTATGCCTCGGCAAGCAGTTCGAAATAGCCCAATTGGGCAGGTAAACCGCGGGTTTGGCAACACTGTCTATACCTAGAGTTGGGCAGTAACGTCGTTAGTAACGACGTTACTTTTTTACTAACATCAGTGGTAACGACATTACTTTTCAAATTTAGTAACATTTTTGGTAACGTCTTTAAATTTTTAGTCAAAACAGTGCGCTACTCTTTACTCGCTATTTTTTAAATTCAGTAATATTATACTAATATACTTAAAAATAGAAAATAACTAATAACAATTAGTTACGCATTTCCAAGCGCACTTTTAAAGTCAGTTTTCATTTCAATGAATAGGCCTACAGCTATTCCGTTAAGTGCCGCAGTTGAGAGTTTTTTCAGCTGGAAAAGACGTGCAGAAGGCAAAAACAGGAGGAATGTCTGATGCAAATTTCGAAAGAGCTGTTTTCTTGAAATATAACAGCGATATTGGCCTCCCAATATAATCGTTTTAACGCTGCAGTTATTACATGGAGTAAACTGTTTTATTATTTCACACTAATTGGTGAGTCTTTCCTTGTGAACAGACGTGTTTTATCGAGTGTCCAGTGTTATCAATTGAATAAGTGGTTTTCGTTGAAGTGTTTTAAAAAAAAAAAAGAAGTGTTTGGTGCATTCTTAACTAAATTACTTCGTGTTACTAATCGTTCATTAACGAATATATTTCATTTATTGACGTTATTCAGTACTATATTATTTGATCAAACCAAGGCTACTGCACGTGGCTTGCCTTGCTTGTTTTTCAAATCTATCAGAAAACGAGGAGTATAAGGTTCATTTTCCCTTCCTTCGAGAGGTCAGGTAGAGTGTGGTCACACACCGTGGGAAAAAAGGAAAAAAGTCGGTCGAATCGCGGACAGATAAGTATTATAAATACTCTCTTTTACAGATCTTTCGTCGGTAGCTTAATTCTATATTCATTTAGTATAAATTTATGTTACAAGAACCTGTTTCTGCGTTTCAAGAACGCGGTAGACCTACGTTGTAATTTATTAATTTCCAAACGCTCGTTTTTTGTTTTTTGTTTTTTGTTTTTTAACTAATTAAAAGCATGGCACCCCCGTCAAATACTTTCAATCGCTATGAAGGGAAATTTGCCGCTTACGCATTTACAATGGCTAATAATAATGAACAGTTAGTGTGCAGGTGGCGCTCAAGCATGGAAGTCCTGAGGAACGAGTTAGAGCGTGAAAGGGAGGCCAGGGTGAGGCTTGAAGAAAGCGTGATGCTCCTGACGGCAAAATTAGAATCCCTTGAGACTCCAGTTACGACCCCTCCTGCCTCAGTTTCTACTAATAATATAACTAGTACTAATAGCCCTCTCTCTTCCCCTAGTTCCCAACCCTTCGTTCGAGTGCGTAATGGAGCCCCATTGAGAAAACCTAAGACATATCTATCAGTAATAACAAACAATAAGTTTTCTGTTTTAGGTTTCGATGATGCTGATGAACCGGAAATACGACTCGTTGGCGATTCCATTGTTCGAGGGCAGCTCGAGGAATTCTGTGGGAGAAACCCTCGTCATATGCGCCGTTACTGCTACCCTGGTGCAAGGGTGGAGGATATAACTAATAGTGTTGACCATTTTACAGACGGTACCTCCGAGGACACAATGTACAGTATGTTATTCATGTCGGTACTAATAACGTTTTAAATTCTAGATCGGAAGAACTGCTGGCTAGGTACAGGGACTTACTAGAGCGATTAAAGGAAAAAACTAATAAGATTGTTTTAACAGGTATATTTCCTCGAATTATCTAACGTAACGATTTCTACGGCAAGGCGACCTATATCAACAATAACCTAAAGTCTCTTTGCCAACAGGAAGGAGTGCATTTTGCGAATTTTTGGAACAGTTTCTATGGCAGGAGGGACTTGTTCCTCGGAGATGAACTTCATCTTAATGACGTTGGCGCTGCGCGTTTAAGAAGACTATTTCATAATACTGTCTCTTCTTTTCAGGCTGCCGTAACTCGAACGGTCCCAGCGTAAATTCCACAAATTTCCCCTGCGCTCGCGAAGGTGTCGCAATTACAAACAATTCGAAGGTTCTATCCTTAAATGCTCGCAGCCTACGAAATAAAATAAACAAATTTTTTTTCAATTGCTTGTAAAGACTGATGTAATTGCGATAAATGAATCGTGGCTTAGCACTGAAACACGTGACTTTGTAGGGGAGTATCAAATTAAAGGTTATAGATTTTTTGTTAAAAACAGAATAGGTAGGGGAGGAGACGGTGTTATGTTGTATATCAAAGATAATATTGCGAACGTTATAGAAGTAAAGCACACAATTCCAGAACCGATAGATTCGACTATAGCAGAACTTAAATTGAACGATTTCAAACTTCTTGTTGCGGTTATATATAGGCCCCCTAATCAAACAGCTGATACGGACGAAGCGTTGTATCGTGAACTAAAGAGAATAATCGGTAGTGAGCAGGCTTTAGTTATGGGTGACTTTAATTGCGCCAACGTGAATTACGATACAATGCAGGGAGACGCGGAAGGTAATCGTTTAGTTAATTTTCTCGAGGATAGCTTTCTTATTCAAAACCTACGAGGTTGGACAGTATTTTAGATTTAGTAATAACTACGGATGATAGGCTAATTACTGATCTTCAAGTAATAGAACCGTTAAGCAATAGCGATCACAATATGGTAGAGTTTGTCCTCTCAGTAAGTCACTCGAAACCAACTAACTCGACTAAAATTCCTAACTTCCTGCACGCAGACTTTAGTAAATTTCGAAATAAATTGTCACACGTCAATTGGGAAAACGTAGTGGGGAACTCCAACGCAAAACTAATGTGGGAATCGTTCGAAACAGTATTTAGGACTATAAATGAGGAATGTGTACCGTACAAAATTAAGCGTGCGAAAGTAAACAACAAGCCCTTGTGGTTTACTTCTAGAGTAGGAGACATTATAAAGAGTGGAAATAGGGTTTGTAGGCTACATAAGTGCGATAAAGACAATTTGTGGTTACGAAACAACTACATATCTCTAAGGCGTGAAGCGAAAAGTGTAATAAAAAAGTCCAAGCGCGAATTTGAAATCTCCATAGCTCGTGACGGTAAAGAAAACCCCAAGCGATTCTTTCAATACGTCAACAATAGGAATCCAGTAAAAAGTGTCTTGGGGCCTTTAAAAAATGTTAACGGAGATCTAGTTTCTGAAAACAAGGAAATGACTACCTTGCTAAATTAATTTTTTACGTCAGTTTTTACTATAGAATATGTAACGAATGTCCCTACGATCATAGACATAATACCTTTTGATAATGGTAATATTTTGGATAATATTGTGGTTAGTGTTCAAGGGGAGGTAATGCGCTATATTGTTAAAAGGAAAACGCGTAAATCACCGGGTCCGGATTCCATATATCCCATACAACTAAAAGAATTAAAAGATAGCATTGTTGTGCCGCTAACAAAGATTTTTAATGCGTCTATTTCTGAGGGGTGCGTACCAGATAATTTCAAGTTAGCAAACGTAACACCTATCTTTAAGAAAGGCGATAAAGGTGCGGCGGGAAATTATATAGGCCAATCAGTTTAACGTCTGTTGTAGGTAAGCTACTGGAATCAATAATTAGGGATCGTATAGTCGAACACTTAAAATTGCACAACTTAGTTAGAAATACGCAGCACGGTTTTAGGCAAAACAAATCTTGCTTAACTAATCTTTTAGAATTTTTTCAAAGCGTGGTTGACGTTTACGATAGACATCGGGTGGTTGATGTAGTGTATTTAGATTTTCAAAAAGCGTTTGACACCGTACCACACAAAAGACATATTCAGAAAACTAAGGCTCATGGAATCAGGGGTGTAGTAATAAATTGGCTAGAAGATGGTTGCGAGGTAGGAAACAGAGGGTGGTCGTTGATGGAGCAGTCGTGTTGCTAATGTAGCGAGTGGCGTTCCTCAGGTTCTGTATTGGGCCCCTTGCTTTTTCTTATATATATATAACGATTTAGATGTCGGCCTAGTCAGTACAGTTTCAAAGTTTGCGGATGACACGAAGCTGGGTGTAGGGCGATTAATGACGAAGATAGGGTAAATTCAGAATCTGAATAAAATCGTTGATTGGTCAGTCACATGGCAAATGAGATTTAACGTCGATAAGTGTAAAATTTTGCATATAGGTTCGTGTAACGGTAATTTTGCGTATAGTATGTCAGGGAAAGAGTTAACAAGCGTAGAGCAGGAAAAACATTTAGAAGTTATAGTCACTGGTGATTTAAAAGTAGTGAAACAAAGTACAGCAGTGGTCAATGAAGTGAACAAAGTGTTAGGTTTTATAGCTCCAGAATTTTTAGTACAAATTGTGCAATATTATGGTTCTATATAAATCATTAGACCCCATTTGGAGTACGCGATCCAATTTTGGAATCCACATATGCGCAAAGATATAGACAAAATCGAAAGAGTTCAAAGACGAGCAACTAAGATGATTCCGTTGCTTAGGTCAAAGTCGTACGAGGATAGGCTTAAGGAGTTAAAATTGACTACACTCGAGACTAGGAGGCTAAAGGGTGATCTAATCCAGGTTTTCAAAATTATGAATGGGTTCGATAACGTAGATAGAGATAGCTTTTTCGAAATATCTCAATATAATAGGAATAGAAATAACGGGTGTAAGTTGACAAGTAGAAGGTTCGAGACAGCAGTTGCCAAAAACTTTTTTACGCATAGAATAGTAAATAGCTGGAATAGTTGCCGGTAGAAGTAATTAGTAGCACGTCTATAAACATGTTTAAAAATCGATTAGACGCATATGTTGATAGATTGGGTATAGTTTAAGGTAGTAAAATTAAGGCTTTGTGGTGACAGATCCCACAGCTCAACACAAGTGTTGTGGGATATAGGGAGGCAGCATCTTGGGTTAAGGGTAGGGTTGCCAGACGTCCTTTATTTCAAAGGACAGTCCTTTATTTCGATATCTTGTCCTTGTCCTTTATTGAAGCGTCAAAGGACGGCATATGTCCTTTATTTCTATTTTTATGTCTATTTCAAAATCATAAATAATAAATCCTTTAAGAAATTTATTATAATTACATAGGTATTTTTTTTAGTTTTGTTCCTTGACAGAGTAGGTAACCATTATCACTGGGCAACACGTATTTTATTGAATGATATCTGACACTTGATTCTAGGTAATTTGGGTGCGCTGAATACGAATTTCAACTCGGTTTGGCTCTATCAGGTCCTGATTCTTGTCGACAGCCTATGTGCCATTTTCCAGATTTTTCAAATTAGGACTAAAAAATTAAGTCATGTGTTAAATTTTTTTTTCAAGTTTCATGAATACAAGCAGTTCAAACTACAGTAAAATTACATTATAACGATAGAAATGACTTAAAATAAAAAAACAAACAGATATGAAGCTTTCACTGTGGCAAAAATTTTCTTTTGTAAGACTTTCTAGCGTATTTGCTTGTTGATGGCAGGTCTCTTTTCAAGCACCAGCAGTAATCAGCCATCATGTGGGAATCCCAGCGGCCTTGGTACCGTTCCTCCATAATTTTGATATCTTGGTGGAATCTCTCCCCTTGTTCGTCACTTACATCACCTAAATTACTTGGAAATTGGTCAAGATGGCTATTCAAAAAATGCATTTTTATGCTCATATTGCAACCTAACTCTTTGTAGTCCCTTAAAAGTTTTTTTACGATTTCTTCGTAGTTATCTGCCCTATAATTGCCTAAAAAGTTTTCTATCAAGTCCACGAATGAGAACCAGCCATTTTTTTCGCGTTCATTCATGACATTAGGAAAATTGCTGTCTTTAATCATTGTTCTTATTTGTGGACCGTCGAAAATTCCCGCCTTGATTTTTTCATAACTTAAACTTGGAAATTTTGAAGTTATGTATTTGAAACACTCGCCGTTCGTATCTAAAGCTTTTACATATTGTTTAATGAGGCCTAGTTTTATATGCAGAGGAGGAAATATGATTTTATCTCTGCTCACTAAAGGTGGATTAATTACGTTTTTTTCTCCGACAGTAAGTGATGTTCGTGCTGGCCAGATTTGTTTGAAATAATGTTCTTCCTTGGCTCTGCTGTCCCATAAGCAAAGGAAGCAGGGATATTTAGTATACCCTCCTTGTTGTCCTAGCAGAAAATTAACCATTTTTAAGTCAACACATATGATCCACTCGTGCTCCCTATATTTGATAAGATTTAAAACCTTTTCTATATGTTCATACTTTTCTTTTAATTTTGTTGAGTGCCCAATCGGTATCGAGCCGTATAGATTGCCATTATGCAACAACACACACTTAAGACTTCTTTTCGAACTGTCTAAAAACAAGCGCCAATCATTTGCATCGTAAGACTCAACCCCCATCTTCTTTAACAAACCAACTATGTCGCAGCAATATACTAAACTATCCTCTGTTCTAAAATATTTAACAAGTTCTTCTTCTCTTTTTCTGTAAAATGAAATGTATGTGTTTGAAGTAAGCAAGTTTTTCTCTTTAAGTCTTGAAGCTAAAATTTCCGCAGCCTTTTTTGGCAAATTTAGATCCCTTACAAGATCATTCAACTCGGCCTGGTTAAACTTTTGCGGATCGTTTTGACTTTCAAATACGCTGGGGTCAAAATCGGTGTCTGACTCCTCAAAGTGCATAACAATATTTTCAGGAACATCTTCAACTAATTCTTGAGTTGGCAGACCCTTAAATTTTGGAATGGGGGTCTCATTTGAATGTAGCACAGGTCGTATCGCGGTGTCGAAATTTGGGTACTCGATACAATGTTTATTTTTCTTAGTGAAGCCCGAAGTCTTGACAAAGCAAAGGTAGCAATCGGTCTCGTGGTTAGTAGGCTCTCGCCACACCTGATATGGAAAAAAAATTGTAAAGCGTTAACAAAAGCGACGAGAGACTTGTTTTTATGAATTTTATCAAAAGTTATCACCCAAACATTTAACATTTCTATGTGTTTCAACCTTATGCAATATTTGAGATTCTTATAAACATTTTCTGTAAATTTTTGTTTATGTACCTAAGTTACAATTACATTTAGGTAAGTTACAGTATACTAGTGATTAAATTACGTAGTTTTATGAAATCATAAACTTACCATCGGAACTCCAAAAGGTATTTTTGAATCCGAACCCTTCGTCCAATGTCGCAGTCTTTCAATGCATATAGTGCAGGCTTTATGTGGAGCCCACGATTTATCTTGGTCCCCCAGTTTTATGCCAAAATAAGCTAAGTAAGCTCTTTTTACGAAGTCAGTTATATTTGCTCGTTGATGTGGAAGTGTAAAATTTCCACATATATAACAGAAGGAATCAGGGTTGTTTTTGCATTTGAACTTTCTAGTGCTTGATGACATATTGCTTGATTGTTCTGCCAATTTGTAAAGGTATTTAAAGCCCTTAATTCATATAAATTTAAGAAAATCTGAAATATAAACACAAAAATTAGTTTAAATAGGTACTTATTATGAAATAGGTACTTACAATCTATGAAATTAAACTAGAAACACGGATGAGTAGGTACAATATAAATTACGTCTAATTAAATCAACTATATTAAATCACGATGACAAAATTACTCACTAAATCATATGCCAATTCAAAATTATGTTAATGCCCAAACTTAATTAACTAACTCAACTGACTGACTGACTGACTGACTGATTGAATTGACTGATTAACTCTGGAAACGAGTCGCTTTTATATATTTTAGTTGTCCCTCTAGAATACTCTACAGAGAACAGGAACGCTCGAGAAAATTTTAGAATTCTATGATATTTTTAGCTTAATTTACTAATATTAAAATGGGTTAAAAATGACAAAATTAAAAATATTTTTAGGGTGTTACATATAAAAATATACATAATACAACAATACCATAACAATAGGTACAAATACCTAGATAAAAACCTAGTTGCATAATGTGTAACTGCAAAAACACTTAGCGAGTATTGAGAAAAAAACCTTTTTATGAATACGACGAAAGAGGAGGGGTGTTGAGCAAAATCAGGACCTGATAGAGCAAAACCGAGTAAAAATTCGTGCTCAGCGCACCCAAATTACCTAGAACTAACTGTCAAATCTAATTCAATAGACAAAAAGTTGAAATTTGTTCCCCATTGTTATCATTGCATCGTTAAGGCTTAATAAGTTAATAACAGTGTAGGCTCATTGATTTCTATGTAGCCGCAATAGATAATTCTGTGAGCTCTACTGCAATAAGCGGAGTGCCCCCACAAATGTGTACGACAATTTATTTTTTCATACGCTGCATCACTGAAAGATACAGTAGTGGTACTGCTCTCGTCTATATTCAAGAACATTTTAAATATAGTAAAAATCAAAGATGTTGAAATAAATATTTATCCTATAACATTTAAAAATTTTTTGGGGAGCATCATTCTCTCTCTCTCTCTCTCTCTCTCTCTCTCTCTCTCTCTCTCTCTCTCTCTCTCTCTCTCTATATATATATATATATATATATATATATATATATATATAAATAAATTTGAGAATCTGGGAGTGGCAGCTTGACAAACACCTTGAAATGGGAGACCCAAAATGGGTGCACACACATTTCTACATTACTGTACAGTCTTTGCAGCCACATTTACACTTTTCCTCCTAAGTATATATATTGTAATGTATATGGTTGTAAATTGTGACTTGGTCCGCAATTGATATGGACCGTGACTTATTTTTGGTTGGCAAGGTACTGGTATTGATGGATACCGTAATGAAATTGGCTGGATTCCTTGGATCTGATATATTTGCATGTCGGTTATAAATAGATATAGAGTGTAACATATTTGTGGATAGTAGCGTATTATGACTTTGATCCTCTGGATCCAGAGATTCTATCTTTATTTTTAAATTGATAATGAATTAGTTTTAAATTGATAATTATTTAGTTTTGTAAAAATTGGTCGTTGCCAATGTACAGGCAGTTTTTACATAGTGGAGCCACCTCGATGGGCCGAAGTGGCCCCTAGTGTGCCCACTGTAAAAATTTCTTATGTTCTTGTGGTTCGGAACCCACGTAAAATTGTAAGTCCCCTCCGCCACCACGGAGGACATGCACAATACACAATTACGAACACAGTTAGGTAGACCAGCCATGAGTGGATCCTAGGGTCTTTGTTGGTCTGAAACATTATAACATTATAACATATGCTACTTATTAGTTATTTTGGTGTTTGTATTTCTTTTTCTTGTATTGTGTTAGTCATGCTGTATGTTGCTCTTACTTTGAATATTAAAGATGAAAAAATGAAAGTAGTTCTTTTTATTGCTATTCACTAACCTCACAATGTACTGTACATATAATGCATGTTGTTGTTTTTGTCTTGAGTTCAATACTTGTAGTTCTGTGTACACACACACACACACACACACACATATATATATATATATATATATATATATATATATATATATATATATATATATATATATACAGGGGTTAGACAAAATAATATGAACACCCGCCGATTTCACCGGTTATCTTTACGGACTGCTCAAACACAAAGTAAACGGTCAAATGACTGGCAAACCTATTTAAATGCGTAACAGAGAGTGTATACGTCATGTTATAACCCTCACGTTGTTTTTACAGATCTGGGTGAATTATGAATTAGCAGTTATGAAAGACCTGTCAGACTTCCAAAGAGGGCAAATTGTCGGAGCGCGGATGGCTGGTGCATCGGTGACGAAAACCGCTCAGATGTTCAATGTATCCAGAGGAACTGTCTCTATGGTCATGTCTGCATACCAAAACCATGGAAAGACAAGCACCGACAAATGCAATAGTGGACGCAGGAAGAAGCTGTGTGATCGAGACCGCCGGGTGCTAAAGCGCATTGTGACAAAGAACCATAAGACCACAGCTCCAAAAGTGACTGCAGAGCTTAACCAGCATCTTGCAAGCCCGGTATCGACCAGAACTGTACGTCGCGAGCTCCATGGAGCTGGATACCATGGGAGGGCTGCAATTGCCAAACCCTTCCTTTCGCACATCAACATTGAGCGGCGCAGAAAATGGTGTAATGACCATAAGAATTGGTCAATGGACCGGTGGAAGAATGTAGTCTACTCCGACGAATCCTCCTTTACGCTATTTCCATGTTCCGGTCGAGTTTACGTCTGGAGACAGCCTAAAGATGCTTATGACCCCGACTGCCTGACCCCAACCGTTAAGCATGGAGGCGGATCTGTGATGGTTTGGGCAGCAATATCGTGGAATACTCTTGGCCCAGCTGTAGTACTGCATGGTAGAATTAACGCCCAGGTCTATCTGTCAATATTGGCTGACCAGGTCCATCCCATGGTCCAAACGCTGTTTCCCAATGGCGGCGCCGTCTTCCAGGATGATAATGCACCAATCCACACCGCTGGGGTCGTTAAAAACTGGTTTGAAGAGCATGTTAGTGAAGTAGAACGCTTGGATTGGCCTCCACAACCCCCGGATCTTAACATTATCGAGCATTTGTGGTGTCAGTTGGAGCAGCAGGTCAGAAGCCGATTCCCACCGCCGGCGTCTTTGGAGGAACTGGAGCAGGGTTTGCTCGAAGAATGGCTCAGGATTCCTCTAGCCACTGTCCAAAAGCTGTATGAATCAATTCCCCGACGCATTGCAGCTGTTATTGCCGCTAAAGGAGGACCAACTCCATATTAAGAATAAAAACCGCCATTTATCAAGGTGTTCATATTATTTTGTCCAACCCCTGTATATATAAAATAATAATAATAATATACGATATACATGTATTATATACACTCAGAATACAGGTATGTACAGTGGACCCCCGCTTACCGATTGGTTCGTGTTACGATTAAATCGTGTTACGATCAAGCCTCATTGAGAATATATTGCCCGTGTAACGATTAATTTCCGTGTAACGATTTTTGAACGATCGCGCCAAATTCACGATGGAAGGAGATTCTTCTTCCAAACAATAATTTTCTCCTCCAACCCCACGACCACCACCATCGATTTTCATCCATTTTACACTCCACCAACCTAAGGTAAATAATTTTTTTATTTATTTCTTTATTTAATTATGTTTATTTAATTGTTTTTATTTATTTACAGCAAAATAAGTTATAATACATTTTTGGTGTTAAAATATCATGTATTGTTAAAATATCCTTTTAAACATGGAAAATTAGTGTTTTTAAGTCTTGCAAGAGTGTATTTTCGAAAAATTTGCACCAATTAGGCCATTTACATGTTATAATGGGTTCGTGTACACGATTTTTTCGTGTACCGATGGTTTATTTTGCACCAATTACGATCGTTAAACGGGGGTCCACTGTATTTGAAAAATAACGAGTAACGAGTCGTTGCTCGTTACATTTTTAAATAAGTAACTTTTGGGTAGCGATACTACTTTTTTTGGCAAGTAATGGCTAAAGTAACGTCACTACTTTTTACTAGTAACGTGCTCAACATTGCCTATACCTATATTTTAAGACTGAATTTTGCAAATATCCATTTCAAACATACAATTTACAATTTTTCTTTTTCATTTTTTCATTCGTAAAAATTCAATTTGCTTTTATTCTAAAATTACGAAATATACACAAATGCTCAGCATGGACTTTTGAACTGTTTCCAGTGAAAATCTAATTTCATTTCAAAATATCGATTTCAAATCAGCTAAAACGTTTAATGATAATTAACCGACTTGAAATTGATATTTTGCAAAATTTGATAATTAAATATAACGTTGACTCATTCATCTGACTTGAATAAGTTTGATAGACCC
Organism: Bathynomus jamesi; assembly: GCA_023014485.1. Lineage (NCBI taxonomy): Eukaryota > Metazoa > Arthropoda > Malacostraca > Isopoda > Cirolanidae > Bathynomus > Bathynomus jamesi. The sequence goes on from JAJOZX010002005.1 coordinate 332,693, forward strand.
GAATGGCTTCATGTTTCCAAATGTAATGTAATTTAATTACATTTGGTCAATATACAAACGTAAGCCTAGTTCAGGAGTGTTCAAACCTGTGCACGCGAAGCCATTTCGATGTGGCCGCGAGTAGCCCCCCAGAAAAGATTTTAGAGACCGGTTCATAGAAAGAATATTGCAATTAAAACCAGATAATAATATTATTTATGTGTTTTATGTATTTTTTATCATAATATTTTTTGTTTGAGCATCCCTGGCCTAGTCCCTATATGTTATTTATTATTTTTTTTCTTAGGGCTTACCCTCTGGGTAAACTACTTAAAGGTATAAAGTCAGAAGTCGAAGTTTGTACTTGCATCGAGTAAGCGCTATGCACCTATAATATCTTGTTCTTGCGATTAGTATTGCCAAGGTTTAGATTTACGTGAACGCTAAAAGAAAAGAAAAATTCATAAAAAAAATGGGAATCACTAGATTAATTTACCCATTTGAATATTTTACCGAGTTAAAGCATTTGCTTACAACAGATGTCCTTCTGGAAGAGCCCTTAGGCCCGTGTCTCCAGTTTCTGATCTGCAACTTGATCTGTAGGTGTGTCAGTCGTCGAGGCTGCTGTTATACTTTGAATTTTTGCTCTATAATCGTACCTTTGCTCTTGATTTTCCCATGCCTTGTCCAAATTTTTCTCAAATATCTTCATTGTATTTGAGTTTATGATGTACGAGGGCAGATTGTTCCAGTTATTTACAATCCCATTACAGAAAGAATTTCTTCTTATGTTGAGTCGGGTCCTTTCTTTAAAGATCTTCTTCTTGTGTCCTCTAGTTGAAGATTCTTCTCTTAGCGTAAATATATCTTCACATACCCAGAGGCGTACCAAAGGGGAGGGCGACAGGTGCGATCGCCCCCCCTTGAGGTAATAAATTATTATTTTGATTATTTTTACGTATTTAATTTACATATTTAATTTCATGCGCCAATCGAAAAATGTTAGCTAGCTTTCTAGCAATTTTGTGTTTCATGAGTATTGCGTTATTTTTCATGGCACCTGGCAACCGCAGTTTATCGATTTTTGTTTACATTCATTTAAATATTTAGTTTGTGAACTTTCTAAATTTTGATCATTTTAAGTATTGATTAAAACTTTGTGTGTGTGTATGTGTGTGTGTATGTGTGTGTGTATGTGTGTGTGTATGTGTGTGTGTGTGTGTGATCATGTATGAAGGCCGCTTGGTCTCAAATATGTAACTAATAAATGAAATGAAACATTAAGTATGTTATTTTTAAAATTTGATATTCAGTTTTTTACACATTTTAAAATTTAGTTTCAAAGTTTTCATTTAATTTACAATTTTTCATATTGTATTGCACACACAAAATTTTGTGTGGATTTTGTTTAGATTTTTATTTCACTATAATGGACTTTAATGTTATGGTTAGTAATAATTCCTATTTCTATTTGTAACTTTGTAGAGTACCATTTGCAGGTGTCACAGGACTAAAGATAATCGACCTTTATAAATTTTTCAAAAGAAAAAATGTCCAAACTGACAGTGGTTCTTTCGAGCATGATGATCAAAGTACTGTTAATCCCAGTAAAATTGCTAGGTTACAACAGGATGAGAATGAAAGTTAAAAAATTTCGGCGCCTTCGGCGCTAGCTCTTGCCTCCCCTACTATGAAATATCTAAAATGGCTTAGGATCCTGAAAACTCTTAATCCGGCCCTGAGAATAATTTTCTTTCTTAAGGTAACAGTCCAAGGAAATGCTTAATCTCGAAATTAACACTTTTTTTATTATGTTAATACAAATCTGAGCAGGAGCGGCTCGCAGGTAGGCACTGTGGAACTGCAGCACCCCCACGATCTTATGATCTTTATATTTAAATATTTAAAATAGCCTCTCTGATTGTTTTTTTTCAATGAACTTTGAGTTTTTAAATCAGATTATATCCTTTTTTCCTTAAACTATTTCAATGCCGAACGAATGAATCACGAAAGTAGCTTCAGCCTTCCCGTGGAACTGCGTACCTAAGACGTACGAAGAGCGAGTCAGAATCGCGGGTTTAAGAGGATCCAAAGCACTGTGGACAGAGCAGTGCCGATTTGTTTGTTTGACGTGGTAGTTGTGTTGCTGTATCGTTTGCTAATTCGAAGTTTAATTTCCGAATGCATTTATCAATGATTCGTTATCATTTATTTTTTGTCGTGAGATTGAAGTTAATTATACAATAATTGGATTATTTACAATATATAGCTTTCATTTCTTAGAATATTTGTTTCGCAAGTGACTTTTTGTTTTTTGAAATTTTAACTAGGCGCCTATTCTATTATCATGGCTGCGCTAGCCCCAGAAGTAAGTCGGGTGACAGTGAGTAAAATTCAGTCTCGTAATTTTTCACAGTTATCTCTTCAAGAAAAAATAGCTATTAAAACTGAAGGACGCCCTACACCAGAAATTCAAATATCTCAGCCCGGAATAAGTAACAATAAGAAATATATTCATAGTTTTAATTCAGAATGGTACCAAAGAAAAAGCTGGTTTTGTGGTTGTAAAGTTAAAAATGCATTATTTTGTTTCCCGTGTCTACTACTCGGTGGTGACTTGACGTGGACAAAAAGTGGTTTTACAAATATAAACAAAATGAAAGAAAAAACTGAAAAGCATGAGCGTTCAAAGAAGCATATTGATAATGTGATTTCCCTGTCACTTTTAGGAACGGTAAATATCAAAGAAAAACTTAGTGAGGCTTACAAACTCTCGATTATCGAACATAATAACAAAGTTACCAAAAATCGTGAAATATTGTCGAAAATAATAGACTGCATTAAATTCTGCGGAAATTTTGAGATTTCTTTACGTGGACATGATGAAAAAGATGATTCGGCAAATCCAGGTGTATTCAGGGGATTAATTAATTTCGCATCAAAATTAGATCCCGATTTGAAAAAAACATTTAGAAAGCAACACAGTCTTCAAGGGCGTTTCCAAAACCATTCATAATGATATTCTTGACTGTGTGCTGCAGGTATCCCGCAATCAAATAAAAAAGAAATTAAAGAAGCTTCGTTTGTGGCGGTCATGGCTGATGACACAACTGATGTTTCTGAACACACTCAAATGGTTATTGTTCTGAGATACGAGCTGAATGAGGAAGTCTTTGAGCGCTTCTGGGGTTTCTTTACTCCGGAAAATCAAACGGCAGAAGGACTATCTAAGTGCATTCTAGATCAGCTAGATATTCTTCTCGAAGGAAACAAGCAGAAACTAATTGCTCAGACATTTGATGGCGCAAATGTCATGAAAGGAAAAAAAGGGGGAGTTCGGGCTAAAATTAAAGAAGTTTACAATAATGCACACTTCATTCACTGTTATGCCCACCAACTGAATCTGATTATGAAAAATGCAGCAAGTACTACCCGAAATTCAAGAATATTCTTTTCTAACCTCTTGGGTATACCAACATTTTTCTCCAGGTCACCACTTCGTCTCTCTATCTTAAGCAAACATATGGCCAGCCGCATTCCTCGTCCATCCCCTACTAGATGGAATTTTCATATACGCACCGTAAACCGCGTCTATGAAAATTTCGAACCCTTAAAAAAATGCTTGAAGAAATACAGTCGACAGCAAACGCAAATCAAACCATTTCAGAAGCAACAGGAATTTTGCACGTTTTGAATAAAGAAAACTTCATCTTTTGGTTGAAACTTTTTCATCAGCTAATGCCTCACGTAGAAGTCATTCACAATCAAAATTCAAATGCAATCTCGAGCTATTGACTCATGTAAAGTACAAGAATATATAGCAAACTTCAACAATGCCATTTTAAAAATAAGAAATTCGGAGTACTGTGAAAATCCTTCAAAAACACTCATGATTGAAGCAAAGGAAGTGTGCGACTGCGTATGTGTTGACATAGCTGAGAGGTATTCATTTACCAAACAATTAGTAGCTGCTAAGCTGTTTACCAAGGAAAACTTCGATAGCTATAATACGAAAATGCCTATGGAAGAGGTAACGGTGACCACTGAGGCATATCCCATGATTGAAAAAGAAAAGCTTCTTACTGAACTACAAGTTTTCTACAGTAGACTTGATATGCACAATTACGACAGGTTAATTGATCTGCTGAAATTTATCACTGAAAATAATCTAGTAGATGTTCTTGGAGAACTAGCTAAGCTCATAAAAATTCTTTTGACCATCCCCATGACTACATCCGAGGCCGAACGCTGCCATTCAACATTAAAAAGAATAAAGACGTTCTTAAGGAGCACTATGAATCAGGAAAGACTAAATGCTCTTGCAATGATTTCAATAGAGAAAAATTTGATCAACAGTACACAGAATTTAAATGAAAAAGTAATAGACCTTTTCGCTCAGAATAAAAACAGAAGAATGGAATTTGTTTATAAATAAAAATTTTGGCAAATTCGAAATTACCCGTTAAGCGTAAGTACCTTATAATTGATTTTATGATACTATTTTACTTATTTTTATGACTAAGTAGTGAGTAGTTATCTATTTATCTATTCGACTTTCTCTCTCTCTCAGTCATATATATTATATAATCGACACAATTGTTCGCAATTTCTGAGGCAGCACCCCCATAACTGAAAGTCACGAGCCCCCACTGAATCTGAGCATCCTAATTGCAGTTTGCATTGAATATTATGTTACTGATCAGATTTTTATCATAATTTTTATATTTTTTATAATATAATTTTTTTTTTTTTATTTATAATGTGTCTTAGCAGTAGCTAGTTAATCATTAGGGTGGAGTGAAAAATATATATTTTTTAATTTCAAAATGCTTGGGGTCGGGAAAGTTGCGTATTTAGGTGAAACGTACTGTGTGAAATTTTTGTAATCGTACGGCTATAATTAAAATGTGCACACTGAACTCAAAGTTTTTAAAAATTGGCAAAATTACTAAAATTTCGCCACTTTTATATAAATTTATAAATTTGTAAATTTATATACATTTTGTAATTTAATTTTAAAAACTGAAAATAAAAATGGCGAAATTTTAATAATTTTGTCAATTTTTAAAAACTTTGAGTTCAGTGTGCACAATTTAATTATAGCCGTACGATTACAAAAATTTCACACAGTACGTTTCACATAAATATGCAACTTTCCTGACCCGAAGCATTTTGAAATTAAAAAAAATATATTTTTTCACTCCACCCTATTAATCATCTGTAACTGAACGATAAGCTCATCATGAACGTACATAAAAATTATTTATCTCTATTTCAATTATACTGGGTGATCCAGATAAATGGGACCCATAAAAAAAAGCCAAATATTCTTAATATTTAATTCCTTTCATAAAAACTATATATCATTCGAAAGAGTAGAGTTACAAGTTTATTATGAAATATTTATTTTTTTTAAATGACTCCTTTCAAATGTGCTCCATTAGTTGCCAAGCATTCCAGTGTTCTCGCTTGTAAGTTCTGCATCACTTTTGCAAGAGTGTGCGGTGGTATGGCATGTATCTCATTTGTGATGGCGGCCTTCAATTCTTGCAAGGTCGTTGGGTTATTTCTGTAGACCCTACTCTTTAAATATCCCCAGAGATAATAATCTAAGGGAGAAAAATCCGGAGACCTTGCGGGCCATTCAACGTCTCCAAATCTTGAGATTAACTCGCCTGGAAACGTTTGACGCAAAACTGCCATGCAGTTCCTCGTGGTATGGCAGGTAGCTCCGTCTTGTTGGAACCAGTGGTTTTCTAGACAAAGATCTCTTAATTTAGGAATAAGGAAATCGGTCAACATTTTTTCGTAGCGATCACCATTTACAGTGACCGTGTTTCCGGTGGAATCCTCGAAAAAGTACGGCCCTATGATCTGAGATGCAGTAAGACCACACCAAACAGTTACACGCTGACTATGCAACGGGACTTCGGTAATATTCAATGGATTTTCTGTTGCCCAGAAACGACAATTTTGTTTGTTTACAGTTCCATTCAAGTGAAAATGGGCTTCGTCTGACATAATCAAAGTTGCTAGAAAATTGGTGGTGTCATTTACCTTCTGTTGGATCCAGTGACAGAATTGTCGTCTTCGTGCGAAATCTCCATCGTTTAGTTGTTGCACTGTTTGAATTTTATATGGAAAGAGCATTAAATTTTGTTTGAATATACGGTGTGTTGTTCCATATCCAACTCCTAACAGCTGAGAAGCACGTCTGATGCTTATGTTAGGATTATTTTGTACAATTTCATGAGTTCTGTTAATGATCTCGTCTATCCTTGCTGTGCGCACTCTTCCAGTTGGTTTTCTTTTTCCAATGCTGCCAGTTAGGGAAAAATTTCTGACACACCGACGGATTACTTTCTTAGAAGGTGATTTTGACATCTGAAAATTTGTCTTGAAACATCTTTGAGCTGAAACTACACTTCTTCCATGCTCATAATATTGCTCAGTTATGAAACGCAGCTGTTCCACAGTCCATGCAGTCATCTTGAAGGGTTAGTTTTAACTAACACTTTTATTTTGTTTTGTATCTTATCTTGTCTTGTATTGTCAAAACCTATACAATCCTGTACAAACTTGTAACTATCCTCTTTCGAATGATGCGTATGATTTTATAAAAGGACTTATACTTTAAGAGTTACAGGGGTTTCTTTTGGGTCCCATTTCTCTGGATCACCCTTTACTTCTACGATTAGTTCCAAGGGTAAATTTATAGTATTACACCCGTCTCCCTTTGGTGGTGAAATTTATGTTTTTTCTATGGTTTTTGATGTGTTTTGAACGAATCTGACCTTCAAAACCGTCGGAAATGACTCGTTTTTGAGATCCCCCCCCCCAGCCGGCAATGTGGGGGAAATCACAGAAAACGAGTCATTTCCGACGGTTTTGAAGGTCAGATTCGTTCAAAACACATCAAAAACCATAGGAAAAACAAATTTCACCTTCAAAATTGACCTAACCTAACCTATCCTATCCTAACCTAACAACCTAACCTAACCTATCCTAACTTAACTTAACTAAACCTAACCTAACCTAAAAGAAAAACAGGAATTACCTTTAAAATCTAAGACAGAATAATCACAGTACCGTCTTTTCTTCGTTTTAAGCACAACGTAACTTTTTCTACAACGTCACAGTTTCTGGTCTTGACGATATGTACACTCCGTTTTACAATGTGGACACTTCACTACTGTCGGTAGAACACCGTGAGCACGCAGAAACTCAACACTTTTTTCTAAATTTTCATAGAAAGTGACAATACAGCGGTAATAATCGAACGAACACATGTCACACAAAGCCATTCCGGTAGCAAACTAATTCAAATTCGAAATGGATGGAGCGCTCTGATTGGGCAGACATGTGACGTCAACACAAACGAACGTACGAACACGCACTAGATACACACCAAAAAAACGTTTATATCTCGAAAACGAAGCATTTGCGACGGAAACGCTATAGAAGAAAAGTGTCTTAGAATTAAAAACTCTACCTAATGAATGTATAATAATTGCTGGACGTTAGACGGGTGTAATACTATAATAATACCGTTCCAATTTCCCCCCCCCCCCCCTTGGCAAATTTCTGGGTAAGCTGTAAGCCCCTGCACATACCTCACTGTCATTTACTCCACACAATATCTTGTAGGTCTCCAACATATCTCCCCGAGATCTTCTATATGCCAGTGGGAAAATTAAACTTCTTTAGCCTATCCTCATATGTCAGTTCCTTCAGTGTTGGTACTAAGTTGGTTGCTCGTTTTTGAACATTTTCTACAATCCAGTTCCTTCAGTGTTGGTACTAAGTTGGTTGCTCGTTTTCGAACATTTTCTACAATCTCGATCTCCTTCATTAAAAATGGACACCATACCTGATTTGCATATTCAAGATGTGGTCTAACGAGTGCAACGTATAACAACTTTAATACTTTTTTGTTAATACACGTAAAAACTCTTCTTATCAGCCCTACTATCCTGGTTGCTTTGTTAATTTTTTCATTGCTAATTTAATTAATGATATCTTGTTCTGGATTAGGTAATCCTGCTGCTAGTTTCTAGAATACCTCTGCCCTTGTGAAAAGGTTATTAAGGTTCGGATGTAAATAATGCATTGAAGAGATGACGACCTTAACCTCAATATGTATGATGCTATGTTTTCCTGAACGCAACTTAGATCAGGTGATTTTATTGTGTGCTGTGCTCTCTTGCCAGTTGTGAATAGTTTAGTTGCGGGTATGTGTATAAGGCTAAGAAATTAGGGCATTTGCAAAACCTACTCGCTACTAATTAATTAAATATATTTTTACTATGGCAAGTCAGAGTCAAGGAGTTCAACAGCTTTTAGCTGCGGAAAAGAAAGCTGCTGAAAAGGTAGCAGAAGCAAGAAAGCGTAAGTACTTTAGGATTAAGTATTTCGGCTTCATGTAAAAAAGGCAACAAGAAGCTGCCCAGCAATTACAGGTCTATTAGTCTGACTAGTATTGTGTGTAAAATCATGGAATCTATTATTAAGGATGAAATTGTGAATCACATGAAGACTAATATTTTTTCTGATAAATGGTTTTATTCGAGACCGCTCCATCAGCTTGCAGCTGATCAAAGTTCTTTATTTTGAAGTTACCTTGAAGCGCTTCTGCCTCAAGGGTGCGCTGCTCTCACGAAATCCGCTCAGCGCCTCCTGAGGCGGGGCCACGACATAGTCGCCACCCTCCTTCTCTTTTTCGCATGCTCATGCCATACGATTTGGTTCACTATCGAATTTGTGAGGGCTGGTCTGGCAGAGGAATACTCTGGCACTGTGGGTTGGTCGGGTATGTTGGCTAAAAGCATGTCCAAATATTTTTTAAAAGTATCTACTGGGACTACACTTAGGTAATTATGTATTTTATCCCACTCAGTCATTTTACACACCAAAATAAATTTTTCTAGTAGTATTTGATGTGATTTGTTCAAATATGACCTCCATTTCCGTCGGAAATGAGATCCAACAAAGTTATAGTACTTTGAAGTTTGGCTCATTTTCAAGGGAAATGGAAGTCAAAATCTAAGCAAAACACATCAAATATTACTAGGAAAATGTATTTTGGTATTAATTAACCTAACCTTACCTAACCTAACCTAACCTAACCGTGGCTAAACGAGCCTAACCCTGGCTAAACGAGCTCTCGTCTGTATCCACCACCTAATCCATAATAAGGTAATACTCTAGGCTCGTTTAGCCAGGGTTAGGCTCATTTAGCCACGGTTAGGTTAGGTTAATTAATACCAAAATACATTTTTCTAGTAATATTTGATGTGTTTTGCTTAGATTTTGACTTCCATTTCCCTTGAAAATGAGCCAAACTTCAAAGTACTATAACTTTGTTGGATCTCATTTCCGACGGAAATGGAGGTCATATTTGAACAAATATCATCAAATACTACTAGAAAAATGTATTTTGGTATGTAAAATGACTGAGTGTGATAAAATACATAATAACCCTACACTTATATTGATGCTACTATAGTGTGATTCCTACCTCGATTCGGCAGTCTACCTTTTAATTATAGCTTCTTACCTTGTTTACTAATTGCTTGGTAATTATTCGTTTTTTGACCCAGTCTCTTTTTATAATGAGAGCAAACGTTTCTGGTCAATTTAGAGGTGTTCTGCACGAATCTGCCATCTGTTTCCTGTGCAAATGCATAGTTTTCGAGATGATATCATCTCGAAAACTACGCATTTGCACAGGAAACGGATGGTAGATTCGTGCAAAACACCTCAAAATCAACCAGAAAAGTTTGCATTCGTGCTAAACCTAACCTAACAACTTAACCTTACCAGTCACCTTATTTTGGAGGATATAGTTCTGCAATTGCAGTAAGGAAGTGATGCAGAAGTTTTTTATTCACCGAGAAGTTGCAATGTTCCAGCCATGTGCCCTTAAAGATAGAAACAGTAAATCCACACTCGTGCTTATTTTTTAGATTTTTTTTATGGCACCTAAACACCTTTGAGTCTTGTCTTAAAATATAGGTAGTATTACATTTAGGGCAAATCATGGATGTTGGAATTATGCTGTGATTGGAAAAAACATCTAAACTTTTATCTTCATCGAGGTCAACAAGGCGGATTAGGTCTTCAAAATCAAGTTCATAAGATTGAGTCGTCATAACAGCAGAACAAAAATCACCACACTAACAAAAAACAGAAAGAAGTAGGCAAAAGCAAGAAAAAGTAGCCAAAAAAAGCCAAGAAAAATCTAAAAAAAAAGTCCAAAAAAGGTAGCCAAAATAAACAAACCCACCGAAATTTATATGCATACATATTAGAAAGTAGAAAATATTTTTTTTTAAAAAGTATATTTTATACAAATTTGCACAAGATAATATATATATTTTCTTATTCAGTTTTGATTGGTTATTCAATATACAGGGTGTACATAAAGTCAGGATCTATTTTTGTGAAGCACTTGGAAATTATATTGAATTCAATCATAAAATGATAGTGGTAACATTTATTAAATAATTAAGAGTAGGATTCGACGTGATGCCCATCAGTATCCCTGCACAGCTCAAATCGTTCCGCAGCATTTCTAAACACATTCTGGAGCATTTGCGGGGTTATGTTATCTGCAGTAGTTCGTATACGTAAGTTTTCAAGACTCGTAATCTTCGTCTGATAGACATGCAATTTGATAAAGCCCCATGCAAAGAAATCTAAAGGGGTTAAATCTGGTGATCCCGCTGGCCAAGGTCTGTTGCTTCCGCGTCTGATCCAGCGATTTAGAAAATGTCCATTTAGATAATCCTGATCAATTTTGGCATAGTGACAAGGAGCACCATCATGTTGATAGATGATGGTACTAACAATCCTATCCCCGTCGTCTATCAACATGATGGTGCTCTTTGTCACTATGCCAAAATTGTTCAGGATTATCTAAATGGACGTGGAAGCAACAGACCTTGGCCAGCGAGATCACCAGATTTAACCCCTTTAGATTTCTTTGCATGGGGCTTTATCAAATTGCATGTCTATCAGACGAAGATTACGAGTCTTGAAAACTTATGTACACATATACGAACTGCTGCAGATAACATAACCCCGCAAATGCTCCAGAATGTGTTTAGAAATGCTGCAGAACGATTTGAGCTGTGCAGGGATACTGATGGGTGTCACGTCGAATCCTACTCTTAATTATTTAATAAATGTTACCACTTTATCATTTTATGATTGAATTCCATATAATTTGCAAGTGCTTCACAAAAATAGATCCTGACTTTATGTACACCCTGTATATTGCTGTTATAGCTGGGTGTGACTGGGTCAAAAAATGAATATTAACCAATTGCTTGTTTACATTCCAATGTCTATCGCCCTTGATGATTGGTTAGGTTTAGTCATGATATTTTTGTTAGTTTTAACGAAAATATTGTGACAACCTAACCAATCGTAGGTAGACCACATACTATAGTAGTACTGAAACTATTTTTTAAATAAATAAAATTGAATAATAAATAGCATTTTATATTTATTATTTTCATTTATACCTTGGATAGGAATCACACACTACAGTACTGTAGTTTCGAACCAAAATGGGTAGGAATCACCCTATAGTATCGAAGTCACTGGTAGGAATCATGCTATAGTAGCACCCTTATATCTCTAAGGTACTGAGGCAAAGAGTTAAACAGGTGAGAATCTTGCCTAGAGATACTATTATATTGAAGTGTTTGAATCCTTCTCAGGCTCTCTGGTGGGAGGTGATGTTTTTGACATATTCTATTCTGCCAGTTCTTGTTGAGGTGGAAACAATTGGTTCAGTATTGAGGTCAACTAAAAGCCCCACTAGAATTTTCCAGGTGTGTAGATCAGGATGTATCTCTCAAACCACCTCTATGGAATAAAGGTCAAGGTCTCTGAGCCTATCGCAGTAGTTTAATTTGTTTTTACTCACCTGTTGCTCATTAGGTTGTTTAATATATGAGGCCTTCTGCACGACAAGGGCGAGCCCACCATGAGTCAATTTATTTATATATTCATCACAGACACTACTGCATATACAATACATTTCATGTCTATATTAATGTATTCTTCAATGAAACATCTTAAGAATAAACTCTCATTTAGGTAAAATTAGAGCGTTTGACCCTATGTTGTTATGAAGTTGAAAATGTTTTTCTGATGGTTTTTGATATTTTGAATGATTTTGACCTTCATTTCTATCGGAAAATAATAGTTTTTAAGATATCCCCCCCTTATCTAACGATAATGGGGGACCCCCAGTGGGAACCCGGGGTTTTGGGTGGTAGGAAAATGCAAAAACTATTTATTTCCAATAGAAATGAAGGTCAAAACACACAAAAAACCATTGGAAAAACACATTTTCACCAAACCTAACCTAACTCATGGAATGAATAGCCACTACACTCTGAAGCCATGACTACACTGATTTCAAGTCGTGTGGCATCATCACTGATGCGATATGGGGCTGTGATTGGTTAACATGAACAAAGAACTAATGCGCATGACTGTGACATCATGCGCATACCTACTGGCAACGAGTAACCAACATACGAACACACAGGAGCTCTGAGAAATCTCGTAACATTAAACATTCCAACTTAAAAAAAAATCTAGGGCCTCCCCAGAAATTATTGAGACTTTCTCGGAAACTCTTCATTTGCGATGAAAGTGTTATAGAAGAAAAGTGTCTTAGAATTGTCTAAACTATCGGAAAAACATCTTTTTAATTATCAAAATGAGTAGGGTCAAATGCTCTAATAATACTCTCATTTATTGTGCTAGCTTAATATTTAGCGAAGTTATGGCAATTTATTGTATATCAAACTTTGAATGGCAATTTTTTTTTTTTTTTTAAATGGTGGGCTTGCCCTTGTCATACGGAAGGCCTCATATGAAGTAAAGGTTCTTTGTAGGCCCTCAATTTTTTGCAATTCAGTTTGTGGGAAACCATAATTGAGAGTTGTTGTTGATGCGTGGAAGAACAAATGATTTCCATAGGGTAAGCATGGTCATACTGTTCCTAGTTCTGAATGTCCTCGGTATATATATCCTATTCGTTGTTTGCATGATGTTATGTTGTCAATGTGCCTGTTGAAGTTGCATCTTCAGATAATATAACCCCTAGATCCCTTACATGATCAGTTTGTACAATATCTTTTCCTGTGGGTCCAATGTAGTTGAATTGTTCTTTTAGGCATTTATTTGGTCCATACTTTAGTTCAAAATTTCTTTCATTGAAGGCCATATTGTTTGCATCTGCCCATACAATGGCATGCATATGTAGTTTGTGCAGAACTACAAAAAGATCTAGTATCATCTTTTTCTGTAATTGGTCTTGGTATTCTGGTATCATCCGCGAATGATAGGACAGAGCTTCCAAGGTTAGTTTATATTGTTTAGCAATATAATGAAGAGTATTGATCCTAGTACTGTACCTTGCAGCACTCCACTAATCACCTCTTTTTCTGTAGATCTTGCTCTATTTACAATTATTCATTTTCTGTCAGAGAGAGAGGCATGGATCCATTTTCCTATTTTTTCATAAATTCTGAGTTCTTTTAGTTTATGGAATAATATTCCATGGTCAACCTTGTCAAAAGCTTTTGGGTCATTCCATGTCAACTCAGCCACAAAATGGCACTTTTTGCACTCACCCCTTTCAATTTTGCTCATACTTGGCACAATAGCAGATATACATGCCAAACTTAAATTCCCAAATTATTAGAGGTGACTGACCTTTGGTTACTGAGATACAAGGTCACAAAGTCATGACATTTTGACCTTTTTTGTGTTAAATGACTATTTTCAAAATGGTGTAACTAAAAAACTATTAAAGCTAGAGCATTGATTTTGGTCTCATTTTAAAGCTCTTTAGTAGCCCCTTGTTTATTGTCTCTTGTTAAATATCTCTACTGTGAAAAATAAAAATATCCCTTCAAAAGTTGACCTTTGACCTTGAATAAAAAAAAAATACCTTCTAAAAAATTCAATTTTTTACATTAATACCTTGAGTCATGTACAACAAAATCCCAAGAAGCTGTGTAAGTGGCTGATAACTAGTTCAATGTATAAAAAATAAATGAAGTTGGCATCATTCTTCAATTTTAGATTTTTTTTGTCAGTTCATTTATTTAAAAGTTCTGTTCTGATATAGTGTCAGTGAAGACTTAGTTCAACTTAACATTATTAGTTCAAAAACCTTTTTGTGACCTGTGCCAAAAGAAGTCTTTTAAAAGACAACCAGGGTTAAACCCCTCGACAGCCCCAAATCTACTGGAGTAGCGCTGATCCAAAGGCCCAACTAGTATATAAGTACTGTCAACTTTACAGAGTTGACTCCTGACTTCAAGTTAAAGTTAATTTATTTTTACTAAATACATGTATAAAAATTTATTTAATAATTCATTAATTGTTCGTTGTTTTCAGGATTTTCTTTGTGCTTTTGTGATTTCAGAGTACAAACATGGAACATTTAAAACTGAAACAGAAGTGTGCTGATCCTTTGCTGCATCACAAAGGTCAGTGTCGAAAGAAGAGTTTGAGAATTGTACCACAGGAACTTGTAAATAAGTTTCCCGATCTGCACTTAACACTACATCACAGACTTTGTAAGCAGTGTAGAGAACATCTTGAGTCCTTGCCTGAGAAAGGAATAGGCACTTTGAATTCAGACATAAATGATGATTCTTCTTGTAGTAGTGAACCACCTGAAGATCTTGAGAAAATTGAAAATGTTGACAATAGTGATGCATCAACTTCAGAGCAAAACCATGAGATGTGTACTTTGAATGCTTCTTTTGTTTCAATTGGTGAATCACCCATAAAAAAGAGAAAGCTTGTAGAGCAAAAGTCATATGGAGCTAAAAAACTAAGCAAGGTGACAGAGACAGTTAAGAAGAGAATGGAAACAGTTGCAGGAAAAGAGATTTCTGACTCACAATTTAAGGAGCCATCTGGAGATGTAGACTGTTTAGAAATAATAAATCAACTCTAGGAAAAATTCAAAATGAAAATACTAAAAGAAGTGATAAAATAAAAATCCTCACTGTATTGCCCAAAAGTTGGAGCATTAGGAAAATTGCTTCAGAATTTAACACAACAAGGCATACAGCATCTATTGCTAAAAAAATAGTTGAAGAAAAAGGTGTCCTTTCAGACCCAAATCCAAAGGGTGGGAAAAGAATTAAACAGGATACTGTTGACGCTATTAAAGCATTTTATCTTTCAGAAGACATCAGTAGAACAATGCCAGGAAAGAAAGACTATTGTAGTATCATTGACAATGAAAGAGGAAGGATACATTTGCAAAAGCATCTTTTACTTTGCAATTTAAAAGAAGCCTATCATATTTTCAAAGAAAGAAATCCTTTGGTTAAGGTGGGATTCAGTAAATTTGCAGAATTGCGTTCAAAGCAGTGTGTTATTGCTGGAGCAACAGGAACTCACTCAGTATTTGTCTGTACAATTCATCAGAATGCCAAACTTATGTTTGTAGGAGCTGAATTAGAAAAACTAACTGCAAATGATGACACACCTATTAAGAATGTACGTCATTGTGTTGCCTTTATGGAATGCAATCCTGCCTCACAGAAATGCTGCCTCAGACAATGTGGAGATCCATCAGATTTAAAAAACAGACTACTGGACATATTTACAAACAACTTCATTGATATCATAAATTTTAAAAAGTGGACCAATACAGATCAGTCAAATCTTGAATCAGTAGAACTGAATACAGATGAATATATTGACCAATTCTGTAACCAACTGAAAGAATACCAGATACATGACTTCAAGACAAAGATGCAAGCAACTTATTACCATGAAACAAAAATGTCTGAAAGATGGTGAGGTCCTTGCTGTGTGTGATTTTGCTGAAAATTATTCCTTTATTCTTCAAGATGAGGTTCAGAGCTTTCACTGGAACAATGAGATGGCTACTCTACATCCATTTGTTATTTACTATAAAAAGGAAGATGAGACTGCTCACCTTAGCTTTGTTATTATTTCAGAGTGTAACATCCATAACACAGTTGCTGTACATTTGTTTCAAAAGCATCTGATAAAATTCCTAAAAGATAATATCTCATCCATCGGTTCCATCCACAAAATAATTTACTTTTCAGATGGGTGTGCAGGACAGTATAAGAACTGCAAAAACTTTTTGAATCTTTGCCATCACAGAGATGATTTTGGAATTGAGGCAGAATGGAATTTTTTTGCAACAAGTCATGGAAAGGGACCCTGTGATGGTGTTGGAGGCACAGTTAAGAGATTAGCTGCAAAAGCTAGTCTACAATGACTTTATGATGAACAGATCCTTACTGCAGAACAGTTATATACATTTGCAAGTGAAAATATTGTAAATATAAAATCGTCATTTTTCAACCAATAAAGAGCATGAAGAGGAAAGCCAACTTCTCCAA
The DNA here is from genome assembly GCA_023014485.1 of Bathynomus jamesi. NCBI lineage: Eukaryota > Metazoa > Arthropoda > Malacostraca > Isopoda > Cirolanidae > Bathynomus > Bathynomus jamesi. The sequence continues at coordinate 349,102 of JAJOZX010002005.1, forward strand.
GAAAGAGAGAGAACTGCAAGGACTATTGCTGGTACACAGAAATTACACCATTTACAGCTAGTTTCATTGACTTCTCTTAAGGTTAAACATTATTCATTATCAGATTATTCAAATATTGAGAAAGTTACTGAAAAGGAAGAAGTTATGACTGAGGAGAAAATATATGGTTTTGTTACTGCTGCATATGATGGCCATTGGTGGGTGGCATATGTGCTGGAAAAGATACCAGAGAATAGAGAAGTAAAAGTCACATTCCTTCATCCTCATGGCCCAAACCCATCATTTGTGTATCCTGGTCAACCAGATGAATTAATCTTACCATATTCAGATATTCTAACACAAGTTGAGGCATCTACTACTAATGGACGAACATACAGGATTTGCAAAGAAGTTACTTTGAAGGCATCCAAAGCTTTGGCAGATCTACAGCACAGAAAGGTAAGAATTCAAAATTAAAATGGTCATGTAACTATATATACACTGCATACATTTTAAGTTGTGATAAATGGAAATCAATGAGCACTATACCTATACATATTGTATGTACATTTTAACAGGGCTGTGGAGTCCGAGTCGGGAGCAATTTTGGTGGTGCTGGAGTTGGAGTTGGTACCAACTCCGACCTCAATATAAATTTTAATAAAATATGTTTTTGTGTGTGATATCACTGGCAGCTATGGTGGTTAAACCACTTAAATAATAAACACAATGTTTTCCATTTCAGACACTAATGCCATTAATTCATTTTTTCTTTTCAGATATTTTTTATTTTTAATGCTTATTTAATTTCGAGTTCTTTCTAAATTTCATAAATTTTTAACTTTCAAGTCTAAAACCCCTTTCACAATGGCAAAGACACTTCCAACAAAGTCTGCCGTTTTTTAATATTTTACAATAACCACAGATGGGAAACATTTCGTGTGTCAGTGTATGATAGATGATGATGATGATGATGATGAAAAATTATGTGAAGCAAAAATCAGTGGTTTTACTGGCTCTGATAAAAATGCACCAACCAGAGCATCAAATTTGAAAAGACATTTGCAGTGTTTCCATCCCAAAATTTTAGAAGTTGTCATTGAGAAAGATAGTAATAAAAACCTTCCAACTACTTCAAAGTTAACAAAAGATCAGAAATCTACTGAATGACAAGCACCACTTACAAGATTCTTTACTACAGACAAAGTTACCGTAACAATGACCACAGATGATGATGCTTCACGTGGTGGTGATGAAATGCCTCTTGTGTAATTATCATCATAGCAGATTTAGAATTAATATACCTTCGGAGTTGGATAGACAAAAAATTGAGGAGTCGGAGTTGGAGTCGGTTTTTTATGTGCCGACTCCACAGCCCTGCATTTTAATATGTTACTTGTATTTGTTAATTAGGTAGCTATCTAGGTATACATTAAAAATTGTTTTCTCTTCTAGAAATCACAATAAATTGGGTGGCCCACAAGAATCTTGTCAACTACTGAAAACCATCATATACATGCACAACATACAGGTGAGGTGGGTAAAGAACAAATATTTAAAAATAAGCATTTGCTTGTTTGTAGAAGGCTGCAGATAGTATGTAGATATGGGTTGTATTTGTAAGAGATTGAGCTGACCTTAGACAAAAATGGTTACTGACATACAAGGTCACAAAGTCATGACTTTTTGACAATTTTTGTATAAAATGACACTTTTCAAAATGTTGCTTGAATTCATTATTTTTTATACATTGAACTAGTTATCAGCCACTTACAGCTTCTTGGGATTTTGTTGTACATGACTCAAGGTATTAATGTAAAAAAATTGAATTTTTTAGGAGAAGGTATTTTTTTTTATTCAAGGTCAAAGGTCAACTTTTGAAGGGATATTTTTATTTTTCACAGTAGAGATATTTAACAAGAGACAATAAACAAGGGGCTACTAAAGAGCTTTAAAATGAGACCAAAATCAATGCTCTAGCTTTAATAGTTTTTTAGTTACACCGTTTTGAAAATAGTCATTTAACACAAAAAAGGTCAAAATGTCACAACTTTGTGACCTTGTATCTCAGTAACCAAAGGTCAGTCAGCTCTAATAATTTGGGAATTTAAGTTTGGCATGTATATCTGCTATTGTGCCAAGTATGAGCAAAATTGAAAGGGGTGTGTGTTTTAGGTGGCTGACTTGACATGGAATGACCCCATTCTGAATTGAGTGGTTTTTATTGGAGAAATCAATAATTTACTTAATGGTGTTACAAATGCAACCAAATTTAAATTGCAAGGTTTAACTTAACTTGTCATAATTAATTGAAGTAGTTTAGATAATGCAAAATTAGTTTTTTCCTTTTTGGCATGAAAGTTTTTGTTGTAGAAGATAACGTAAATCTAAAAGTAGGATTGTTTTTGAATTTTCAAAAGTTTTAATTAAACTTTGTCTAAAAAAATTTCATTATTAACTATTACTGATCATGTAAACAAATGAGCAACAGCTGTTAATTTGTTAGGCTTTGAATAACTTAAGAGGAAGACTTTTGAACAAATGTTAGGCCTAGTGATGTAAAAAAACCTTTTTTTTTTTTTTTTTTTTTTTTTTTTAATATAGATATTGCCAATTTAATTATAAGGTATACTTTTGCAGTGATATATATTATAAAAATAAATAAATAAATAAATAAATAATAAAATAGGCCATATGGTACCAGTATAGAATGTCCTTTTCAGCCTATTTACAGAAAAAACTGGCCTCTTTCTTGCACTGAAAGTCTTGTATCTTGAGATCCATTAAACTTGCGAGAACACTGGCTGGGAGCTGACTGCCCATTGTCCAACCTTCCAGGACTCTCCCATCCATGCCTCGGATTTTGAATCTCCCACTTAACTATCCTTTAGACCCGCGATGACATATTCCCCCCCCCCCCCCCCCACGAGACCATCCATATATATATATATATATACATACACATACACCCATATACATATATACCAATATATACATAAATACTTATATACACATTTATATCTATTGTATACCCTATACACATGCATACATCCAGAATTCCAGATACATACGCATGCATACTCTCATATATACCTACACAAACTCATACACCTCTATTTCGCCCTTTCATTACCTCCGAGATCATTTAGCACATACAGTAATATCCATACAGCCAAAAGAAACCAATTAAGCACAGACAGAGCAGCAAAGCTAGTATTTATATCCCAAAATGCAAAATTCCAAGAAAGTGAAGTAAAACATGGTGCTACATTGGCTTCATCAACATCCAAATCTGCAATAAATACCAGTACCTGTGATATTGAAACTATTTGCTTTAATCAATCTAGTGATAATGATTCTTCAATGGAAATAGAATCAGATAATGAAAGTTAAACAGCATTAGGTTAACACAAAGGTTAAAGAAAGAGATGAATATTTATATTTTTTTTATTTTTCTATTTGGAATATATATATATATATTATATATATATATAATATATATATATATAATACATACACTGGTATTCTTGCCAATCACAATTATATCTATTGTTTTATACCAGTATTATGGATATTATACCAGTACCTGTGATATTGAAACTAGCATATATGCTCTACCCAATCTAGTTATGATTCTTCCATGGAAATGTAGGTTAACAAAAAGGTTCAAAAAAAGGTGAATATTTTCCTTTTCTATCTGGAATATATATACTGGTACTCTTGCCAATCACAATTATGTATATTGTTTGAAACGAGGAAGAATGTTTTATGTTCTAGTTAAAAAATATATATACATATAAAAAATGAGGGTTTGTTTTTCCTTTCTATTATATACTTTTTGTGTGATTCAATTTTTCTAAAAGATGACTATATAGTATATATACTAGGTATAACTGTATAAGCATGGTAGTATAGTAAATTATAGGTAATACTAATATACTTATTAGATTAAAGGAAAAAAAATATGGAATAAGTTTAAAACAATAAAAAACAAAAAAAACAGACTACCTTCGTTTTAAACAAAAAAAACAACAAAAAAAACGACACAATAAAAATGACTCACATCACTAGTTAAGCCATATCCTTGTTTATGCATTTCATTTTAAAACTGATCCTCACTCAAGTCCATCAGATTGTTTAGAACCTAAGAAGGCTTGTATATCACTGACTTTTACGCATTGCTAATAATAGGGTAAAGGTCAGTGGGTATCCACTAGGGATGGAAAATAACCGAAAAGTGTAAAACCAGTTTTCACTGTTGCTATATTCTTAAAGCTGGTTTTTACTAGTTTTCACCGATGGGATTCTGTATGCTTTTTAGGGAGGTAGCTAAATGATCAAAATATTAAAAAAAAAAGTTTTAATTGATTCAATTAAGTATGTGTAACATTTGAATTAAAAAGTTTATTATCGAACTTGATTTTTGAAATAATACTTGAAAACAAAGAGCATTGTCTGTCTAATCTGACATTCTTGATCAAATCTTTGTGACAAATAAACCAGCAGCTGAAAACACACTATGCTGGTGGCTTTTATTGTAAGCAATGCCTCGTACATTCGATCCAAATTTTTGCTTCTATTCAAAGTAGCTTCAAAATATTTGAATTCATTGTTTATGTCAAAGGTCTCAGAAGAATCTTTCTTGGGTTTCATTTTGTTTGTTCATCTCACACATGTACTTCTTCATAAGTTGATTGTTGTCATTTACTTCATGACCTGAGCTGCATTGTGAATCTTCGAGTTTTGAAGCAATTGATTGGACTTGGTTGTTGCTTTCTGGAAAAAGCCTCTTTAAATGTATGATCTGCATACTTCTTAAGTGCTTGTCTTGAAGGAAAGAGGAATGGTGCTAATGATTCATTTTTCAAGACCTTGGGATTGTGGAGAAAACTCAGCAAGGTGACAGCTTTTTTGTCTTCTCGATGAGTAGTGATCAATGAGACACTAACGTAGCTCAAAAGCTAAAGGATTGTTTTTGCTCGCAAATTTATCCAAAATGAACTTCACAGAAGATTCAACTTTGAGCAAATTTGCATTTTTGGAACAGAGTTCCTTCAGAACAATTTTCAGTGGATGAAGCGTGTCAGAGAGGCTCTTTAGAGCATTCCATTCTTCATCTGAAATCATCTCTGTTGAGTGTATCACTCTGAGGGCCTTTAAAATGTAATTTTTGAGTTTCAAAAATCTTTCTATCATGGCCAAAAGACTGTTCCACTTCATTCTACAGTCAAGAGTAAGTTTCATTTCCTTTCCATTAAATTCATCTTTGACAAAATCCTGCAATCTCTCATTTTTCAAAGGAGACTTTCAAAATGTGGCAGATTTTTCTCACCTTATTTATTACTTTTAAGTAATCTTCTTAAAGTTTTGGAAGAACAATTACGTCATCTATGTCAGACTGAAAAATTGTATAAGTGCATGAAATTTCACTCATCTTCGCTTAACTTATGTGCAGTGTGTTCATCTTCTTCGATGGCTTCAAACTGAATTTTCAGCAATTTTTGAATACAAGATATCCGAAACTGCGAGATGTATAGCATGTGCAATGCATTGCTGGTGATCAGGTACTATTTCTCTTCCAAATTTGACCATTACTGAGGCACCGTCGGTGGTGCAACCCATGATATGCTTATCTAGGTCCAAGCCAAAGTCTTCCAATCTTTTCCTAATGATTGCAATAGTTTTGGTGCTATCAAGAGAACCATTTATTTTCATGAGACCAAGAGACCAATGTTGATTTTCATCATGAACATTAATATTAATATATCTTTGGTTTTGCAAAGATGTATACTCATCCATAGTTAATGAATAGCGGATTCCTTGTCTCACCTGATTCTTGAAGTAGTTGACCAATTCATGTTTCTTTTTCTCATAAAAACTAAGCACCATTTTTCTGACACCATTATGGGAAGTTGGATGAGGCTTTCTTGAATGAATTCACTTTTAGCAATTGATTGGAAACTCAGTCCATTTACACATGCAAGTTTCAAAGTTTCCTCTTCTATGGACTTTTTTTTGCACAGACTCTTCCACTGTTCTTTGTTTCTTCAATGGCTGATTAATCTGGTTGATGTTTATGCCATGAATATTTTTCATGTGGGATGATAAACTTGAAGTAGAACCTCCACAACACTTTAAAACTGTGACATGTCATACACTCATACACTCTGCTTCTTCTTTATTCTTACAAGTGAAATGATACCAAGCACTTGATTTCTTTGACATGGAGTATTAAATCTTAATCTTAACTGATCAATGTGCAATCATCCACACAACATTCAAGACTGAAGCATCAATTATTTACACTTATAAACAAAAAAAAAAAAAAAATGAAATGATGCAAAATGTAATTACTATGTTTTTAAATGTTTGTTTCATAGAAAATGGACCAATGTGATTGGATACTTGCGCAAAAATGTGAAAACTGGTTCTTATTGTCGGTTTTGGTGGTGGTTAAAAATTTTCATCACTGGTTAAAAACCAGTTTTTTAAAACTGGGTTCCATCTCTAGTACCCACCCCTTCCATTGTAAGTATGATTCTGCCAATCACTAATGGATGGTGAATAGTTCAAGTTCACAGTAGGTGGAGCCCATTGTTTGGCACTCCCCTTCACCACCCTCATGATCAGACATGTAATTGTAATCATTGAAATTTGATTCCATATTTTTGAGGAATCTTAATCGTAAATGATTCCATTTGTCCTGGAAAACCAAGGAATTGTAATTGTGATTACGTGCCATGATTACAACATACCAATGAATATGAAAGTCAAGTTGCCTTTACAATAAAACCCACTCTTTAGACAGACGTATGTTTGGAAATATACTTCTGTCTAAACAGTGGGTTTTATTGTCATACTTTGACATTCACATTATGGTGAAAAATTCCATTTCTGAAGTTGCCATTGTTTCATAAGATTTCAATTTTGTTTCAAAAATTACAAAGCTCCAAAACACAACCCACAACATTGATTTTTTTTTTAATTAGTATTTTTAAAATTTAAGAAAATTTACTTGTAAGATTTATACAAGTGTGTCAGTTGGATAATTAAGCACTTTTCAGTTATTATACTTAGAAATATGTTCATTTATTTGCAATGAGTCACTTTAAACATACAGTATGTGAAAAACTTCACACTTATGAAATGCAAAAAGTGTAGAAAATATGACATGAATAAAAATCTTCATCAAGAACTACATTTTTATTTAAATTTATTTATGACTTATTGAATTCTGTCATTTCTTGTAGTATCTAATATTCACTATTATATAGCATTAATTGTTTTGCAACATATTCACGCTCATTATGAAAAAGAATAACCCGCAATACTTAGGACTATTTTTATGAGTTATTTTCTAACTTACCCATACATATTAAGATATAACTAAAATGAGATTGTTGATGGAATAGTACTATTCCTTATCTGTGAGAGAGAAATTATATTTTGATTTCAATTGGTTATTTTTTCCTTATAATTCAATTCAAATCACTTTAACTTAAATAATTTGGTTTCAGTCATTGCAACCCTTCATGACAGTGATTATGTTGTCTTTCTTCCATTTACCTGATTTGGAATCATAGGAATCATGATTACAGCTTTTAATGTAATCATAATTGATTCCATTAATTTTGGAAGGAATCATAATCATGGACTCGCTAGGTAATCGTAATCAATTCCATTTGTGGTGGAATCGTAACATATCTGCTCATGATAAATGAGGAGTTTCTTAAAGAAAAGGCAGGGAGTGAATGTGGGCACTTCAGCCCCATTTGCTGAAGCAGATCACCACGAGGGCATTACTGATAGTAGGTAACTAATATTAATAATAATTTAAATTTCAGGAAAAGCTCGTCGCTTGAAGCAAGCAAAAGATGAAGCACAAGCAGAGATTGAGAAATTCAGACAAGAGAGAGAGAAGCAATTCAAAGAGTATGAGGCGAAGGTACATATTTTTTCTTTTACCAAATTTTCAACCTTCAAATGAATAACTGATACCATAAACTAGTGGAAAAATTAATGAAGAGAGGCTCTAGTAATTCTTACTGAGGCAATGACTCTTAGTGTAACGAAAATTGCCCAATAAAATTGAGGAAATACTAATATCAGGGTTTGTATTTCTTTCGTTATTTACGAGAGATTTTAATTTAGGATTATTGCAATTAGATATTTTGAATAGTGTGTAGCTCTTTTAGATAAAAAGGAACTACAGTTACCTCATCATATACAAAATTTTCTTTCCAACAGTACCTCGGTTCTCAAGATGACATTGCTGCCAAAATTAAAAATGAAACTTTCATTAAAATAACGGAAATGAATAAACAAGTTGCGATTAACAAACACAAGGTATGGTACATAGTGTACAGTACATATTAAATATCCTATCCATCATAAAAATTGTGCATTGGGATTCAAGAGGCCTTGTAAAATGGTTGAAATGTGTAATGGAAGGCTGAGAGGGATAAAGACTTAAATTTTCCAGATTGGTCAAGAAAGGCTGTACACAAACCAGCAAACTGTCAAACTTTTTTCTCTATTGGGTTCCTCTGACCACAATCTTAATCCGTTTCCTGTCCTATTGCTCCAATTTGGCCTTTGGATCCTCCCAAGTTGAGGAGGCCTGTAGGCAATACTACTATGATTTTCCATGGAATTATTACTGCTTCTGTGGCAGGGGCCCCTCCGAGTGCGCTGAACGCAACATGGAGGTAATTGACTCTGGCATGGAGCAATACATTTCATAATCTTTTCCTACTGCTAATACAAAAAACCTTGGGTTAACTTTGCTTGCTCTAATGCTCTCTGCAACAGAGAGAGGAGGCTTTCAGAAGATACCATCACCATCAAACTCCTGACTCTCGCTTAGCTTATACATATTTCTGGTCGGAATCTTGCAAATTCTGGTCTTGGCCTCCCCAAAAATGCCTTCATCAAGCAAAAACTTGAAAATCTACCTAATTATCATACAATTCTTTTTGCTCTTTCTGGCACCTAGCCAAAGTCAGCTCCGACAACTTGACTACCTCTTTCCCTCAGCTTTTCCATTCTGAGGGCCTATTTGCCCTCTCTTCGCTCCAACTCGAGCCTGTACGATTCCTCGCTGTTCCTCCATCTCCTCCTCCCTCTTGATTTAATTGTCTGAATCTCCTCCAAAGATGTGTGTTAAGCCTCATCTGGGCTCAAATCTAGGAAGGCGTACGGTTCTGATGGTGTCCCCTCCTGTTCTCAAGAACTGTTTCTGTGCTGACACCCTTTTTTTTTTTTTTTTTTTTTTTTTTTAATGTACGAAGGAGCCAAAGGCAAGTGCCCGCAAAAAAAAAAATGTTCCCTTATATAAGAGTCGAAAACCGTTTGAGGATGACTATACCCTACTCTTTTTTTGTTTAAATATTGTGTAGTGTGTAAAATGTCTGCATGTGTAGCGAAGAGTAGAGGGAGAAGTGTGTTTGAGAGCATGTTGGGCTGCTCACAGGGTAGATGACACTGAAAAAGATCAACCAAAGAGGTCAGTGACAGGAGAAATGGGAGTTCCAGCACTCCTTGTCTCCTGCCTAACGTCCTCCCCAGAGTACTTCCCTGGTCGATTGGTGTCCACAATCTCCTCAAAACTTGGCAAACTTTCGTATGTCTTTCGTCTGGTACTTCTTTCTTTTAGAAGTTTGCTTTCATTCAGCCTGTCCCACGTGAGGGTGATCGCTCTCAACCCTCCAACTATCGTTCAATTGCCACGATTTCTTGCCTTTCAGAAGTTTTGGAATCTGTCTTTAATAGGAAGATTCTTAAACATCTCTCGACTGACAATCTTTCAGATCGTCAGTATGGGTCTCCTCCCCCCCGGCACAAATTTTTGGTTTTTAGTTTCAATTTGCCAAAATGTACATTTTTCAGTAAAAACTCGGATAAAAATTGTTTCAGCTCTTCAAACTCAAAGAAAGTGACATTTTTACGTCTTTGGGTATATACTATATATTAAGATAAAAAATAAGGAACAAATTAATGAATTACAACATTTTTGAGAAATTAAACAATAGAACTTGTCTTCTACACGAAGAAAAAAAAAATTACCTAATGAAGTGCTCTTTTGCACAATGCATAAACTTTAGCTATTTTGAAAGTAACACTGCATTTTTACTTATTCCACTGTCCTTTCCATTCAAATTTAGGCAATCTTTGCCGTGATTCCAGTAGGTTAAGAATATATTTTTAGCGATTTCCGTAGCCAATTCGTACATCAGATGCATTCGTGACTGGATTCACAGCGCTTTCTATTCCTTGGCTGTGACAAGGAAAGGTTGGTATTTTGAGTGATTCTTGTCTTGCTAGCAAAAGTTCCTTATTGCTAAAGTTTCTTAGAAGTGGAGGCGGATAAATTATCTCTCTCTGCCAATCAATCATTTCGGTGTAGTCTGAAGAATCCAAATTAAGAGTTCGAGGTAGGTCAAAGTTTCTTGATCCAGAAAATGTAATTCTTGAGAAATTGATTCTGGATTGCAACATCTCTAACTTCTCCTCTTGAGTCTGTTATCATCGGTAGTAGAATATTTTTGGGGTTCGCAAAGTAAGAGTTATTCTGAATCACCGGTTCCATGATCAATCTGTATTTCTCCTTCAAGTCGCGCAGCAGATACTCTGAGTACCAAAAGTTAGATGATCCGTCAGATGCCAGTGGATGTGACTTATGCTCCAGGATGGTTTTGGGTTAAGATAGCATAATAATTTCTACTAGATCTTTGAGATCTTGGGTTGAATTTGGTGTTGACACATAGTCTAAGAATTCTATTTGCTTTAGTTACCCAACGAGCATGATGAGTTGTACCAGGAGATCTTTGGAGACATTTCCAGATTGAACAGCTAGGCACACATTGTAGAGATTAACATCATCAGATGGAATTTCATGAATGTTTCCTTTAAGAGAAGAAAAAGCAACCACTTCCAGTTTTGTTAGATCAGTTTTCAATTTGTTTCCAACTGAATACTTGAAAGTACAGTACTTGGACCTGTTGCTTTTCCAGCTATTGCCTCGTAGACGTGCCTGAATGATAGTTCGTTCATATAAAGAAGGCATACCAGCCACTGAACAGACCTATTCAGATAGATTTCAACAAGCTTTATTACTCCACCGATTCTTTCAGTCTTCACAGCAGCCATCACATAGTAAAGCTTTTTGAGTGTCTAAACTTTGAGTCCACTCTTAGTCTATTACAGTAATCAGTTCTTCTGCTACACAACGAGCATTTCTACGATCAGGTGTTACATGATCTATATAGATATTTCCAGGCTCCTTAACAATGACGTAATTCTCTTCTTTGATCTTGCCTGCCCTGGTTAATGTGTCGTCTCTTCTCCCATCAAAGCAAATGCATTCTATTCCTAAATTCTCTGATTTAACCCTGTACTTAATTTTTTACCTACTTGTCCTCTTTCCCTCCAGCTTCTTTCTATCAATCATGTTGCCTTGATCCAGGATTCCCATATCTTTTAAAGCAGCATTAACAATTGCTGCTGCCCTGCAACTCACTTTGTAACGGTCTGTGGTCATTGCCAACTCGTCATAGATATAGCTGTTCTGCTCATGCACGAAGTCTTCATCCTCTTGGTCGGTCTCTGCCTCCATGCTCTCAGCACCGGCTGCATCCTGTGATGTTGAAGGGACAACTCTGATAGCTTCAGTCAATTATGCTTGTGATTTCATTTGGCGTTCGTGTTCTTTTTGAGCTCTAACCATAGACCTTTTCCTCATCAAAGCAGTTTTTTTGTCAATTGGCCTCAATTGGTTTAATCTTTGCTTTTGTCCTCCAAAGGAATCCCACTCGGCAATTATTTTATTCTTGTGCCGGCAGGCATTTCTATCAATCCCTTTATCGTAGCAATCACAGGAACATACTTCAAACATAGCATCATACTCGGAAACGTTTTGTTCAAATGTCTCATCTCTTCGGTTTATAGGAACCTTGTTCAACTTTGAGGCTGCTTCTATCACTAACAACTTTCTGAAATATACCACGAGTACTTATTGTAGGGAAGGAGAACCTTCTCCACATGGTTTCAACATCTACTGCTACTATATAGAATAACCTTTATTAATAATAAAATAAATAAAATTTTTTCAACTCACAATGACGTGAATAATTGTGAAGCTCGACTATTTATTTAATTTAATTTGGCCCTTACGCTTTAGGCTTTACTGGGCTCTTATTAAAAATAAGCAGCTAGTTGTTACAATATTCATTGAAAGTAATTGATTTATTTGATTCAGCCTCGTCATCGCACAAAGTTGTAGTGCCTCACATCTGCTTTTGTTGGTGTCATAGCTGCTGGAAACTTGGAAGGATGTGTAAAGGCTGCATTTGACGTCAAGACTGTCATGATTAATTTGACTTAATAACCAATAGTTTGAATCAATAATAACCACTTAATTTGAAACAAAAATAAATTTTTTGCAAAAAGTACTCAAAAAACTAGGGTTGCCCGACTTTTTTGTACATTTGGCCAATCTGCCAACCCTGCATAAAACAAAAAGTATCCTTAAATAAGATACCAATTTAATTTAAATAAGGTCTTCTAACTTATTTTTAAATAAATTGATGTTCAGAATAGGTTCGAAGCTTATTGTGAAATCTCGGCTAGAAGAATGGGGAAGTATGTGTGAGGGGTACAGGTGGTTGCATATAGCTCAACTTTTGATATTATTTGAAAACCCTCAGTGTCGTTTCTAAAAAAGCCAAACTTTTTTTTTGACCCGCCGTACGAGTACACGTATCAAAAGGGTTTGAGTTGCACAAATCTTTGATTTCCCAACTGCTCTTTCAGTTTCTATACTTCAATCTGTACCTTTCGAATTTCCTTTCTGGAAATGCAAAAAGAAGCGGGCATTATTGCATTGTGTAGTAGTTTCCACTTCCTGGTTCAGTTACATTGCAATTTTATTGACTGATTGATAGGAAACTATTTTTTTTTTTCTTTCAGGTTATCGAGAGGATTTTATTGCTGGTTGAAGATATCAAACCAGAGCTACATTACAATGTCAAAGTGTAGTGGTCGTAAATGAATGAAGTTAATTTGCCAGTTTTAGTGAGAGTAACCCGTAACAAATATTTTTTATTTATTTTTCACCGCGTTCATATCATTCTAGGCGTTTGTATGTATGCCCTTTTAGGTTCAGGTGTTGTGTATATTTATTTAAGAATATTAAGTAACTATATATATATAGGAAAATAAAATTTTTCTCTAATGTATTATATTAACAGATTTATTGAGTATCTTTTTCCATACCCTTTCCTGAATAAGATAAATTCCAACTAAGTGTAGATTAGATGCAAATTCATTGGATGGTTGTAAGCTAAGAAAATTGGTAAATGAAGTATTAACGAAAAAGAGTTCTCGGTCACTTTTCTTGAAATAAAGATCCATCTACAAAGGAATTCTTTCATCTCGGCATCAGACATTCCCATTGGATTTATACCCCGCAGAAGCAACATCTGAAATGTAAATTCCTCGTGAGGGCACGACCAAGGCCAACCATTTATTGAATTCATTACTATCGGAAATGAGATGATGCTACACTCTTAAAACCGAAATATTACTCAGACAGTGTGGCTTCATCCAGAATGGCCAGACACTAATATATGAATTTAAGATTCTTTAAAAATTAGACCAAAGCATTCCGAGTATGTTTCGGATGTTCACACTATTTACCAATGCAAAACAAATTGTATTATGTCAAGTGAAACAACTGCGCGCGTACCAATAAAAAAAAAAATTTCTATGCATGCCAAGAAAAATTATACGGTCCCTCAAGTACATTTTAGGGCCTATTTGTATGGCGCGACACTCATTCCCGTTGATCTTGTTTGTTGGGGGGTTGGTTTAAGGTACAAATTCAAACTTTCATGAAAAGTTGGAGATGTAACTTCTGTAGTGCTTCAAGTAACAGGAAGCTTTTCCATTTAGATGCCTAACAAACCTCTTCCACTCTTCTTTCTCGTTAAATTTTTTTTGTCACATTTATACGAACTCTATTTTCATTCACAGAAATCGTTCAATCGTATACGCAGCATTCCTCTGCCTCTCACACCTACGCACGCACTTCCATACTCTGCCCAGTTATTGCTGTTTAGAATGCGAGGGAATAAATGGTGCGGGCGTTTAAGAGCCGGTTTGATGTTCTGGGGTTGCGTGAGCAACGAGAAACGAATCTTGTGTCAGTTCCCGGATTGTATATGAAAATTTAAGTTTGCGAAAATGAAAGTGGCTGTGAAAAAACTATACAGGGCTATGGGTTGATTGCCTGATACCTTTCATCCGTTGGAAATTTCCAGCAGATTTCAGTGGTGTTAACGAAAAAACGTAGGGTTTTTGTTGTTAGTTATATGTGAAGGTCTTCAAAGGAACTCGCTAAGTAGTGTTTTTATTGGGTTAATGTTAAATTTATTTGCCTTCGGTATTTTAGCGTTGCCTAATGGTAAAGAAATAAACTACCTTACCTTATGAAAATAAAAACCCACTCTAATAGACAGAGTTTATTTCCACGACAGTTTCGACGCCCACTGGCATCCTCCTCGGGTGGATACAGAAACACCCGAGGAGGATGCCAGTGGGCGTCGAAACTGTCGTGGAAATAAACTCTGTCTATTAGAGTGGGTTTTTATTTTCATATTTTGACCTTCACGTAGAAAAAAGAAGTTTTTTGCATTTACCTTACCTTACCTTACATCATTTCGTTGGGCCTCGCTTCTGGGGGTAGAGCCGTGGTACGATGGAGTTACACAAAGTTTATATTTTATCTAATTAATAAAGGCAATCACTATTTAAATTCCTGAAGGTATAGGCCTATCATTTTGAGTTAAGTTTATATTACTTGTTATTCACTCAGAACTTGTAGGAAGATTAAGTACACCTGTCTTGCTTAAAAGCATTGCTTAACCCTTTCATGCCACCAAAAAACACTTGCTATATCTCCAGAATGACTAAAATCTCATAAAATTTGATGGTCTCATTTGCGCCCATACAGTTTGAAAAGGTTAACATAAGCAGCTCTCAGTGGCGCAAAAATATAAATCGTCTCTTAGAAATTCGCTGATTTTACAAAGTTCGTTGACTCTTCTCGAAGTAATTTTTATGAAGTAATTCGTTTTTCTCGCTGTGTGGACCCAATGCCTCCATACTGGGTTCTATGTATGGCAATTATTTTCATTCCCAATAGGCTACGTCGCCAATCCCGAGGCAATTTTGTAGATATTTAATTCAGTGAATTGATAATTTGTACTTAATTAAGGAAAAGGTATCACATACGATACCATATATAGTTTTTCCATAGGCCTAATCGAATTACTGAAAAATCACGAAATAGCCCGACATAACGAATTATGAATCACGAAAAAGCGGAGTTTAGTGTACTTATAATTCTAACTTGTAACTGTACTTCATGGTATGGTAACTATTCCAACTGTCTTGGAATGCAATAGGGTAGACCGGGGAAAAACTCACCCTTTAAGGTTTAGATAATAATGTAATGTCTGATCGCAATCATGTGTATGACAATTAAAGCTATCTTTGGACAATTGTCTTCCATTAACTATACATTGTTTCGAAATTGCATGTGTCTTTATATGCAAAAATTAAGACCATACCTGGCCTGAAATTGTGGTGGTTTGTATGGGAACCAGGTTCCCACGTTCCGTGTAAACGGGCACCCTGGTGTGGAGGTGCTGAAATGAAAATAAAGCAAGCAAGTTTAAGAGTTAGGAATGAAAATGGAAGAATGCTCATAACGAATGCGGATCTACGGAATAGATGGGAGGTGTGTAAATATAAATATGGCAGGATTTGGTGGTGTGAAGAGTTGTGACAATACCGGACAACCTTGATGGGCACGAGTGGCTTCATGTTTTCCAAATGAAATGAAACCATAGGTAAAGTAGAAGCTGCTGTTCACAAGCTGGAAAATGGAAAAGCAGCACGTGTGGATGGAATTAATGGGGGATTTAAAAAAAGTTAGTGGTTGTGGTGCCCTATGTCTGAATGCATGGGAGTGTGCCCGAAGACGAAGAAAGCAATAATTGCTCCAGTGTGTAAAATAAAAGGTAAAAGCAGTGAATGTGTATGTTAGGATGGTGATGAAAAGAATTCTTAGTATTACAGAATGCTTGGTGGGTGATGAACAAGGATTCTGGGGTGGAAGAGGCTATGGATAAAGTGTTCGCAATGAGACAAATCATTGAGAAAGCATGTGAAAGGGATTGCAAGGCGTTTATGGGTCTTAAGAAAGCGTATGATGGAGTGAATAGAGAAGCCTGGCAGTTCGAAAGTTGACGGTAGACTCATGAATGCGGTGAAGAGTTCCTATGGTGTAATTAGTGCATGTGTGAGAGTAAATAAAGAACCGAGTGAATTGTTTGATATAAGCGTTGGTGTACATTAAGGATATGCGTTGTCTCCATAGCTGTTCAATTTGTTTATGGATAGAGTCATGAGAGGCGTGAAAGCGGGATTTGTAGAAAGAGGATTGAATCTGGTGCGTGATGGGAATAGGTCGGGCCCGTTGAATCTGTTGTATGCGGATGATGCTGTACTATTTGCTGAGTGAGTGCGATATGCAAGGGGTTGTTAAGAGTTATGTGGCGGTGTGCGAGAGAAGAATGTTGAAAGTGAATAGTAGGTAACAGCAAGTTACTGATTGTGGAAAATGAAGGAAATTTGGACTGTCATGTGATGGTGAAACACAAGAGGTAAGAGTGCAAATGAAGTTCATAGCAGGGTGAACTATGGAAGAAAGGTGGCGGGTGCGCTGAAAGTGGTTGAGAGAAAGCTGAGACTGGATAGAAATGCTGCATGATGCTTTTCACAAAGGTGCGCTAGCAGACACACTTTTGTATTTGAGAAGGTAGGAGGAGAGGAAGGCTGGACTTGGTGAATGGTGGACTTGGTGAATGGTGGACATGGTGGACTTGGTGAATGGTGGACTTGGTGAATGGTGGACTTGGTGAATGGTGGACTTGGTGAATGGTGGACTTGGTGAATGGTGGACTTGGTGAATGGTGGACTTGGTGAATGGTGGACTTGGTGAATGGTGGACTTGGTGAATGGTGGACTTGGTGAATGGTGGACTTGGTGAATGGTGGACTTGGTGAATGGTGGACTTGGTGAATGGTGGACTTGGTGAATGGTGGACTTGGTGAATGGTGGACTTGGTGAATGGTGGACTTGGTGAATGGTGGACTTGGTGAATGGTGGACTTGGTGAATGGTGGACTTGGTGAATGGTGGACTTGGTGAATGGTGGACTTGGTGAATGGTGGACTTGGTGAATGGTGGACTTGGTGAATGGTGGACTTGGTGAATGGTGGACTTGGTGAATGGTGGACTTGGTGAATGGTGGACTTGGTGAATGGTGGACTTGGTGAATGGTGGACTTGGTGAATGGTGGACTTGGTGAATGGTGGACTTGGTGAATGGTGGACTTGGTGAATGGTGGACTTGGTGAATGGTGGACTTGGTGAATGGTGGACTTGGTGAATGGTGGACTTGGTGAATGGTGGACTTGGTGAATGGTGGACTTGGTGAATGGTGGACTTGGTGAATGGTGGACTTGGTGAATGGTGGACTTGGTGAATGGTGGACTTGGTGAATGGTGGACTTGGTGAATGGTGGACTTGGTGAATGGTGGACTTGGTGAATGGTGGACTTGGTGAATGGTGGACTTGGTGAATGGTGGACTTGGTGAATGGTGGACTTGGTGAATGGTGGACTTGGTGAATGGTGGACTTGGTGAATGGTGGACTTGGTGAATGGTGGACTTGGTGAATGGTGGACTTGGTGAATGGTGGACTTGGTGAATGGTGGACTTGGTGAATGGTGGACTTGGTGAATGGTGGACTTGGTGAATGGTGGACTTGGTGAATGGTGGACTTGGTGAATGGTGGACTTGGTGAATGGTGGACTTGGTGAATGGTGGACTTGGTGAATGGTGGACTTGGTGAATGGTGGACTTGGTGAATGGTGGACTTGGTGAATGGTGGACTTGGTGAATGGTGGACTTGGTGAATGGTGGACTTGGTGAATGGTGGACTTGGTGAATGGTGGACTTGGTGAATGGTGGACTTGGTGAATGGTGGACTTGGTGAATGGTGGACTTGGTGAATGGTGGACTTGGTGAATGGTGGACTTGGTGAATGGTGGACTTGGTGAATGGTGGACTTGGTGAATGGTGGACTTGGTGAATGGTGGACTTGGTGAATGGTGGACTTGGTGAATGGTGGACTTGGTGAATGGTGGACTTGGTGAATGGTGGACTTGGTGAATGGTGGACTTGGTGAATGGTGGACTTGGTGAATGGTGGACTTGGTGAATGGTGGACTTGGTGAATGGTGGACTTGGTGAATGGTGGACTTGGTGAATGGTGGACTTGGTGAATGGTGGACTTGGTGAATGGTGGACTTGGTGAATGGTGGACTTGGTGAATGGTGGACTTGGTGAATGGTGGACTTGGTGAATGGTGGACTTGGTGAATGGTGGACTTGGTGAATGGTGGACTTGGTGAATGGTGGACTTGGTGAATGGTGGACTTGGTGAATGGTGGACTTGGTGAATGGTGGACTTGGTGAATGGTGGACTTGGTGAATGGTGGACTTGGTGAATGGTGGACTTGGTGAATGGTGGACTTGGTGAATGGTGGACTTGGTGAATGGTGGACTTGGTGAATGGTGGACTTGGTGAATGGTGGACTTGGTGAATGGTGGACTTGGTGAATGGTGGACTTGGTGAATGGTGGACTTGGTGAATGGTGGACTTGGTGAATGGTGGACTTGGTGAATGGTGGACTTGGTGAATGGTGGACTTGGTGAATGGTGGACTTGGTGAATGGTGGACTTGGTGAATGGTGGACTTGGTGAATGGTGGACTTGGTGAATGGTGGACTTGGTGAATGGTGGACTTGGTGAATGGTGGACTTGGTGAATGGTGGACTTGGTGAATGGTGGACTTGGTGAAGGTACACAAGTTTGGGACTCTGTCGCTTTTATTTTTGATAAAGCTTGGAAGTGCCGCAGGTATGGAATTTGACCACATTAGCGGAGGGTGGAGGGGAGGCGCTGGTCCACCAGGACACCTGTGTGTGAATAGATCTATACGCTTTACTTTCTGCATTTATATCCGAGTTATTCCACCTCACCCCCAATTCGTTGGAAATTAGATTTTCGGAAATATATGAATGTAGTGTTTTGCCAGTGTGTCTACATAATACTTGGGATGAGTCAATTACTCACATTTCGTAACTGTTCCGAATTAAGCGCATCCAATCCTTCTTTTTGCAAAGCTTCATCCAAACAGTGAATGTAGCGGGCGTGATCTTTGAGACGGTTTCGACGTCTGAACAAAACCGACCTGCTATGAAGTCTCAATAAACCATTCTGAAAATCATAAATGACAACCTTTAAACAACGTATATTTTTATAAGCAGTCTGAACGACTTCATTGACCTCGCCTATATTTGTGACTTTGACCTTTGATGCAAAGACCTGACACACCGTCTTGTAATCATCCATATTTGTATGCAGTTTCATAAATTTAAGTTAACCAGTTCAAAAGTTATGGCGCGGACAAAAAAAAAAAAGTGTGCCGAACGGACAAATACAATCCAGTATGGCCCCTTGAAATTTATTTGGCAAAGACAGAACTAGAAAATTGTGAAGACGAATGAGCCGGCCGAATTTGAAATTTCTCGTCTCCCCTCCACCCCACCCTCTTTGAAACAAACATTACAAATGCAAAAAACTTCACTTTTCTACGTGAAGGTCAAATGATAAAAACCCACTAATAGACAGTTTATTTCCACAACAGTTTCGATGCCCACTGGCATCCTCTTCGAGTGGATACAGAAAAACCGAAGAGGATGCCAGTGGCAGTGATGTAGTCGAGACCACCAAGTCCGAGACTGAGACCTGATCCTGTGAGACCAAGATCGAGATCAAAGGTTCGAGATCGAGATCGAGATCTACCTTCCGAGACCGAGACCGAGACCAAGCTCATGCCCTTTCAATTTGTTTTACACTACTATGGAAATTAGACTATGTTAAGTATATTAATAAACTAATAACTACTTTCTCAGATGTAGTGTGTTGAATGCAAAAAGTGTAGCCTATAAATTAACAAATGAATATATACTTTTTATTTATTTGCTTCTTTTATATCTGTTACAGAAGGTTTAATGAACGTACCCACTACCCAGTTTGACTTGTGCATTTATTTAAAGCATGATAGGTGCTCATTACACTTAAGGAACATCAGCATGCTCAGAAGATCTGCTGAAGTTCGACTTTTGTGGGGCCTCATTATTGCCTCCATGGCTAAATACACGCTCAATTGGAGCACTAGAGGCAGGCACTGTTAAAACAGTCATGGCAATATTGGCCAGTGATGGGAATTTATCCCTTTTCTGGTGCCAAAACTTTATTGGAGCAGTTGTCTAAAATATGAGATTCATCGATCTCGAAGAGGTACCGCCGCAACTGTTCCCTGCGGTTCAAAATCTTCCCAGTTTCAACGTTCTTCTGCTTGGACCGATAGCTTTGATATTTTGCCATTAGTCTCGGAACTTTGGTTTGACTCTGTTTCATTTCGTCATCACTGCTGTGAGAATGAGCGCTGTCTCTCTGTATCTGCTCATTCTTCGTGCTTGAGTTTCCTTACCTTAAATTTACCTTAAAGCGCTTCTGCCTCAAGGGTGCGCTGCTCCCACGAAGTCCACTCAGCGCCTCCTGAGGCGGGGCCACGACGGGGTCGCCACCCTTCTTTTCTCTTGCTCCTGCCATACGATTTGGTCCCCTATTGAATTTGTAGGGGCTGGTCTGGCAGAGGAATACCCTGACACTGTGGGTTGGTCGGGTATGTTGGCTAAAAACATGTCCAAGTGTTTTTTAAAAGTATATACTGGGACTGCACTTATATCTCTAAGGTACTGAGGCAAGGAGTTAAACAGGCGAGAACCCTGCCTAGAGATACTATTATATTGAAGGGTTTGAATCCTTCTCAGACTGTTTGGTGGGAGGTGATATTTTTTACACATTCTGCCAGTTCTTGTTAAGGTGGGCACAATTGGTTCAGTATTGGGGGCAACTAAAAGCCCTTCTAGAATTTTCCAGGTGTAGATTAGGATGTATCTCTCAAACCTTCTCTCTATGGAATAAAGGTTGAGGCCTCTAAGCCTATCCCAGTAGTTTAATTTGTTTTTACTCACCTGTTGCCCATCAGGTTGTTTAATATACGAGGTAAAGGTTCTTTGTAGGCCCTCAATTTTTTGCAATTCATTCTGTTTGTGGGGAAACCATAATTGAGAGCAGTAGTCAATGCATGGAAGGACAAGTGATTTCCACAGGGTAAGCATGGTCATACTGTCCCTAGTTCTGAATGTCCTCAGTATATATCCTATTAGTTGTTTGCATGATGAGGTTACTTTGTCAATGTGCCTGTTGAATGTTGCATCTTCAGATAATATAATCCTTAGATCCCTGACATGATCAGTTTGTGCAATATCTTTTCCTGTGGGTCCAGTGTAGTTGAATTGTTCTTTCAGGTATTTATTTGGTCCATACTTAATTAGTTCAAATTTGTCTTCATTGAAGGCCATATTGTTTGCATCTGCCCATGCATATATAGTTTGTAGATCTTTTTGTAGCTCTACACAGTCTTCTTTTTCTGTAATTGGTCTTAGTATTCTGGTATCATCTGCGAATGACAGGAGAGAGCTTCCTAGGTTACAGTTTATATTGTTTAGCATTATAATGAATAGAATTGGTCCTGTATAGCATTTTTTCAACACCATTTCTATGAAAAATAAATTGACATATCGGTACTATAAACAAAGGCATGGCAATTAGCATCAGATATATATATATATTTAATTAATTAATTAATTCAACATCCACTCAGCCCAAAGAGATCTATAATGAATTTTAATGATAAAAAATATACCGGTATTTTTCATTACGGTCTCGAAAGGTCTCGGGAAGAAAAACCGAGACCGCGTCTGTCGAGATCGAGATCTGCAAATTGGGTCTCGAGACCGAGACCGAGACCGATCTCGAGACCTACATCACTGGCCAGTGGGCATTGAAACTGTTTTGGAAATAAACTACTAGAGTGGGTTTTTATCATCAAAACACTACAAAGTACTGTAGTTCCAATATCTAACATTACAATACCTTACTATATTTTTTTTTTTTTACATTTAATGAGTGTTTAAAAATTTATCATGCCCATAGATGAGTGGGTAGGATAACCGTTTCCCTATATACCTCCCACTAAATCTCAAATAGCAAACAATATTTAAAGTGTGGTGCATGAGCAAAAAACCAGTAATTGTAAAGTAATAATAAAAGCAAAAACAGTTAAGTATGGATCTGGATGGATGGAGCAATATACACAATGAGCGTTATCTGAATATCTGTTAATACTAAAAACGTAAGACAACTGACACCTTGACATCCTCACACTTCCACTTATTGTATCTTTGCTAATTTTGTCAAATAAAAGATGTTGAATTAGAGCTTGGTTGTGAAGTGAAGTCAGTGTTTGGTAACTGACAATGCTACAAATGAGTCCGATGCGTGACCAACTGAAAGCTGATAGGGACAAACCTCTTAACTTGCGGCTGTTCAGCACATATGGTAAACCCATTGGCGCAGAATTTAAATATAGCAAACATCTAGGCTGACCATACGTACCGTTTTGAACGGGACAGTACCGTTTTGTATGGGTTCTGTCACTGAAGAATAATTGTAAGCTCAATATGTTTATGTACTTACTTTTTCATGAATGCAGATTATTACATAACCCCCGTCCCTTTTTTGCCATCCCAATGTCCCGTTTTTGTCTCAAGGAAATATGGTCAGCCTACAAACATCACATCTCACACTTTAGATAGTTAAATATGTCAGAAATACCCACTTACCAGGTGCCAAATACAAAAGAAGCTAATACTTCCAGTATACCTAGAGACGTATCCGCAAATGTGGCATATTTTAGTCTGTGTTTGTCACCAACACACACAAGTTATAGATTGTGTGATTTCAAGAGTAGTGAGCGACATTAATTTGAAACAAAATGAAGAGGAATTACTAAATATTTCGAAACCAAATGCAATAGCGCTAGACAAGTTGCAGATGGACATACAAGAAAAAGTGAAGCACTTGAAAACTGGAAACAAATAAAACGTGATTTCCTTTCAGTAGATCGTTTTAAGTTAGTAAAGCAGATATATAAAAAAGCGATATATGAGATGTTGTTCATTTCTTAGCTTATATCCTTGATCCTCGTTTTCTTAGTATGAAGCTTTCTCAAGCGGAGGATTCTGTTGCTACGAAATCGGCAAATGAAAATTTTCAAAATATTTTGCCAATATTATTCCATTTGAAAGGAAAGGCACCCCCTTTTGACGAGTCATATTTGTTCAGTCAGTATGTATTTACAAATGTGACTCCGTGGAACTGGTGGAAATCGCTATAAGGGAAAGTGGATGATTAAGTCATTAGGTTCACTGAAGCACTTTTTACAGCAACTACATCAATATTTTTTTTTTTTAATTGGGTTGTTTAACCTCCTTCGCAACATCTGAGGTCATATGACGGAGGGGACCTACAGCTTTACGTGGAATCCGAACCACGGGTCGCTACATAATCTGGGCGCAGAGGACGGTCTCCCATCCAACTACTACCCAGACCCAATGTCGCTTAACTTCGCTGATCTCCGAGAAGCGGTTACGACATCGGCCACTACGTAGCCCAACTACATCAATTGTACGGATAGAAAGGATATATATTTTTTTTATTTGGGTTAGTGCACTCATAAGGTCAGAAATAAGCTTGGTGTGCATAAAGCATAAAAGCTTGTATTCCTATTTAAAAAAAAAAAAAGGGGGGGGGGGATGCTTTGTAAAGCTGGTGGAGAAGTGAAGAGTGGAATCATTGGCAAAGGAGTGAATAGGACAGGAAGTACGACTTAATAGGTCAATGATGAATAAAAGGAGAGAGTGGGTGACGGGACAGAACCCTGAGGAACACCACTGTTAATAGCTTTAGGAGAAGAACAATAGCCATCTACAACCGCAGCTATAGATCGGCCAGAAAGGAAATTAGAGAGGAAGGCACAGATAGAAGGGATAGAAACTGAGGGAAGGCATTTTCGAAATTAAAGATTTGTGCTGGACTCTATCAAAAGCTTTGATATGTCTAGCGCAACAGCAAAGGTTTCACCGAAATCCCGAAAGAAGAATGACCAAGAGTCAGAGAGGTATGCAAGAAAATCGCCAGTAGAGCGTCCCTTGCGGCGGAACCCATACCACGATTTGAAAGAAGATTGTGAGAAGAGAAGAGTTTAAGAATCTTTTTATTCAGGATAGATTAAAAACTTTAGAAAGGCAAGAAATCAAGGCAACTGGACGATAGTTCGGGAGTTGAGAGCGGTCACCCTTCTTTGGGACATGCTGAATGAAAGCGAACTTTCAGCAGGAAAGAAAAGTATCAGATGAAAGGCAAAGACGAAAGAGTTTACCTAGGCAGGGTTTCAGCACAGAAGCACAGTTCTTGAGAACAGGAGGGACACCATCAGGACCGTACGCCTTAGAGGGTTGAATTGGAGGCGAAAGTTTGAGCGAAGAGTTCAGCTTTATCAGGAGAAGAGACGGCAACTGAGCCATCGGAATGGAAAAGAGGAGGGAAAGAACATGTAAAGTTGTTGGAGAGGTTCTTATAGGCTACATTTCTATCCGCGATTGCTTTTCCTATATTTGTATCCCACCATTTAGGTTGCGCATTTAATTCACCTCTCTTAACTCTCCTTGCTACACAGCGCTCGTTTAAATTTATGAATATATTACTGAAATTACTCGACATGCTAAGAACACTATCGATAACAGTTCGTCCCAATTTACTAAAGTTAATGAAGCTCTACAGTCATCGAAATTTGCTCTCCTAACATCAGGTACCATCAAATTATTTAATTCTACATAAGTTTTAACATTTACCGAAAACCGTATCGTGCTATGATCGCTTTGTACAAACTTTCTCCGATGTCTACATTCTGAACTATACAGGGTGATTCATAAATGTGTTTCATAAATAGCAGGGTGTATTCTCGAGACAAAAGTAGAGGAAAAAAGACCATATAAACATAGGTCGAGAAACCCCTAATAGGCGACAGAAACGCGACAGAAAAATGAAACTCCTAAAGATTTTTCACATTTTATGCAAATACACAGTGTGATACATTTGCTTCATTAAAGTAAATGTTCGAAATTTGTTCCTACTTCTTGAATGCGTGCCTCAATACGTCGCACCCCCCCCCCCCCCCCTTCTCTCTACCTAACCCCCTCATCGTAAACCGCTAACTACCATTCCCTCTCTCGTTCATACTCACTCATTTTCCCCCTTTAACTATCTCTCTATCCTATTTTGCGACGTGCTGAGGCATGCATTCAAAAAGTAGGAACGAATTTCGAACATTTACTTTAATGAAACAAATGTATCACACTGTGTATTTGCACAAAATGTAAAAAATCTTTAGGCGTCTCATTTTTCTCTCGCGTTTACATGGTCTTTTTTCTTTACTTTTGTTTCAAGAATACACCCTGCCATTTATGACACATTTATGGATCACCCTGTATTATCATTTGTCGTTAAAAACCAAGTCCAAAATATTCTCGCCGCAGGTCGGTTCTAATACTTTTTGAAAACAAATTGTTGAAAATCTATGAAACGTTTACCCACAGCATCGCTGTTTAAGGTAATGAATGACATTATTACTTGGGCAGTTAAAGTTCGACAATAATTGATTCTTTATGCGTAACTATGCTACTTGAAATGTACATTTCTACGTCTAATTCTTCTTCTTGTAAGTTAATAGCGCTAACTTCTGAAATAATTATATCTAATTGGTCTCTGGCATTAACCATCTTTTGAACTGGACGAAGATTTTCTTTAAGATATAAGAGTACACCACCTACCATTTTACCACTTCTATCCTTGTTAAAAAGTTTATAACCTTTAATACGATATTCACCTACAAAATCCTTATCTGTACTTTTAATCCATGATTCAATTATTGCTATAATGTAATTTTCAACGTGAGCTAATGCTTTAAATTCATTAAACTTATTTCTTATGCTGCTCGCATTAAAAACACTACTTTTAAACTATTTTTTATGTTACTATTTGTTCCTCTATACGCGTTGAGTTTCCTTGAAGTCGACGAGTTATATTTCTTACACGAGAAAGAACTTTCAGCTTAACTACGTTTTAAATAAATCTTACTTTTTGGTCAATCAATTTCCCGAGTCACGAATTACCTATTTCATTCAAATGAACGCCATCTTGAATGAACAAATCCGCCGTTAAATTCCGACTAAACGTTAACGAATTTTACTCCTTCAAGGACACATATCGCTTCTAATTTAGTATTGAAGTAAATTGCTTTACTAAACAATCTATTACTATCATAAATTCTCGGAAGAACCGCAGAAATCAGTACATTATTCGAATTATCTTTCAAAGATTTAATGAAACTTCGATATTTAATTAACAATTCTTCTGTCCTACTACTGAAATTGTACACGTCGTGTGCCCTCCAATGCGAGAAATTAACAGCAAAGTTGCAGTTTCTAACTTTAAATTCTTCACTTCCAGTTCAATTTTTTCTATTTTACCGCCTGGCACACATTCTTTCCTTTTATTGTATTTCTAAAAAATAAAATTCTTTATCCATATACCTAACAACAAAGTTTTATCTTCGTTTTCTATAGTTTCTAGTACTAGTGCCACTCAATATATTTAGCCCCCACCCTTTTTTCTCAGCTAAATAATAGGCCATGGGGGTTGAAATGTCTTTTGGGCCGTAAATATGAACTTTTTGCGCTTCACACAACCGAATTTTTCCAGTTTGAACCTCCCCTCCTTGTATAAAACCGATGGTTAACGCAGTTTCAAAAATGGCGTCTGACAGTGATATGCGTCGTAAACAGAGCTGTTATCGAGTTTTTAACCGCAGAGAAAGAAACAGTTCGAAATATTCACAAACGTCTACAAAACGTTTACGGAGATGATGCTGTTGATCGAAGCACAGTTGGACGTTTGTCTAAATGAGAGAGATCATCGGAGAGGGGGAGAGCCAGCCTTGATGATGAGCCACGCAGCGGTCACCCGGCACCGGCTGTGACATTTCACACAGAGCAACGGTGCTAACAGCATCATTCGATCAAATGTTCAATAGAGGCATCAGTAAAAGAAATTTTGGAAAGTGCAGAACATGTATACCTGACTATTGATTTATGGTCCAATCGCCAGATCAAAGGGTTTATTGGTGTGACGGGACACAGCATAATAAACTGGACTATGAAGTCATTCATGCTGGCTTGCAGAAGATTCAAAGGTCAGCACACAGCAGAGCACATTCATCAACAATATTTAGAGATAGTGGACAGGTTTAATATAGGTACTAAAGTAACCAATATTGTTACTGACAATGCTGCTAACATCACCAAAGCTTTCAAAGTATGCTTACCAAACTTTGAAAATGAAGGTCAAGATCAGTCAGATGAAGACAGACTCTGACTGTGAAATTAGTGATAGTGAAATGGATATACTTCCAGAAGATTTCGAAGGATTTGAAATCTTCCACCACCTTCCACAGCATCAACCGTGTTTTGCCCACACAATTCAGCTTGCAGTTAAAGATGGCTTAGCTCATGCATCTGCTCTTACAAGAATTATTGACAGAATTTCTAAGCTTGTTGCTTTTGTTCGAAAATCTACATTAGCAACAGACCTGTTAGAACAAGAAAAAAGGCTGCAGCCAGCAAACTTGACAAGATGGAATTCACAACTCACAATGATTAAATCAGTTTTGAATATTTCAGAAGATAAATTAAACAAACTGGAGACAGTGAAAATCACAAGCTATGAAAGAACAGTATTACAAGAAATGTGTTAGATTCTCCAACCTTTTGAGGAAGTAACACACTATTTGCAAAAAGAAAAATCTGTGAGCGCAAGTCTAGTGATATCATCGATCAAAGGGTTGAAACACAAATTAAACACTCTGAATGTAGCATACAATTGCAACATGACGACTGCTCTTCACGCAGCTGTTGACAAAAGGCTGACTCAATATGAATTTAATGATATTTACATATTTGCCACCATGCTTGATCCCAAATTTAAACTAAGATGGTGCCGTGATACAGAGCAGCGCAACTCTAACAAAACAACATTAATTGCAAAAGTATCAGCAATAAATACAGGGTGGGGTACGGGAACCAAGTGTTTTTGGAATAATCAGGAAAATTATATTTATTTTTGTAAAGAAAATATATTGGTAGAACAACATTCGTAAGAACATAGCATTTCATGTCATAATAATCATGTACCGAAAATTATATCTGGCATATGATGTCCTTGGCCGTCGACGCATTGTTGAAGGCGTTTACGAAAATTGGCCTCCACTCTTCCCAGCAGGTCTCTGTTGATTTGGATGATTTGTTGACGGATCGCTTCCTTCAATGCATCTAACGTACGGGGCTTGTCCTCGTAGACACGTGACTTGAGGTACCCCCATAGAAAGAAGTCACATGTGGACAAGTCAGGGGACCGAGGGGGCCATGCAATGTCACCAAATCTCGAAATGAGATGGTTGGGAAACAGGGGGCGAAGAACAGCCATTGACGCTCTGGCGGTGTGTGGGGTGGCCCCATCTTGCTGAAACCACAAATGTCGACGAGCAATACGCCTTCTTCGTAACTCAGGGATGAAAAAGGTGTTCATCTCAATGTAACGCCCAGATGTTATGGTAACGGTAACCCCATTTTGTTCGAAGAAATAGGGACCGATGACGCCAAACTTTCCCACCGCGCACCAAACTGTAACCTTAGGGCTATGCAGCGGTTTTTCATGGAGTTGTCGCGGATTTTCAGCAGCCCAATACCGACAGTTTTGATTGTTGACGGCCCCATTAAGGTGGAAATGGGCTTCATCACTCATTACCACCATCATGTTTTCATTCTGCTCATAAAGTGCAAGCATTTCCTGTGCAAAATTCAGTCGTTGGGGGCAATCGTTTACATTCAATTCCTGCACCATCGCTAACTTGTATGGGTGAAAATGTAATTCTTCATGCAAAATCCGTCTAACAGTACGATTGCTGATTCCGAGTGCAGCTGAATGTCTCCGAGCAGAGCGGCCTGGGCTTTGCAACATCGCTTGTCTGACCCTTTCAACGTTCTCTGGAGTACGCACAGTGCGTTGCGGCCCCTTCGGTTTTGTTTTCATTATTGAGCCTCCTGTTCGAAGATTGTTAACCCAACGTAAGATTGTGTCACGAGCGGGAACAGAGTCATTTCGATGAATGTTGAATCTGCGGCGAAACGCACGCTGAACTGCTGTCACTGACTCGCCACTCCTAACAAAATGATCATACGCGAACATGCGGTGTTCTAACGTCCACTGCTCCATGATGGCACCTGAAAGATAAAGGTGAGTGTTAGTTAAAGTTAAATGCTATGAACCCAGGAATGGAATGCTACCTACCGCACGCCCCTCCCATTCCTAATGGCCGATTACTAGCTATTCAAAAAACACTTGATTCCCGTGCCCCACCCTATATGACAGTTGACGATAATCCACCCAAAAAACAAAAGCTAATGAAAGCAAATCCTGGACCAAGTATTTTTTACTTCATGGATAATAATGACGAAACTGCTCAAAGCGAATCCTCAGTACCCGTGTGCGATGAAGTAACAAAATACTTAGAGAGGCCATGCATAGATCACCAGTGGCGGCTCGTGACTTTCAGTTATGGGGGCGCTGCCTCAGAAATTGCGAACAATTGTGTCGATATATATATATATATATATATATATATATATATATATATATATATATATATATACATACATATACACCTTACCTTATGTTGTTTCGTGTGTTGCTCTCTCTTCACACGGAGGTCAAGCTGGTGGCCCCGCCTCTAGGTCTGGCCTGGTGGAAGAGCGAGTTACTTTCTTGCGCTCTCCACCGTACATAGCCAGGCACGCCCGGCTCATCTGGTACTGTCCTCAGCCAGGCATCCAGTCTTTTCTTGAAGACTTCAACTTTGACCCCCGTTACGTTTCTGAGGTCCTTAGGAAGCTGGTTGAAAAGTCTTGGCCCCCTGACAACCAAGCTATTTTCCTTCAGGGTTGAGGAGGTCCCTTGTCGTGCTTTTAATTTGGGAACACTACACATTCTGCCTTTCCTATTTTCCAGTGTTGTTTGAATGGTAATTGGGTTTAGTTTTAGGTTTGGTACCAGTTTTTCGATCATTTTCCATATGTAAATTATGATATACCTCTCTCTTCTTCTTTCCAGTGAGTACAGATTTAGTTTACGTAGTCTTTCCCAGTAGTTGAGTTCTTTGCAGCCATCAATCTTGGCTGTGAAATAGCTTTGCGTTTCTTCTAGTTTATTAGTTTCTTCCTTTTTATATGGGGACGTCAAAACTGAGCAGTATTCAAGTTTTGGTATAATCAGTGTTTTATATATATATATATATATAATATATATATATATATATATATATATAATATATATTATATATATATATATTATATATGAGAGAGAAAGTCGAATAGATAAATAGATAACTACTCAGTCATAAAAATAAGTAAAATAGTATCATAAAATCAATTATAGGGTACTTACTCTTAACGGGTAATTTCGAATTTGCCAAAAAATTTATTTATAAACAAATTCCATTCTTCTGTTTTTATTCTGAGCGAAAAGGTCTTACTTTTTCATTGAAATTCTGTGTACTGTTGATCAAATTTTTCTCTATTGAAATCATTGCAAGAGCATTTAGTCTTTCCTGATTCATAGCGCTCCTTAAGAACGTCTTTTTTCTTTTTAATGTTGAATGGCAGCGTTCGGCCTCGGATGTAGTCATGGGGATGGTCAAAAGAATTTTTATGAGCTTAGCTAGTTCTCCAAGAACACATACTAGATCATTTTCAGTGATAAATTTCAGCAGATCAATTAACCTGTCGTAATTGTGCATATCAGGTCTACTGTAGAAAACTTGTAGTTCAGTAAGAAGCTTTTCTTTTTCAATCATGGTATATGCCTCAGTGGTCACCGTTACCTCTTCCATAGGCATTTTCATATTATAGCTATCGAAGTTTTCCTTGGTAAACAGCTTAGCAGCTACTAATTGTTTGGTAAATGAATACCTCTCAGCTATGTCAACACATACGCAGTCGCACACTTCCTTTGCTTCAACCATGAGTGTTTTTGAAGGATTTTCACAGTACTCCGAATTTCTTATTTTTTAAAATGGCATTGTTGAAGTTTGCTATATATTCTTGTACTTTACACGAGTCAATAGCTCGAGATTGCATTTGATTGTAAATGACTTCTACGTGAGGCATTATCTGATGAAAAAGTTTCAACCAAAAGATGAACTTTTCGTTATTGAAAACGTGCAAAATTCCTGTTGCTTCTGAAATGGTTTGATTTGCGTTTGCTGTCGACTGTATTTCTTCAAGGCATTTTTTTAAGGGTTCGAAATTTTCATAGACGCGGTTTACGGTGCGTATATGAAAATTCCATCTAGTAGGGGATGGACGAGGAATGCGGCTGGCCATATGTTTGCTTAAGATAGAGAGACGAAGTGGTGACCTGGAGAAAAATGTTGGTATACCCAAGAGGTTAGAAAAGAATATTCTTGAATTTCGGGTAGTACTTGCTGCATTTTTCATAATCAGATTCAGTTGGTGGGCATAACAGTGAATGAAGTGTGCATTATTGTAAACTTCTTTAATTTTAGCCCGAACTCCCCCTTTTTTTTCCTTTCATGACACTTGCGCCATCAAATGTCTGAGCAATTAGTTTCTGCTTGTTTCCTTCGAGAAGAATATCTAGCTGATCTAGAATGCACTTAGATAGTCCTTCTGCCGTTTGATTTTCCGGAGTAAAGAAACCCCAGAAGTGCTCAAAGACTTCCTCATTCAGCTCGTATCTCAGAACAATAACCATTTGAGTGTGTTCAGAAACATCAGTTGTGTCATCAGCCATGACCGCCACAAACGAAGCTTCTTTAATTTCTTTTTTTATTTGATTGCGGGATACCTGCAGCACACAGTCAAGAATATCATTCTGAATGGTTTTGGAAACGCCCTTGAAGACTGTGTTGCTTTCTAAATGTTTTTTCAAATCGGGATCTAATTTTGATGCGAAATTAATTAATCCCCTGAATACACCTGGATTTGCCAAATCATCTTTTTCATCATGTCCACGTAAAGAAATCTCAAAATTTCCGCAGAATTTAATGCAGTCTGTTAAGCACACCAGACAAAAAATTAGTCACCCCTAATAGCACCGATAGTAGGAAGTTCAAGGTCACACAGAGGGCGCTGATGTAGCATTGGTAAGTGACAAGTAGCGGTGACGTAGCACACAGGATCAGATCTGTTTCGTGAGGTGGTGAAGAACAAAGTGTGTGTTGGATATAGTCTGCAAAATGGGTCGTGAGGCAGACGTTACTCAGTGGCAAAAAGGAGCCATCGTGTTTGGCAGAGCCCACGGACACAAAATGTCTGAAGTAGCCCAATTTGTTGGTGTGTCAACGCGTACTGTCCAGCGAGTTTACAAAGAGTGGTGTAGTTCGCAATCAACTGACAATCGACGGCGTAACTGTGGCCGGAAAACAATTCTCGACAATAGGGGCCGCCGCCATGTTTCTCGTCTAGTAACTGCAAATCGTTTTCAAACCAGAGAACAATTGCTCCAAGAAACCAATGAGGTTCTCCAGCGACCAATTTCCGAACGGACATTGCGACGAGAACTGCATGCGATGGACATCTGGAGCAGGGTACCACGGAAGAGGCCGCTGTTAACAGCAAGTCACAAATTGGCACGTTATAAATGGGCTCAGAGGCACAAAAACCGGACTGCGGCAGATTGGAAACGTGTAATTTGGTCCGATGAGTCCCGTTTTTGTTTGTTCTCCAATGATGGGAGGCGACGAGTACATCGCAGGTCCAATGAAGCCTTTAATCCTGAATGCGTCGAGTGTTGTTCAGGCTGGAAACAGAAAGTGAAGCGCAGAAATAGACACCCACGGACTCTGGCGGAACTTCGGGACCGGCTGATGAACGAGTGGCAGCAAATCGATGTTCAGTACATGCACAACCTCGTAGAGTGTCTGCCTCGCCGGATTCGTGCGGTTATCAAGGCCAGAGGCGCCGTCACACGTTATTAGGGTACATTCTGAGAGGGGTGACTAATTTTTTGTCCGGTGTGCTTATTTTCGACAATATTTCACGATTTTTGGTAACTTTGTTATTATGTTCGATAATCGAGAGTTTGTAAGCCTCACTAAGTTTTTCTTTGATATTTACCATTCCTAAAAGTGACAGGGAAATCACATTATCAATATGCTTCTTTGAACGCTCATGCTTTTCAGTTTTTTCTTTCATTTTGTTTATATTTGTAAAACCACTTTTTGTCCACGTCAAGTCACCACCGAGTAGTAGACACGGGAAACAAAATAATGCATTTTTAACTTTACAACCACAAAGCCAACTTTTTCTTTGGTACCATTCTGAATTAAAACTACGAATATATTTCTTATTGTTACTTATTCCGGGCTGAGATATTTGAATTTCTGGTGTAGGGCGTCCTTCAGTTTTAATAGCTATTTTTTTCTTGAAGAGATAACTGTGAAAAATTACGAGACTGAATTTTACTCACTGTCACCCGACTCACTTCTGGGGCTAGCGCAGCCATGATAATAGAATAGGCGCCTAGTTAAAATTTCAAAAAACAAAGTCACTTGCGAAAAAAATATTCTAAGAAATGAAAGCTATATATTGTAAATAATCCAATTATATAATTAACTTCAATCTCACGACAAAAAATAAATGATAACGAATCATTGATAAATGCAATTCGGAAATTAAATTTCAAATTAGCAAATGATACAGCAACACAACTACCACGTCAAACAAACAAATCGGCACTGCTCTGTCCACAGTGCTTTGGATCCTCTTAAACCCGCGATTCTGACTCGCTCTTCGTACGTCCGCCACCGAGGTTTCAAGCGTTTCGAACAAAATCTGGAACTGTTAAGTACGCAGTTCCACGGGAAGGCTGAAGCTACTTTCGTGATTCATTCGTTCGGCATTGAAATAGTTTAAGGAAAAAAGGATATAATCTGATTTAAAAACCTCAAAGTTCATTGAAAAAACACAATCAGAGAGGCTATTTTAAATATTTAAATATAAAGATCATGGGGGTGTTGCAGTTCCACAGTGCCTACCTGCGAGCCGCTCCTGTAGATCACGAAAGTGACCCATTGCTCTACTGGAAAGAAGAGCAAGTAGTGTTTCCAAGGCTTGCTCTCCTGGCAAATAAATACCTGTCCCAGCTTCTTCTGCCCCTGTGGAGAGGCTATTCAGTATTGCAGGGAACATCTCCCGTCCAAATAGATGTTCTTTGAAAGATAACTTCCCAAGATGATATGTTTATTAGATGTAACATTAACTACTAAAGCTGGTAGAAGTAAATTACTCATTAAAATCAATTAGGCCGATGTTATTTAATGTAATTGTGGAGATTTTAAATAATTCTGAATTTAAATTTTAAATTTAAATAATTTAGAATTTGAGTGGTGAGCAGCGAGTGGTGTGTGTGAGAGTGATTGTAGTGGTGAGTGTTGCTTCGCGTTTATCTCATGTCTCTTGGACTGTGTGATAACGTAACATAATAAACATTACGTAAACTGCGTCATTGACTATCTACATAAATTACACTGAGTGCCACAACCACCTACATAATCAATTTTGCAGAGTGTACCTTTAGTAAATTTTACCTTAAATAGATGTTGAATAAATTTGTAATCTTTTTCTAATAAATTTGGAGAAAAAGGTTAGCAATCAATTGGAGAGTGAAGGCGCGCCTATTAGGGGATGGAGGAGGTCACATTTAGCATTTCAGGTCATATTTCGGACTTTGGAAATGAATGTACTCGTATGTACTCATGAGTACTTTTCTACGAGTACCAGTACTCAGACAAAACACCTAGTACTCATACTTTACTCGTATAAATATGAAGTACTCGTGCAGTCCGTACTCGTCACAGCCCTGTTTGTCATGTCAGTAGTGATAATTTAAGATTAACGCATGTTTTAACTATTAATACTTATTTACTATTAATTAATAACAACTAGCTGTTTATTTTTAATAAGAGCCCACTAAAGCCTAAAGCTTAAGGGCCAAATTAAATAAAATAAATAGTCAAGCTTCAAAATTATTCATGTCATTGTAAATTGAAACGAATGTACTTATTTTATTATTAATAAAAGTTATTCAATTCAATTCAATTCAAAATACCACTCCCACAATAGATCGGTTCTACTCTATGAAGTAACGCGAGCAACATTCTTTACAAGTCACTAATTTTTAAGTGGGGAAGAAACAACCACTTGATGGGCTGTATTGTTGAGCACACCTGATTTAGTTTACTACTGTAAATTCGTACGCTCCCCACCAATGCAGAAAATCCATTAATAAAGATCGAATACTAACTAATACGCTGAAAGTCGGCCATTGTTAGTGACAAAACATCTTTAATTTGCTAAAGTGAAAGACTATTGCTACTACCTACCACATGCTGAGCCCATAAAAGATTCAAGTGAAAAGGCTCGCCGATGAATAACTGCTTCACTTCTAAAATCTGACTTGGCGTAGGATGGACACCGGATCCCAAACTAAAGAAAATAGACTGACATTTTCTCTTTAAAGTTGAATCCTCCACTTCATCTATTCTCGTTTGCAAAGACCTTTAAAAAAAAAAAAAAAAAAAAAAAAAAGAAGCCAATTAACAAAAGCAAACTTTATACATATTCAATAAATTTTTAATCCTAGTAAGTAGGATGGGCAATAGTCACCCGAGGTCAAAAGTTGTTCATTTATATGAGCAAATATTACGTAACTGGATCGTGCATTCCCAATAAGGATTAATCCAAGAACAAAATTATGACCCAAAATCACTGACTGAATACTTAAGCAATCAGGTTTTCATTTTACAATTTCTTTTTAAAAGACTTCTCGGAATGATTATGGCTATCCCCGACTCTTCTAATCCTCGGGCTCGGATGATTCTCAGGGTTCAAGCCCATGCCTCCCACTGTGTTGAAAAATAGGGCGAAAAATAGGGCGAAAAATAGGGCGAAAAATAGGGCGAAAAATAGGGGTTTCCAGTGTCAAATTTCAGAAACGAAATTGAAAGTTCTTAATTTACAAAATGCAAATACATATGCATTTATAAGGCGGGTTGATATTTTGTATTTAAAAGTGACACATTGTTGGGGGTTTTGTATGGGTCACAGTAGTCACCCAGTAAAATATTTTGCGTATCCTAAGTCTCCTACCCCCAGCACAAATTTTCGGTTTTTAGTTTCAATTTGCCAAAATGTATATTTTTCAGTAAAAACTTGGATAAAAATTGTTTCAGCTATGTTAAACTCATGTTCTTTATTTTTTAATTCAAACTCAAAGAAAATTACATTTTTACGTATATTTGGATATATACTATATATAAAGATAAAAAATAAATTAATGAATTACATAACATTTTTGAGAAATTAAACAATAGAACTTGTCTTCTACAAGAAGAAGAAAAAAACATTACCTAATGAAGTGCTCTTTTGCACAATGCATAAACTTAAGCTATTTTGAAAGTAACACTGCATGTTTATTTATTCCACTGTCCTTTCCATTCAAATTTAGGCAATCTTTGCCATGATTCCAGTAGGTTAAGAATATATTTTTAGTGATTTTCGTAGCCAATTCGTACATCAGATGCATTCGTGACTAGATTCACAGCGCTTTCTATTCCTTGGCTGTGACAAGGAAAGGTTGGTATTTTGAATGATTCTTGTCTTGCTAGCAAAAGTTCCTTATTGCTAAAGTTTCTTAGTGGAAGCAGATAAATTATCTCTTTCTGCCAATCAATCATTTCGGTGTAGTCTGATGAATCAAAATTAAGAGTTCGAGGTAGGTCAAAGTTTCTTGATCCAGAAAATGTGGTTCTTAAGAGAATGATTCTCTGGATTGCAACATCTCTAACTTTTCTTCTTGAGTCTGTTATCATTGATAGTAGAATATTTTTGGGATTCGTAAAGTAAGAGCTATTCTGAAACACCTGTTCCATGATCATATAGGCCGGGTCGAATTTCTGGGGGCAGATCGGGCACTATGTGGGACTTATGAATTGGGGGTCCTGACCAACATACTCCAAAAGAAAGTTTATGCTCCCCCCCGTACCACTAGCATACTACTCCCTATTTTTGGCTCCGCCCCAAAAATGAAAATCTCAAATGAAAATGGAGACCATTTAGAGTATCTTCTCATAGAGATACCCCCCCCCCCCTAAAATTGCATAATATATCTCATGTGCAATTTTCAGGCAATTACTTCAAAAATTTTCTCAAAATATTTGCTATATCAGAAAATTGATTACACAAACATTGTTTATGTGTAATCAATTTACTGAGCTGTGTGTTGAATTTCAAATTCAATACCAATAAATTTCATGTTCTAATTATCATATATTCTTACAGGAATTATAAGAATTTATGCTCTTTAGATTTACTTATGATCCCTGCATGATTCTATAAAAGCTGGATTTTTAATTTTTTAAAAAGGTTGAAAAAATGTCAACCAGAAACAAATCTTCAAATGCAGCTTTTGGTTTTGCCACTGAATTCCGCCGATCAATGATTCCTACAAAGGCAGACGTTGTCAGACACTATTTCTTCATTCAAAAGAGAAAAAAATCAAGTCAAGGGGATCAGCAACTGCGAACGATTGCTACAATATAGTTACCAAAGATATTCAAGATATTTGGGCCATGTTCTCTTTCCCTGTCATTCAAGAAAGATCTATTTCTTCTGCAGTGGAAAGATTAATCAGATCAGCTCTTTCCTTGAACAAGGTTCCTCTATGTCAAAGGAATGAAAATTTTGCTAAAAAACTTGCTTCATATGATGAAATGTTTGACATTTATACTTGCAAATGTTATGATAAAGGAATAGAAAGGCCGTTTTGTCGATGCGAGGTAAAAATCCCAATGGTAGAGTGGGAGTCATTTGTAGGTCAAAAGCAAAGAATAAATCAATTAGGGCCATTTGATCGTGAAGCTGCCACTGTCCAGAGATGATCCCTCTCAAGAGCAAGAGAAGAACAAGAGAGGCAACAAAGGTCACAAGTGGAAATGGCAGTGGCTATGGAAGTTGTACCATCTTCTTCAGTAGATGACTTTAGCGAAGATATAGAAGACAGTGACAATGAGCTAGAATTCGTGCCCAATGTGGAATTGATTGAAAATGATCAAAATAGGTATTCATACAATGAATTACCATTGGTGGCAGACCGTTACCGTGTGAGTTCGAGAGCTACAGCAGCTATTGTTAATGCTGCATTGAAAGATATGGGAATAATTGATCAATCTAACATGCTTCATTGGAAGAAAATAGAGAGAGAATTTGTGTAGGCAAGAAAAATATTGTTAGATCTAGATGTGAAAATGTGAATATTGAATGTATAGGGTTTGATGGAAGAAAAGATGATACGTTAACCAAGTATGGAAAAGAGAAAGAAGAACATTATATGCTGATCAAAGACCCTGGAGGTATCTATGTAGACCATCTCTGCCCTGACGCAGGAAATGCTCGGTGTATAGCTGATGAAATTATAACGTTCTTAATTGATTCAGCGAGCATCGACACTCTCAATGCTCTGCTATGCGACGGTACTGCTGTCAATACTGGTAGAATTGCTGGTACCATAAAATTGATTGAAATTTTTTTGCATAGATCAGTTCAATGGCTCGTGTGTCTTTTACACATGAATGAACTCCCCTTCAGACACATATTTGAAACCATAGACAGAAAAACATCAGGGCCAAATACCTTTAAAGGTTCAATTGAAGCCAAATTGAAATGTGATTTAACCATTTCAGACTTAGTGGCATTTTCACCAGTTCAGGGCAATGTCCAAGATATACCACCGAATGTCGTGAAAGAGTTGAGCAGTGATCAAAAGTATCTCTATGATATGTGCCTAGCAGTGCAATCTGGATGGGTATCTGAAAGTCTAGCCCGCAGGTCTCCAGGTGCCATTCATCATGCTCGCTGGATTACCCGAGCAAACCGGATTCTTTGTTTATATGTATCGACTTTGCATCCCGAACAAAATCTGAAAGAACTGGTAACCATCGTCATGAAATCATATGCTCCTGGATGGTTTCATATCAAATCCCGTCCTAAAGCTACTGACGGAGCACGGAATTTTTTTCATTTGATTGTCTTGATGCGAGGATTGGAAGAAAAACATTGCATTATTATGGAACTGGTGTTCCGTAATAATGCCTATTTTGCCAATCCCGAAGCTATCCTACTGTCAATGCTTACTGATAGCAGACAACATGTCAAAGATGATGTTCTTCAGAAGATACTCCTCAGTCTGACATGTTTCAGTGGCACACAAAATTTTGAGCTTCCTAAATCTCTAAATTTCGATTCCAAAGACTACTATGAGATGATTGACTGGAGAAAGGAAGCTATCAATCCTCCACCTTTGATAAGGAATTTCAGCAATGAATAGCTACTGCATACAAGAACAGAACCCTTGAAAATTGCTGCTTTTTCATGCCACAGTCAAAGCGTGGAAAGTGCAGTGAACTTAGTGACAAAAGCATCAGAACAAAGGATTGGCTACGGCAATCGGCACAAATTTATCCTCAATCAACTGGAATCAAGAAAAAGACTGCCACAGTTTGAATGGAAAAGCCAATGGGGCCAAGGCACATCCACAAGTAATTAGTGAATTGTGAAGGTAATTTTTAAATTAAATTTTGTTTTTACTTCAAAGCTGTTTTGTGTAATAAATGGTACAATAGACTAATTGTCTTCTTTTCAGATAAATATACTAGGCCTATATAAGGTTTATGAATTGGTCTCCTAGGCAATCAGTACTACAAACTAAAGTTTATGCCACCCTTTTCTATATACTGATAACACTTTTTGGGGATGCGGCAATTTTTCAAGGATTTGAAATTTCTTGGATAATTGCCTGAAAATTGCACATGAGGTATATTATGCAATTTTAAGGGAGGGTCATCTCTATAAAAAAAATGTTCTAAATTATCTCCATTTTGATTTATGATACTATTTTTAATTTGGGGGCGGAGCCAAAAATAAGAGGGAGTATGCTAGTGGTACAGAGGGGAGCATAAACTTTCTTTTGGAGTATGTTGGTCAAGATATCATTTCATAAACCCCACATAGTGCCTATCTAAAAAAAATCATTTTGACTAGATTTTGACCCGGCCTAAATTGATCAATCTGTATTTCTCCTTCAAGTCACACAGCAGATACCCTAACTACCAAATGTTAGATGATCTGTCAGATGCCAGTGGATGTGACTTAACCCAAAACCATCCTGGAGCATAAAATAGCATAATTATTTCTACTAGATCTTTGAGATCTTGGGTTGGATTTGGTGTTGACACATAGTCTAAGAATTCTATTTGCTCTAGTTAGCCAACGAGCATGATGAATTGTACCAGATCTTTGGAGACATTTCCAGATTGAACAGCTAGGCACATATTGTAGATATATTTTTGGTCACTGCTTAAAGCATTAACATCATCAGATGGAATTTCATGAATGTTTCCTTTAAGAGAAGAAAAAGCAACCACTTCGTTTTGTTAGATCAGTTTTCAATTTATTTCCAACTGAATTCTTGAAAGTACAGTACTTGGACCTATTGCTTTTCCATCTATTGCCTCGTAGACATGCCTGAATGATAGTTCGTTCATATGAAGAAGGCATACCAGCCACTGAACACACCTATTCAGATAGATTTCAACAAGCTTTATTACTCCACTGATTCTTCCAGTCTTCACAGCAGCCATCATCACATAGTAAAGCTTTTTGAGTGTCTAAACTTTGAGTCCACTATTACAGTAATCAGTTCTTCTGCTACACAACGAGCATTTCCACGATCAGGTGTTACATGATCTATATAGATATTTCCAGGCTCCTTAACAATGATGATGTTCTCTTCTTTGATCTTGCCTGCCCTGGTTAATGAGTCATCTCTTCTCCCATCAAAGCCAATGCATTCTATTCCTATATTCTCTGATTTAACCCTGGTACTCATTTTTTACCTACTAGTACTCGTGCTCTTTCCCTCTCCAGCTTCTTTCTATCAATCATGTTGCCCTGATCCAGGATTCCCATATCTTTTAAAACAGCATTAATTGCTACTACTGCCCTGCAACTCACTCTGTAATGATCTGTGGTCACTGCCAACCCTTCATAGGTATATCTGTTCTGTTCATTCTCTAACTCTATATCATGCACGAAGTCTTCATCCTCTTGGTCAGTCTCTACCACCATGCTCTCAGCACTGGCTGCATCCTGTGATTCCTGTGATGTTGAAGGGACAACTCTGATAGCTTCAGTCAATTCTGCTCGTTATCTCATTCGGCATTTGTGTTCTTTTTGAGCTCTAGCAATAGACCTTTTCCTCATCAAAGCAGCTTTTCTATCAATTAGCCCCAATTGGTTTAATCTTTGCGTTTGTCCTACAAAAGAATCCCACTCAGCAATTGTTATTTTATCTGTGCACCAGCAGGCATTTCTATCAATCCCTTTATCATAGCAATCACAGGAACATACATCAAACATAGCATCATACTCGGAAACTTTTGTTCAAATCTCTCATCTCTTCAGTTTATAGGAACCTTGTTCAACTTTGAGGCTGCTTCTATCACTAACAACTTTCTGAAAGATTTCACATGTACTTATTGTAGGGAAAGAGAACCTTCTCCATATGGTTTCAACGTCTATTGCGAATATGTTACAACATTCATTAAAAGTAATCGATTTATTTGATTCAGCCTCTTCTCATAGTCGCACAAAGTTGTAGTGCCTCACATCTTTTACAAATTGTGGTTCGGAACCCACCTAAAATTGTAGGTCCACTCTGCCACCACGGAAGGACATGCGCAATACACAACTACAACCACAGTTAAGTAGACCAGCCATGAATGGATCCACTTACCAATCACTACTCTTATGAGTAGCCATTAGTTTCCCACTTTGTCATCTTTTCCTCTCTTTCCATTTTAACTAAGTGCGGTTATTGCACTTGAAATACATTTCAGTTTGACTCTGTTATTCAAAGTAAACGAAATGAATTTCTTTCAAAAGAGCAATGAAGGATAGTTGATTTTCCAGTGTTAAGTCAGTTTTCAACTGCACAAGGACTGAAATGGTAGTTGGTAGTAGCTTGCGCGCGCACACACACACACACACACACACACCACACAGTCTTTTACTTTTTAATTTCCTCACTACTTAGATACTAAATTTCCTTCTTTGTCGTCTCATTCATTTCAGTATTTTTTTTATTGAGTCAGAGCAAACTGAGCATCTATGAACTAAGATCTAATAAAATAGCATCTATGAACTTGGATCTTATAAATAAAAGGTGAACAACCACACAAGGATAAAACAACATGCCTGCATATTATTTTATCCAACACAACATAACTGCATGCTTCCTCCTTCAAGGAGAGCACACAGCACTAGACTTTCTACAATTTCTCATTCCTTTTCTGTCCAACTCTCTAACACAAGGGTTAATCGGTATTTTGAAGCTTTCATCTACTCAACCAGTCAACTCTGGAACAATCTTCATCAATCCATCTTTCCCCCCATCTATGACTTCCAATCTCTCAAACACAAAGTGTTCAGGCATCTTCAAAACCCTGGACCTTG
This sequence comes from Bathynomus jamesi, assembly GCA_023014485.1. Taxonomy (NCBI): domain Eukaryota; kingdom Metazoa; phylum Arthropoda; class Malacostraca; order Isopoda; family Cirolanidae; genus Bathynomus; species Bathynomus jamesi. The sequence continues at coordinate 391,945 of JAJOZX010002005.1, forward strand.
ATTTTGGCTCTTCTTCTTCTTCTTCTATGGGTAAGTGGGGGTGCGCTTTTGCGGGGGTTCGCCCTTGGCCCCTCCTTCCTACATAAAAAAAAATATATTCTTTGACTATCAAAGGAAATGTTACAATAATAGATATGGAGATTATTGTTACTGATAGTCCTTCAGCAGTAATTCTGTCAATAAAACAAATCTACAGAAGGCATTGCCATCTAAATCCATTCATGAGCTCTTATAGCGATAATGGGCGGAACTTGCTGTCACTTGATTATCAAATGCGAATATAGAATACCAAAGAATACTTAGAAAACTTGAAGCATTTGGAGCCTCACTATTTATTATAGACCCGAAGTCAAAGCGCAAGACAATGACAGACTCAGGGTTTCTACTCTGTATCCTAAAAAATATAGGATGTCCTATATTTCCAAATTGAACTATGAAACAGTTCTATAATTCCTATATTTTTGTAAAAGAAATAATAGGACATTAATTATTCTTACTTTGTAATGTAAGGTTGGCAACCTTGCGAATTATTTTTACTTTCATTTCCTTCAATAAATGACTAGAAAAGAAACCCTCCTCTCTCATTTTCATACATTTCACACTCTGTATTATTAATACTGTACGTTTAATTATTATAAAAATAAATAATTAAAATATGAATGAAAATTTGCATTTATTTCAGTGAATAATTAATTAATTCATAATTCATTGTGAAAATGAAATCAGAATATTTGCAAGATTTTAATATAAAGAATATGTAATTCAAAATAAAGAAATAAATTCAGAACTAATTCTGTAATAATAATTAATCAAAGCAAAAAATAAATACAAAAAGATTTTGGTGGTCAACAACAACAACCTGTGAACCAAAAGTCCGCCTTCGTCCTAATGTTAAAGATTAATTAAATAAATATTGTAAATAGAGGTCGTGAGGCTTTCACATATGTAATTTTTCTTACATAAACTACTACGACAGTGTGTAACATTCTATTGGAGACATTGGCAACACTCCATTCCACTTTATTTTTAGTTTCTTAATGATGAGTGGCCTAAGAGAATTGTGCTAACGTCTCTTCGAGAAGGTTATGCTATGCTTCACAACCTGTAATCTCAACATGGAACTGAACTTTGGTTAATCTATAGATTCAGACTCTTCTGTCGATGGAGGTGGTGGCACAGATCCAGAATCCTAGCGAAATTCTCTTGTAGTTTTTTATGGAGTCTTGGCACCCATAACATCCCTAGGATGCACTTCGAAAAGTTTCCCTGTCGAAGTCTCGACAGAAAAAACGTTAAGGCACGTAAACTCTTTTTTTTTTTTTTTTTTTTTTTCAAAAGAGTATTGAATTTATACATAGAATGTTTCTGACAAGGTTGCAAGAATCCGACTGAGCTCCTATCATAGTGATATATATCGTGCTCCACACTTAATACTTGGCAGTTGCCAGTTAGTAATGGTAATCAGAGGCAGATTGTCTGTTTTCTTTAAGTTTCATTTGTAAGCAGTTTCATAATTTCATTTACATAGGATCTCTGTACAAGCCGTCTGACCTTCTGTTGTGGTGCTAATTTACATAAATTTTCAATAATCTACCCCTAATTAATTACTGGCAACTGTCAAGATTTAAACGAGGAGGATCGTGGCAGGAGCTCAGTCCGATTCCTGCAGCCTTGCCAAAAGCATCCTTTGAAATTCAATAGTCACTTTTTGAGAAATGAGAAAACAGTTTACGCACAATGACAGACTTCTACCAGGAAACTTCCCGAAGTGCACCCGTGGGACATTATGGATGCCAAGACTCCACAAAATACTATACAATGACAACTTCAGTAGGAATCTGCAGCCTCCTCCCTCATCAAAGATTACTACAGTAAAAAGTAATTTCTACTATTCAAAATCTTTGAATTAAATATTTTTTATTTAAAGTAATATTAATTACTATTATTAATTTCCGTTATTCTTCTCAAAAAGGTTTTGGCCCCCAAAACTGGCAAAGAAGGGAGATTTAGAACATTCATTGCATTTCACGATCTCTTGAACAAAGAATTCATCTAAAGCTATTTAAATATTTTGTTTAACAATAACCTATTTTTGCTTTTTGTGAGTGACAAATAGTTTCAAGAATGATTCTTCCAATGTAGGCCGAATGTACCCATAAAAAAATGGTGTTTTGTCTCTGAACATATACCGTACGTACCAATTTCAAACAAAACGAATGAACACACAAATAATACCAGGGTACTTCCTTTTGGCTTTGGATGGCAGTGAAGTGTGAATTACCTGAAGACGGGCCGAGCGTTGAACAACCGTTTCCGAAGGAAAGATACTGTAAATTCTTGCCGTTGTTTTGTGTCCCAAAACTGGTAACAAAGAAGGTGTTTTGGGAACAGATACCTTTGGAAAGGAAATTAATTACTACATTTAAAAGGGTTTTAAAGGGTCAATTTAAAATTCATACTTTATTGTATGTACACTAGGCTGGGTCAAAATTTTATATTGAAAAGGGTTTGAATGGAACACAGGAACCCCCTCATAAATTATTTTCACTGTTTAAAGCCTTCTTCCTACCCATGGCACAATTTTTCACTTTTTCCCCTATATTGAAGAATATTCCATTTATACGAGACTTACTCTATATTCAGGTTTTTTGATGACAAATCTTTATTAACATAATATTTTACTTAATAATGTACAGTATTAGGAAAATTAATTAAGTACAACAATATATTCAGAAGAAAAAATTAGAGGTATAATAAATGTGCTAAAATTCAATTAACTTTTTCATTGTTCCTTATCACATCAAAAGGGAAGAAATTTTCAATATCATTAGGAAATTTTATTTCATGTTTCTTACTCATTCCATTCAAACTTGGCAGTTTTCGCCTTGATTCTAATGAGTTTAATATCCTATTCTTTCCTGACATGCCTTTGTTACTAGGTTCACTGCCCTTTCCACACTTTGACTGTGGCATGGAAAAGAAGCTATCTCCAATGGCTTACATCGAGCCTGTAGTAGCTCATCGTCAGTAAAATTGTTTAGCAGCAGTGGAGTAATGATCTCTTTTTGCCAATCGATCATCTCATAGTAGTCAGTAGATTGGAAATTGAGGGTTCAAGGCAACTCAAGTTTTCTGGTACCTGAAAATCCTGTTCTTGAAAGGATGATTTTCTGAATAGCTTGTTCCCTAATTTCTAGTCTCTTGTCAGTTACCATTGATATGAGTATATTTTCTGGGTGGGCAAAGTAGGCATTATTCTTTAATACTGGTTCTATGATTGATCTATGTTGTTCATCTAAATTTTGAAGCAAGCACATTAAATGCCAAAAGTTATATGCACCATCAGTTGCATTAGGATGAGGTTTTATCCAAAACCACCCTGGAGCATAGAAATGCATAATAATCTTGACTATATCTTGAAGGTTTTTATCGGGATTTGGCATTGAGATATATAATTGAAGGACCCTGTTGGCTCAAGTTAGCCAGCGAGTATGGTGAAGGGTACCTGGGGAGCGAGTGGACAGATCTTGAGAAATGTCTCCAATTTGCACTGCCAGACACATATCATAGAGATATCTTTCATCACTGCTTAGCTCCTTCACAATATTTAATGGAATTTCTTTAATGTTTCCCTTTACACGAGAATATTTGACTACCTCCAATTTTGTTAAATCTGTTTTCAGTTTATTCCCAATTGAACCCACAAAAGTATTTGGACCTGTTGTTTTACCATCAATGGCTTTGTAAACATGCATAAAAGGAAGCTCATTCAATGCAAGAGGCACACCAACCACTGCATTGGTCTGTTAAGATGAATTTCAACCAGTTTTATGGCTCCAATTTTTCCTGTATTTACAGGAGTACCATCACACAGTAAAGCTTTGATAGTATCTGTGCTGTTCAAGTCTGTAATAATAGTTATCAACTCTTCTGCTATGCAGTGAGCAGTTCCATTATCTGGTGTGACATGGTCTACATAGATGCTTCCAGGTTCTTTCACAATAACATAGTGTTCTTCTTTTATCTTTCCACTTTTAGTTAATGTGTTCTCTTTCTAATTTCTTTCTGTCAACCATGATGATGTGGTTAAGGATCCCCATATCTTTTAAAGCTGCATTGACTATTGCAGCTGCAGCTCTACAACTTACACGATAACGATCTGCTGTTAATGCTAGGTTTTTTATAGGAGTGCCTGTTCTGAATATTCTCAGTCAATTCTAAATCAGCCTCATAATCTACATCCTGACTCTCTCATGTTTTCTTCAGTATTTTCTATAAATTCCGATGGTAAAACATCAGTGGCTTCAGTCATTTCTTCTTGTGCTTCTTGGTCCTAACTGATTTTTTCTTTGTTTTTGACCCACAAAAGCCTCCCATTCTGCCATCGGTATTTTATCCTTACACCTGCAAGATTTCCTATCAGTTCCCTTATCATAGCATTCACAAGATGATATATCAAACATTTCATAATACCAAGCTACTTTTAAGGCAAAATTTTCATTTCTTCGATGTAATGGCACCTTGTTCAATTTTGAGGCTGCTTCTATTAGTCAACTGACTTTAAGATAGATACCTTTGGTGTTAATCATAGAAAGAAAATTTCATCCAAATGTCTTCAATATTTTTTACAACAACCCTGTAACAATCATTAGCAGTTGCTGATTCTTTTGATTTAGCTTCTTCACAAAGGCGCACAAAAAGGTAGTGTCTCACAACATCTGCTTTTGAAGGAGTCATGGCTACTGGGAATTCCGTAGGCAGAGATAGGCAGTATCTTGTATCTTAAGATACAAAAAGTATCTTAAGATACAAGATACATATCTTAGATACTTTATTTTTGGAGGATCTTGAGAAGTATCAAAGATACATTTTGTCATGTAGCTTGTATCCCGGGATACACTTTCAAAGATACTTTTTAAATAGAGACGCTAATAACTATTCATGAAATATGATCATATCTGACGCACGTTGAAGCAGGCTGGCGATTGCTGTTACGTGTTTGTACATGAATACTACCGTTGTGCTGCACGCACAGTCTCGGCACAGACGTACTCAGGTTTCATCTTGTATCCTGCGGTTTTAACATGATTAAAAATCAGGAATTATACATATATTTACTTATTCCTGCAAATATATTTATTATGAGGAAAACTTTATTTTTTCTTCGTGAGTAGGTAACTGAGCATACCTGTATTAACAATTTATTTGAAATACATAAATTGAAAAAGTGTGGTTTATTTTATTTTTCCATACCTAAAAATTTTCAGGATTATTTATACATATTTACTTTGTGCTTTCCTTTTAGTTATATCACTATATGAATACTGAGATATGAAGTACCATTGATTTGGCATTTATTTATATCCAGAAAATAATAATAATAAACAATTGAATGAGACAACTCGTGCGCTCATGGCTCACCAGGTGAAACTAAACAAATAATTATTCTTTCAAAAGTATCTTGTATCTTAAAAATGTATCTTATATCTGTAACTTGTATCTGTATCTTGAAGATACAGTTTTTTCGACTATCTTGTATCTGTATCTCAGATACAATTTCCAAGTATCTTGCCCATGTCTGTCCGTAGGATATCTAAAGGTTGCATTTGAGGACTTGCTTCTAGTAGTCATAGTTTATATTCAGAAGTAAAATCAAATTATATGTAATTTATAATAATTCAAATTATAATTAAAGCAAATGCAAATTATTTCTATTTATCTGAAACATAAAAATATCAAGCATTAAACAAACAACTTATCATGTAACATATAACAACATTAAACATATGCAAATATGAAAGTAAAAAAGGGAGGAGGGGCAGGTGATAGGGGTAGTAGGGTAGCACATGCTTGATTTTTTTAATATTTTATGATGATAAAATGAAACTTCTCACATAGTGTACTTTTTAAGAAATAAAAAAAATGTCCTATTTTTGACCCAGCCTAAACATACGCGTCTACTGTACTTCAATTCATTGTTCCACCACTGTAGTTAGGTAATTAAAGTTATGTCCCTGCATAGGACCTTTTGTGTTTTCTAAGTTTTCTTTCATGGGAAGTGGGTGGTTGAAACAGCTAACAATACCGTACATAATTTACATCAGTATTGTAACTTGGCACAAAACTATCAAAGCCAACTGGGTAAATCCAGGATAAATAGACAGGTAGAAGTGCTGATATAACACTAATACATCTTCAATATTCACGAAACTTGGTCTGAGGATGTTTTTTAGTGAAAAAAAAAAAATTCCCAAATTTTTTTGAAAATTGGTCAAATAGGTCAAAATTTAGGGTCAGGTCAAATTTTGGCCAAATCCTGACCTAAGAATTTTTTAAATCCCTGTATCTCGGCTTCTAATTGTCGTAGCTTAATAAACTTTATATGGATGGAAGCGGAATGAGCTCTAGTTTCCAAAAATGGTACTTTCATTTGGATAATTTAATAAAAAAAACTTAATTTTGAAAAAACAAACATTTCAGGATTTGACATTGAAGGGATCAATTTTAAAAAAAAATTTTATTGAAGAAAAAAATGGCTGTACCACTACAAGAACTTTCTTGTAGCTGTACAGCCTCTTCTGCTGGTGCTGGTACAGATTCCAGTATTCCAGGTTGACTTCTTATTAAGGTGTAGCAATTGCTACACAATAGCTGATCCTTTTGAAGAACTCCATAACTTACAGAAGCCATAAGTTCCGTAACTTTTTTAATATTATTGAAAATTCTTTTTTTTATGATTTTTTAAAGGATCACAACAATATGATTTCTTATTTTTTGGCATTTTTTAAAGTTATTTAGGTAGATATTTAGGTACACCTGTATCTTTCAATATACAGTGGTGACCCCGTTACTCGAACGACCTATTACTCGAACAAATCATTACTCGAACCAAAAAATTCGGAAAATATAAAAAAATAGGGACTTGTTACTCGAGCGCATTTCCGTTACTCGAACGCCCGAGGCGTAATGCGCGTACAGTATATTTGTTTGAGCGTTTGCCCGCCAACACAGCTTCCCATGCTCTTCAGTTCCCACTCAACTGTAAAGTAAAGTTAAGCCTTTACTGGTCTACCACTCGCAAAATCCTCGGGTGTTCAAGAAAAACAACGTCAGGATAACAGACTTGAATGTGATGTGGCGCTCGAATTCAAAGGCATGGGTTACGAGGCTATTCTTTTTTGAGTGGGTCACTGAGGTGTTCGCCCCTCAAGTGAAGTCGTACCTTGAAGAGCAGGGTCTTCCCCTCAAGGCTCTTCTTGTGATGGATCATTTCAACATCCTTCATGCCATCCAGATCATCGTCAAATCCTGGGCTGCTGTGACTACCGGGACATTGAACTCTGCCTGGAGGAAGCTTTGGCGGGAACGTGTAGCTGATCGCGACTTTGAGGTCTTCCAGGAAGCACCTGTTGTTCCTGCCATAGTGTCTCTAGGGACGTCCATGGGCCTGGAGATGGATGCCGACGACATGGAGGAGCTCCTGGATGAGCACAAGACGGAGCTGACCACAGATGAGCTCCAGCACCTCCTTGAGCAGAACAAGCAAGAGGCTGAAGATGAGGTCTCCGCTACAGAGGAGGAGGAAGAAAAGAAGAACCTGCCTTCTGAGAAGATCAAGAAACTCCTCAGCCATTGGGAGGCAGTGCAGGCCATTGTAGAGGAGACGTTCCCTAACAAGGCAATTTCAGACAGGTGTGTTGATATTTTCAATGACAATGTTATACGCCACTACTCGAACATTTTGAAGGGTCGTCAACGTCAGGTTACACTCGAATGCTGGATCAAGCCCTCTACGTCGGAACCCGAAGTGGACGTTCCTGACGTTCTTCTGGAAGGTGATTCACCTTCCAAAAGGTTCTAAGAACCTACCTACCTACCTCCCTCTCCTCCTCCTCCAACCAAGCCCATCATCAAGCCTCCTTCTGGTAAGTACACTTAAAACCTTTTTTACTTTTTTACCTTTTTTACTTTAAATTTTATTAATTATTATTACTAATTATTAATAAAATTAATAAAATTAGAATAATTATATAATAATTTGTATAATTAAAGCATATTTTAAAGTTTAAAATTCGAGTTTGGGGGTCCAGGAACGCATTATTTCTATTTCTATTAATTTAAAGGCAATTAATTAGTTTGTTACTCGAACTTTTCATTAGTCGAACTGCCTCCAGAAACGAATTAAATTCGAGTAACGAGGTACCACTGTATAGTTATTAAAATCTGAAAATAAAAAATAAAAAATGAAGAAAGCCAGCATTAATAAAATTAAGTTTTGAACTACGGTATATAATGGCCTATAAGCTAACTTTTTATTGCTGATTATGGTAGATCTATGCTCAGGCAACATTTTTTCTTCAATAATTAAAAATTGATCCCTTCAATGTCAAATCCTGAAATTTTTTGTTTTTTTTAAATTAATTTTTTTTTATTAAATTATCCAAATGAAAGTACCATTTTTGGAAACTAGAGCTCATTCCGCTTCCATCCATATAAAGTTTATTAAGCTACAACAATTAGAAGCCGAGATATAGAGATTTAAAAAATTCTTAGATCATGATTTGGCCAAAATTTGACCTGACCCTAAATTTTGACCTATTTGACCTTTTTTCAAAAAAATTTGGGAAATTTGTTTTTTTCACTAAAAAAATGCCCCCAGACGAAGTTTTATGCAAATTGAAGACATGACCGTGTTATTTATCTGTCTATTTAACCTGGATTTACCCAACTGTGATAACATGGATAGCGAGAATTTGTAATAATTAAAAAAAAAAAAAGGTCCTGTACAATAACACCCTCTCTCATTTTTTAGTGGATTGAGAGATGCCTGAGATTTGGACTGTATACACTAATCAATTACAGTACAAACAACTACACACACCCATAAAGGAATCATACCACATCAGAGACTGACCACCTGGTTAGCATAGTGGTTAAGATGCTGGGCTGCTGATCAGAAGGTCATGAAATAGAGTCCGGGTGAGGTCTTGGTAATTTTTTACTTCCTTGGCGAGTTGTGGTTCGGATTCTACGTTAAGCTGAAGGTCTAAGGTGGGGCAAAAAGCTTGACCTTCGTCAGAATGAACAATTTGGATGGAAGCAAAAGTTTTTTCACAAGAAAACTAAGAAAAGTTTATCTTGATGAGTCAGGTGAGACTGAAGTGGCTATGCACTCATCCTTCAAAAGCCACTTCCATTCCACTTCTCAGCCATATGAATTCCATGTTAATTCACACTACTAGTGATCACATCTTCCTCCATTTTACAAGATCCTCCTCTACTTCTAGAAATGAATTACCTTTATAATGTTTCTATCATTACTCGCAGGAAAGAACCACACACAGATACCAACTTTATAAATTAATAAACTAGGTACTAGCTACATTAAATTTTTATGAATGAAAGTAGTACAGAATCATGCTGACAGCTATGAATGATAAAGTACTTCAGTGACTTTCATACTTACGCGACAGGGAGAACAAAATTCTGGGCAAAAGGCAAAGAGGAGATTGCAACCACGGGGAACACACGGATCATTTGTCTCGGCATATTGAAGTATAATTCCAATTCTCTTCTACTTAGATCTTCCATGTTATAAAAAGGAGTACTTAGCTTGATTACAACTGCAATGTAATCCCTGCAATAGCACAAGTATTCCCACTTTATGCTCAATAAAATAGAGTTCTGTAACGATGAAATTCTGAATAATGAAACAGAATGTTACTCATATCTTAAAATACCTCAGACGCCTACATCTTTCAATCAGTTTTGAAAAGAATCATTTAGCTTCTGATCAGGGTTCTTGAATTTTAGAACATCTACTTAGTGTAACCTACATCAGTTTTTATCATATTTGTAAAGTACCAATAAAGATTCTTTTTCAAATATTCTTCTTTTCAATGAAAAAATTTAGCTTAAATGAAAATAAAACATGATACAGTAAATACTTAATGAGTCGGAATTCGGGATGAGTCAGACTCATCCTCTCTCAAGTGCTATTAATCTTTTGTTTATTTTACTGAGAGAAATGTTTTATTTCCTATGTCAAGTGCCATTATTATTTTGTTTCTTTTCCTAAGTGAAGTGTTTTTTCAATACAGGTGACCCTCTGTATACACTGTTTCAGCTATACACTGTTTAGGTATTGCTCCCCGCCCCCCATATACATGGGAGGGGATCTTGTCCATACACAGTTTCTTGAGCCAACACAGCTGTGTGTGGTGGCCTGTCACTCTACCCCTCCCCTCCCTAATTGTGGTGAGGATTCTATTACCAATTTTGCAAATTTACAAATTATGCATCACATAAAGGATGTTATCCAATATTTTAATTAATCGTTATGTTAAATATATGCATCTCTAATGATTTTAACTTCTTTACAATGTATTTTTATACTTTATTAGTACTACAATTAAAAAATAAAATCACAACAAATAATCACAATAAATAACAACACACTCACCAGTAAACATTGTCTGCAGCAACTCTACCCAATCTGCCTACCTTTATTTGTAAGTTAAACCATTTTTTTTCTTGTTACTGCAGTAATAATATTACAGGTGACCCTCGGTATACACGGGGGTTAGGTTCCTGAAAACGCCTGTGTAAATGGAAACCATGCATACGGGGACTAATACCTTATGGGAAAAAATACAATCAATCTCTAGACCAACTATATTTCCTCATACATCACTAAAACACGTACAGAAACACCAAAACATATACTATACATTAGGGTGCATCAAAATCACCAATGACATAGTTGCACTTTGTCCCTAAGTTAGAAATGTTCCAATGGTTAAGAAAACCTACTATGTGAATTATTTTTGGATTTGAATGCCATTTATGGGGTCCACACAGACTTCCTATATGCACACCAACCCCACAGTCATTCTGTGATTTGAGATCCAAATAGTAGAAGTTTTAAAAATTTTGTTCACTACAAAAATCAGCCCAAGAACATGTAAGTGATATTTCTAAAGGTCATATATACTTCTAAAAAGTGATAGAAACTTCTATAAAGTGATAGAAACCTCTACAAAGTGCTAGGAAGTGGTGGAAAGTTATAGAATATTCTAAAAGGAACTGCAATGTATAATCTGATATGCAAGTATTTATGATAAATGTGATTTTTGTGTGTTTATGTTAAATGTTTATGTGCAAGTGTTTATGTTAATGAATTTTGTGTTCTCTCTTTACACCTGTCGTGCATTATGGCCAGTTCAGATAGCACAAATGATAAATATGCTGTTAAAACTCGTCAAACTGCTGCCATTTATGGTCTTGGTGCTGGAATCAGTGATGCAGATGCAGAGATAACAGGATCTAGGCTGCCAACATGTGAGCAAGTGTTGCAATGCTACATGTTTCATCAGCAAGAAGGTCTACTGTTTAACCATACAAAATGGAACAATGCTAAATTTGTCTTGCAAAAAATTACTCCATTTTATCAGAAAGGCAACACTGCCATGATTACTGAGAGGAAAGCTGTTGAAAAAATTATAGCACTATCCGCAAAAAATGCAAAACTTAGGGAACTTCCAGTGGATCGGCGTTCTTCGCCTGGTGCAGTTGCGAAGCTTAAGGGGATTGAAAAGGAGTTACAAGAAACATTTCAGTTGTGGCCAAGGAATGCTGAGCAACTCATAAAAGATCCTGAAGATCTGGAGTTCTTGCAGTCAATGAAATCAGACAGAGTCGCATCATTTGGAAGCCATGACAAAAAGCTCGCATCAAAAGTCCAAAGAAAGCAGGAAAAGGAAATGATGCAAGCAGAACAACAGCTTAAAGCTCATAAAGAAGCACAATATCTACAAGCAAAGTTCAGATTGAGCACAGTGAGGAAAGCAACAGTGATGTTGAGGATAAAGAGGGCAATATAGAGGATTACAAACCAAAAACACAAAAATCTCACCAAGCAACTTGTTTAGGAACAACTGCTTTTATAAGTCATGACATACTCAAATCCCATAGGATGGTTTCCCTGTCTACATGCATGAAGATCACACCGGCCCAATAAGCAGCATTTACCAAAGCCATCATTGAGGAATCAGGTGACAAAAAAAGTTTCACACTCATATTCTACTGCCGACAGAGCAAGACATAAGGTTGGTGAAGAGCTTGCATCATTGGTCAAAGAGTCCTGGGTTCCACCACAGTTCCTGTCTCTTCACTGGGATTCTAAACTGATGTCAACTCTGTCATACCAAACTAAAGCTGAAGAGAGGCTCACCATAGCAGTTGGCAATTCCTATGACATCAAACTTCTTGGTGTGCCTTCCTACAAGCCAAATACAGATCAGCCAGCTGGTCAAATCACTGCTAATCTCACCATGGAGCTTCTCCGATAATGGAATTGTGTTGACTCAGTAGTGAACATGACTTTTGACACAACAACTAGTAACACTGGTCATGTGAGTGCTGCATGTGTTAGTCTGCAACAGGACATAGGTTGAGCTTTACTGTGGTCAGTTTGTCAGCATCACATTGGCGAGGTAATCCTTACACAAGTCTTCAATGATCTGAAAATAGAACCACCAATGTCACCAGAAGTTACCATATTTTGTTGGTTCCGAAAGCATTTTGACACAGTTCTGCACAACAATAATCAGGCACTTAATTTTTTGGATGGTACCTCTTATTCAGATGATGTACAAACCATAATCCATGACTATAGGGCCAGAGCGATTTCATGTGTGCAGTCTGTTGTGAAGCATCAACGTGATGACTACAAAGAATTTTCTGATCTTTATTTGCTCTACTTGGATGGGACAAGTAGAGAGTTTTCATTTCAACATCCTGGTGCTGTACACAAGGCTAGGTGGATGGCCAAGCTTCTCTACTCCATTAAGATGGTGCTGCTGGAGGAGCAGATCAGCTCTCTTCCCTCTGGAACCATTACCACGGAAGCATGACCCAAACTGCGTGAGTTTGTCAACTTTGTTTGCTTCTGTACAGCTGGTGGTGGATCACCTGTTCAAGCGCGGTCGAGGCTCCATGGAATGACCTCTGTCTTTACCAAGACATCCTCAGATATGAAAAACTCAGCCCCAGCATATCATCTAGTGCGATAAAAGCTCTCAAGCATCACCTATGGTACCTGACTGCTGAGATGGTACCTCTCACACTCTTTAATGATGCAGTCCCTGAAGCTGAATGCCGCTATCTGGCTGAGAAACTTATAGCAGTAAAGCCAGCACAAGATCAAGCATCTTTACCACAACATCAATTTGGTACGGGATTTGGGAAACCCAAATTTCCAAACTCCATTTCCAGCACGACAAAGCTTGGCGACTTAATCAACGGAGATTCATGGTACATTTTCTCTGTTCTGGAACTTGACAGTTCTTTCCTGACTCATAACATCGAAAATTGGCCAGAATTAGCTTCCTTTCAAACATCCAGAGAACACATCTCAGCAGTTAATGTCATAAATGATCAGACTGAGTGTGGGGTGAAGCTAAGTTCTGATTTCCTCATGGCTGCCAGATCAGAACATTACCAAAATGTTCTACAAGTTGTTGAATCTGACAGAAAGAAGCTTCCTAATCTTCGAAAGAGGAAAACTAGAGACTAAACTAATTGTTCATGTTCATGTTCATTTACAGTTCTTGAACATTTTTTATTAAAGTAGTGTTCTTTTGACTTTGACTTGCTTGTATTACCAATAATGTATAGTATCAATAATGTAATGTATAAACCAGAATGTAATGTCAGATGTCAGAATGTAATGTAGAAATCAATGTAATGTATCCCTGTTTTGATTATTTAATACATTTTTACTGGTTCTGATACTTTTGCAAACACGGAAACTGGGATATAAAATGTTTAATTTTTGGTCAGTTTAACTCCAATACTAAATATTGCATCAATGATGTGGACCCCCTAGATGACGACATAAATCTTTGAAATTTGACCAAATGTGCTATTTCAGGCATTGGAACACAGTAATCATAGGGACAGATTGAAATAAAACTTTTTGAAAAATCATGGGAAATTTGATGCACCCTACTATACATACATGTATATTTATATATTAACTGCACATATTATTACTGCAGTAACAAGAAAAAAATGGTTTAACTTACAAATAAAGGTAAGCAGATTGGGTAGAGTTGCTGCGGACAATGTTTACTGGTGAGTGTGTTATTTATTGTGATTATTTGTTGATTTAATTTTTTAATTGTATTACCAATAAAGTATAAAAACACATTGTAAAGAAGTTAAAATCATTAGAGATGCATATATTTAACATAACGACTAATTAAAATATTGGATAACATCCTTTATGTGATGTATAATTTGTAAATTTTCAAAATAAAATTGGTAATCCTCGCCACAATTAGGGAGGGGAGGGGAGGGGAAACAGGCAACCACACACAGCTGTGTCGGCTCGGGAAACAATATATGGATGAGATCCTCTCCCATGTATACAGGGGGTGGGGAGCAATACCAAAAACAGTGTATAGCTGAAACCGTGTATACAGAGGGTCCCCTGTATGTGCAGTTAATATATAAATATACATGTATGTATAGTGTGTGTTTTGGTGTTTGTGTGTGTGTTTTAGTGATGTATGAGGAAATATAGTTGGTCATAGGAAGGGGGTCAGTTGGTCTAGGGATTGATTGTATTTTTTCCCATAAGGTATTAGTCCCTGTATGCATGGTTTCCATTTACATGGGCATTTTCAGGAACCTAACCCCTGTGTATACCGAGGGTCACCTGTACTGCATTGTATTGTATGAAAAGGTAAACAATAAAATTGTGTTTCACGCTCAAAATAATTCCAGCAATGGTAAGTGAAACAAAGTTTTATTGTTTTTTAATGTTTATTTTGAACATTGTATTAGACTCTCACTAATCAAACTTAAAAGGTTAGAGTAATTATGCCTCTTTAGGGGTAAATAGGGGGGTAATGAAAGCAATTCATGATGAGTCGGACTGGCTAGAGCCCTATATAGTCCAACTTATCAAGTATTTACTGTATGTCCCTTTCTCCTATAATAAGACTATGTTGGAATGACATCAATGTCCCCTCCTATATTTATGGCCTTAACCTTTGGCAAACCTGATTCTTGCTCGCAACACATCATCTTGTGATGATACATATGTGTATGAAATTTCATCACACTATGTTGAGCAGCTCGAAAGTTATGGCATGTACCTCCAACTTCTATTTGTGACCCTGACCTTTGATCAAATGACATAATCAGGGATGAGAATAGGGCCAAGGAAAAAATGAGGGAGTCTCAGGGCTGGGAGTATGGGGGCTGCTAGGCCTTACCAACAAAGTCATGTAATGTGTAGTCAACCACAGTATCAGTGCCATCTTTCTCCTTCAAGGGCAATGACACTTTTGTCTAGCCAGGATCATTTAAACTTCTCTTTACATGTAGCACCAACTTGTTCCATCTATGTCATCACCACCTTCCATCACAGTGGCTATGATCAATTAGTGTGAACAGCTCACTATGTCAAACAGATACAGGGTGAGTCAAAAGTAGCGCCCGATTTCTGTTTTTTCGGCTATCAGATTCTTTCTGGGAAGTCATGTTGTTAATAATTGTCTTGCAGATTATTAATTTTCTTAGTTTATTTATTTTTGTTTTTGTTTTGCAGGTTATCGCTGAGAGTTTGGAAAGTTACTGAATTTGCACCAAATTGAACCATGAATTACCTTTCAATGAATCAACGCATTGCGGCCGTGAAACATTACTACAAATGTAATGAACAACCAACGATGGCAGCACACCGTTTGGCACAGGAATTCGATATTAACCCACCCCAGGGAAGAAACATACGATTGATTGTCGAGAAATTTGAAGCAACAGGGTCAGTAGCCACTGCAAAGAAGTCCGGTCATCCGAAAATGGCAACGAATGTAGCTAAGACTGAAGAAGCTATCAGGAGACTGGAACAAAGTCCGCAAAAGTCAACTCGCCGTTTATCTGCAGAGTTGGAAGTGAGCCAATCAAGTGTTATCCGTATCCTTCACCAGAGAAAATGGAAACCTTACATTCCACGCTTACTGCATGCCCTTCATGATGGAGATGACGACCGCCGTCTTCAATTTTGCAAAGAGTTCTTAGCTAAACTTGACGAAGAGGACACAATGCTAGACAACATCTGGTGGTCAGATGAGGCATGTTTTAAGCTTAACGGCACAATTAACAGACACAATTGTGTCTACTGGGCTGCGGAGAACCCAAGAGTGACAGATGAGAAGGAGGTAAATTTACCTGGTGTGACAGTTTGGGCAGCCATATCTCCATTAGGGATAATTGGACCCTTTTTCTTTGAGGGATCTGTCACTGCAGAAATTTACCTGGATATGCTGCAAACCTTCTTTTGGCCCAGGGTACAAGATCAGGACTGTTATTTCCAGCAAGATGGAGCTCCACCTCATTATGGACGTCATGTTCGTCAGTGGCTTGATGAAAACTTCCCGGAAAGTGGATTGGCCGCGGCGATCCGATCGAGTGGCCAGCACGCTCCCCAGACCTTACACCTCCAGATTTCTTTCTTTGGGGACTCATGAAAGACCTTGTTTATCGTGAAAAGCCTCGTACCATTCAGGAATTGAAGGCTCAAATCACTGCAAAGTTTGAGGAAATTGATATCGAACTCTGCAGGCGTGTCTGCCACTCTGTGCCTGCTCGGCTGCAATTGTGCATCGATCACGAGGGAGGGCACTTTGAAAATTGCAAGTAAAACAGCTTGGTACAGTTCCGTAATAATTTTCCCACGAATAAATGGTTAGATAAACAAGTCATTCATTTATTTCTACCTTCTTGTACACTGTAATACAAATGGCAAACAAACAATCAACTGACAGAAATCGGGCGCTACTTTTGACTCACCCTGTATATGCCTACTGTAGCCTATTCTGAAAAGAAATACAACTTTTATAACACTTTAACTAGATTACTAAAACAGTTTAACAGTCACCCACTCAACAGCTTGCCTGCCATAGCAAACAATTGGTGTGTGCATAATTAACGGTAAGCACTAGCAAGCCTGACCCCACCCCTTGCAAAATTTTCTCCTCAAATTTATGTGATTCACACAAATGACCTGAGCTCACAAAAAATGTGGGAAATTCTCATCCCTGCAATACATCTTGTGATGATCCATGTGTGTATGAAGTTTCATTATGTTGAGGTGTTCAAAAGTTATAGCCTAAACATAAAAGTGTGACAAATGGATAGATAAGTGCAGTTCAGTGTGGCCTCTCCAAATTTATTTGATCATACACAATTAAATTCAAACAATAAAACCTTTTCCCAGGATTACTAGAGGGGTCATGAAGAAATGGTTAAATAACTAAACAATAAAAAGAATGACATATTAATGTTATAATATATTCTTACACATGCATGCACACACACAAAGGTATTAACAGTGAGGACCAGCTAACTTAACCTAACCTACTATATCTTATTAACATCATCGGGATTAACACCTTATATGCAGCAGTAAAATGTTTCTAGATCCAAGATTTTTTATCCAAAAGCATTACTATTAATAAAGAAAAGAAGTCATTCCAATATGTCTGTAAATTAATGAATTATCACACATTTAACCTCACTTATGCCCACTGCTGTATGCACATACATGCTACAAACAATAAGTCCAAAAATGTGCTCACAAAAGCTAAGCTAAGTCCATAACTATTTAAAAAAACAAATAGCTATAAAAAAAAATCATCATCTTTGATTTTTATAATTCCCACAATAGCTATGTATTAAAAATAATGTAGGTATGAAAAACACTCCCAATTTAAAAAGTTATACACATGATATTCAATTTACTTACCTGAAATCTATGACAAATTCTTTAAAGCCATTGGTAAATGTGCTGAACATGTGAAAAGTGTCTGGCATCTCATTGGCCAATGACTGCTGGAACTTTTCCAAGTACTTTGAAAATCGTCCCAAGAAGAACCTTTGGATGGGAGAAGGAACCTCTTGACTGCTTGGTTCCTCAGGTATGTTGACTGAAAACTTGTGAAGTGGAGATCTCGGTAAAGAAGGAACAGGAGAGTATTTGTTCACTATGGTTTCGCAAGGTTTTGGTGATGTTAACCTATCCATATGATGCATCTGACTAGATAATGGAGAATGGAGACTTTCTGCACATGTAATATTTTCTAAAATCGACTGTGGAGATTGACTATTATTGGGTGTATATTTTATTCTTGCATCTTCATACTTACCTTCCTCTCTCTGAAGAAAATCATTTTGTTTAAAGTCACATTTAAGTTTAGAGTCTGAATGACAATGTACAATAAAAAGTAAATTTGTTGTTTGATTAAGTCCATGTTGCGATTGGATGATTAAAACTGGTTTATGGTATAAGTTTCTACAAGATGAAAATTGTTTGAACATGTGCCACCTGAAAAGAAATGCATAACATTACAAAAAAAAAAAAAACTGTACAACTGATAAAATTTCCTAATATGTACACAATATTAATACTGTACCATTTCATTTAAGTCTATCTTATTTTTTTAATAATTAAGAGTTAATGCTAAAAAATTTTTAATCAGCAACATCAGGAAGCAAAATGTACCTTACCTATCGATCATTAACCCCCTTTCAATATTATTCATAATGTATTATTGCAATATATGGAATGCATGGTAGCTATGCAAATAGTTGAATTACAACGGAGGGAGGGAGGGCCCAAACAAATTCTTTGGTTGGAGACATAGAATACAATTTATAACAACACCATAAATATTACTATATGTGTATCCCAAAAAATGTCAGTTAGGTGTGTACAAAAAAAATAAAAATATCAGTGCCTGAGGTATATACTCGTACCTTCCTAGCTTTGAATAGGCAAGTGATTAATTATTAATTAATATAAATAAACTGATTTAAATTTTTTTTAGTGTTTCATTATTTTTAAATATTTGCAAGTACTCTTACCAACTGTCCACATACTGTATATGGATGACAGGCATTCTGGAAATTGTATGATATTCCCAGTGAGAAAAAAATACTACACTTTGTGGTCTCAATGGTGCACAATTTGTCCGAGTATATGGACAAAAGGTATTTGTTGATATAATAAAGTCAACCAATCAGATGTCAGACATTAATATGTAACACAGTACTAGCGGCCATAAAGTATCCACTCACGAAGACCAAAAGAATTAAAGGGTTAAGTGGAAAAATAAATCCCCTTTGGTTTTTAAAATAATTTCCATACTAGCCTATGTATTGCATAATGTACATTACATAATCTACCAGAAAATGCAAACTGTAGAATGGTAGATCAAATATTTAATATACTCCACTTCAAAAAATTTACAATGACAATGATGAAATAACTAAGTTCATCCTAATTTTCAGTTGGTTTACAAACCTGAAGTTGTAAACTTCATTTATTTTAGTCAAGAAAATTTTTACCATCACTACTATGTTTCTTAATTAAGAACAAAATTTTTAAAATAAATGCTTATAATTCACAGTTGTTACCATGAACTCTTAATTTATAGTTTAGTTCAATCAGATTAATTAAAATATGCGTAATAGAAATTTGAGGAAAGATTCACAATAGTATATTAAATTTAGATATTAAACCCACAATTAAAGGAAAAACAAGATTTTTCCACGCATTTTTTATGCCTCATCAGGGACTGAAATGAAGAAAAATGAAAATAAGGTTACGTGCCAAGTTTCTATATTTAAATATCGATATCTTATCAGCAATTTACCTATTATTACGTACCTAACCCATCATTCAAGTTATTTATGTTGAATGCAAATACAGCCCTAGAAAAAAAATTTAGGAAAAAAATTTCTAAAAAAAACAAAAAATAAACTTTTTGTTTCATGACCCGCTTTCAATGATTAATACATCATCTTGTCAGGTTGCCATTTTGAATTTAATTTTTATAGCAAAGTGATCATGGATTGTACTATATTACCTAATGTAACCCAAAATCAGAAACTTTCAAAAAAATAATTTATTTAAAATTTTCTTTTAATTTCAGAATTATTAGACTTTTAAAGCAGGATACAGTACTTGCACTTACAGAATGTAGCTGTGGTAAGCCTTAAGGGCGAAACTAAAATAAAAACAGTCAGAACTATTTCTAACAAAACCAGTTATATAAACGGGAGAAAAGTGGAATGGGTCCAAATGAACTCACCCTACAGTCAAACTTGCTTAAAACTAAAAATGACTAGTGAGGACAACTTACCTCGACTGTCTCTTGATATTATGTATAATTAGGTTTGTCATTCCAATCATTATTATTTTATAGAAGAAAATAAATACAAAGTAATTATTTTTAGTAGATTAGAGTTGCTTATGGTAAAAGTTACCATAAGTTTAGACTACTCAAAACAATCACACTGCGTGTTAGTCCTGTAATAAAAATGAACTTAGGTGTAAAATTTTATAATAGGTCTACAATCTTGAACTTGGCTACAGCCTAAGCTTGGTCCCCTCACCACAAGCATGCTATAGATATGCTTGAAGGTATGGAATGTGGAAGTTGGAATTTTTTTTACAAATTGTTGAAGGATTATATTATTAATTTTGTGGATTTTACTTTATTGGGATTATTAAAGTATAAATAGCTCTATTCCTAAGCTTTAAGCTTAATTTAACTTAGTACTTAAAGATATTTAGGGGTTCATTCACAGTGCAAGCCCAGCTTTTTGGTTGATTAGCCTAGGCCCCCATTAGCTCATTCCATTAGGGTGTGTCAATTTTAGTAAAGTCAATAATTCAAAAACTACTGATGCTCAAATCTTAGAAATATCTTTAGTGTTTAAAAACAGCCATTTACCTACTTATATTTGACCATAAAGGTTTGAAATATAACCTAAATATGACTGTAGCATCGTATACCAATGTGCCATTGATATGTGTGGTCAACTTTGGTTAATTTTTGGTGTGCAGTATGGTTTTCTAAGTTTCACATAGTCACAAATGCTGGAGTTTTGATTGTGAATGCGTGTGTTTTTCCTCCTTTTTGACAATTTTGATTACTTTGTAATGTAAATATTGTGTAATTCAAATTATTCGAAATGTTGTGTGTGACCCAAACTTTCTGTATATTTTGATATGATAGATATATGAAATTGTCATTACTGTGAATAATTAAGTCTTGTACCTATAACAACAACTTTTTATCTGAGCTTATAGGAAAATATTAAGAATTTCAATTAACTTAATTTTATGTAATCATAATCAGTAGGCCTATCCAAATTTCAATGACATTTCATTTGTTCACAGTTCCACAGGATGAGTCAAATGAGTCACAAAGAAATCAGAACCCGAAGCAAATCAAGTTGTCACCTAAGTCATTTGGTGGGGACTGGGAGGAACTTCCCCCTGCTGAGCTGCCCACAGCCAGAGATCTGCTGAGGTATGGTTTGTTGAGGAGAGAGATGAGTGAGGAAGACAGGAGGAATTACCCAGTTAATGACCT
This sequence comes from Bathynomus jamesi, assembly GCA_023014485.1. NCBI lineage: Eukaryota > Metazoa > Arthropoda > Malacostraca > Isopoda > Cirolanidae > Bathynomus > Bathynomus jamesi. Next base: position 413,397 of record JAJOZX010002005.1, read on the forward strand.
GATTAACAATGGCATTGTTCCAGGGCTACTGGCTCAGTGGAGAAAGGCCAGGCCAATGCTCTATTCACAGGACCTTTAATCAACACTGAGGTCAGGATCAGGGCTAAAGTGAAGGCATTGTGGGATGAGGCAGTGAAGGTGTCCATTGGCAATGTGAAGCTAGAGGTCAAAGATAGGTTCATGATGAAACTGGACAAATTGGTGGACATCCTGACCTGTCACTGTGTGATCAGGAGCTGCAGTGAGCTTGGGTGCAACCCTGTCTGCAACAGTGAGGTTCACATTGACTGCAGCTGCAGGAGTGAGCAGAAGATACCAGTGCAGGAGCTTGCCTTCATTAAAGGTGAGAGAGAAAAGGTGGGCAGTGTTGGGGCACACCAGATGGGTCTAGCTCAGAGGTGGGGAACCTGCGGCCTTTTGGGGTACTAGTTGCGGCCTTCTGCCCATTTGACATTCAGAATTCATACCGTATGATAATGGACAGCAACTGATACCCCTTTAGTGTTTTAGGCTATTTCATTAGATCATGGTTTCAGCTTCACTGCTTCTTACACATACAAGCCTTCTTTATGGCTTGAACAATAGGAAATATGGCAACGCTGCCAGTTGAAACTGGCAGTGTTGCCTTACGGCTTACGCCCTTACCTATCAACGACCAACTCGACTGGCTGACTGGATGACAGTTACTGACGATTCTCCGATAGTCACACGCACGCTTGTTTCCTTTAAAACTGTAAATCTTTGATCAATTCGTGTACCATTTTTATTTAAAAATCTTCTGGTACCCCAATCATGTCAAAAACTGTAAAAGAAAATTAAAGGAAGAGAACGGGAATTGCAGTATTTCATAGTTGCTAAGAAAGATAAAATGATGTGTTTGCTCTGCAACGCCATAATTGCAACAGTGAAGAAACAATGCATATCAGCATTATGCAACTCATAAGAACCACAAGTATGCTATATTGGAAGGAGAACCCCGAAAGTCTGCACTTACGAAGATGAAACTTCAAAAGCAGCAACAGCAGCAAGTATTTAAAACGATGTCAGGCCTAGGGACTGAAATCACTGAAGCAACTTATAAAGTAGCATATATACTTGGAAAAAGAGGTAAGCTATATAGTGATGTGGAAATCATAAAAGAATGCATTGTTGAAGTTGTAGCCTCTTTAGATTCAGACAAGGTTAACAAATACAAACAACTACCTCTTTAAGAAGGACCATAACTGATCGGCAACATGAATTAGCCCTCAATGTAACTGAAACAGCTTCATACAATATGCCAAAGCGAAAATACTTATTATTCGATTGCCTTGGATGAGTCCACTGATATTACTGACTCAGCGCAAGTGTCATTTTTTATTCGTGTTATAACTGCAGATTTTCAATACTACGAGGAGTTACTGGCTTTGGGTACCCTTACGGGGAAGACACGTGGAATTGATGGCTTGTCTCTCTTCAAAGAAAAATGCCGTGAAGTGAAACTGAATTTATGTAATTTAGTAAGTGTATGCACAGATGGTGCACCTTCCATGAGAGGAAAATGTGAAGGATTTGTTGCGCTACTACAAAAAGAACTGCTAAATCCAGAGAGCTTGATTTCCTTTCACTGTATTTTGCATCAACAGAATCTCTGTGCCAAATCTACTGTTTTAAGTGACACATTAAGTAAAGTTATACGTATTGTGAACTACATTAGAGCAAATGCATCACGACATCACCAGTTTCGCAATATGTTTATGCTTGATGATGAAACATTCAGTGTGGATCTTCCGTATCATTCTAAAGTGCGCTGGTTGTCACAAGGGCAAGTCTTTGAAAAACTTTTGTCTTTGCGAAAACAAATCACAAGATGTTTTGAGGAACTCATGAACCATGTGAATTGTCCAAAAAGGATTTCTGCAGAAATGCTGCATTCTGTGTGATGTAATGTCCAAAGCAAAATGACCTGAATATTTCTTTGCAAGGTAAAACTAAATCCATATATGAAATGTGGCAAAAAATCCAGGCTTTTCGGAGGAAGCTGCGCTTTTTCAAAACTATCCTTACCCGATCGGAACTTTCAGCTGAACACTTCCCTGAACTAGCAAAGGTAATTGATCAAGATACAAGCAAATCATTAGGGGAATGCGATGTGAAAGAATACACAGCTGTCCTAGACTCCCTGATTGAAGAATACGATGAAAGATTTGAAGATTTTGAGAAACATGACTTCACACTGAAACTAGCTTTCCAACCACACCTGGTTGATGTCTCCAAAGCACCTGAAGATTTACAGATGGAGTTGATTGAGCTATTAGAAGATAATATCCTTAAGTCTATTTGATACTAAGAAGGATCCTGTTGAAATATGGAAAAATGCCATTGAATACCCACGTCTGCGCCAACATGCTCGTTGAATGTTGTCTTGTTTCGGCACAACCTACTGTTGTGAATCAACATTTTCGTATGTGACTCAAATCAAAACGCGCTTGAGATCTCAGATGATGAATATTCACCTGGAGGACCAACTAAAACTACGGTCAACGATGTTGGAACCAAATGTACGACTCCTGTCCCGCAATAAGCAGTCACAAAAAAGTCATTAAATGGTTTATCACTTTTTCACTTAATATTATTTCTATTGTCAATTATTACCCCCCCCCCCCCCCCCCCCAAAATAAATGTGCACTTGCTGAATTTTTTATTTATTATAAAAACCCTCACGTATTATCAAGTTTAATTTAAAATTAGTAAATATGTAGATTGTAGACTAAAATATGACATTTTGTTGTACTGTATATGTTAAATTCTCAGCATGCGGCCTTCCAATGAAAAAAGGTTCCCCACCCCTGGTCTAGCTGATCACCCTGAGACCAGGAGACAGGAAAAGAGGAGGAATTGAGGGAGGAGTCAGCCAAGAAAGGAGGAGTTAGCCAAGAAAGGAGGAGTTGAGGGAGGAGTCAGCTAAGAAAGGAGGAGGAGGAGGAGGAGGAGGAGGAGGAGGAGGAGTTGAGGGAGGAATCAGCCAAGAAAGAAGAGTAGTTGGGGGAGACTGGGAGGAGAGAGGAGGACAAAGACTTCATACCAGAGGCTGCGACAACTTCTTCCTTGCCTGTGGCAAAGAAGAAATAATACAACACTGAAGATATCACCAACATAACTCTGGCTAGCTTGAGACATCACACTGGGCTGGGAGAGAGTGCAAAGATTGCCACTGCTGCCTGGATTGATGCTGGTCTTATCACAGAGTTTGACACAGCACTGGTGATTGACCACAACAAGGTGAGGAGGGGTCAGGAGAGTGACTAAGGAGCTGGTCAAGAAGTTTGATGAAGAGATTAGGGAAAATGGCATCACCTGTATCTTCTTTGATGGGAAGAGAGATGACACCAAAGTGATGATGAAAGCTGAGGGCAGTGACAGGCAGTTTCCTGGCCCCAATAAGGAAGAACACTACACAGTGTGCAATGAACCAGGTGGGAAATATTTGTGCCATTTTGTACCAGAGGAAGCTGCAGAGGAGAGAAGTCATGCTGAGGTCATTGCTGATCATCTGGTGAACTCGCTGAGAGAGAGAGGAGCAGACCAGACCCTTTTGGCCATAGGAGGTGACGGTACTAATGTGAATACTGGCTGGGAGGGAGGAGTAATGCATTATGTGGAGGCCAAGCTTAGCAGGAAGTTGGTGTGGATTGTCTGTGACTTGCACACTGGGGAACTGAGTCTCAGACACCTGGTGACTGCACTGGATGGCAAGACATTGAGCAACAACAAGTGGTCTGGGCCCCTTGGGAAGATGTTAGACACTGCCACTGAGCTGGAGATCAACCCAAACTTCATGAGGATCACTGTTGGTCCTCCTCTACCCCATCTCAGTCAGGAGGTAGTCAAGGACCTTAGCACAGACCAATCATATGGCTACAGAATCATCACTGCCATCAGATTGGGAGAGGTACCTCAGAGTCTAGCTCTCCTGGAGATTGGGCCAGTCTGTCACAGTAGGTGGCTCACCATGGCTCTAAGGTTCTGCAGATTATGGATTTCCAAACATGAGCTGAAGGGTAGGAACATGAAGAATCTAAGGATAATTATGGAATTCACAGTGGGAGTCTACATGCCAAACTGGTTCAACATCAAGTTAAATCACAGCTGGGTGGAGGGTCCCAGGCATGTACTGTACCAGCTGGAGCTGCTCAGAAGTCAGGAGGAGGAGGTGATACGAATAGTGATGCCTACAGTGGAGATATCAGCCTGGTATGCACACTCTGAGGCTGTGCTCCAGGGCAGGCCATGCTATGCAGTGAGGTGGAGGAGGAGAGGAGGGAAGCAGCGAAGAGGATACTGGAAATCAGAGGTGAAGGAGATGAGGACACACAGGTAGGACACTGCAGTGTCAGATCCAGGAAGACTCCTGACATCAGCCCAGATGCCACCAAACTCTCAGAGCTTATTGACTGAACTCTGGAGTGACTGAGCCTCCTCTGACCTGCAGGTGGGTCATTCCATGTCAAATCTCACACAAGGGCAAAAAAAATGTCAACCATCTCCGATTTTGTTTATATTTATTACACTTAAGGACCCTTATGAGAAATGTAGATACCCAAAATTTCACACCTCTGTGACCTCAGGGTGCCAAGATATGAGGTCACGAAAGTTGACCTTTTGACCAGTTTTTTTTCAAAATTTAATATATCTAAATTGTCATATCTCGGCTTCTACTATACCGATATACTTCATTTTGGTGTCATTTTAAAGCTTGAAAGGAGTAGAATCCTTTGTCTATCTTGAAATATATCCCATAAATGATTCACAAAAGAGTTATAGAAGTTGGAAATATTTGAACTTGAGTAAAAAAAAATTTTTTTTTTTAATTTTTTTTGTCCCAAGATACCTCTATCCAAGCACAATATTGTGTAAAAATTTCATTATTCTCTGGCAAATACTTTAGAAAATATAGCACTTTCAGTGTGACAAATTTAAAAAAAAAATTTAAAAATGACAGAAAATGAAAAATCGTTGCTATTCCTATGGAATGATGTGGAGTAACTTTTATTTTTGAAAGTATAGCACTATGATAAATAAAAACTAATTGAGAGCTGTAAATTTGACACGTCCTATTAGGTATACCTATTTTTTTATGTTATTTGTATGCAAACATTAACTCCTAGTACAAATAACTGTTTTATGTGTACATGTACTTTTTTCTTTTTTTCAGATCTTTTAGGAAACTATAAAATAAATTATCTATATGTAATATATTCAGAAATTCCTAGCCAGGTACCTATTCTATTTCAATTATGAAATTTTGAAATGGATTTGCTTAAAAAATAAAAATAAAAACTGGGGGGTGGGGGTTTCATTATTGTTCTACACATTTGAATGTGGTGGTATTTAATAGATCTCTTCATGCTGATTCTAAAAATGTATAGTTTTATAGGTCTACAGTAAGATGTTTGGGAGTTATTGCCCATTAAAGTTAGGTGGTAAAGTAGGGCCCCATATCTCAAAAACTATGGGTCATAGAACTTTTTTATTTTGACCAGTGAAATCAGCACCCAGAAGAACCCCATATGTCAATTTTCATCAAAATCCGAGTCAGAGTGGTGACATGCATTGGGTGATCTCTCCTGGAATGCCCCAATTGCACTCTCTCTGGTTGGTTCTTTAATTAACTGATTTAGACCATTCTCTACAGTACAATCAAGGAAGTTCTCATTACTTTCAGGTGCTTGTAATGTTACCCAATTTATATATCTATAGTTAAAGAGTCATTCCAGCTCAACTGGTACAGATTTCAGAAAGTTGGTCGGGTGACCATCTCCGATTTTCTTCAAATTTTCAGGGTTGATTCATACACCATTCAATAGCTTAAATCTAAAATTTTAGCTTCCTCAGTCAAAAACATTTAATTTTATGGTCGCTTAAATGGCCCCCACCTTCGACAAAAAATGCCCATGTTGGGCTTGATCTGCCAATGCCTTCATTTTGAGAGGCCTTGAAAAGTGTCTTCTAATAGGGGTAGAAGCTTTAAATTTGTCATGCCAATACAACTTCTGGTGGGCTTTTCAATTTTGCAAGCTAAAAGGCTGTGGAACAAATAGTTTCTGAGTTACAAGGGCTTAAACATGGCTCCATTTTGAAGCTTGCATCAATTCCTCCCACTTTTACGACTCTACCATTTTCAAAAGTTTTAGTTCTACATCAATCACAGCTGTTTTAATACTCCTAATAGTCTCTATGGGTTGTAAATTTATGAGTGAAATAAAAAAAAACCAAAAAAGGATTTATTTTTATTTTTAAAAATTTCCAAAAGTTGATATTTTCACAAAATTTGCAAAATTAACATCAACTTTGGGGCTTAATATAAAGGTGTCCGAAATTAGTCAGGGAGTTGATACTTCTAGTAAAGAAAGATACATATGTGTACAAAAACATATATTAAGGAATAGATCTCAACTCAACTCCTTCATATAGTTTTGGCTATTCAAAGAAAAGTACTTTTTGTGAAAAATTCTGAATTTTTTCAAAATTTTGAAATGTTTAAATTTCTTTTTACAACATTGAATTGTAATTTTACTTCCATTTTATTACTTGGTAAGTTAATTCACAAATGTTAAATTATCTAAATAAGTTTTACTCATAAAAAAGACATAATATATACCTAGATTATTACTACATTTGCAGTTAACACAACAGATGGACCAGCTTGTAGGCTCAATACTTGGATCTACCTAAGTAAATCATGTAGAACCGTGTTCTACTGCTCTTTAAGCACTTCCTAGTAATTTAAATTATGCAGTTAGTACAGATAAACTAGCAGTAACCACCATTTTCAGTACAAAACCTTAAATTTAAGTAGCTTTGTTGTATTACTTCCCTTAATACAAGTGTACAGTACTTAGCTATATACAATAATGAATTCCTGAGTTTTTAAGCATGTGAATTATTGGCTATAAGTTCATATTCTTTTTTTAATGTGTGTTGTTTTATGTAAATTCGTATGTAAACTTATATATAGCTAATAACTCTTATGTTTAGACACTGACTCAGGAATTTATTATTGTACTCAGGCTTTAAGTCTGATTGTCTTCAACACTCCATGGCCTCACAGCCATAAATTGGCAATTTATTATTCAGCTTGATACAGGTCTGTAGTTACTTAGGCTTTTTTTAAAATACTCCTCAATTTTAGATAAACAATCATTTGATAACTTGTACTGTCTCCCCATTTTCCCAGCAACTGTAGGTGGTTCAATTGAACACAAAACATGTTGGAATGGAATCCAGCAAACGTCCTCTTGTTCAGGCCATTTAAAAGGATTCTTTTTCATGAAATTTACTAATAGATCCTTCTCAGTATCACACACTTCAACTATGTTTCCAACAAACCAGTCACCTTCATAGAAACAGGCCACATATGTACCAGGTTTATATTGGTAAGCCACATTTTCTTGTGTAGCATTGAGGAAGGAAAGTTGTACGTTAAAGAAATTTTCATCACTAGAAATTTTGTACAGTTTAATGCCTGTTGATGAAGGTCTAAAGCAGTGATATGAACGGGTTCCTGGGATTGTCTTAATTAAGGAATACCTTTTTTCTAACTCAAATAAATTAGCATTTTCCTCAATTTTAGCTGAATCAATGTACAGAAATTGTATACCATTAATATTAGATTTGCACCAATCGAACATCTCTTTTGGATTGGTGATGTGACCTTTACTTGTTGCTTGTAGACTTGCCCGGGCAACTAACCTTTTGACGTGCCACCAACACCATCACAGGGGCTCTTTCTGTGAGAGGTGGCAAAAAAGTTCCATTCACATGTTAGTTGGAAATCTTTTTCATGTAACACTGAATTAATGATGTTTTTATAGTTTTTATATTGACTTGCTGCGCCATCGCTAAAGTAACAAATATGTTTTAGTTTAGGATTCTGACTTTTAAGTAATTTCAAGGCTTCACATAAAAAAGAATGAACTGCAGTTGTGTTGTGTGTAAGTGAATCTGATATTACACAAAAATTTGTAACTTTTAGTTCACCATCAACTTTTTGATAGCAGACTACCGGATGCAAGGTAGCCTGGGTATTGTCCCAGTGATGCCCTTGTACGGCATCCTGAATTATAAAACTATAGTTTTCAGAGAAGTCAACAAGCACTAATGCTGTAGAATCATTGAGGTTTTCTTTACAGTCGGACAAATATTTTGATTGGGCTTTTGCTATGAAATGGTGTACTTTCAACTTTTTTGCACTTTCACATATGTCTTCTACTACATTCGAAACACTTTTTGTCATTGTGACCAGTTGGGTATGGTCTGTATGAAGCCACTGCTTAAAGGAAACCTCATCATCCATGTCATAATCATTGTTTTCAAAAATGGTAAGAAGCCAATCCCGTAATTCATTTAAACCAGGACATGTTTTGCAGTTATTAATCATGCAGTTTCTGGTTTCAGTGTTGCAGACTATTTTCCCTAGTAACTCTCTTAATTCTACTTTGACGGGGAGTGATTCACATAAAAGTTTAAAGTTCTGGTGTATTTCACAAATGCATACATTGTGTGATCCTTTACTCCCCACACCCATACACCATTTTGGTCTCAGTTCAAAAAACTTTGATTTGGATATATATTTTTGTAAAGCGTATATAATTCTCTGATATTTGTCAACAACAGTATTTTCTGCTTGTGAACCTTCCCTTGTGGTGTTTTTATTGATTTGTAGTCTTTTTTACCAGGGCATTCTCTAGTATATTCATTGTTTTGGAAAAATTCTATCACTCTTTCCTTTATTTCATCGCTTATACCCTTGCTACTCTTTTTATTTCTCATTATAGGAAGGATACCTTCTTTTCTCTTTAAGGCCCTCACAGCATTAACCATTCTGGCTGACACTTCAAATTCTTTCATAATTCTTTCTCTGGACCAGGTTTTACCAATTGGAAGGAGTGTTAGAATTTGTATCTTTTCTTGTCTGGTACTAGTTTTACACTTTTCTTTCAGTTCCTCTATCATATGCTGATAACACTTTTCTTCCTCACTCTCTATAGGTTTCTCCGCTTCCTCATCCAAAATGCTAGGCTTCATATGAAGTACTTTTGACAGCTTTGATTTTGTTGATGTTTCAATTTGCTTTAGTTTCCTTTTCGCGTAAAACTTTCGATCTCTTGCTCTTACATACTTAATGGGTGAGCATTCTAGTGAACCTAACGTTTCGTCAAATGTCTCCTTAACTATTTCTTCTGGAACATATTCATCACTACCTGAGTCTTTTTCATCTTCAATCGTCTTGGCTCTAGAGAAGCATGTTGAGCAAAGTTTCTGTCCTGGTATCAGATTCAGTCTAGTTGCTATGTCTTTGTCAATAATTTGTAGTGATTCTGCAAATAAAGTAGGGTAATGTAAACTCTAAACACATTGGAAAATAATTTTAAAACCTTAACATTTGGTTATAGGCTATTCGTATAAAATATTCAAAACATATGCATTCAGTAGCACAGTATATAGCCTACCCTATTAAAATTAAATAGCTAATTTAGGTTACAATTTACAATATAAACTTCTTTATGAAATATAAATATATTAGTACCTATATTTACTTACTTATCTTCTTTCGATGATTTCTCCATGGATCTTGGCAGCTACGTTGCATTTGTTGGTAATGCATTCCAAACATTTTTTCATGGTGGTAGCATACAGTAGCACTATTTGGGTTGATTACAGTTGCTTTTGTTCTCCACAATAGCAGTTTCCTTGTTTCATCTGTCAGCTCATGTAAGGTATACATACCCACCTTCCTGGTGAGTCTGTGTTCATGACATGGATCATCCAAGTACATACCAAAGCTGCACTTTGATTCTTGATTAGAATAAGCCATTATTACAGGCAGTAAAATTAAGTTAATTGCTCTAGTTAAATTTTCTGAAAATAAAAGATCATGATCTATAAAATAGGCCTGGACATTAATGATTAACCATCATGTTTTACATTTATAAGAATATACAAAGCGAAATGAGCTACCCAGAGCCCTTCGAGTCGCTGGTTGTTTTGACAGACATATTAAATTTCTTGTATGTTTTAGACTTATTTACATATTACAATTGTAAATCAACTTAAGTAATAAAATGGAAGTAAAATTACAATTCAATGTCATAAATAGAAATTTAAAAATTTACAAATTTTGCAAAAATTTGAGATTTTTCACAAAAAGCACTTTTCTTTGAATCACCAAAACTATATGAAGGAGTTGAGTTGAGATCTATTCCTTAATATATGTTTTTTTACACATATGTATCTTTCTTTACTAGAAGTATCAACTCCCTGACTAATTTCGGACACCTTTATATTAAGCCCCAAAGTTGATGTTAATTTTGCAAATTTTGTGAAAATATCAACTTTTGGAAATTTTTAAAAATAGAAATAAATCCTTTTTTGGTTATTTTTTTATTTCACTCATAAATTTACAACCCATAGAGACTATTAGGAGTATTAAAACAGCTGTGATTGATGTAGAACTAAAACTTTTGAAAATGGTAGAGTCGTAAAAGTGGGAGGAATTGATGCAAGCTTCAAAATGGAGCCATATTTAAGCCCTTGTAACTTAGAAACTATTTGTTCCATAGCCTTTTTGCTTGCAAAATTGAAAAGCCCACCAGAAGTTGTATTGGCATGACAAATTTGAAGCTTCTACTCCTATTAGAAGACACTTTTCAAGGCCTCTCAAAATGAAGGCATTGCCCAATCAAGCCCAACATGGGCATTTTTTGTCGAAGGTGGGGGCCATTTAAGCGACCATAAAATTAAAAGTTTTTGACTGAGGAAGCTAAAATTTTAGATTTAAGCTATTGAATGGTGTATGAATCAACCCTGAAAATTTGAAGAAAATCGGAGGTGGTCACCCGACCACTCCTGTACCAATTGAGCTGGAATGACCCCTTATCATATCTAGAAGAGGTCTTTCTTTGAAATGTTTATCATCCTTATTTCTTTGAGCTAATGCATTATTGTTGAAATGTAGCATTGCTTTTATTTGAAGATATCTATTTCTAGCAAGAGCTCTTTTTGAAATATCCACTCCTAAGTCTTCTTCTATCGACCAGTAGTACCTTTCAGCAGGTAATTTATGGTAGCCTGATAGAAGAAGTATACCAATAAAAACTTTTAGTTCTTCCTGACAGAAAAATTTGTTTCATTTTTTGTTTCAGTTGCGTATCTAACACTTTCTTTTATTATATGATCCTGTATAGTAGCATCAGAGAAAGAGTTCAAATAATTCAACATTTGTTTTTTGAACATAATACTGAAATTTTCAATATGATCGCTCTTCCTGTTACCTATATTTGCATAGGTAGGGCTTTTTTGTCTCCAGTTAGGATTCATATCTGTCAGTCCATTTTTTTTTTTGAAGAGGATTTAGTTTTTTCAGATGACATGTTTCTGCTTGTATGTTGAATTTCAAGACATCCTCTTCAATGTTAACCCCTTAACAATGGGTGGCATGCCTGTCATATGAGCACTGAAAGCCTCACACCAATATAATGGCTTCCCGTCGTTAAGGGGTTAATAGCTTTTCAATGTATGAACATTATGGAAATTACAAAATTCAAGAATAAATTATATTCAGCAGAGACTTCTTTATATACAAACAAATTACACCATGTTATGAAAATGTTACCAGCAAAATTCATTTTCTATCTGAGAATACGTCATTTATCTAAGATTGCGCAATGTTGTGAATGCATTCAATAAAAAACCTACTATTGCATCACATATCGAAATCATCATATTCTGAAGGGACGTAAAGGAGTAGATTGTAGAGGGTCATTCCATGTAACTGTCATCCTGAGGCTGAAATGTTAAAATTTATCAAAAAGCAACATCATATACACCATTGGAACCGGAAAAGTGTCTAGTTTTCAAATCCTTTTACAGATTTGAGCTATCTTTATTGGTTTTGGAGATCTGATGTTTTATGCAGAGACAAGTTATACAATAAGCGTTAAGTGCTAAAATTTAAACCTTTAAGTTCCCCAAATTAGTAGAAACTAAAATGTGCTGACTAAATTTTGTTATGGGATTATATAGATACATACATGTAGTGTGTTATTCACTATCACTATTGTCTTCATGCACCCAATGAAAATATTTATAGGTAGCTTCCCAAAATAATATAGTTACGTTACGAGTGACACTTTTTTGGTTGTTTTTCTTCTCAGGTCATCTGATTTGTAGGAATAAATGAAACCTATTACAATTCCTCTTTTATTTAGTTGCCAGGTATGTGTAACTGGCAGCACTTCGGAAAACATGTCCTATTTATTTAGGTTAGACCACATTTACAGTGTGGTTAAGAGCGACATATTTGGTGTCGCTCTAACTATCGTAGATCATGTTACGAGCAACACCACAATTGTGGTGTCATTATAATGCATAATGAAATTACAAAACTTAGAGTGAGAATATGTGTGTGTGTGTGTGTGTGTGTGTGTGTGTGTGTGATGACAAAATTAATAGACACATTATACATTTTAAGGTTTTAATGAAGGAAAACTGAATATTAATTTTAGAGAATATGTTAATGGAACGATTTCTTTAGTTATGCTCATTGTCTCGTGAATTTCTTATATTGTTAATATTGTTTTAATAATTAATTCTCTTTAAAATAAGAAAGTAAGTTTGTGTGAATTAAAATAAATGGGAGGTATTTAGCAACTCTCCCTAATAAGGTATACCTGAACATTTAAAATAAAAAATGGTATCTGGCAACTCAACCTTCCTCTATATAAGACCCGCTTGGCTTCGGAGCGGTCATAATGATGCGAACTTTGGTGGAATAAAGATCTCCTTGGGATATCGAATGAGATATAAGATTAAGATATATATATATGAAAATTATTTCACAAAAGTAACACGTGAAAAATATTTATAATGAATAAAACCACGAAGGAAAGGAAACACAGAATGGTGCTCAAGCGCTTTCATCTAATGACATCCTCAGGAACACAAGTACATAAAGAGTTACAGCCTATATATAGGTTACAGAAAAAAAAAAAATTATACATATATATATATATATATATATATATATATATATATATATATATGTATATATATACAATAAATGGAGAAATAAAATTAAAATTAAAGGATTGTGGGAGGGGCATACAAATTTGTAAGGAAAAACTATCGATTTTTAGCACAAGATCAAATGAATTGTTTCCAACCAATGTTATAAAAAAAAAATACAAATTTATACTGGAAATCTGCCCAGGTTTTAGCACTCTACCCATCTTGTATATAAAAATAAATTGAAAAATAAAAGTTATTAGAGTGGCATACAAGTTTACCAAAGATTTAGCATTCTACCCTTATCTAAATCTGTTCTGAAGGAATTCAAAACAACAGGATCGAGTTGAAAAAGACCTTTGCTTATGTTGAAGTTATTTGTAAGTTGGATAATGGCAGACTCAAGAATATTTCTATTAACAATGTTGCTAGAGTGAAATAAAACTGAAGCATTATTCCAATTAATAGTGGGATAACTCTGACAAATGGACAAAAAGGGCACTGGATGACTGTCCTATTCTAACGGAATATTGATGCTGTTTTACAAGTGTGTGCAAATCCTTTCCCATCTGACCTATGTAAAAGGAATCACATTGTTTACAACCAATTTTATAGATAATGCCTGAATTATTGGTATGGCTATTTTTTACTATGATATTTTTCACAATATTGTTATATGAAAATACTACATTAATATCCAAAAGTTTAAGTACATTAGCAATGCCTAAAAAGCCAGGGAAAAATGGAAGTACAGGCCTCCCCGGTTATACGATTGTTCGGTTTACGATTTTTCGCGTTAACGATTTTAAAAAAGTACCCCCATCTTTCGATTTACGATTGCCTTATTTCGCGTTAACGATCTCCAACTTGAAAGCATGTCTCAGAAAGGAACAAAACCGTGCCTACGTTGAGTCCAGCCCAAATGAGGAGGACGATGAGGACCCAGTCAGAATGCTTGATCTCAAAACCTTGAGAGAGATTCTGACTGGATTTGACACGTACATCGAGTTGGTGAAGGACAAGGACCCTAACTACGAACGTAGTGCTGCTGCTGTCAATCATATTGAAAAGGGTCTGAGCATTTATCGGGAGATCTACCTGCAGAAAAGGAGGAACGCCAAGCAAACTACGATCTCCCAATTTTTCAAGCCTGCAACAGCTGCCGAGGCAGGAGAGAAGTGCATCGTCAGCAAGTGCAACAACAACTCCTGCACATCGGCAGCAGGCTAGATCTCCAACTCCAACATCTTCGGGGATGGATTCTCCTGCAACTTCAGAAACTCCTTCATCTCCGAGGGACTCTCCCGAAGTCATCGATCCTCCTCCATCCCCCATCGATCCTCCTCCATCGCCCATCGATCGTCCAGCATCGCCCATCGATCCTCCTCCATCGCTGACCGATGCGGGAGCTGGCCCTCCTCCCCCATCACCACCACCCGGTGGCGATGAGTAGGCATCGTTACCTCGGACTGATGCATCGTTGACGACTTGGACTGGATTTGAATACGATTAGGTGAGTGTTCATGTATAAATTGTCTTTTATTAAACACAATTTCTTACTTTCAGACACTTTTTGTACATAACAGTAAAATATATAGCAAAATAATAGTGGAATCTGCAAATTTTGGGGGTCTTCCAGAATGTTTGGGAACGTATCCCTATTTTTCCCATAAGGCCTTCAGTTCGATATACGATCGTTCGATATACGATCGTTCGATATACGATGGGGTTTTTAGGGACGCATCCCAATCGTATAACGGGGGACACGAGTACTAAAATATTTTTTGACAAAGTACGAGTGTTATTATTGACCCGATAGAAAGTTCGTTTTGCCTTGTTGAGACAAGATTCATAAACGCAGATGGATAACACAGATCACTTCCAATACCATTGATTTTTTCCAATTCGGCATCGATGTATTCCGGACTGGCGATCCTAAGGGCACGGAGAAACATTGAAGAAAAAAATGGCCTTTTTAGTCGGGGTGTCATGTCCCGAGTAAAAGTATACTTAGGACAAATTGTTTGTTTTTTCTGATAGATACTAAACATAAAACCTGGGCTTTCCCTATGTACATGCACATCCAAAAACGGGATTGAAATCATCTTGTTCCACTTCTAAAGTAAACTTAATGGAGGGGACTTCATTTAACTGAAGGAGGAAGTTATCCAGGTCACGATTCATGGGCCAGATACACAAAATATCATCAACATACCGCAACCAAGGGATGCCAACCCCAAGTATTCTTGGAATACATCGATGCTGAATTAGAAAAAATCAACAGTATTGGAAGTGATCTGTGTTATCCATCTGCGTTTATGGAATCTTGTCTCAACAAGGCAAAATGAACTTTCTATCGGGTCAATAATAACAGTGTGGGGGTCCGAGAGATCCCTATAATTTCACCCTCAACTAACTGAGGTCCTAGCCTTTTGCTTAGTTTTTATCTATCTTTTCAGGAAGCATATTTTTCAGCAGCATGTTGAGATAAATACCTAGCCACTGGGGGCATCCCCTCCTCTGGTGGTGGCTCGAAGGGAAATATGTGTGTCGAGAGGACCTGGCAGGTGAGGGTCCCTGTTTTTGTAGCCCAAAGGGCGAATTTAATGATATCAGAAAATGAAATATATATTTAGGTCAAACAACATAACGTAAGTGTTAAAATTTATATTATTTATCCTTCTGGCAGGGTAATTTCTTCAGTCATAGCACCTCAAGAAGTCATGTTAGGTGATCATCTAGTTTGATTGATTAAAGAACCAAACAAAACAAAGGAAAAGGGAAAAACTATACAGGCTTGATGTAGATGGATTTAGTCCACCAGTTTGTAAGAGGGACCCCTAAGGGTGACTCCTCAAGATACTGGCAGGATAGGCCTAGGTGGTCAGGAGACCATTACCTACTATTGTAAAGGGCCCCGTAAGGGAGACCTCCTGAGTAGGTCCAGAACACCTGGAATTAGAATAATTTAAGAGTGGCCACCGTAGGATGTATCCTAAAAGGCCTAGGAAGGATAGGAAGGATTTCCTTTGCAAGGAAATGACTTTCCAGAGTCCAGTTAAGGACTAGATAGGGGTCTCAAGAGGGACTCAAGTATTAGAAATAGTAAAATATGGTATTGTAAAGAATAAGTATTAATGAAATTTATAAGAAAATTCAAGTGTAAAGCATTCCATTAAAATATCTTTATCTGTATGGTGAATGAAAATTGTGTGGAAGGTTCTGTGGGTGAATGAGCGTGTATGAAGGTGAGAGAGACGTATAATATATGTAAATAGCATTTTTTTTACAAATAAACCCAATTTTTTCCTGTGACTTTCGCATTCCCACTTCACTATTCATTCTCTGGATCCTGGATGGAATTGATTTCGCAGGGTCCCTAACTTTGTACAGTTTTGCCCTGTTATCATCTTGAGCCACTGAAGAGGGGGTTAATGTTCCCATAGGCATTTCCGTTAAAAGTAATTATATTAGCAATTCTTCGAGGCTGCTTTGGTGTTAATACGGATTAATCAATAGCGATTAAAGTAAAGCAGTTAATTGTGAGTAGAGGGAAAAAGTCGAAGGGAGAGATCAGTGTGTCCATCTTGGGGGTTCAACACATTCACGCAAATTAAGACCAGCTGCAAACGTGAAGTAGTTGCGGGTCGAGTCACCCGCGACAACAGTAGCTGGATTCGTCGGACCAGTGGGTCATCCGAATAGATGACAAATGACCCATCCGGATGCTCCCGCACCACCTCCAGAGTGCTCAGAATGGCATAGAGCTCCACCATGAAAATGGAAGCCTCATCAGGGAGATGGGTACATCGGGGAGCAAGGGAAGACAACTGGGGAACAGCCGCGGCCCCAACGCCCCCCGACGACCTCGAGCCATCCGTGAAGACCACAACACATGCAGAGTGACATGCTGCATGCTGAAGGAACAGAGACCAAAGCAAAGCAGAGTCAGAATCAGCCCTGCGAACAGGGCGCAACACCCTACAGCACGCTACAGGGGTGCTCTCCCAAGGTGCAACACCCTTGAAAGAGACTGGTATAACGGATGGAGGAGTGCCCATACCATCGAGGAGGGAGGTCACCGTGTCGGTGAAATACCAACCCCCATCCCGGCAGAATGCCCTCTCCACCACCTGGAACAGAGGAGAGTTGGGAAGACGGAGGATCCAGAGATAGTGCTTAGCAATGAGGAATGACCTCCGATCCCCCAAGGGAGGGATGTCGCACTCAACCTGCAGACTATCAACCGGAGAGGAGCAGAAGGCACCAGATGACATGCGCAGTCCTCTAGAGAGTACTGGATGAATTATCCAAAGGGCCATAAGGGAGGCGGAGCCATACACCACACTCCCATAATCTAATTTTGACCATACCAGGGACACGTACAAACGGAGGAGTGTCCACCTATCCGTGCCCCATGTAGTATGCGACAGATGTCCCAGCAAATCCAGGGTACGTCTTGCAGACTCGCGCAGCCGGCGAAGGTGGGGAACCCAGCTCAAACGGCTGTCAAAAACCATACCCAA
Source organism: Bathynomus jamesi (assembly GCA_023014485.1). Lineage (NCBI taxonomy): Eukaryota > Metazoa > Arthropoda > Malacostraca > Isopoda > Cirolanidae > Bathynomus > Bathynomus jamesi. The sequence goes on from JAJOZX010002005.1 coordinate 430,967, forward strand.
GAAACGCACTGACTGAACGAGGGCCAGAGGCTGACCCCCAAGTGTAAGATTAAAGGTCAGGACGGCGCCGGATCCCCGTCTCCTCGGCGGAAGGAAGGCCACACACGGTCTTCGGGGAAGACAGCGTAAAGCCCAACGACGACGCCCAGCGTTCAACCCGATTGACCCCGAGTTGGACTTGCCTCTCCATGAGGGGGGGACTCGTCCCCGCGGCATAGACAGCCAGATCGTCGGCATAGATGGAACACCGCACCGAGGGTGGAAGGGCTCCCAGTAACGCAGACATGACCAGATTGAAGCAGGAGACGCTCAAGACACCCCTGGGGCACCCACTCCTCCTGAACATACAGGTCAGATAGGGCCACCCCATTACAGACGCGGAAAGTGCGATGGCAGAGGAAGTTATGAAGAAATGTGGGCAAAAAGCCCACAAAACCAAGACTTCAAACGGTCCATGACAACTCCCTGATGGGTCGTGTCATAGGCCTTTTGGACATCAAAAAAGATGGCCAGAACAAGATTCCAGCGGGAAAAGGCCTCCTGTACATCATGACCAAGGAGGAGAAGGGGGTCCAGAGTACCCCAAAATCGACGAAAGCCATACTGGGTCGGGGGGTATAACCCAAGTGACTCCAGTGTAAAGGAAAGTCGGGCGGCCACCATCTTTTCAAGAAGCTTGCATAAGCAGCTCATCAAGGCAATAGGCCGATAGCCCGCCACCTCCGCCAGATCCTTCCCTGGCTTAGGTATCGGGACCATAATCACCTCCCTCCAACAGGAAGGGAACGACCCCTCAACCCACACCCAGTTGAAAAGATCCAGCAAGAAGTGTAGGGCCATCGGGTGCAGATTCCAAAAAAAGTCATACAGAATGTCATCAGGGCCAGGGGCGGAAGAACAACCGGTTGCCAAGGCAGCCCGAAGTTCCCGCATCGTAAAGAGATGGTTATAGGGCTCTTCCCAGGCAGCGGGAACGTAACATTCAACAAAAGACGATCCGAAACTGAAGGCAAACAGGAAACAGGAAAGCCCCAGCCAGCCAATCGGCGACAGCAGCAGGATCCAAAAGGAATCCATCCCCATCCTGAAGGACCGGACAACTAGCAGGGACCGGCTTCCCCTCGATACTACGTACCTTCCACCACACAGCAGCAGAAGGGGTAGACGAGGAAATGCCGGACACAAAAGCACGCCAAGAGGCCCGACGGGCCAACTTGAGAGTGTGGCAGGCGAAAGCCTTCGCCCGCCGCATCTCAAACAAGTGGTCCGCGCGCCGGGTGCAGTGGAAGCAGCGCATCGCCCTCTTCCTCTCGCACACCACCCTGTGACATGCTGGAGTCCACCACGGAACGCTATGCATCCGCAGGTTACCGGAAGATCGAGGAATACAGTCCTCCACGATGCCCATCAATACCCACTCAAAGAACTCCAAGCTCTCATCCACAGAGCCAAAGCTCAACACTGAACGGGCAATGACGGAATGAGCTCTGAAGGATGGCCAGTCAGCCCGTGCAAGGCACCACCTCAGTCGAGACGAGACACCCGGCTGTGGTCCAACCGGCTCAAGACAGACTGGGTAATGATCACTGCCATAAGAGTCCCCCAACACCTTCCACAAAAAATCGAGTAAGGCATCGAGAGACACCAAGGAGAGATCAATACAGGTAAATGAACCCATGGGTTCGTGGAAGTAAGTAGGTTCACCGGAATTGAGGCACGCAAAGGAAAGTTCCTCCATTAAGGAGAGCAACATACCAGCAACATTAGTCGACCAGACATCTCCCCAAGCTGGGTCGCGACTGTTAAAGTCCCCGAGGAGGAGAAATGGTCGAGGTAGTTGCAACACCAACTCGCGAACCGCTTCGCGAGAAGGAGGGTCATGAGGAGGAATATAAATCAAGCAGGTAGTGTACTGGCGATCTAAAAATAGCCGCACAGCCACAGCCTGCAAGGAAGTGCGAAGAGGCACACCTCACGATGGTAACGAATGATGCACATAAATCACCGCACCCCACCAGCGTGTGTGCTCATCCGGGGTGCAAGGGAAACCAACATAGCCAGAGAGACGAGGGAGTCCCCACACAGCCAGGATAGTCTCCTGGAGACAAACACAGGAAGGCCGTTCGCTCTTCAGCAGGGAGGCAAGGTTCTCCCAGTTAGCTAAAAGCCCCCTACAGTTCCAATGCAAAATGGAACTGTAAGGGGAAGTGGCATTATAAGAGGCAGAGAAAACAGAGAAATAGCCATGGACCAAGCTGAGCAGCAAACTCAACGGTCCGCAACCAGGGACGGAATCAGCTTCCCCGACACCCCAAATGGGGGGGGGGCCACCGACCCCGCAGCTGCTTCACCCGTAGTAGAACGAGAGGTGGAGAGTGGAACAGGGAGTTCAGAAGGGGGCTCCCCTGGGGGGGGGGGAGACGAGACGGGCCCAGCTGAAGCCCCCGACTCCCCACCAGAGGGGGGCTGGGGAGAACCAGATGTTCAAGGGCTCCAGGCTCCTCTCGACCAGGTCCACCATAGGAACAGAGTCAGTAATCGAGGGTGTCATGGGGCGGTGTACCTCAACCGACACCCGGACACTGGTCGGGGCACCGGGAGGTGACGCCTCACCAGCCCTCCGTATAGGGAGGGGGGAGTCCCGAGCGGATCAGGAGCGGCGCGCCGCTCCCCCTCCGGTGAAAAAGGGGAAGCAGGGCGAGCAGTGATCATGATCGGGTCTGGAGGACTCCGACCACAGCGACGCTTCCTCCTCCCCTTCGGGGCAAAACAATCCACCATGGGACATAAACAGCGACTGTGAACACAGCAAACCATTCTAACTTGCTGATTTGATGTTTAGTCACAACCTCGGCTTTGGGAAACTGCTCTTTGATCTGGCCTGACAAAAGAACAATCTTGAGGGTATAGAGCAGTTTAGCCATCCACCTTTCTTTGTGAAGTGCGCCGGGGTAGACCATTGTGAAGTTCACTGGCTCGGATCCTTTAGTTACAAGCAGCAGACAAAGCTCTACCAGCTCCTTGTAGTCGCCACGTGTAAATGGTTGGGCTAGAGTTTCACGGAAGAAGTCACCCATCTCCTGCTGGTGCTCCTCAAACACTCCAGGCATTGCGGGGTAGTAGTATTTCTTTTTTTCATTGTACGCCAGTTGAGAGAAATGGTTCTTGAACCTAGAAATGCAATTATTGGGATTATTGTATTTCGTACTAATCTATAATATTGTTTTAGGGGTATTAAGATTGATATGATCGATCATTTGCTTGGTGTTAGTATATCTTATAAGTCTAATAAAAGAAATTCCACTAAATTTGTTCATTAGATAATAATATTCCTTGTTATTTTGTAAAGCTTATGACTCACCTCTGGAAAACTATTATGTTTGGACTTGAAGAGCCCTCCACTTTCAAGCAATCCCAGCAAACACCTAGGGTGACTTCGCCCACATGCCTGTGACAGGCGCACCAGAACACAGCACGCTCTAATTCCTTTTGGAGGGAGACGCAAGCAGCTGTTTTTTGTCCTGAAAAAAAAATGTAATTGTAGTTTAAGGCCACCATTTCAGGCACGTGCTTTTTGCAGATTTCTGTTAAATCATTCACTGTATTTTGGTATTAATGTTGTGATAAATTCACGCTGATGTTTGAAATAGGTTTACCTGTATTGGATGAAGTTGTGTCAAAAACCATACCAACGACATTCTGTTCACACTCCCAATCGACCAGAAGTTGTTTGGTTGCTGTTGATATCAAGTCTCCTTGAACCAGGCCAGCTTTTTGAGTCAAATGCGGAAGAGGTGGGACTCCAAGAAGCTTTGTGCCATTGACACCAGACACAAGAATGGGCAGGCGGTCATCAGTGCCTTTAGAATCCAGCGTGTCCATAAGTTTACCATCCCAGTGCACCAGTACTTTGTCTGATGGTTGCCATTCATCCATGATTTTTAAACTTATTTCTGACACGATGGAAGCTCGGTATCGGTGGGCCGTCCTTGCATTTAGACTCAGTTTTGATGTATCTCCACCACATGCAGATACAAGGGAGTACACAATTGCACTCAGCTGCGTCGGCGAGATGTTGTTTCGAACACTGCATGAAACAAGTTCTGCCGACTTCAGAATATCATGGGGCACAAAAATTGAAACTCCCTCTCACTGTTCTCCGATGTTTTCTCTTTGGTTCAGCAGTGCTGGCCTCATCAATGTCATCATCCTTATCAGAGCTAATAGGTGAATCAATATCAGCATGATCACATTGCTCTCTCTCTTGTCGCTTCTCTTCTCGCATCTGCCTTTTCTGTCGCTTCTGAACCTTTTCTGTGAGTACTTTGTTTACCCCAGAGTAGGTAGCTACTCTGTCACTTAGCATGCTTTTCATAAAGAGTATATCAGTATCGATGGCATCTTGTTCGGCCTGAGTTTTCCCCTTTTTCGCAGCCGCCATGTCTTTCAACACTGTGTTCTTATAAAATTTCATCGTCAGGCTCAAATCTGATTTAAACTTCATAATTCCAGGATCATCAGTCTGTCTTCTATCCTCATTCTTTTTCATAAGCATCATGTAGTCTTTGTCATAGTAAGTTTTAATCACTCGGCCAATATTGTTCCTGCCTTTAATGGTCGGGACATTCGCCTTCTGGTAATGCAAAAGCACATTGTCAATGGTGGCAGATAAAGCCTGGTCCCAATGCATATCCCGAAGGTTTGCTAATAGACATAGTAAGACCTGCCTATTAGTTGGCAGTTTGCAGCCCTTTATTTCCTTTTCTTCTCGGGGTACGGTGCCCAATAACATTCTCTCAGTGGTTTCTCTCACTGCTGAACCAAAGAGAAAACATCGGAGAACAGTGAAAGAGGGAGTTTCAATTTTTGTGCCCCATGATATTCTGAAGTCGGCAGAACTTGTTTCATGCAGTGTTCGAAACAACATCTCGCCGACGCAGCTGAGTGCAATTGTATACTCCCTTGTATCTGCATGTGGTGGAGATACATCAAAGCTGAGTCTAAATGCAAGGACGGCCCACCGATACCGAGCTTCCATCGTGTCAGAAATAAGTTTAAAAATCATGGATGAATGGCAACCATCAGACAAAGTACTGGTGCACTGGGATGGTAAACTTATGGACACGCTGGATTCCAAAGGCACTGATGACCGCCTGCCCATTCTTGTGTCTGGTGTCAATGGCACAAAGCTTCTTGGAGTCCCACCTCTTCCGCATTTGACTAAAAAAGCTGGCCTGGTTCAAGGAGACTTGATATCAACAGCAACCAAACAACTTCTGGTCAATTGGGAGTGTGAACAGAATGTCGTTGGTATGGTTTTCGACACAACTTCATCCAATACAGGTAAACCTATTTCAAACATCAGCGTGAATTTATCACGACATTAATACCAAAATACAGTGAATGATTTAACAGAAATCTGCAAAAAGCACGTGCCTGAAATGGTGGCCTTAAACTACAATTACATTTTTTTTTCAGGACAAAAAACAGCTGCTTGCGTCTCCCTCCAAAAGGAATTAGAGCGTGCCGTATTCTGGTGCGCCTGTCGCAGGCATGTGGGCGAAGTCATCCTAGGTGTTTGCTGGGATTGCTTGAAAGTGGAGGGCTCTTCAAGTCCAAACATAATAGTTTTCCAGAGGTGAGTCATAAGCTTTACAAAATAACAAGGAATATTATTATCTAATGAACAAATTTAGTGGAATTTCTTTTATTAGACTTATAAGATATACTAACAGCAAGCAAATGATCGATCATATCAATCTTAATACCCCTAAAACAATATTATAGATTAGTACGAAATACAATAATCCCAATAATTGCATTTCTAGGTTCAAGAACCATTTCTCTCAACTGGCGTACAATGAAAAAAAGAAATACTACTACCCCGCAATGCCTGGAGTGTTTGAGGAGCGCCAGCAGGAAATGGCCGACTTCTTCCGTGAATCTCTAGCCCAACCATTTACACGTGGCGACTACAAGGAGCTGGTAGAGCTTTGTCTGCTGCTTGTAACTAAAGGATCCGAGCCAGTGAACTTCACAATGGTCTACCCCGGCGCACTTCACAAAGCAAGGTGGATGGTTAAACTGCTCTATACCCTCAAGATTGTTCTTTTGTCAGGCCAGATCAAAGAGCAGTTTCCCAAAGCCGAGGTTGTGACTAAAAGTCAAATCAGCAAGTTAGAATGGTTTGCTGTGTTCACAGTCGCTGTTTATGTCCCATGGTGGATTGTTTGCCCCGTTCCAGCAAGTGTGCCACTGAATGACTTGAATTTGGTCGAAACCTTGGCTGAATTTGCCCCATATGATGCCACAATAGTTGACAAAGCACGTGTGACACTCGGTAGACACACTTGGTACCTAACTGAGGAGTTGGCCCCACTGGCTTTGTTCTCATCCCAAGTACAAGAAAGGACAAAAGAGGAGATGAGGAAGGCCCTTCTTTGCCATGAAGGCACTGAAGTTACTAAGAGAGTGGGGCTCAATCATGGGGGCTATGGAAAGCCATATCTTCCCCCTGTCCCAGAAAGTGGCACTGCCCTGGTGGACCTAATTGGGCCTGACTCAAGCCAGTTCTTCACCATTTTAGGCATGCCCTATCAGTTTCTCCACAGTCCAGCCAGTGAATGGGCGGATCATGATGACTACCTGAACATGAAACGGGTTGTGGACAAGCTTCAGGTCATCAATGAGGCTGCAGAGCAGTGTAAAACTTTGCCATGACTTTCTTAATGTTGCCAGGGATGAGGAGCGCTTTCAAGAAGTCCTTCAAGTAGTTGAAAATGACAGACTCCGCGTTCCTAATCAGCGCAAACGATCATCTGTTTCCAAACAGAAATCATGGTTTCTTGCTCTAGAGAAATAATACCTTGTGAATATATGATAAAACCCCTTAATGTACCATGAGAGAATAAGAATGATTAACTTTTTTGTGTTAGTGATAACAGCTTTTAATTAAGACAGGCAAATGATTTGTGTTAATATCCCTTATGATGGTTGTGTAATCTCATAATTAGGCGCGTATGCCATATAAGCAAAATCGCTATTTTTCAAATTGCTGGTGCTCACTAGTGCTTGCATAATACCGAAAATTTTCAATACCGGTATTTGGAGGCAATTATGCTAATCCCGGTATTGATACCGGTATTATGAAAAAAATAATTTATTTTGATTTATTATGGTGCCACCCTACCAACCCTCCCACAAGTCTGAGGGACTTGCAGTACTCACCATATTTACTATAAATTAATGACCCAACTCCAAATAGATGGCATTCTATTCGAAAAAGTTTATACAGTAAATTACTAAATTGTAATAAAAATATTATTTGAATTTTTTTTTAGCATATTATTATACAACTACTGGGGTAGATAGAAATTATTAGTATCTAAATATTTATTTCTTAGTTTGATTTTGAAAGTATGCTTTGAGGAAACAAAGAGCATCTAGGGATTGTTCAGATAGACTTGATCTCAGTTTCGTCAGAAATAGGCCTGCAGCAGAAAAGGCTCTTTCTGATTCTGCACTTGTAGGTTTAATTGAAAGCAGTGCCTTGTACAGCTTCTCTAAATTCTCACTTCTCTGTAAAGTAACTTCCAAGCTTTTAAATTCATTAGTAACATCAAAATCAATGGAATTTTTTTTAGATGGCACTTTTCCTAGTTTGTCCATTTCTTGCATGTATTCACTCAGTAATGAATCTGCTTCCACTTCAGTCTTATTTGCAGCTACATTTTCAGGGTTACATGGAAATTCCTGTTCTTCTATTTCTATCTCCAAATCAACCACATTCTTAGGGAAATGTCTTTTATGGAGCCTTTCTGCAGTTCTTTTGAGAACTAATTTTGATGGAACAGAAAAACTTTCCTCTTCTTGAACTTTTAAAACTTCGGGATTATGAAGATATTTGATTAAACCTACAATGTCTTGCTGTCTTCTTGAAATGTAACGATTTCTAAGACAATCTTTTAACTCTTTTGCTATTGGATTATTTCTCTCTCCTAGTTTCTTTGAAATAAATTTCATTGATGATTCAGCTGTCAGGAGTGATGCATCTTTTGAGCATAACCCTTTAAGAATTATTTCAACAGGACGTAAGGTGTCATAAAGGTTTTCAATAATTTCCCACTCTGTTGAAGAAATGGCTACAGTTGAATGAATCACTCTTAAAGCTTTTGGGATACATTTCTTTAACTTCAGAAAGCGTTCAATCATACTCAAAAGACTATTCCATCTTGTTTTACAATCCAAAATGAGTTTCAGTTCTTTGCCATTGAATTGTTTTCTTACAAAGTCTTGTAGCTTTTCATTCTTTAACGGTGACTTATGAAAAATTCGACATATTTTCCTTACTTTTGCTATTGCATCATGGTAATTGTCTTTCAAGCGAGGGATATTGACATCATCATCTATTCCTATTTCAAGTAAATGTGTAAAGAGGTCCATGTCTTCTTCGTTATCTTCAACATTTTCCTCAAGGTTAGTGCAACTGACATTCTCTTCATCCTCATCTTCTTCAGTATCCGTTGTTTCATTATCTTCATCTTTTTCATAACTTACAACTGGTTTATAAGAATTATTATGTATAATAATATATATATATATATATTATATATATATATATATATATATGTCTGCAATAAAGAGTTTTTGTTTGTTTTGTTTGTTTGTTTGTTATAACCTCTTTTCATGATCCATACATAATATAAATTTATAAAAGTTAGTGCAATAAATAGTTTTCTTTGATAGAAAGGAATAGAAAACGAAAAAAAGAGGTTAACTGCAAAATACCCCAAAACTTTTTTTTTCTCCGAATCCTCCAAAAACAGTTTATTTGCCTATCGGAGGACTAAATTGCCTAAATTTTACAATAGCAAGTTTTGTCAATACCAAAAATCTATAATATCAGTATTATTTGTACTTCTTCAATACCGGTATTTCAATACCAGTTTTAACCCCTAGTGCTCACTCAAATATGCATGAATCTTCAAAAAATTGCACGTGGGTATTTTTTGTCAATATGCAACACCAACATTTTGAACAGCATTGTAGGACAAAGTTGGGGCAACTGTCACACCCTAGTATCCATGATTAAATTCTCTATTCACAACATCAAATCACTGTCAAGGGAAAAGAAAAGAGCATCATTAAAATTAAATGCAATAAAATAATACGTGGAAAATTTGTGGGTCAGCGTTCCAGACCCAGAAATGAAAATCTGATAAAATGTGCTATTTTCACACTTATTTATGAAGTTCATAAGCTGAAATAGCAATACTTGCTGGTACGACGGTGCTAGCTCAAACATGCACCGATTTCCAAGAAAATTTACAGGGGTGTTTCCTAGATAAATACACAACACTAAAACTTTGAACAGCATTGTAGGACCATTTTTTGATTTTTGGAGGGCAACAGTCACACCCTAGTCCATGTGTAACGGTAACCGAGAGTGGGTGAGAGAACAAGGGCCGCGAAGACCCCGCCCTACGGCCACCACGAGTCCAGCCACAAGAGCCAGATGCTGTAGAGGACAAGAGGGGGCCATACGGCTTGAAAGTCAATCCAGCGGAGGCAGAGGCCACTGAATGACCAGAAGTAGTAGTCTTATCCAAATCCAAGGGTGGGCCAGTCGTCAACAGGAGGGGATTGAAGTTTAGAAATTGAACCCATAAACAATAGCTTTACAAAAAAGACAGCCTCGGACCCAAGGCAATGCACCATCCGCCGCTGCATCCTTCACGGCGCAGGGCCAACATCCCGAGTAGCCCACCCCCCAACCTGACTGTCGTTTTAAAAACAGCAGATTGGCACTACGGAGATTTGTCCATTAAGGGCCATGCAAAGACCCAATCCAGACGCAGCAGCAGTCCGGGCGCCCGTACCGTCCCTAGAGCATGGCTCAGCCATGGAGCGATGCCCCCTGGCGGGTGCACCCAATGACCCCAAGACTGCAAAATACAAACAGAGGGGGGGGATACTACAATTAACACAAGACCGAGTCAAGACAAAAGAAATTCCGGGAGAGACGGAAAAAAAGGGGGAGCAAAAAGAAAGGAAAAAAAGGAAAAAAAGAAAGAAAAAAAACGTAACTAGGTAACTCTTCACCCACACCCCCGCGAGGAGTTGAGGAAACCCCAACAACCCACAAGGTGTACGAGCCCCCTCAGCCCAGCAAGCCAGAGTACCTAATCGAGGGGGATATATACAGTATATTTCAATAATATTTGTGTATTGTGTCCACTATGCTATTCATTATTTATGTATGAGTGCATTTAATGTGCAAATATTGTATTCTGGGTCCACAGAATCACACGGTTACGAGCAACACTTTTTTGGGGGGAACCTAAAATTGTAGAGCTAATTACTAGGTCTCAATTTGCAGCAAATTTTATTGTCTTTTGACGAGGAATAATACGTTTTTCCCGTAGATGACAAATGTAAATACAAGTGTAAGTGCCAACTGCATTTCAGTTACGAGCGACACCATAACTTTGGATGTTTGCTGGAAACAATGTATTTGCCTGATTTAGCTGAAACACACATCATTGTGTTCATTGACCATTCCTCAATACCCAATAGTAAGAAAAGTTCAATTGCTCTATAATTAATAGAAATATGATGAGAAATGTTACAATAAGTTGCTCCGAAATGTTATGAGTGACACTATGGAATGACCCTAGATTATGTAGTGAATATCATATATTCCAAATTTAACCCTTTCAGTACTCGGAACCCTGTATTACGTCATCGAGCAAAACATGAAAATTGCATGCATCCTTTTCTTTAGTCCCCATAGAAAACAAAAATGCATGTGACATGACTAACTAATTCATTTCTTATCTAGAATATATACTTATGATTCATAACTTCAAAAGTGACCTGATTTTTATGAAGTCATCTGCCCATTGTCCTATTAAAAAGACAGTGACAAAATGGGACGTAGCAGAACACTTGGAAAGTAAAAATGTATCAATATATTGATGCTCAAACCTTTATTACTATGTCATTGCACTGTGTTATTAATTCTATCTCCTTATTCTAAAAAATGAGACCTTGCGCAAGTCATTTTGTGATATAAGTTTCATCCTTAAAAAGTACTTTTTCGGAAAATGTTTCAAATAACTTCTTATGCACAATTTTTGCTTTTTTTTTTATTTAAACTACAAGTAAATTTATCTAGTTAATAATATAAATGATGATTAATATGAAATTATCAATTTTGGCTAGAATAATAATCAATTTTTAAATGTTATTTTAATAGGACAGTGGGCGTTAATGGGTTAATGAAAAGAGAATCAAAATCTATCTTATCCAATCCTTTTATCATTTTATACACCTCTCTCACATCATATCCCTTAACCTCCTCCTTTTTAATGTGAACATGTTTAGATACACCAGTCCTTCCTTATATGTCAATTGTCTTAGAGATGGGATCATTCTTGTTGCTTGTTTCTATACTTTTTCCAGTTTTTCAATATCTTGTATCAAATAGGGACTATTAAATTGAATACAGTATTTGAGGAGGGAATATGAAATGTGAGACTGAGATTCAGGTCCGATTTGGTTTTTGTGTGTGGGTAAGCTACCGTACTATAGCATAGGTCCCACTGGCCTAACTCTAATACAAAATTTTCACTATTCAGCCCTAACTCTAATACAAAATTATCACTATTCAGCCCTAACTCTAATACAAAATTTTCACTATTCAGCCCTAACTCTAATACAATTCACTATTCAGCCCTAACTGGGGAGTAACTAGATCAAATTTAAACCAAATCTAACCTACTTCACGTTATTTGGCCTAATTCAGTTTTGCTCTAGCATGTTGGTGATTGGTCATATAAGCCCCTACGAAGACTCTGGGGAGGACTTCGAAGCTTATGCCACTAGGGTGAAGTTGTTTTTCGAGGCAAATTCCATTCCTGATGCTAAGAAAGTACCTACCTTTTTAACTATAATAGGCCCTAAAATGTTTGGTTTAGTTATGGACCTAGTTTCTCCTAAAGCACCGGAAACTTGCACCTATAATGAATTGGTACAGGCCCTAACTGATCACTACAAACCCTGAGTAGTTCTCATCTATGAATGTTTCAAATTTTATTCGAGGTATCAGACGGGAAATGAAAGCATTGCAGAGTTTGTTGCAGGAATAAAAAGCCATAGCTGTACGTGTAAAATTGGGGACAAATTAGATGAAATGCTAAGAGATAGGTTTGTAATGGGTCTCAAAGAGGAGTCTACCCAGAGAGCCCTATTAGCCATACAGGACCTAACTTTTAGTCAGGCTGTAGAAATAGCTATGGCTAGAGAAGCAGCTGCTAAAGATGTTAGAGCTTTTGGCAATCATAGTAGTAAAGCCCAACATGTAAATAGCTTTAAATCTTCTAGGCCTGGCAGACCTAATGAGCCTACTAGACAGGCAAATAAAAGGTATGAGGCAAATACAACTAAGCCTATTAATTCTACTAAGTCTTCCAAGCCATGTACAGGGTATGGAAAACACCATTGGAAGAAGGACTGCCCTTTTAAAGAAGCAGTTTGCCGAAACTGTAGTAAAATAAGCCACATAGCTAAAGTGTTTTTCAAAGAAAACGAAGGGTGAAAATTCTAATTTTAACATTTCTAGTGTAAATCCTCAAAGGGGAAATACTTTGAACATTGGAGTGGAGTACCTATTTTATGAGCAGCAAAGTGGGAATAATATAGGCCCATATATTGTAGAGGTAGGCCTAAATGGAATTACAGTTCCTCTAGAAGTAGATACAGGTGCTGCCCAAACTGTCATGTCCAAAACAGTTTTTGACAAAACTTTCAAAAATATACCTAAACTACATGCATCTAAAACTATATTAAAGAAATATAGGGACATACAAATACCTATTTGTGGAGAAGCATCCATCACAGTTATACTCAACCAGAAAACTTTATCTCATCCCTTAACCCTTTTAGTGGTGGATGAGCAAGGGCCTACTCTACTAGGCCATGATTGGATTGATGCTTTGAAAATGCTGATTGACAAAATCTTGCCAAAGGGTCAGGCAGATGTGCATACACTCTCATATCCATCTGACATAGACTCATTGTTAAGGGAGTTTTAGTTATTATTCATTTTTTGACCCAGTCACACCCAGCTGTAACAGCAATGTATATTGAATAACCAATCAAAACTGAATAAGAAAATATACATATTATCTTATGCAAATTTGTATAAAATGTACTTTTTTTATAAAAAAATATTTTCTACTTTCTAATATGTATGTATATAAATTTCGGTTAATTTGTTTATTTTGGCTACCTCTTTTGGAGATTTTCATTCAACTATAGGTTACTTTGTTTATTTTTGGCTACTTTTTCTTGATTTTGCCTACTTTTTCTTGATTTTGCCTACTTCTTTCTGTTACTCGTTAGTTTGGTGATTTTTGTTCTAGAACCATGATATGTCAATCTTGTGAACTTGATTTTGAAGACCTAATCCGCCTTGACCTCGATGAAGATAGGGCTACATGCATAAGCAAATTAATGACAGTGAAAATTTTGTGGATCCCCAAGACCACACCATCCACACGCAAAACATTGAACGCTTGTGGAAGGATGTGAAATCATGGGTTTTACGTGCTGGGAACAGACACCCTCATTACAGGAAATGTTTTGCATGATACTTGTTCCTGGCAGAACATCCTGATGATTCTACAGTTCTGCATCACTTCCTTACTGCAATTGCAGAACTATATCCTCCAAAATAAGGTTAAGTACAAATGCAAACTTTTCTGGTCGATTTTAAGGTGTTTTGCATGAATCTGCCATCCGTTTCCTATGCAAATGCGTAGTTTTCAAGATGATGATATCTCAAAAACTACGCATTTGCACAGGAAACAGATGGCAGATTTGTGCAGAACCCCTCAAAATTGACCAGAAAAGTTTGCTCATATTATAAAAAGAGACTGGGTCAAAAAATGAATAATTACTAGGAGTTTTCTTCTGTTTTTGGGCCTGAAGTAAGCAACCTAAAAGGCCATCAGGTCTGTATAGAAATAGATCCTAATGTAACTCCAAAATTTTGTAAGGCTCGTTCAATTGCGCATGCACTACGGGAGAAGGTAGATTTAGAAATTGACAAGCTGCTAAAACATAAAATTACCAAACCAGTCACACACGCTAAGTGGGCTGCCCCAGTAGTTCCTGTACTAAAACTGGTAATTTCTTACTCAGTCCAGCCTCTGGAAACTGAAAATAAAGTTTACCATAAGACTCTCTACATTTTTTTTAAACAACTTTTATTAAGTATAATATGAAGGCAAATGCCGATTAAAGCTATAAAATTAATATTGAGAAATTATTTTTTTGAGCGATAAAATCGCAGATCATGTTTTTGGGAGTGATAAAATGGCTGATCCCACAAAAGTTAGGAAGGTACCACTAACAAAATTGGGGGGTTTGATCTGAACTCTCAGGATTTTAGTGTCACGATGGCGTCGGTTTGCGATGGTTGTAATTATTCACTGAGTTTAACTTCATGCAAATTTTTTGATGAAGAGGCTGCATTTAATTTTTATGTAGAACATGATGTATTGCTAAAAGAATTTATTTGCCCTAAGAAAAATAAGGAAGGTATTGTTTGTGGTAAGTATGTATTTGATAAAACCAGAAAAGCATTTCATTGCCATAGGTTGGTGCGTGATAAGAAATGGAGAAGGGGAATACGCATATATTATGATTTTTTTCAGTCAGTTTATAAAAAAAGAGTAGTACCTAAAATTAGGTTAGGTTAGTATAGTTTTACGGTATATATAATATATACAATGAATATATACAATATTCGTTTTACTACATATATATAAATGTGTATATATATATCTTTTAGGTCACTCATGTTGGCTATTTCTACAATTTTCATAATTTCTATATCAATAGATTCGTTTTTACATCACAAATGCGCCCTAGATAGTCTCTACTGAAGGAATTACCCACATTTTAAGGTATTTTTTCACACTTATACCCCAAAATAAACTTCGTATCCTAACTTAGTTTTGGGCCAGTTCCCTCACTTGAGACTATCCAAATCGCATTCCTGGTGTAATAACGAATCCATTGATCTATAAATTATAGGAATTGAAGAGACCGGAGTAATAGTAAAAAATTATCCTAAAACCAGAGAAGTCTGTGTGGTTATGTAGGTATTACCATTTAACAGCAAATAGAGCCGTCCTTCTAGATTGCTATCCTACACCCAAGCCTGATGAATTATTTAGCTCTCTGGCTAGGGGTAAATATTTCACAAAACTCAATATGTCCCAAGCCTATGCCCAACTAAGTTTAGATAAAAACTTTAAAGAACTAACTATCATAAATACGCACCGAGGCCTATATAAGTACAATAGGCTATGCTATGGAATAGCATCGGCTCAGGGTATTTTTCAGAGGACAATGGACCAAGTTCTAGGTCACATTCCAGGAGTACTTTGCTTTCTAGATGATGCTCTCATTTCAGGTTCATCTAAAAAAGGACACCTAACTAGATTAACCACGGTTCGGGGATGCCGGACTTAAGCTAAACATAGAAAAGTGTTCATGGGTTACTAACAAGGTTTCATATTTAGGGTTCCGCATAGATGCCTCAGGCATTCATCCAATGGTAGATAAACTAGAAGCAATAAAAAATGCACCACCTCCACAAAACATCACACAGTTACAAGCTTATTTAGGTCTCCTAAACTTTTATAGGAAATTTTTGCCTAATGCATTGACTTTCCTTGAACCCCTAAATAAGCTATTACGATCTGGGGAATAGTGGAGATGGGAGAAAACTCAAAAGGAAGCATTTGAGGCTCCCAAGGATGTACTACTAAAGTCCACTCTCCTAGTGCATTATGATCCTAAACTTCCTCTCGTAGTTTCAGCAGACAGCAGTTCTTATGGAATTGGGGCAGTGTTATCTCACCACATTGATGGTGTAGATAGGCCTATTTTTTTGCTTCTAGAACACTGAGACAAAGACGATATGCACAAGTGGAACGTGAAGCATTAGCCTTAGTACTTGCAGTAAAAAAATTTCATTTCTATCTATGGGGGTCATGAATTTAAACTAATTACTGACCATAAGCCTCTTTTAGGTTTATTTTCACCTAATAAAAATATTCCAGTTATTATAGCCTCAGGTAGGATTCAATGGTGGGCAGTGATTCTACAAGCCTATAAATTTGACTTAGTACATCGGTCAGGTAAACTTCTAGGTACGGCTGATGCGCTAAGTAGGTTGCCCTTAGAAAATCCAAATGATTGTGTACCTATAGCCACAGAATGGGTTCACTTGGTGGAGTTTTTGGAATCCACTCCAGTATCTGCGATACAAATAGAGCAGTGGACAAAATCAGACCCTATTCTGTCTAGCCAGTCTAGGGTCATCCATTTCTGCTCAGTTGGTTGGCCTACTAAGGTTGAGAGTGAATTACAGCCTTTTTATCAACGTCAGTCTGGCCTCTCGATTCAAAATGGCTGTCTCTTATGGGGCCACAGAGTGATAATTCCAAATGAAGGCAGGTCGAATTTGTGAAGAAACTTCACGCTGAACACATGGGTGCAACAAAAATGAAAGAGCTGGCGAGAGCTTATTTATGGTGCTTGGTTTAGATGGAGAACTCGAATCATTGGTTCGTTCCTGTCAAAGCTGCCTAGAGAACAGAGATCTCCCAAGGAAAAGTCCACTTCATCCTTGGGAATGGCCTACTATACCGTGGCATAGGATCCATGTTGATTATGCAGGTCCTATAAATAATACTTATTTCCTAGTCATTGTGGACGCCTACTCTAAGTGGGTGGAAATTTTTCCAACCACTTCCACGACTTCGGGTGTTACTATTCGGTTACTCCGTTCGGTTTTCGCTCGATGGGGTTTACCCGTAGTCCTGGTTTCCGACAATGGTACTTGTTTTACCAGTGAGGAATTTCGTTCTTTTGTCCACCTAAATGGCATTAGACATGTCCGGTCTAGTGTTTTCCACCCGTCTACTAACGGTCTCGCGGAAAACATGGTCCGTACTTTCAAGTCGGCCTTGCGTCATTCTCGTGGGGAAGAAATGCAAGTGGTGTTGGATAAATTTTTGTTTAAATATCGAATAACACCTCACACCACGACGGGGTGTCTCCCTCTAAACTTATGATTGGCCGGGAATTCGTTCAGTTTTCGATTTGTTACGTCCAAACGAAACGTTACAACAACGAGTTTTACGCCATCAGGAGAAACAGAAGTTGTACCACGACACTAAAAGAGGGAGAGTTATAGAGGCGCAACCTAATGATCCAGTTATGATTCGCAACTATGGGGCTGGACCAAAATGGGTTCCTGCAACTGTCCAGGAGAGAACGGGCCCTGTTTCCTTCAAGTGCCAACTAGAAGATGGTCGTTCTATTAAACGCCATCAGGACCAGATATGGGAACGTGAATTTCAGAAGGACCAGAGTCTTCCGGAAGCGAGAACTGATCCTCCGGAAAATGGTTCAACTCGCCCGCCTATGCAGGTTGCACCTAATCCTACTACATCAACCCCGCTCCGCAGGTCGTCTAGGGTCCCTCATCCCCCTGACAGACTAAACTTGTAGGGGAGGAGTGAGGTGACGTGTGTGTGTATATATATGTATATAGTCTAAAAGTCACTAAAGGGGAAATATCACTAAAGCTAAGCTGAATGGCAACAGCAAGGCATAAACGAACAACGCAACGCGGCTGTTCGTATTGTTTTGGGCTAGCCTAGAGATGTTTTTTCCTATCTGACCTAATCGTTGGTTGAGTGTAATTAGGTGGTGTTTCTGAGGTGACAAATGGGGTAGGAAGTTGTCCGTACTTAAGTATAGTTAGGGTAATGTCTATGCTTCTAATTGGTAATGTAAGAGAGTAGGTAGGCTGTTTGTGGGACACGAATCTAATGGTAGGCTCCCAAAGGAATATCTAATTCAACGCAAGTGCCTTTGATTGTTTGCTAGAACCTAAGTAACCTAACTGGGGTGTCTACCCCACGCTATCACAGTAAGAAACTCGTCTTTCTTCATATTTAGCTTCATTTCTCCTGCTAAACGTACAGGTATGCCCTGCTTGCCTTTGGTTCTGCGAATGTGGGTTGTATCTTTGGTACAAGGCTTCCCGTCATACCCATCAAATACAAACGACTGTTCCCTCTCTGTAATGCTTGAGGACGTATTCTACATAAGTTTTGCAAATCTCGTTGTATGTTCTTCCTTTTGTCCATTGTACTCTGTGGAGTAAGGATCCTCCATCGAGGACATATGAAATATCTTCAGGAAGTGAAGCATCTGATTCATCAGGCGCAGTTGAAGACCAGATAGAATTTGCTAGCTGTGGTTTATTTGCTTCCCTTAACAAACCGTCTGTCTCTATAAGTGCAGGAGGAAATGTGCACAGCTCATACGAGAATGCTGTCTCCAAGTCTACAGCTGATCCCATACATCTGACAGTGGTTATTAGACGTTGGAATAACAAGAGAGGATCAACGGGAATAACTTCTTCATCTATCTTAATAGTTGATCTTACTTTCATTGTTATGGCCACGTCTTTCTTCTTGAACGTATAATCTACAACTGGTTTTCCGAACATTGAAGCAAGAATGTTGCTTCCAATAACCTTGGCATTGTCTACATTGACAGTTGAAATAGCAATTTCTCCTGTGTCAATGCTCATGAGTTCCTTTCGGTTGTCGCAGGGGCTTCTTGCCACAGCGTACGCCAAGATTTTCAATGAATCTTTGAAATCTCTTTCAAGTCGTGCCTGTCTTGTTTCTTTATGCTGCTCACTACCTTCATACGTTACATCTGTAACTTCCTGCATCGCACGGTTTATTTCTGCACAGGCTGGTGTCGACAGTAGCCAAACTGATCTTTGTACCTCAGTCATTCCTCGTCCGTGAGTTAGTCCACCTGTTGTTTTCAAACTCCTCATAAGAACTTGTTCTATAACCAGATCTGTTGAGAGTCCAGCCCAAAATCTATTACTTCTGCGAACAACATGATAGCCTTCTCTAAACTTTACGTAAACATTTGGATTTGTCTCTTTTAAATTTAACATTTTTTGAAGATAGATGCGTGTTGACTTAGCATACGAAAAATGTCCAAACGCTGCGAAAAATGGTAGCATGCTATACTCTGCCAGTAAATGAAGAAGGAAGTTTCCTGTTCTTTCGGCTTTTATGAATGTGCATAGTATTTCGACCATTTCTATGTATTGGAACCACAGTTTTGCAATTCTCGAGGAATCTAAGATATGTTTGTAGTTCTCCAGTTTCTCAATCATCTTTTTGAAGACCTCCTCCTTTTCTACATCTTCCGGACTTATTTCTCCTGAGATTGATTTATCAAGTAAATCTGAGGTCTGTATTAAATCGAAGTTATCAGCAAAATTGAAAACATCTTCTGACTGAGTGTATTCTTCATCATTGTCTAACTTAATAGGGTACTCGTATATTTCTGACTTCATTATTGCATGAAGGGCACCTACAACTAGTAGATGACCACGAACGGCTCGAGATATTGCTTTCCCACTTAGCATGTGGGGCACCGTGTTTTCAGCATAGACAGTTTCTAACATTGTCTGCAGTCCGGAAGAAGTCATGAGATGCCCAATAGATCCAAGGAAACTCATGGCAGTGTGGAGCCCACAAAGTCGCAACACTATTTCTTTCAAAGGGCTTGCATCATCCACACTTTCTTGGATTTCAGTTCCTTTCCAGTACAGTGGCTGATCAAATGTTAGTACCGGTGACATGTTGTAGCGCTTTGCTTGCTCAGACACAAAATGCATGGTTGACAAAATGCACGATTCGTCCCTGGATTGCATATCGATCATCTGGATGAATATAACGGAAGCCTGTCCAGAGTGCTCTCCTTTATGCACCATTTGCATAAAGCCATTCCACAGTGGTCGTTAAGGTTTCAGCATCCAGGCACAATTCCATAAAATGTTGAAGCAACTTGTTGGATCATCGGCATGAAATTGAAATTGATGCAAATCTTTGTATGTTAAAGCGCAAAAAGATTTTCTGCGCGAGCGAAATATGTGAGTTTCGATGCTGCAAATGTCCACGATCTCTTTGGATGTGACATCTATTCTTGGCACTAATTTCGTGGAAGCTACCTTGGGAGTAACTGTAACAATTATACCCATACCGTGGAATGTATTTAGCAGTGCTGGGCACTTGCGCAAACACTTGCGCAAAACGCAAATTGCGCAATTGCGCAAGTGTGATTTCGGTTGCGCATTTGCGTTTGCGCCAATATTAAAATTAGTGGATTTAGCTCATAAACACGTGACTGCCAGACAGGTGGCGCCGCCAGACAGCAGTGAGCACTCAGTATACCAACAACGCTAGTGAAACACGTTTGTTTGATTAGTTGATTTTAATTTTATTTCAGAGTTCAAACTACTAACTACTCTAGTAACTTCTAGAAACTTCATAAGTCATAACTACTGTCTATAACTAGTGAACCATGGACAGCCTCAGACACCAGTCTCTGTCCAGCCCCACCTCTGCCCCCAGCCCGGCCAGCAGCGTGACCAGCCATGGCTCAGAGCCTCACCAGGAGGAAGAGGACCTCAACAACCCCTGGCCCCACCTGGACACCTTCTTTGAACCTTTGACCAGCAAGAAGAGGGTGTTTGAGAGGGGCAGGGTGGTCTACAGGGGCAGCATCATCTGTAAGAGGTGCAAGGCCAAGGTCAGCTTCAACACCATCAGCATGTACACCCTCAAGAGCCACTACCAGCATGTGAGTTTAAGTTTATTTATAAATTTAAAATCTTAAAAAAACTTGATAAGTAGTTAACTTTAGAAATTATTATTTATTAAAATATAATTAAATATTAAATAATAAATTATACTTTGTCTCAATTCAAACACTTCTGTTGTATATCACTGTCATTACAATATAATTTACAATTTTTTTTTTCAAGGTTCACCCCCAACCCCAACCGGTTCTAGGTAAATTCCACCGCGGAAAATTCCACCACGGTAAATTCCACCAGGTAAATTCCACCAATGGTAAATTTCACCAAAGTAAATTCCACCAGGTAAATTCCACCAATGGTAAATTCCACCAGGTAAATTCCACCCCAAATTATTTAAAATAAAATATGATTTAAATAAGTAAAATGTAAATATTTTATTCCTATGGGTACAAATAGAAGAATACAACGAATATTACAATAATTTATGGTGCTCTTCCAATATGTGCTCTACCGCGAAATTTACATTCCAATACGTGATCTACCTTAGATTATTCGGATTAGCAGCAGGTACGTTAGTTAGCCTTATAAGGCTAACTAACGAAAATATCGCGACTTAATCTAACCAATCGTCAAGGGCGTATAGTTGACCTAACGATTGGTTAGGTTAAGTCATGATATTTTCGTTAGTGCTAATCCGAATAATCTAAGGTAATATTTACATTTTACTTACATTACTTAAATATGATTTAAATAAGTAAAATGTAAATATTACCTTAGATTATTCGGATTAGCACTAACGAAAATATCATGACTTAACCTAACCAATCGTTAGGTCAACTATACGCCCTTGACGATTGGTTAGGTTAAGTCGTGATATTTTCGTTAGTTAGCCTTATAAGGCTAACTAACGTACCTGCTGCTAATCCGAATAATCTAAGATATGTAGATCACGTATTGGAATGTAAATTTCGCGGTAGAGCACATATTGGAAGAGCACCATAAATTATTGTAATATTCGTTGTATTCTTCTATTTGTATCCATATGAATAAAATATTTACATTTTACTTATTTAAATCATATTTTATTTTAAATAATTTGGGGTGGAATTTACCTGGTGGAATTTACCATTGGTTAGGCTGACCATATTTCCTTGAGACAAAAACGGGACATTGGGATGGCAAAAAAGGGACGGGGGTTATGTAATATTCTGTATTCATGAAAAAGTAAGTACATAAACATATTGAGCTTACAATTATTCTTCAGTGACAGAACCCATACAGAACCCATAAAAAAAACGGTACTGTCCCGTTCAAAACGGTACGTATGGTCAGCCTACCATTGGTGGAATTTACCTGGTGGAATTTACTTTGGTGGAATTTACCATTGATGGAATTTACCTGGTGGAATTTACCGTGGTGGAATATACCGTGGGGGAATATACCGGCCACCACCCCAACCAGAGCAAAGACCTCCTCGCTGCCATCACTGGTGGGTCCAAGCGCGGCCGGTCCCTCTCTGGCGACACCAAGGACTCTGGCTCCAAGAGAATGCGCCAGGCCAGCATAGAGTCCTCCTTTGCTGGATCTGCCGCCTTCAACAATAACAAGGCCCAGGACCTTTTGCACAGGTAAATAAATAATAATTATAAATCTTAATTTTATACACTAATAATAGAATAATTTAAATAATTTATTAAATATATCAAATATTTATATGATATAAAAATAAAAATTCATTGTAAAGATAAGATAAAGACTTTCCTTACAATCATACCTAATCTTTTTGTAACTTATGTTTTAAAATACATTTATTGAAAATGTTCAAAATGAATTTAATTTTCAACTTCTCCACAGGTTCATGGTTGAAGAGATGTTGCCCGCCAAAACCACGGAGTCCCCATCTTTCACCAGGTTCCTCAAGTACCTGAACCCCAGCTTCAAGCTCCCCTCCAGGCGGACCTACATGAGGAACCTCAAGAAGAAGGCCGAGGCAGGGAAGACAGAGCTCACCTCCATCCTGGACGAGGTCAACTATGTGGCCACCACCGCTGACTGCTGGACAGCCCACAACCGCTCCTTCCTGGGCATGGCTGCCCACTGGATAGAGCCTTCCAACCTCAAGAGGAAGAAGGCCGTCCTAACCTGCAGGGAGGTGCCTGTGGCGCACACCTATGACGTCCTTGGCAACACCATGCAGGACGTCCACCAGAAGTTTGATATTGAGGCCAAGGTGAGCAAAAAACAAAGCATGAAAGCAAGTACTTAACCATAACCATCTTTTACATGTTTTACAACAGTCAACAAATAATTAGACATACAAATATTTAAACATTTTAATTTTTAAGACTGAAGCGATGTTATCATATGACAAATTTATTAATTTAAATATCAAATAAATTAATTTATTATTCAATTATTAAATATGTACAAATAACAATTTGAACTGATTGTACAGGTCATCAGTACAACCACAGACAACGGAGCCAACTTCGTGAAGGCCTTCAAGATATTTGGCGAGTCCGACTCTACCGAGGATCCCGCCCAGGAGGACTCTGACCAGGACTCCGTCGAGGAAGACGACACAGAGGAAAGGGAGGAGGTTCAGCCTGTTGACCTGGCCCAACTCATCGAGGAGGAGCACGGGGACACCTGCAACCTGCCTAAACACCGCAGATGTGCTGCCCACACACTCAACTTGTTGGCGATAGTTGATGTGGAGAAAGTCCCTAGTTGGTCAACGGGTAACCGTCCCTGCTTCACCAAGGTCATTAATAAATAAGAATTCTTAAATATTATTAAATAAAGCACTTGTTTAATCATTTAAGACTTGTCAGTACTCAATAATATATTTTTATTATTTTATAAATATTTTGTTTTTGAATAATATTAATTTTTTATCTATATTCATGTAGGTGAAAGCCAAGGCCCAAGCTCTGTGGAACAAACAGAACAGAAAGCCAACCATCGCGGCCACCATCAAGAGGGAGGTGGGCAGGAAGCTGAAGACCCCCAACATCACCCGGTGGAACTCCCTCTATGACTCCATGGAGGTCCTGAACGAGGTGCTCAACACCAAGATGGCCCAGATCAACATTATCTGCATGGACAACAACATGGCCAGCTTCAACCAGACGGACAAGGATGTCATGACAGAGTACCTCACTGCCATGAAGCCCGTGGTGACCAGCCTGGACAAACTGCAGTCTGAGAAGGAGGCCTACATGGGGGTCCTGCTTCCCACCCTCTATGTCCTCAGGTGACAACCTTGACTTATTTTTAAATACTAAAAACGTTGTTGTTTAATTTATAACAAAATAATAGATTTCATTATTCATTAAATTAAACTCTGGCAAGTTTATTGGTTTAGTTGTCCTGTCCACATAAATAATAACCTTTTTTTTTTTGGAAAACCCTGTATATATAAATAGTTTGCGTTTGCGTAAGCGCAAGTTTCGAGAAGTTTGCGCATTTGCGCTTGCGCAAGGTATGGGTTTGGGTTTGCGCATTTGCGCTTGCGCAAGTGAATTTTCGTTTGCGCTGCCCAGCACTGGTATTTAGACCATCGATTGTTCTAATATTGTGATCAACATTGTCACCAACATGTTGTATGAAAGATTCATTGTCAATTCCTTCAATTTCTGTCCCCTGATGATACGCCGCATTTCTTTCAAACTTCTGAACCTCTGAGTAGGAAGAGCAAAATCCGTGACTGTGTAAAGAGTCAATCAAAAACCTTGATCCAAATTGTTTATGCATTTGCACTCCCAAGCCAATCTGAAGTGGGGCAATTATTGTTTTTGGTCTGACTGCTTGCATTATTGCCTGCCCAATAGAGGCAATTCGTAGATCACTGCTTTTGGCAACAAACATCTTTTCAAGCAGTAATCGTAAAGATTTGGGAAGAAATTCTTTGCAACGGGTACGAAATTCTATGTCTTGGGTGGATGCATACATTGTTGAAGAACTATCGCATTCTTTAATTTCACTTTTTAGCAGCTTTGCCGCAGTTTCAATAATGCGATTTTTTTTCAGTTTCTATGTCATCTGATTTCTTGCTTTTATAGAAATCATAGAGAATATTCTTGGTTTTTGATCTGAATGTGACAACATTATGTTTCCCATTAATCTCCGTGACAACAATTTCATTTTTAAAATGCTCCATCAAACGACTTTTCAGCCATTTGGAAGTATATGCATGACTTGATGAATCTTTCAGATGATCCTGCATTATTGACAAAAGATCATTGATTGTGGCTTGTTCATCATCATTTTCTCGCAAATAATTCGCCACAAAAGCAAAGGCAGACTCTTGAGATTCATCATAAGGCCGACCCCTTCTTAAACTTTGACTCGTTTGTGTGTTACTGTCGTATAGTTTTGGAATACCTTTTCCAATATGAAAGTTAGTACTACATGATTGATGATACACCGCATCTTCTGAATGTAAATCATTTACAAAAGCTATACGCCCTTTTACATCAACTGCCCCCAGCCATCCTTGCGCTGTTCGCAAACTTTTAGAATACTGATATCAAACTCACGATTCTTGCACATCACTTGAAAAGCTTTATTGTCCCGTTTATCTCTTTCGGTGATGCGATTTTTGCAGAACAAACAATCCAATTTGTAATTAAAGTCGTGATCAGATCTTAAACTAAGTTTAAATGCAGTGGCATCAGAAGATGTGGATGCTTTCTTTTTATTGTAAGATGCAATGTTCTTCTTATTAATATATGGATCTCTACATGATCTGTGTAGTTTGTCTCCAGCTGTGACAAAGATGTCATCATCTCTTTCTCTGCTAGCATTGCAAACACCCAAGGCACCTTTTTCTGTTAGTGTCACATAAGAATCACGGTCATCTATGACTTCTTTACATATTGCACAGGTTTCGAAACGTTCAGAATCCATTTTGACCTGAAACAAAATAATAGAATTAATTAATTTTATTGCAAAATTAGTGTTAATTTTGTTTTAGAAACTGATTGGACCTAGAAGTAATTGCATTTTTAAGCACCAAGTTTAGGATTCAGGCGTATTAAGAAACTCGGATCATATATGATTTCGCATAGCGGCCATCCTGATAATCCAAGATGGCCGCCATGGTGGGCCTACCGCCCACCTGACAATATCCTAAGCGCTATAATTATATTCCCTGACCCTGAAAATATATGTTTAGACACAAAAATTATGAACCTACACATATTAGAAACGAAGATATAAGTAAATGCAGGTTTTTCACACGTCGGCCATCTTGAAAATTCATGATGGCCGCCATAATTGACAAACTAAGCATCAGACACTATTTTAATCCATTTTAATGGTTTCGTTGACCATTAAAACCTACAGAATGATATATTACAATAAGAAATTGCTTGAATAGTAAAAATTTGGTGCCACTTTATTGTTACCGATGGTAGCGGCGGCCATCTTGAATTTACGGAAATTGGCCTGGCCCGTTTGTGGTAAGTTTTTAATATATCATTTATGTTGAGGTAAGGGTGCGAAAACAGTTAAAACCATTTCTGTTACAATTACTTCCAGATCCAATCACAGATTGACTGGACTATAGCGCCAGTACTCGCCAAATATGTTCACACATGCCAGTATCGGGCGAGTACTCGGCCGAGCTGACTGGCATGTGTGTACCCGGCCTTAGAAAACTTGCAGTAGGAGAGTCATTAGGAAATAGTGACCATTTGATCATACGTTTCAAGATAGAATTAAATAGGGATCTGGTCAACAATGACCATCTAGTCCCTTGCTTCTCAAAGGGTGACTATAATAGATTTAGGGAGTTGTTAGGCTCAGTAAAGTGGGATGATGAATTTGCCAATGAAAATGCTATTGAGATGTGGTCTAGATTTAAAGAAATTTTAGAGGATGTACAATGTGGTGTATTCCTTTCTGAAGTGTTAGGAATAACAAGATTAGGAAACCTTTGTGGTGGAATTGGGAAATTGCTAAAATTCTTCTTCTTCTTCCTCAGCATAATTAATCCCATTTTTATATGGGGTCGCTGTTTAAGGTGAGTCGCCTCCATCTTGGTCTGTCGTACACCATATCCTCCTCCAAATTCTTCTCCCGTAAGTCCGCTCTAACACAATCCTTCCATCTCTTCATCTCGCCTCATCACGTGCCCATACCATCTCATTCTTGCCTCCTGTATCTTCTTTGATGCCTCTGCCACCTTCACCATTCCTCTAATATACTCATTCCTGATCCTATCCTCTCTTGTCACACCGCACATCCATCGCAACATCCTCATCTCTGCTACATCCATTTTGTTTTCATTTGTCTTCTTCATAGGTAATGCCTCCGTTCCATACAACATTGCTGGTCTCACCACAGTTTTATATACCTTTCTTTTCAACTTCACTGGCGCCTTTCTATCGCACAAGACACCTGACATTTCTCTCCATTTCTTCCACCCAGCTTGCACTCTATTATTAATTTCTTTCTCCACATCTTCCTCATCTATTAATGAGCCCAAGTACTTAAATCGGTCTACTCTTTTAATCACTTCTCCATTCATTACCATCTCATCTTCCTGATCCTCATGTAAGCCACACCGTAAGTATTCAGTCTTCCTTCTGCTTATTTTCATCCCTCTATCTTCCAACGTTCCTCCCCAACTCTCTAACTTCTGTTCAATCTCCTCCTTTGTCTCGGCACACAATGCTATATCCTCTGCGTAAAGCATGCTCCATGGCGCGCTCTCTCTCACTCCCTCTGTCAGTACTTCCATCACTATGTTAAAGAGAAACGGGCTAAGCGCAGATCCCTGATGCAACCCAACTCTTACGTCAAAACTCTCCGTCTCTTCCAGACAGCTCCTAACCGTCGCATGTACATCTCTATACATTTCCTGCATCAGTGACATATTTTTCCGGTACAATCTTCTGTCTAAGGCTTCTCCACACCTCCTATCTTGGGACCCTGTCGTAAGCCTTCTCTTAATCTATAAATACCATATGCATCGGTTTCTGTCCCTTCCTGTACCTCTCAATCACCTGACGTAAGGAAAATACTGCATCCATGGTTCCTCTACCCGGCATGAATCCGAACTGCTCCTCTGCTATGTCAACTTCATCTCTCAATCTTCCGTCCACGATCCGCTCCCATATCTTCATGGTGTGTGACATGAGCTTAATCCCTCTATAGTTATTACAGTCCTGCACATCCCCCTTCTCCCTATAGATTGGCACCACAACACTGTTACGCCATTCATCAGGAATCACCTTCTGTTCAAACAGCTTCTCCATCAGATCCCATAGTAAATCAATACCTTCCTCTCCTAATGCCTTCCATGCCTCTGTAGGTATCTTATCTGGTCCAGCTGCCTTACTATTCTTCATCTTCGCCAACTCCCTCACCACCTTACTCCTCTCCACTCTTCCCGTCATCCCTTCATTTGGTTGCCCGTCCTCCCAGAATATTCTGTCATTCTCTTCATTCAGCAGCCACTCGAAATATTCCCTCCATCTGGTTTGTATGTCTTCTTCCTCTCTTATCACTGTTCCATCCGCTCTTTTGATCTGTTTCACTTTATTGATATCCTTTGTTGCTTTATTTCGCTTTTTGGCCAATCTATATATTTTCTTTAGACTGCCCGCTGCACGGAGATTTGAGGAGGTTTGGCCACCAGCGCATTGATGTCTTCGGTTTGACGTCGCCTCTTCTTCGAGTTGACGTTCCACGTTTTTTCGCTGACGTGACACGCTGACGTGTCCCGCGCTGGAGGATACAGCCACTGCTAGAAGCTTCCTCGTGAGTTGAGCGGAGTAACAAATATCTCTCGCTCAGTCGCCTGTTATGATTTGCTGACTCGCGTTTAAAGTGGGTGGAGCTAATGTCTCTTGCTCAGTCGGCTGTTAGGGTCGGATCTATCAAGATGCAATTCAGAGTTTCAAAAAACAATCTATATTTCGGTATAACATTTTAAAACTTTACTTCATATGTATTCATGAAAAACCCGAGTTCAAACTCGAGGCAATGTTATGATTCAAGAAATAATACTTGTTAAGAATCGGTCAGCGTCAAACTCAAACCATCTTCGTGATTACCTAAACAGTTAAGAAGAAATGCTACGAAACAACTTTTAAATTTTCATCACCAGTAAAATAGTACTTCACGCTAACATTTAAAATAGAAAATATAAAGAATTTTTGTTTTATGATTTTCTGAAGAAGGAAAGACACTTCAACAAGTCTTTTACATATGTTTACACTCTTCCCCGATTTGCATAAAAAAAGTAAAAAACTTTATTAAAGCATGCGATACAACCAGTGAGAGAAGCGAGAAAACGATCCCTAGCGCTTCAGTCTATTACTTGAGAAGGTCTTGTAATAGACGAAAGCGCTTGGATTTTCTTTTTTTAATTTTTCTCTTGGGTTGTATTGCATTTAATTGTTCAACTGAAAATTTTGAATTTTTCCTCTTTTAAATATTCACAACCGAGAATTTAGTTAAAAAGATTATGAAAATGTCAACAGTATATATGTTAACCCTCCGTCTATGGCCTTGGGTGGTTCGAGGTTGACGGGGGTTCTGGTTAGGTGACAGCAACGGATTTCTCATCTTGGGTAGCTGGTACCGTGTAGGGACTCGGAATAATTCTTTGATACTACACTTCAATTTCTTCTTGTAGCGGATCGAAGGATTCTGTGAACACATACTCAGTGATTGGTTGATTCCCCGATTCTTCTTGTAGCGTATCTGAGAAATTTGTGAGGCAATGCTGGTGTCAGACTTAAGATCTTTTAATTTCTAACTTTTACTGTTACTTGAATATGCTGTGTTATTTTAAAACTAAGTTCTCTTGAGAAGATAGGGCTCAAAGAAGAAGACAAAGATATCCTCTTACTGTATTTTACTGCTTCTAGGTCAGAGCAGACAGAATAATAATAATTTGAAAGATTACAATAGCTTATATATAATTTAATTTGGTGATGTCATTATTATTTAATGTTGACTTGTTTTTTTCAATTCTTAATAGGCTGAATTCCTTTGCTAACTTAATTCATATTATGTGGATCTTGCAGAAACTGACAAAGCAAAATATTTGAAGATGAGGGCAAATTCTGCTGCAACAGCACATTGAAAATTCTGATGTCATTATGATTTGCCATGGCAACTAAAACTGGAAATTAAGATATGACTGCATCAATATTCCGTTAGAACGGAATAGTCGTCCAGTGTCCTTTTCGTCCATTTGTCAGAGTTATCCCACTGTATTGATTGGAATAATGCTTCAATTTTGTTTCACTCAAGCAACATTGTTAATAGAAATATTCTTTAGTCTGCCCATTATTCAATTTACAAATAATTTCAATATTAGCCAGGGCCTTTTTTCGCTTGATCCTGTTGTTTTGAATTCATTCAGAACGGATTTAGACAAGAGGGACAAAGTGCTAAAACTCTGGTAGTTTTTCCTTATAAATTTGTTTGAAAAAACTATATAGGGCTATGGGTTGATTGCCTGTGCCCTCATCCGCTGAAAATTTCCAGCAGATTTCAGTGGAGGGTTACCGACAAAAGCCCTATGCTTTTTCGTTAGAGAGTTATGAATATGTAGGTGTTTAAAGGACCTTTTTTTATTTAAGTGATTACGGTAATTCTAGCGTCGGGATTTGCGCGACGTACAGTATACTAGAATGAAAATAATTTGCCTCACCTTATTTTTGTTGGGTCTTTGTTTGCTTCGATGTAGGGCGTTACGATCATCTTCGGTGTAGGGCCGCCACGATCGAGTTTCGCGACGAATTTACTTAAGGTAATTAATATAGGCAGTCACTATATAAACCCCTGAAGGAATAGGCCTATCCTTTTATAGTCATTAGGTTTTATATTATAAGGAATTCACTCAGAACTAGAGGGGGACAAAGACATCCTCCCAGTTTAAAGCTTCGCTGTAACATAAACAGCCCTGAGAGCCGTTCCTTGGTTCTGGTGTATTATTTGCCGAACTAGCATTATTTTGTTGGTCTACTTTTTGGTAGACTAAACAATAAATTGGGTTTTCTTGTTGCTATGTGGGCTGATTCATACATACAGGTTCTTTGTACGTATGGCAATTCAATTATTTCATTCCCAATAGGCTATGTCGCCAATCCCGAGGCAATTTTGTATAGATATTTAATTCAATTAATTAATAATTTATATTTAATTATGAAATAAATGTACCACATATGATACCATGTTGTGAGCGCGTATAGTTTTTCCATATACTGGGGGGGGCCGGAGAAAAATTTGTATGTTATAGATCAAAATTTTTTGACAAACTGTGTAAAATGTAAAATGGATCAAAAGAATGAAGTAGAAATTTAGGAGAGAGAGGTTACTCAAGACCTATTCAAATATGAAAGTTCAAGAGGCCAACTTCTCAAGTTTAGTTAAAGTTATGTCAATCAGTTTGACTCCCTTTAGGTATAGGAAATTTATGGGATTAAAGTAAAGTTATTAAGCATTTTAACTTTGCTCAGTTTGTGTAAGTTTTATAAGTCACCAGTCTTAATTTTTTCTTGTAAAAGTTTTCTGGCTTTCAAAGCAGTCTTTCTTTGAGGCCTGTCTGGTTTAGTCTGAGTTACATCAGGCACATTGAGAGATTCCTCCCCAATAGTATCCTGATCCATCCTTTGGGGTAATGGTTCTAATTTAGCCCCACACTCCAAAGGATATAGTAATGTGATATCTCTGGTGGTTTCACCAGTTGCTGTTTTCAGTTTTACAACCCTGGTAACTTCGTCTTCACCAGTTTTGAGTTCCAAGACTTTTCCCATTGACCAATGTTGTCTTGGTGTCTTGTCATGTATCAACACAATGTCCCCAATTTTGACTGAATCATTCCAACTTTGTTTTGTTAATTGTTTATGTCTTTCTCTAAGACTTGTTAAGTATTCTTCTCTCCATTTTGTTATAAATTGAGTCTTGATTTGTGTCAAATGTTTGTATTTTGTGTTGAGTTCTTTGTGTCCTATTTCCCAATCTGGATCCTCTGTACTGTTATGTTCAGATTCTGGTAACATGTTTACTGTTTCTCCCTTAATTAGGTGGTTTGGTGTGAGAGGTTCTGGCTCATTAATACCATCTCCCACATAAGTTAATGGTCTGTTGTTGACAACATTTTCAATTTCTGACAGAATAGTCATGAGTTCAAAAAGTTGTAGATGTTTTGTCCCAATAGTCTTTTTAAGGCAGTTCTTTACAGTTTGTATGTTTCTTTCCCAAATTGAACCATACCATGGTGTATTAACAGGAATGTACTTCCAGGTTATGTTGTGTTTGGTTAAATGAGTTTGTACTGTTTCACTGTCACAAATCTGATGAATAATTCTTTCACCAGATTTGAAGTATGTGGCATTGTCTGACCATATAGTTTTGGGTACAGAATTGTGTGCACAAAATCGTCTGAAAGCAGCAATAAAAGCTTCTGCTGTCAGATCTTCTACTATGTCTAGACATATGGCACGTGTGGCAGCACAGGTGAAGAGTACAATGTACACTTTGTATTCCTTTGAATCCATTTTGTCTCCAAAACTCACATTTACCGCTCCAGTGTAGTCAATACCCGTGGTTTCAAATGGCCGAGTAAATGTTACTCGTTCCACAGGTAGGTCTGGAGGGCTTGGGGTCTTAAAGGGTCGTGAATGGATACGTTTACAAGGAATGCATGTGTTTAAAATTTTCTTTGTTTCAGTTCTACCCTTTGGTAGCCAGTAAGTTTTTCAGCTCTGTCAGGGTTTGTGGGACTCCCATGTGGTGTATTTTGTTGTGGGTATCCCTGATGATGAGTTTTGTGAAGTGATTTCTCCTTGGAAGAAGAATTGGGTGCTTAGAGTTGTAAGTCAAAGTTGACTTGTTAAGCCTTCCTTTACACCTTATCAGACCCTCTGTATCCAGGTACAGATTTAGATCCATGACAAGTGAAGGAATACCTTTGTTTAATGTGCTACTGGACCTAAGATACTTCAACTCCTTGTCAAATTCTGAAGCTTGTATCTGTTTGAGCCAGTATTTTGTTGCAGTTTCTGTTAAGTTAGAAAAGGCTTCTGAGGACAGTGTTTGAGAAGGTAGCTATTGACAAACTTGCAGCAATAGACTGTAATTCTCAAGAGTTTGTTGAGGTCTGAATAAAGGTGAGAGTCAAATATAGGTTTGTCCTCAGTGATCTTTTCAGTTGTTGTAGAGTTGAGTGTGAGGTTAACTACTTTGGCTGGCCAAAGATCCTCACATGTTAGCCATTCGGGCCCTTCATACCAGATTTTATTTGTTTTC
Source organism: Bathynomus jamesi (assembly GCA_023014485.1). Lineage (NCBI taxonomy): Eukaryota > Metazoa > Arthropoda > Malacostraca > Isopoda > Cirolanidae > Bathynomus > Bathynomus jamesi. Next base: position 463,968 of record JAJOZX010002005.1, read on the forward strand.
AACAGCTTGTAAGAGAGCCCTCTTGTCAAAAAGTCTGCAGGATTCTCTTTTGTTTTTATGTACCTAAATTTGATACCAAGGTTTGTGTTTGCAGTTTTGATTTCTGTTAGTCTGTTTTTCACAAATATGTTTTTGCAAGAAGTTGTATCTGTGTTGGTCACCCATGTTAGACAAATTTGACTGTCTGTCCTTAAGTAAATGTTTGTTATGTCAACTTCTTTATACACTTGTGAAAGAAAGTTGCTGTTTTAACTCCCAATGAGACAGCTAATAATTCAAGTTGTGGTACAGTTTTCTTTTGGTTTAAGGGTGCCACTTTTGCCTTTGAATAAACCAAGTTACTTTCATTTTCACTTGTTAAATAGGCACAACACCCATAAGCTTGTGTGCTGGCATCTGTAAAAATGTGTAGTGTTTGCGATTTCAATCTGTAGCCAGCACATCTTGGTACGTAGATGTCTTGAACTTTGTTCAAGTCTGTGGCTAATTTTTTCCAATGAAGTTGGTCTTCCACTGAAAGTGGTTCATCCCAATCAATTTTCTTTTTCCATAAGTCTTGCAAAAGGATTTTGGATCTTATGGTTGCTGGTAAATATAATCCAATGGGGTCGAAAATTTTGGATGATTCTGAAAGCACTTGTCTTTTTGTATCGGCATTTGGATTTAAGTTATAACTCTTTGTGCAAAGAGTGTCATCGTGTTCGGAATTCTGTTTTAAAAACCAAAGCATTCCAAGTGTTTTCGTGTAATTGTTTGGTTCAATGTTCCCATTGTTGTCTTTTGTTATTTGTTCATTTAATTTAGGAGAATTAGAAAGAGTTTGTACTGTATTCAAACCTCCTACCACTTCAGACTAGTCAATACCCGTAGTTTTAGTGGAGTAAATTTACTCCTCCACAGGTAGATCTGGAGGGCTTGGGGCTTTGAATCCTGTACTGTTTTTGTGTTGTTTGGCCTATGGCCAAGGGAGGCCACAAGACCCTTTTTGTTTGGTCTCTGGCCAAAGGAGGCCACAAGACCCTTGTTGTTTGGTCTCTGGCCAAGGGAGGCCACAAGACCCTTTGTTGTTGGTCTATGGCCAAGGAGGCCAAGACCCTTGATGAATTGTTGGGCTATGGCCAAGGTAGGCCAAGCCCTTGATGAATTTGTTGGGCTATGGCCAAGGTAGGCCAAGCCCTTTGATGAATTTGTTGGGCTATGGCCAAGGTAGGCCATCAGCCCTTTGATGAATTTGTTGGGCTATGGCCAAGGTAGGCCAAGGCCCTTTGATGAATTTGTTGGGCTATGGCCAAGGTAGGCCAAGGCCCTTTGATGAATTTGTTGGGCTATGGCCAAGGTAGGCCAAGCCCTTTGATGAATTTGTTGGGCTATGGCCAAGGTAGGCCATCAGCCCTTTGATGAATTTGTTGGGCTATGGCCAAGGTAGGCCATCAGCCCTTTGATGAATTTGTTGGGCTATGGCCAAGGTAGGCCATCAGCCCTTTGATGAATTTGTTGGGCTATGGCCAAGGTAGGCCAAGCCCTTTGATGAATTTGTTGGGCTATGGCCAAGGTAGGCCATCAGCCCTTTGATGAATTTGTTGGGCTATGGCCAAGGTAGGCCAAGGCCCTTTGATGAATTTGTTGGGCTATGGCCAAGGTAGGCCAGCCCTTTGATGAATTTGTTGGGCTATGGCCAAGGTAGGCCATCAGCCCTTTGATGAATTTGTTGGGCTATGGCCAAGGTAGGCCATCCCTTTGATGAATTTGTTGGGCTATGGCCAAGGTAGGCCAAGCCCTTTGATGAATTTGTTGGGCTATGGCCAAGGTAGGCCAAGCCCTTTGATGAATTTGTTGGGCTATGGCCAAGGGTAGGCCATCAGCCCTTTGATGAATTTGTTGGGCTATGGCCAAGGTAGGCCATCAGCCCTTTGATGAATTTGTTGGGCTATGGCCAAGGTAGGCCAAGCCCTTTGATGATTTGTTGGGCTATGGCCAAGGTAGGCCATCAGCCCTTTGATGAATTTGTTGGGCTATGGCCAAGGGTAGGCCAAGCCCTTTGATGAATTTGTTGGGCTATGGCCAAGGTAGGCCATCAGCCCTTTGGAGTAGAGTAGTTTGTTTGTACGTGTCACTGTCTAACCATATAATTTTTGGCACAAAATTATGTGCACAGAATCAGAGCGCAGCAATAAAAGCTTTTACTCTCCGATCCTTGGTTATGTTTAGACAGGTTGTTGTGTTTGAGACACATGAAAGAGTAGTGTGTGTGTGTGTGTGTGTGTGTGTGTGTGTGTGTGTCATTCCTCCGAATCCAGTTGGTCTTCAAAACTTGGATTCACCACTCCAATGAAATTAATACCCGTAGTTATGAATGAGTAAATGTTGTGTATCCTACAGGTAGGTCTGGAAGGTTTTGGGGTTTTGAAGGAATCCAATCTGTTTGCAAGGAATGTTGTGTCTGTTGATGAAATCTGTTGTGATTCTTCCTTTAAAAGAAGAATTGGATGTTTGAAGTCGTATGTATATATTTATATACTGTACCGTACGTGTGTGTGTGTATGTGTGTGTGTGTGTGTGTTGGTGATGAAATCTGATGTGATTCTTCTTTTAAAAGAAGAATTGGATGTTTGAAGTCGTATGTATATATTTATATACTGTACCGTACGTGTGTGTGTGTATGTGTATTTTGTTATAGGGTTTTATTTTTTGGTTTTGGGTTAGGTTAATCAATTTGGCTGAGTAAAGATCCTCAAACGTTGCATTTGAGACCCTTATATCAAGCCTTGTCTGTTTTATGCCTATATGTCAAATAGGAATTGGAATAGGTTGGGCCTATATTGGTCAAATAGGACTTGGTGGGTTGGGCCTATATGTCAAATAGGACTTGGTATGCCTATATGTCAAATAGGACTTCGGAATAGGTTGGAATAGGGTCACGAATAGGTGTTAGGTGGGTGTAGGTTTGAATTCGTGCAATTGCTTTAGGTCTTTGTGATGTTACAGTTCGAGTCGAATTTTGTGATGTTACAGTTCGAGTCGAATTTTGTGATGTTACAGTTCGAGTCGAATTTTGTGATGTTACAGTTCGAGTCGAATTTTGTGATGTTACAGTTCGAGTCGAATTTTGTGATGTTACAGTTCGAGTCGAATTTTGTGATGTTACAGGTCTGAGTCGAATTTTGTGATGTTACAGGTCTGAGTCGAATTTTGTGATGTTAATGAGTCTTATGAGTAAGTTAAATTGCTGAAATAAATTTTATAACCTACACCACAGGTTCAATTATAAATTTAGTGTTTTTAGTTAGGATAGGCCTTGAGTGTAAAGAGTAAGGCCTACTTTAAGAGGTAGGCCTATTATGTAAGGTAAAGTTAGGTGGGCCTACTAAATAGGCCTGTTTGTTGGGCCTACCGAGTAGGCTTATGTTTGGGCCTATTATTTTATAGGACCTCAAATGAGTTAAGCCTGTTAAATTAACAAGGCTTAGTTTTGAGTTTGTAGAGTAGGACCTATTAAATAGGCTTAATGTTGCGGGCCTATTTTTTTAGGACCTAAAATAAGTTATGCCTGTTAAATGAACAAGCCTTTGTTTTCGATTAGTGTAAAGGTAAAGGAATCGGTTCCCAGTTTTAGGCCACCATATGAAAAACTATAGTGGGGTTACGGTTGAAATTAGGGTTAGGCCAATGTGGTAAGCCTAGCCACTGCGTGTCAGTGTAAATTGTAGAGGGGTTAGTTCCCCATACACAGGGCCACCATTTGAAAAAACTATATAGGGCTATGGGTTGATTGCCTGTGCCCTCATCCGCTGAAAATTTCCAGCAGATTTCAGTGGAGGGTTACCGACAAAAGCCCTATGCTTTTTCGTTAGAGAGTTATGAATATGTAGGTGTTTAAAGGACCTTTTTTTATTTAAGTGATTACGGTAATTCTAGCGTCGGGATTTGCGCGACGTACAGTATACTAGAATGAAAATAATTTGCCTCACCTTATTTTTGTTGGGTCTTTGTTTGCTTCGATGTAGGGCGTTACGATCATCTTCGGTGTAGGGCCGCCACGATCGAGTTTCGCGACGAATTTACTTAAGGTAATTAATATAGGCAGTCACTATATAAACCCCTGAAGGAATAGGCCTATCCTTTTATCGTCATTAGGTTTTATTATTATAAGGAATTCACTCAGAACTAGAGGGGGGACAAAGACATCCTCCCAGTTTAAAGCTTCGCTGTAACATAAACAGCCCTGAGAGCCGTTCCTTGGTTCTGGTGTATTATTTGCCGAACTAGCATTATTTTTGTTTGGTCTACTTCGTAGACTAAACAATAAATTGGGTTTTCTTGTTGCTATGTGAGGCTGATTCATACATACAGGTTCTTTGTACGTATGGCAATTCAATTATTTCATTCCCAATAGGCTATGTCGCCAATCCCGAGGCAATTTTGTATAGATATTTAATTCAATTAATTAATAATTTATATTTAATTATGAAATAAATGTACCACATATGATACCATGTTGTGAGCGCGTATAGTTTTTCCATAATTTGTATGCTCCTCCTACAATTTTTTATTATTTTAAAAAAAATTTTGTGACCTATATATAGTCTCGAACTTGTTATTTATTTCACTGTTTCTGAGGATGTCATTAGACGAAAGCGCTTGATCACCATTCTGTGTCTCCTTTTTTCTTCGTGGTTATTTTCATTATATATATATATATATATATATATATTACTTACTGTCCCAGTGGATGACCGAGAAAGGTGGGGCAATAAAATCCTCTTTTATTTGTCTTAATGCTTGATCTCGAACCATCTCTGCTGCACGCTTGGCAGAACTTTTAGATAAGGCCAGCTTGCTTAGATCCATTCCACAAGCAGAGGCTACTGCTGCCGTCATTGCTGTCCTCTGTCCCAAAGAGATGTTAAGGCGATCTGCCATGGAGGATACGTTTTCGGAACGAAAAATTTTCTGTCTTTTGGGTGTGTTTTTAGGAACGGTCTATTCGTCATCGTTATCGTTGTCACTGCTGGACGTCGATGAAGAAGAATTGGCTTTCGATGGCGTTTCAAGTGCTTGGAATTTCTGCAGTGTCCTTTCTTTTTCTTCTCTTTCAAATTTTTTGTAGCTTTCCTTTCGTGTTATGTTTTTCACTACTTTTTTCTCATAACTTCTGTCAACATTTCCCAGACAATATTTTCTCTCTGTCCTTTGATCTTCGAGAAATGTTATGTCTATCTGTTTTTGATTTTCGTCTTTAACCTTGTCTTTTTTTAATTTTATCTAAGGCGTCACTGGCCGCGATATCAAATAATTTCTCTAACTTCCTTAGAAAGTTTTTTTGTTTTTGCTCAAAATTAGGTTTACCTCTGTTACGAGCTAGTGAAGAACGCTCTTTTATCAAATCTTTAAGTTTGGTTTTAGGTAGAGGATTCTTTATTACATTTTTGGTAGGAATGCTTGCCATATCCCAAACGACTTTCACTTTCCTCAAAGCAATCGCAATCACTTCATCCTGAGAAGCATTTTGGTATTCTCCTCTAGTTAAATAAATAAAATACTTCAACACATCACCATTGGATGGCAACACACTGCCTTTACCAGTTTTTATGTCAGTCAAAAGTTTTCCAATAATAAGATCACTGAACTCATCACTGACATTTACTTCACTTCGCCTTAGCGAATAAGCATTATTATCCATAGTCTGAAAAGAAGTACAATAAAAGATCTGAAAAGAAACACAAAAACATTAATAATTAAAATGTATTAATAACATTAATAACAAGGCCGTTTCCTGGCATAAGCAGACTAAGCGGCCGCTTAGGGCCCCGCTGCTACTAGGGGGCCCCTAGACAGGCTCCCAGGTCATAGTTCAGTGGGCAAGAATAGGAATATAGCTGAAGTTATTATTAATATTATTGTTATTACTATTATTATCCTTATTATTATTATTGTCGTATTAATTAAAGTTTTTGAATGAGACAAATGTGATAAAATGGCGACAAACGAAACGTTTTGGTTGTTATGTGTAAATAATTATTGTGAGATCTTATTTCTACATTATTTAACTTTATTCTTACTATATGCTTATACTTTCCTAAATGCTTAATTTTTCTAGTATTGTAAAACATTATTAATTATTATTATTATTATTATTATCATCATCATCATCATTATCATTTGGTAGTGAATCAGGGTGGTTAGATGTAGGTAGCGGTGTCCCACAGGGTTCAGTGTTAGGCCCATTGCTATTCGTAATTTACATTAACGATATAGATGTAGGATTGACTAGTAACGTGTCAAAATTCGCGGACGATACTAAAATAGGCGGTAAGGTTGTTAACGAGGACGATAGTAATAGGCTCTGTTAGAAAATCTAGAAGAGGAAGAACCATTGTTGTCCCAAGGCGATATGATGACTAAGCTGATTGATGCAGCATTGCTTGTATATATTAAGTTAAGGTGTATATATATCCATCTCATAATTGTAAGGTTAGTGAAAAATTCACTTAATAAGAGCCAGCATTTTTGGGCTCTTGTGGCATCAGTGTTTGGGACGCTGGTGGCATCATTTTGGGGCGCTGCGCGTCTTTTCTACTCGTTTGTGGGATGTCGTACGTACAGGGTGTAGTCTTGTAGAGAGCTCTCTTGCAATTCAGTTTGGTTGTTTAGATACAAGATTGTTGCACCGTGCAATAGTCCAGGTTGCGTTGTTGTTGCAAGGTTGAGAAAGAAGACCATAAATAGTACCCTTTTTGTTTACATTAAAATTCATGTAGCTAAGGTCTAAGGTAGGCCCGCATCGAGTCAGCAACCCTGAGGTTACCCTGAGGTAGGACCTAATAGGATCTCAAATCCGTAAGTTTTAATTTAGCTTAACTTGGGCTTCAGGTAGAACTGGCCCTTTAGAATTTGGCCGTTCACGGCTCAGCTGGGATTTTGAACCCAACAAATAAATAAATAACATGGTCCTTCAGAACCGGATTCTACCCCAAGACTGAGTCAGTGACTATTTTTCGGCAAAGTTCTGATTGTGCAAATTGTAGCCCAAGTTAGGCCTAGACGGGTTGAGTATTATTGAATTAAGGTCTTAGGGTAAAAAGTTTGGTCGCCCAATTGCGAAACTTGGCCAGTCGTCTGTCGTTGTTTTGGCCTACATTTTACCGGTTTGGTTAATTTTGGGTTATTATTGAATTAAGGTCCCAGGGTAAAAAGTTTGGTTGCCCAATTGCGAAACTTGGCCAGTCGTCTGTCGTTGTTTTGGCCTACATTTTACCGGTTTGGTTAATTTTGGGTTATTATTGAATTAAGGTCCCAGGGTAAAAAGTTTGGTCGCCCAATTGCGAAACTTGGCCAGTCGTCTGTCGTTGTTTTGGCCTACATTTTACCGGTTTGGTTAATTTTGGGTTATTATTGAATTAAGGTCCCAGGGTAAAAAGTTTGGTCGCCCAATTGCGAAACTTGGCCAATCGTTTGTCGTTGTTTTGGCCTACATTTTACCGGTTTGGTTAATTTTGGGTTATTATTGAATTAAGGTCCCAGGGTAGAAAGTTTGGTTGCCCAATTGCGAAACTTGGCCAGTCATCTGTCGTTGTTTTGGCCTACATTTTACCGGTTTGGTTAATTTTGGGTTATTATTGAATTAAGGTCCCAGGGTAGAAAATTTGGTTGCCCAATTGCGAAACTTGGCCACTTGTCTGTCGTTGTTTTTGGCCTACATTTACCAGTTTGGTTAATTTGGTTTATTATTCGTAGGCGAAGGTTGCAGACCAGTGCGCCAGTTACTTGGGTGGAAAAATTGGTATTCCATACTGGTGTTGGTTAGTACCCCACCTAGCAATTCAGTTTATTTGAAAGTAAAATTTACGTTTGATCAGTTCGGTTAAGTATTTCTGCCAATTCAGCTTATTTGCCATTGAGCCCAATTGTTGTTTGTATTGAAGATGAGTGCATCTGAATTGAACAAATTTATAAAAAGGAGAAGTGCCTACAAAGGTCTAATTACAAAGGTCATTGCCACTATAGATTCTGCCATAGAGCAAGAGGATTTACGCTTAGTGACTGCGCAGCTTTCCATATTAGAAACTAAAAAGGTTGCTCTAAGTGAGGTAAATGTTAAAATTGAGGCTCTTATAGAAGAGGATGAAATAGAAAATAACATAATTTACTTTGAAGAGATTATTGATGATATGATTAACGTAGGCCTCCGAGCAAAAGAGTTTAGCAGCTCAGTACAGTTAGAGACCAGGTCTAATAATGAAACACAACACTCAACAAATGATGCTTGTGAAGTTAAGGTTAACAGATCTGTAGTTCAATTACCGAGGCTTGTACTCAAAACATTTTCTGGGAGTATTCAGGAATGGCAAGGATGGGCAGACAGTTTTCAATCAGCAGTTCATTCTAGTCAAGTGTTAAGTGCCGTGGAGAAGTTTAATTATTTGCGGTCCCTCTTGGAAGGGGAGGCAGCAAAGACTATAGCAGGATTAGCATTAACAGAGGCTAATTATAATGTGGCTTGGGATATATTAAAGAAACGGTTTGATAAGCCAGAGATCTTAATTAAAAGCCACCTCCGTGCACTTTTAGCTATACCTCCTGTTAATAATCCTAATAGTGTCAAGGAGTTACGGCAGTTATATGATGAATTTGAAATTAGAACTAGGTCCCTGGACAACTTGGGTGTAGGAATGGAAAAGTATGGTATAATGTTGGTTCCTACACTGGAGTCTAAATTGCCTAGCTCAATTTTGCTTGAATTAAGTAGGGGACACTCTGCAGAACATGTGTACATCCCCCTTCAGCAGATGTTAAGTCTTTTAGGCACAGAATTAGCAAGACGAGAGGGAGTTGAGTTTGCACAGTGGGATGGTAAACAAGGGGACAAAGGCAAGCACAGCACCAAAGTTTCCACAAAAAGGAATAGCCCGGGTACAGTGTCAGCTCTACATGCCTCCTCTGAGAATAAATTAAAGGGAATCAAGGAATGCATATTTTGCGAAGGCAACCACAAGTCATATAAATGTGAGGTGGCTGAGGCCTTACCCTTTGAGGAGAGAAAGGACAGGGTAACTAAGTCCACAGCATGTTTTAAATGTTTTTTGAAAGGTCATAGAGCAAGGTTTTGTAAGTTTAAAATTTTGTGCAAAAAATGTCATGGTAGGCATCAGCCATTATTGTGTGAAAACACTCTTAGTAGGCCTACCCCAGAAGTAGAGACATCAGTGGCACATGCCACTGCGATGCAAGGGAGTAAAGGTAAAGGGGGATTATTGCAAACAACTGCAGCCTTATTAATTGGGAATGAGGGAGAAGCTACTGTAAGTGTTGTTTGATAGTGGTTGCCAGTGTAGTTTTATTAAGACCAGAATTTCCAGAAAATTGAAGTTTAAAGAACTTAAGAGGAAAAATTTAAGAATTTCTGGGTTTGGGGGTTCCGTTCAAAACCGAACCAAATTTAAGAAGGTAGAAGTTCTGGTTAAAGGGTTGTTACCGCAAAGTCCCACTATCAAGGTCCAAGCTGTAGAGATTGAGGAACTTTGTGCTCCAGTCACTACTTGTTTAGATATGGCATGTGTCCAAGAATTGCAAGTTAAAGGAATTAATTTGGGCAATAATAAGTTTGAGGAAACAGAAGATATTAGTCTTTTGATTGGAGCTGACTATTATTGGGACTTCATCACTGGTAATATTGTCCGTACATCTCAAGGCCCGGTAGCTATTGAAAGTTAGCTAGGCTGGATGCTACATGGTAGTTATTGCAATGAAATGGAAGTTAAGGCTCTTTTGTTAAGATTGAGGAGAACAGCCATGGTCTGGAAAGGCATTTGAAAGCGTTTTGGGAACTTGAATCTATTGGCATAAAGGACAACCAGGCAAGTACAGTGAACAATGATGTTTTAGAGCAATTTGAAAAAGGGATTGGGTTTAGAGATGGTTGCTATGAAGTTGGCCTACCATGGAAGGATTCTTGCAAACCCGGTTCAAACCTTCAGCTAGCTAATCGGAGGTTGGAGACTTCATTGTACAGGCTAAGAAAAAATGAGTTGTTGTTAATTGAATACGATGAGGCCATCCTAAGTTATGTAAGGGAGGGCTATGCTGAAAGGGTGCAAGGTGAGCTGGTGAGCCAGGAGGCACATTATCTGCCACACCATGCAGTGGTACGGCGAGACAAAACTACCACCAAACTGAGGGTAGTTTTTGATGGCTCAGCCAAGGACAAAGGTGGTGTGTCCTTGAATGACTGTTTGGATGCTGGGCCAAATTTAAATGCAGATTTATTTTCCTTGTTACTGAGATTCAGGTTTGGTAGAGTAGCATTGACTGCAGATGTGAAGCAAGCCTTTTTGCGGATAAAGTTAAAACCAGAGGACAGAGATGCAGTAAGGTATCTGTGGGTGGATACGAAAGACTTGTTGGAAAATGAACCTAAGGTTCAAGCATATAGAATGAAGTCAGTGTTGTTTGGCCTCAGCTCTAGTCCATTTCTGTTGGCAGCTACTATGCAGTACCATTTTAAGAAATATTCTGAAGTCTATCCTAACACTATTGAACACATAAAGAAAAATTTTTATGTTGATGATTTGCTATGTTCCGTGGATAATACAGAAATGGCTAAACAGATATTCATGGAGGCTAGAGCTATAATGAGGGAGGCTGGCATGGAGCTCAGAAAATGGCAGACCAATCATTCGCAATTACAAGAGTTTATGAGTCATTCCTCTGTAGTACCTGATGCAGCAGAAAGTATTGAGGATTCTGGTATTAAGGAGTTGTGGGCAATAGACGCAAAGGTGCTAGGCATGTTTGGCAGCAAGATGATGATTTGTTTACCTTCAATGGGAAATCTTTAGTAGAGCTGGCTGAGAATGAGACAAGGTGGACAAAACGTACAGCTCTTAGTTTGGCTTCAAAGGTCTTTGATCCTCTTGGATTCCTGGCTCCATTTGTGATAAAGTAAAAAATTTGGTTTCAGAGCCTCTGGGAAATTGGACTTGGTTGGGACCAAGAGTTACCTGTGTAAGAGTCAGTTATATTATTATAGACCTTTACAAGTTTACGTAGATAATTAACTAAATGCCAGGGTCACCAGCGCCCAAATGCTAGATTGGATCCAGCACTGCGGCGCAAATTTAATTTTTAATAAAAGAAGGGAAGAACTGATTATAAAATCATCAATATGAATTTTGTATTTTATTGACAACAATTGATAACTATATGCAACAATTATTTATAAATGCAAAGGGGATTTTTACCCGTAACAACTTTGATGGACATATAAATGCGAGATTAAATAATGGCCCGGTAAGCTAATATATAACAGTCTGCAAATAATACTGATAATAATAATAAATATGTAATATACAATTTATAATAATAGTACAAATGATATGTAACACTAATAATAATAAACTAATAGGAATAATAATAATAATAGCCACAATGACAACCTTGTCAAAAAGGAACTTTGCTTACTGGTGCCGTGCTTTCAAATAATACGATGTGTGAACAGCGTCCTTTGTGTTGTCGTTTCACATAAGTTTGTGTTTACTCCACAATTTTACCAACAAGCCAAAATAATCCTTAAAAGCCCATTCATGTCTAGTCACACCACACTGAATGCTTAAGAATTAAATTTGATCACTGGACATGTTTAACTTGTATTTATTTATTTAGATTTAAATATTTCACTCGTGCCAATTTGTGGCAGTTTTCACTAATAAAGAATAATCTTGTGGTGCAAGGCACTACAAGTACTGCCCCCCAAAAACATGGTTGTCAGGGGTAAAACAAAACTTAAATGTCAAAGCGCACTGGCTTACGAATGGCTCTTCCAGAACGAGTCATTGTTTGCTTTTGGACGGCAATATCCTGCAGCACTGGTTCTGAAGGCATGGATGGTGCTACAGGTGCAGTAGGGACATTGGGGGAAGGGGATTCTTGGTGCCTGTGCAATGGGGCCACTGGCTGGTTCAAAGACAGTTGGTTGCGATAATGAAGGAGAATTGGAAGAGGGATGATAGATTGTTGTACCCTCGGATGAGGTGGTGGTACATAGGATTTAGGAAGGGTAAATTGCTGTAACTGTATATGAGATGAAGGTACAGAAGATTGAGGAGGAATAGGTTGCTATACCTGTATTTGTGATGAAGGTACAGAAGATTGAGGAGGGATAGGTTGCTGTACCTGTATTTGAGATGGAGGTACAGAAGATTGAGGAGGGATAGGTTGCTGTACCTGTATTTGAGATGGAGGTACAGAAGATTGAGGAGGGATAGTATCTTTTGTTGGAGAAAAATCAAGGTATGCTGGTTTCAAGCGGTCCACAGAAATGGTTTCACGCTTGCCCACCTTGTCGATGATGAAAGTTTTGGGTTGAAGGTTAGCAAAAAAGCTCTTCGCAGCCCTTGTGGGACCAACGGTCGAATATGCTCAGTCGAGACGTCACACAAAATTTGTAAGTCTGACTTGGGTTCAACCGGTAAAGAGCGGACTTGCAATGAAGTGGGTGAATTAATAAGAGCTTGGAGGTCTGTATCCGTGGACTGAGCCTCAGCCATCTCTGAAAGGTTGATGTGTGAGAGTCTAGGATCAGAAATTGCTGAGATGCGAGATAGAGCATCCGGCACAACATTCAAAGAACCTGAAATGTGTCGAATGTCTGAAGTAAATTGAAGAATAAAATCAAGGTATCTTCTCTCAGTAGGAGCATGAGGGTCTGATTGAGAATGGAGAGCAAATATTAACGGACGATGATCCGTAAATATGCTAAAGTCACGTCCTTCCAGGAATGACCTGAAATGACGGATGGAGAGGTATATCGCCAGCAACTCTCGACCGAAAGTGCTGCACCTCATTTGTGAAGGCGAAAGCTTGCGTGAAAAGAATGTGAGAGGTTCCCAAACGCCTGAAACAAGCTGCTGGAGCACTCCTGACACTGCAACGTCAGAGGCATCAGTGGCTAAGTTCAGAGGAGCGTCTGGTTGAGGGTGAACAAGGCATGTAGCTTGTGCTATAGCCTCTTTTGCTTGTGAAAAAGCATTGGTCGTAGGGCAGTGGGGAGACCATTGAGGAAGCGGCGTCGCATTAAGGGTGAGTTTTTATCCTCTCCATTGGTCTGTCCAGCCAGGTCTTGCAGATGCCTCAGGAAGGCTGTTGGCGTTTGATCCCCAAGAACTTGGTCCTTGAGTAGAGCATTGAGTCGCTCTTCTTCTGATTGGCCGAGTCTCCTGACTAACTCGCTGAGGAGGCTCTCAAAAGCTTGGTCAGACGGAGGCAATAGAGTCACATCCCGCACTACTTTGTATAGTGACGGGCCGGGCAGAGCTGGGCACTTGCGTTTTTTTTTGCGGTACTGCGGTACTGCGGTACTACCGTGTTGGTCGGTACCGCGGAAAGTACCGCGGGAAATTTGAATGCGGTAGCGGTACTGCTGTACTTTCAGCGATCCTTTGCGGTACTGCGTTATGCGGTACCGGTTTGGTAGTGCGGTAGTAGTACCGCAGTACCGCAGTACCGCAAAAAAACGGGCAAAAAAACGCAAATGCCCAGCTCTGAATTTATGTATACTAGTGTGGGCAGGAGGTTCTTTGTGATAAGGAACTTGGTTCGTGGGTCCGTAATTCCTTTTATCGCGAAATAATCCCGCAGTTGACTCACAAAGATTCCAGGCTCTTCAGCGGTGAATTGTGGAGTGGTAGGCTGATACATTGTTAGGAGGTCTGTTATAGGTGGTGAATTTGGAGTACCACCGTTGGATGATCCTAGGTTGTTGTTGGTCATTGTGGCTATTATTTTGTTACAAGGTACTAAAAAAATTAAAAATGTGTCAAAAACTGACAAGATTTCAACAAATGTTGTTGAATGTAAATAATGGCTTCAGGTAAGTTTGGTTGAGTATGAGACTCAGTTGGAGTTATGAATGCCAATAACAAAAAGTTACGTAAAAAATTTTTTTTATGATGTAGCCCAATATTAGCAGAAAAATAGTCTGCGTATAGGCTGTTTGCAAAATATAAGTAAATTTGCACAAAAAAACTTTAGAAAACGCTGATTTTATAAAAAGGCAAAATAAAAGGAATATATTTTGCAATAGAATACACTTCCAGTACAGGTGAGTGCTTAGTACTAGTGAATTTAATAAAATTATAGATGCAGACTGAATATATTGACAAAAATTGAGAAAAAAAATTTTTAGAATTTTTTTTGCATAAATTACGGTGTTTGGTCACTTCGGGGTCACCAATTGTAAGAGTCAGTTATATTGTTATAGACCTTTACAAGTTTACGTAGATAATTAACTAAATGCCAGGGTCACCAGCGCCCAAATGCTAGATTGGATCCAGCACTGCGGCGCAAATTTAATTTTTAATAAAAGAAGGGAAGGACTGATTATAAAATCATCAATATGAATTTTGTATTTTATTGACAACAATTAATAACTATATGCAACAATTATTTATAAATGCAAAGGGGATTTTTACCCGTAACAACTTTGATGGACATATAAATGCGAGATTAAATAATGGCCCGTTTAGCTAATATAAGTATAACAGTCTGCAAATAATACTGATAATAATAATAAATATGTAATAATACAATTTATAATAATAGTACAAATGATATGTAACACTAATAATAATAAACTAATAAATAATAATAATAATAATAATAATAGCCACAATGACAACCTTGTCAAAAAGGAACTTTGCTTGCTGGTGCCGTGCTTTCAAATAATACGATGTGTGAACAGCGTCCTTTGTGTTGTCGTTTCACATAAGTTTGTGTTTACTCCACAATTTTACCAAGCCAAAATAATCCTTAAAAGCCCATTCATGTCTAGTCACACCACACTGAATGCTTAAGAATTAAATTTGATCACTGGACATGTTTAACTTGTATTTATTTATTTATTTATTTAGATTTAAATATTTCACTCGTGCCAATTTGTGGCAGTTTTCACTAATAAAGAATAATCTTGTGGTGCAAGGCACTACACCTGATCATATGGTGGTAAGGTGGAAATATTGGTTCAAAGAATTGGCACATCTTGGAGACATTGAAATCCCAAGATGGTACTTTGGAGAGTTGAACAATAGTCCAGACAATTTGGAGCTGCACATCTTTTGTGATGCAAGTGAGGAAGCCTATGCAACTTGTATTTATATAAGAGGCGCATTGCAAGAGGAAGTAAGTTGCAGGTTGGTTGCTGCAAAGAGCAGAGTAGCACCTTTGTAAAGGCTTTCGGTTCCAAGGTTGGAATTGATGGGTGCCGTTATTGCTAGTCGGCTTGCAATTACAGTGCGAAAGTCTTTGGCCCTCTATGAAATTCCAAGCTATTATTGGACAGACTCCACTATAGTTTGGCACTGGTTAAGAAGTCAGGCAAGGAAATGGAAACCATTTGTTGCCAATAGGGTGGAGGAAATTCAAGCGCACACAGATCCCAAGCAATGGAAGCATTGTCCAGGCATCCAAAACCCCGCTGATTTACCAACACGAGGAATTTCAGTGAAAGATCTTTCACAGTCAAGTTTGTGGTGGAATGGGCCAGAGTGGCTAAAACTTGGAAGTGAAAACTGGCCTTCTAATAAGCCTATTGTAGGAGAATGCCAGGCTGAAGAAGCATGGGTGAGTGAGGTGAGAAAATGCGCTGTGAACAGTTGTCAAGTTATACAGCAGGACCCCATATTGAGGCTTGAGGACATTAGCAGTCTGAAAAGATTGTTAAGAGTGACAGCATGGGTATATAGATTTACCAACAACATTAAGGGAGAAACAAGAAGGGAAGGAATTCTGAACAGTAATGAGATTCAGCAAGCCAGGAAATACTGGGTGGTATATATGCAGAAGGAAAAATTTGGTGAAGAGAGAGAATTGATCACCAGCCATCCATTACAGGTTCTACCAACACATTCTGCGCTCAAGGGTTTGGATGTGTTTTTGGATCAGGATTTATTGAGAGTAGGAGGTAGACTACAGTTTTCTGGGCTTCCAGAGGAGAAAAGACATCCAATTTTGCTACCTTCTGGGGGGCACTTTGTGGACCTTTTGATCCTGGACACTCATCATAAGCTGTTACATGCTGGAGTTAGAGAAGTGATAATAGAGATCAGACAACAGTTTTGGATTCCCAAAATTAGACAAGTAGTAAAAAAGGTCTTGCATAAATGTGTGGTTTGCAAGCGTTGGAGTGCAAAGCCTTATTATGAAAAGGTGGCTCCACTTCCAAGAGAACGGTGTGTCTATACTGCCCCATTTGATGTAGTGGGAGTAGACTTTGCAGGGCCAGTCTATGTGTATGAGCGAGGGGAGTCTAACAAAGGTTATATATGTCTTTTCACCTGTGCTACCACCAGAGCAATCCATTTGGAGTTGGTAAGCAACTTAAGTAGTGATGTATTTCTTTTGGCCTTTGAAAGGTTTGTGAACAGAAGGGGTTTCCCAAATAAAATCATATCGGATAATGCAAAAACATTCAAAAAGGCTGCAAAGGAACTCCAAGAAATTTGGTCCTTGCTAAAAGAGGAAGGATTCCAATCCTACTTTTCACACCAAGGGGTACAGTGGGAGTTTATTGTTGAGAGAGCACCATGGTGGGGAGGATTTTGGGAAAGGCTAGTGAGAAGTGTAAAGTGTCCATTAAAGAAACTTTTAGCTAATGCTCATTTGAGCAAAAAACAATTCTGCACTGTTTTATGTGAAGTAGAAGCAATGGTGAACAGTAGGCCTATCACTTTTGTTTACAACAGTATGCAGGATGCAGAGCCATTGACACCAAATCATTTTCTTTGTGGTAAACGATTAACATCAAGCCCCAGTGTGCCAGAAGATTTGCAGCCTATCCAGAGCACTCAAGGAGAGTTAACCAGACGGTTCAGGTACCTTGAAGAGCTACAAGATCAGTTATGGAAGAGGTGGCAGATGGAATACTTGCCAGAACTCAATTATTACCCATCAGGCAAGGTAAAGGGCTCCAATGCAAATTGTATCAAGGTGGGAGACGTGGTAATGATTGGGTATGAAAGACCAAGGCAATGCTGGAAGCTTGGCATAATTGAAGAGTTGTTTGTTGGCAAAGACAATTTAGTTAGGTCTGCACTGGTAAAGACTTCAGGAGGAAAGTTAAAGAGACCTATACAAAAACTCTATGCTTTAGAAATCAGCAAAAACACAGATAGTCAAGATGAACCATTTGAGTTACAGCCTCATGGAGAAGGCTTGGCTAACCTTGCGGAAGGTAACGACAACAATGCCTCTTCGGTGGGGAGTGTTAGAAAATCTAGAAGAGGAAGAACCATTGTTGTCCCAAGGCGATATGATGACTAAGCTGATTGATGCAGCATTGCTTGTATATATTAAGTTAAGGTGTATATATATCCATCTCATAATTGTAAGGTTAGTGAAAAATTCACTCTAGCATTTTTGGGCTCTTGTGGCATCAGTGTTTGGGACGCTGCGCGTCTTTTCTACTCGTTTGTGGGATGTCGTACGTACAGGGTGTGGTCTTGTAGAGAGCTCTCTTGCAATTCAGTTTGGTTGTTTAGATACAAGATTGTTGCACCGTGCAATAGTCCAGGTTGCGTTGTTGTTGCAAGGTTGAGAAAGAAGACCATAAATAGTACCCTTTTTGTTTACATTAAAATTCATGTAGCTAAGGTCTAAGGTAGGCCCGCATCGAGTCAGCAACCCTGAGGTTACCCTGAGGTAGGACCTAATAGGATCTCAAATCCGTAAGTTTTAATTTAGCTTAACTTGGGCTTCAGGTAGAACTGGCCCTTTAGAATTTGGCCGTTCACGGCTCAGCTGGGATTTTGAACCCAACAAATAAAGAAAATAACATGGTCCTTCAGAACCGGATTCTACCCCAAGACTGAGTCAGTGACTATTTTTCGGCAAAGTTCTGATTGTGCAAATTGTAGCCCAAGTTAGGCCTAGACGGGTTGAGTATTATTGAATTAAGGTCCCAGGGTAAAAAGTTTGGTCGCCCAATTGCGAAACTTGGCCAATCGTTTGTCGTTGTTTTGGCCTACATTTTACCGGTTTGGTTAATTTTGGGTTATTATTGAATTAAGGTCCCAGGGTAAAAAGTTTGGTTGCCCAATTGCGAAACTTGGCCAGTCGTCTGTCGTTGTTTTGGCCTACATTTTACCGGTTTGGTTAATTTTGGGTTATTATTGAATTAAGGTCCCAGGGTAGAAAGTTTGGTTGCCCAATTGCGAAACTTGGCCACTTGTCTGTCGTTGTTTTTGGCCTACATTTACCAGTTTGGTTAATTTGGTTTATTATTCGTAGGCGAAGGTTGCAGACCAGTGCGCCAGTTACTTGGGTGGAAAAATTGGTATTCCATACTGGTGTTGGTTAGTACCCCACCTATCAATTCAGTTTATTTGAAAGTAAAATTTACGTTTGATCAGTTCGGTTAAGTATTTCTGCCAATTCAGCTTATTTGGCATTGAGCCCAATTGTTGTTTGCATTGAAGATGAGTGCATCTGAATTGAACAAATTTATAAAAACGAGAAGTGCCTACAAAGGTCTAATTACAAAGGTCATTGCCACTATAGATTCTGCCATAGAGCAAGAGGATTTACGCTTAGTGACTGCGCAGCTTTCCATATTAGAAACTAAAAAGGTTGCTCTAAGCGAGGTAAATGTTAAAATTGAGGCTCTTATAGAAGAGGATGAAATAGAAAATAACATAATTTACTTTGAAGAGATTATTGATGATATAATTAACGTAGGCCTCCGAGCAAAAGAGTTTAATAGCTCAGTACAGTTAGAGACCAGGTCTGATAATGAAACACAACACTCAACAAATGATGTTTGTGAAGTTAAGGTTAACAGATCTGTAGTTCAATTACCGAGGCTTGTACTCAAAACATTTTCTGGGAGTATTCAGGAATGGCAAGGATGGGCAGACAGTTTTCAATCAGCAGTTCATTCTAGTCAAGTGTTAAGTGCCGTGGAGAAGTTTAATTATTTGCGGTCCCTCTTGGAAGGGGAGGCAGCAAAGACTTAGTAGGATTAGCATTAACAGAGGCTAATTATAATGTGGCTTGGGATATATTAAAGAAACGGTTTGGTAAGCCAGAGATCTTAATTAAAAGCCACCTCCGTGCACTTTTAGCTATACCTCCTGTTAATAATCCTAATAGTGTCAAGGAGTTACGGCAGTTATATGATGAATTTGAAATTAGAACTAGGTCCCTGGACAACTTGGGTGTAGGAATGGAAAAGTATGGTATAATGTTGGTTCCTACACTGGAGTCTAAATTGCCTAGCTCAATTTTGCTTGAATTAAGTAGGGGACACTCTGCAGAACATGTGTACATCCCCCTTCAGCAGATGTTAAGTCTTTTAGGCACAGAATTAGCAAGACGAGAGGGAGTTGAGTTTGCACAGTGGGATGGTAAACAAGGGGACAAAGGCAGGCACAGCACCAAAGTTTCCACAAAAAGGAATAGCCCGGTACAGTGTCAGCTCTACATGCCTCCTCTGAGAATAAATTAAAGGGAATCAAGGAATGCATATTTTGCGAAGGCAACCACAAGTCATATAAATGTGAGGTGGCTGAGGCCTTACCCTTTGAGGAGAGAAAGGACAGGGTAACTAAGTCCACAGCATGTTTTAAATGTTTTTTGAAAGGTCATAGAGCAAGGTTTTGTAAGTTTAAAATTTTGTGCAAAAAATGTCATGGTAGGCATCAGCCATTATTGTGTGAAAACACTCTTAGTAGGCCTACCCCAGAAGTAGAGACATCAGTGGCACATGCCACTGCTATGCAAGGGAGTAAAGGTAAAGGGGGATTATTGCAAACAACTGCAGCCTTATTAATTGGGAATGAGGGAGAAGCTACTGTAAGAGTGTTGTTTGATAGTGGTAGCCAGTGTAGTTTTATTAAGACCAGAATTTCCAGAAAATTGAAGTTTAAAGAACTTAAGAGGGAAAATTTAAGAATTTCTGGGTTTGGGGGTTCCGTTCAAAACCGAACCAAATTTAAGAAGGTAGAAGTTCTGGTTAAAGGGTTGTTACCGCAAAGTCCCACTATCAAGGTCCAAGCTGTAGAGATTGAGGAACTTTGTGCTCCAGTCACTACTTGTTTAGATATGGCATGTGTCCAAGAATTGCAAGTTAAAGGAATTAATTTGGGCAATAATAAGTTTGAGGGAACAGAAGATATTAGTCTTTTGATTGGAGCTGACTATTATTGGGACTTCATCACTGGTAATATTGTCCGTACATCTCAAGGCCCGGTAGCTATTGAAAGTAAGCTAGGCTGGATGCTACATGGTAGTTATTGCAATGAAATGGAAGTTAAGGCTCTTTTTGTTAAGATTGAGGAGAACAGCCATGGTCTGGAAAGGCATTTGAAAGCGTTTTGGGAACTTGAATCTATTGGCATAAAGGACAACCAGGCAAGTACAGTGAACAATGATGTTTTAGAGCAATTTGAAAAAGGGATTGGGTTTAGAGATGGTTGCTATGAAGTTGCCCTACCATGGAAGGATTCTTGCAAACCCGGTTCAAACCTTCAGCTAGCTAATCGGAGGTTGGAGACTTCATTGTACAGGCTAAGAAAAAATGAGTTGTTGTTAATTGAATACGATGAGGCCATCCTAAGTTATGTAAGGGAGGGCTATGATGAAAGGGTGCAAGGTGAGCTGGTGAGCCAGGAGGCACATTATCTGCCACACCATGCAGT
This sequence comes from Bathynomus jamesi, assembly GCA_023014485.1. Taxonomy (NCBI): domain Eukaryota; kingdom Metazoa; phylum Arthropoda; class Malacostraca; order Isopoda; family Cirolanidae; genus Bathynomus; species Bathynomus jamesi. The sequence continues at coordinate 484,652 of JAJOZX010002005.1, forward strand.
GGTACGGCGAGACAAAACTACCACAAACTAAGAGTAGTTTTTGATGGCTCAGCCAAACCCAAAGGTGGTGTGTCCTTGAATGACTGTTTGGATGCTGGCCCAAATTTAAATGCAGATTTATTTCCTTGTTACTGAGATTCAGGTTTGGTAGAGTAGCATTGACTGCAGATGTGAAGCAAGCCTTTTTGCGGATAAAGTTAAAACCAGAGGACAGAGATGCAGTAAGGTATCTGTGGGTGGATACGAAAGACTTGTTGGAAAATGAACCTAAGGTTCAAGCATATAGAATGAAGTCAGTGTTGTTTGGCCTCAGCTCTAGTCCATTTCTGTTGGCAGCTACTATGCAGTACCATTTTAAGAAATATTCTGAAGTCTATCCTAACACTATTGAACACATAAGGAAAAATTTTTATGTTGATGATTTGCTATGTTCCGTGGATAATACAGAAATGGCTAAACAGATATTCATGGAGGCTAGAGCTATAATGAGGGAGGCTGGCATGGAGCTCAGAAAATGGCAGACCAATCATTCGCAATTACAAGAGTTTATGAGTCATTCCTCTGTAGTACCTGATGCAGCAGAAAGTATTGAGGATTCTGGTATTAAGGAGTTGTGGGCAATAGACGCAAAGGTGCTAGGCATTGTTTGGCAGCAAGATGATGATTTGTTTACCTTCAATGGGAAATCTTTAGTAGAGCTGGCTGAGAATGAGACAAGGTGGACAAAACGTACAGCTCTTAGTTTGGCTTCAAAGGTCTTTGATCCTCTTGGATTCCTGGCTCCATTTGTGATAAAGTAAAAAATTTGGTTTCAGAGCCTCTGGGAAATTGGACTTGGTTGGGACCAAGAGTTACCTGTGTAAGAGTCAGTTATATTATTATAGACCTTTACAAGTTTACGTAGATAATTAACTAAATGCCAGGGTCACCAGCGCCCAAATGCTAGATTGGATCCAGCACTGCGGCGCAAATTTAATTTTTAATAAAAGAAGGGAAGAACTGATTATAAAATCATCAATATGAATTTTGTATTTTATTGACAACAATTGATAACTATATGCAACAATTATTTATAAATGCAAAGGGGATTTTTACCCGTAACAACTTTGATGGACATATAAATGCGAGATTAAATAATGGCCCGGTAAGCTAATATATAACAGTCTGCAAATAATACTGATAATAATAATAAATATGTAATATACAATTTATAATAATAGTACAAATGATATGTAACACTAATAATAATAAACTAATAGGAATAATAATAATAATAATAATAGCCACAATGACAACCTTGTCAAAAAGGAACTTTGCTTACTGGTGCCGTGCTTTCAAATAATACGATGTGTGAACAGCGTCCTTTGTGTTGTCGTTTCACATAAGTTTGTGTTTACTCCACAATTTTACCAACAAGCCAAAATAATCCTTAAAAGCCCATTCATGTCTAGTCACACCACACTGAATGCTTAAGAATTAAATTTGATCACTGGACATGTTTAACTTGTATTTATTTATTTAGATTTAAATATTTCACTCGTGCCAATTTGTGGCAGTTTTCACTAATAAAGAATAATCTTGTGGTGCAAGGCACTACAAGTACTGCCCCCCAAAAACATGGTTGTCAGGGTAAAACAAAACTTAAATGTCAAAGCGCACTGGCTTACGAATGGCTCTTCCAGAACGAGTCATTGTTTGCTTTTGGACGGCAATATCCTGCAGCACTGGTTCTGAAGGCATGGATGGTGCTACAGGTGCAGTAGGGACATTGGGGGAAGGGGATTCTTGGTGCCTGTGCAATGGGGCCCTGGCTGGTTCAAAGACAGTTGGTTGCGATAATGAAGGAGAATTGGAAGAGGGATGATAGATTGTTGTACCCTCGGATGAGGTGGTGGTACATAGGATTTAGGAAGGGTAAATTGCTGTAACTGTATATGAGATGAAGGTACAGAAGATTGAGGAGGAATAGGTTGCTATACCTGTATTTGTGATGAAGGTACAGAAGATTGAGGAGGGATAGGTTGCTGTACCTGTATTTGAGATGGAGGTACAGAAGATTGAGGAGGGATAGGTTGCTGTACCTGTATTTGAGATGGAGGTACAGAAGATTGAGGAGGGATAGTATCTTTTGTTGGAGAAAAATCAAGGTATGCTGGTTTCAAGCGGTCCACAGAAATGGTTTCACGCTTGCCCACCTTGTCGATGATGAAAGTTTTGGGTTGAAGGTTAGCAAAAACAGCTCTTCGCAGCCCTTGTGGGACCAACGGTCGAATATGCTCAGTCGAGACGTCACACAAAATTTGTAAGTCTGACTTGGGTTCAACCGGTAAAGAGCGGACTTGCAATGAAGTGGGTGAATTAATAAGAGCTTGGAGGTCTGTATCCGTGGACTGAGCCTCAGCCATCTCTGAAAGGTTGATGTGTGAGAGTCTAGGATCAGAAATTGCTGAGATGCGAGATAGAGCATCCGGCACAACATTCAAAGAACCTGAAATGTGTCGAATGTCTGAAGTAAATTGAAGAATAAAATCAAGGTATCTTCTCTCAGTAGGAGCATGAGGGTCTGATTGAGAATGGAGAGCAAATATTAACGGACGATGATCCGTAAATATGCTAAAGTCACGTCCTTCCAGGAATGACCTGAAATGACGGATGGAGAGGTATATCGCCAGCAACTCTCGACCGAAAGTGCTGCACCTCATTTGTGAAGGCGAAAGCTTGCGTGAAAAGAATGTGAGAGGTTCCCAAACGCCTGAAACAAGCTGCTGGAGCACTCCTGACACTGCAACGTCAGAGGCATCAGTGGCTAAGTTCAGAGGAGCGTCTGGTTGAGGGTGAACAAGGCATGTAGCTTGTGCTATAGCCTCTTTTGCTTGTGAAAAAGCATTGGTCGTAGGGCAGTGGGGAGACCATTGAGGAAGCGGCGTCGCATTAAGGGTGAGTTTTTATCCTCTCCATTGGTCTGTCCAGCCAGGTCTTGCAGATGCCTCAGGAAGGCTGTTGGCGTTTGATCCCCAAGAACTTGGTCCTTGAGTAGAGCATTGAGTCGCTCTTCTTCTGATTGGCCGAGTCTCCTGACTAACTCGCTGAGGAGGCTCTCAAAAGCTTGGTCAGACGGAGGCAATAGAGTCACATCCCGCACTACTTTGTATAGTGACGGGCCGGGCAGAGCTGGGCACTTGCGTTTTTTTTTGCGGTACTGCGGTACTGCGGTACTACCGTGTTGGTCGGTACCGCGGAAAGTACCGCGGGAAATTTGAATGCGGTAGCGGTACTGCTGTACTTTCAGCGATCCTTTGCGGTACTGCGTTATGCGGTACCGGTTTGGTAGTGCGGTAGTAGTACCGCAGTACCGCAGTACCGCAAAAAAACGGGCAAAAAAACGCAAATGCCCAGCTCTGAATTTATGTATACTAGTGTGGGCAGGAGGTTCTTTGTGATAAGGAACTTGGTTCGTGGGTCCGTAATTCCTTTTATCGCGAAATAATCCCGCAGTTGACTCACAAAGATTCCAGGCTCTTCAGCGGTGAATTGTGGAGTGGTAGGCTGATACATTGTTAGGAGGTCTGTTATAGGTGGTGAATTTGGAGTACCACCGTTGGATGATCCTAGTGTTGTTGGTCATTGTGGCTATTATTTTGTTACAAGGTACTAAAAAAATTAAAAATGTGTCAAAAACTGACAAGATTTCAACAAATGTTGTTGAATGTAAATAATGGCTTCAGGTAAGTTTGGTTGAGTATGAGACTCAGTTGGAGTTATGAATGCCAATAACAAAAAGTTACGTAAAAAATTTTTTTTATGATGTAGCCCAATATTAGCAGAAAAATAGTCTGCGTATAGGCTGTTTGCAAAATATAAGTAAATTTGCACAAAAAAACTTAGAAAACGCTGATTTTATAAAAAGGCAAAATAAAAGGAATATATTTTGCAATAGAATACACTTCCAGTACAGGTGAGTGCTTAGTACTAGTGAATTTAATAAAATTATAGATGCAGACTGAATATATTGACAAAAATTGAGAAAAAAAATTTTTAGAATTTTTTTGCATAAATTACGGTGTTTGGTCACTTCGGGGTCACCAATTGTAAGAGTCAGTTATATTGTTATAGACCTTTACAAGTTTACGTAGATAATTAACTAAATGCCAGGGTCACCAGCGCCCAAATGCTAGATTGGATCCAGCACTGCGGCGCAAATTTAATTTTTAATAAAAGAAGGGAAGGACTGATTATAAAATCATCAATATGAATTTTGTATTTTATTGACAACAATTAATAACTATATGCAACAATTATTTATAAATGCAAAGGGGATTTTTACCCGTAACAACTTTGATGGACATATAAATGCGAGATTAAATAATGGCCCGTTTAGCTAATATAAGTATAACAGTCTGCAAATAATACTGATAATAATAATAAATATGTAATAATACAATTTATAATAATAGTACAAATGATATGTAACACTAATAATAATAAACTAATAATAATAATAATAATAATAATAATAATAGCCACAATGACAACCTTGTCAAAAAGGAACTTTGCTTGCTGGTGCCGTGCTTTCAAATAATACGATGTGTGAACAGCGTCCTTTGTGTTGTCGTTTCACATAAGTTTGTGTTTACTCCACAATTTTACCAAGCCAAAATAATCCTTAAAAGCCCATTCATGTCTAGTCACACCACACTGAATGCTTAAGAATTAAATTTGATCACTGGACATGTTTAACTTGTATTTATTTATTTATTTATTTAGATTTAAATATTTCACTCGTGCCAATTTGTGGCAGTTTTCACTAATAAAGAATAATCTTGTGGTGCAAGGCACTACACCTGATCATATGGTGGTAAGGTGGAAATATTGGTTCAAAGAATTGGCACATCTTGGAGACATTGAAATCCCAAGATGGTACTTTGGAGAGTTGAACAATAGTCCAGACAATTTGGAGCTGCACATCTTTTTTGTGATGCAAGTGAGGAAGCCTATGCAACTTGTATTTATATAAGAGGCGCATTGCAAGAGGAAGTAAGTTGCAGGTTGGTTGCTGCAAAGAGCAGAGTAGCACCTTTGTAAAGGCTTTCGGTTCCAAGGTTGGAATTGATGGGTGCCGTTATTGCTAGTCGGCTTGCAATTACAGTGCGAAAGTCTTTGGCCCTCTATGAAATTCCAAGCTATTATTGGACAGACTCCACTATAGTTTGGCACTGGTTAAGAAGTCAGGCAAGGAAATGGAAACCATTTGTTGCCAATAGGGTGGAGGAAATTCAAGCGCACACAGATCCCAAGCAATGGAAGCATTGTCCAGGCATCCAAAACCCCGCTGATTTACCAACACGAGGAATTTCAGTGAAAGATCTTTCACAGTCAAGTTTGTGGTGGAATGGGCCAGAGTGGCTAAAACTTGGAAGTGAAAACTGGCCTTCTAATAAGCCTATTGTAGGAGAATGCCAGGCTGAAGAAGCATGGGTGAGTGAGGTGAGAAAATGCGCTGTGAACAGTTGTCAAGTTATACAGCAGGACCCCATATTGAGGCTTGAGGACATTAGCAGTCTGAAAAGATTGTTAAGAGTGACAGCATGGGTATATAGATTTACCAACAACATTAAGGGAGAAACAAGAAGGGAAGGAATTCTGAACAGTAATGAGATTCAGCAAGCCAGGAAATACTGGGTGGTATATATGCAGAAGGAAAAATTTGGTGAAGAGAGAGAATTGATCACCAGCCATCCATTACAGGTTCTACCAACACATTCTGCGCTCAAGGGTTTGGATGTGTTTTTGGATCAGGATTTATTGAGAGTAGGAGGTAGACTACAGTTTTCTGGGCTTCCAGAGGAGAAAAGACATCCAATTTTGCTACCTTCTGGGGGCACTTTGTGGACCTTTTGATCCTGGACACTCATCATAAGCTGTTACATGCTGGAGTTAGAGAAGTGATAATAGAGATCAGACAACAGTTTTGGATTCCCAAAATTAGACAAGTAGTAAAAAAGGTCTTGCATAAATGTGTGGTTTGCAAGCGTTGGAGTGCAAAGCCTTATTATGAAAAGGTGGCTCCACTTCCAAGAGAACGGTGTGTCTATACTGCCCCATTTGATGTAGTGGGAGTAGACTTTGCAGGGCCAGTCTATGTGTATGAGCGAGGGGAGTCTAACAAAGGTTATATATGTCTTTTCACCTGTGCTACCACCAGAGCAATCCATTTGGAGTTGGTAAGCAACTTAAGTAGTGATGTATTTCTTTTGGCCTTTGAAAGGTTTGTGAACAGAAGGGGTTTCCCAAATAAAATCATATCGGATAATGCAAAAACATTCAAAAAGGCTGCAAAGGAACTCCAAGAAATTTGGTCCTTGCTAAAAGAGGAAGGATTCCAATCCTACTTTTCACACCAAGGGGTACAGTGGGAGTTTATTGTTGAGAGAGCACCATGGTGGGGAGGATTTTGGGAAAGGCTAGTGAGAAGTGTAAAGTGTCCATTAAAGAAACTTTTAGCTAATGCTCATTTGAGCAAAAAACAATTCTGCACTGTTTTATGTGAAGTAGAAGCAATGGTGAACAGTAGGCCTATCACTTTTGTTTACAACAGTATGCAGGATGCAGAGCCATTGACACCAAATCATTTTCTTTGTGGTAAACGATTAACATCAAGCCCCAGTGTGCCAGAAGATTTGCAGCCTATCCAGAGCACTCAAGGAGAGTTAACCAGACGGTTCAGGTACCTTGAAGAGCTACAAGATCAGTTATGGAAGAGGTGGCAGATGGAATACTTGCCAGAACTCAATTATTACCCATCAGGCAAGGTAAAGGGCTCCAATGCAAATTGTATCAAGGTGGGAGACGTGGTAATGATTGGTATGAAAGACCAAGGCAATGCTGGAAGCTTGGCATAATTGAAGAGTTGTTTGTTGGCAAAGACAATTTAGTTAGGTCTGCACTGGTAAAGACTTCAGGAGGAAAGTTAAAGAGACCTATACAAAAACTCTATGCTTTAGAAATCAGCAAAAACACAGATAGTCAAGATGAACCATTTGAGTTACAGCCTCATGGAGAAGGCTTGGCTAACCTTGCGGAAGGTAACGACAACAATGCCTCTTCGGTGGGGATGTTAGAAAATCTAGAAGAGGAAGAACCATTGTTGTCCCAAGGCGATATGATGACTAAGCTGATTGATGCAGCATTGCTTGTATATATTAAGTTAAGGTGTATATATATCCATCTCATAATTGTAAGGTTAGTGAAAAATTCACTCTAGCATTTTTGGGCTCTTGTGGCATCAGTGTTTGGGACGCTGCGCGTCTTTTCTACTCGTTTGTGGGATGTCGTACGTACAGGGTGTGGTCTTGTAGAGAGCTCTCTTGCAATTCAGTTTGGTTGTTTAGATACAAGATTGTTGCACCGTGCAATAGTCCAGGTTGCGTTGTTGTTGCAAGGTTGAGAAAGAAGACCATAAATAGTACCCTTTTTGTTTACATTAAATTCATGTAACTAAGGTCTAAGGTAGGCCCGCATCGAGTCAGCAACCCTGAGGTTACCCTGAGGTAGGACCTAATAGGATCTCAAATCCGTAAGTTTTAATTTAGCTTAACTTGGGCTTCAGGTAGAACTGGCCCTTTAGAATTTGGCCGTTCACGGCTCAGCTGGGATTTTGAACCCAACAAATAAATAAAATAACATGGTCCTTCAGAACCGGATTCTACCCCAAGACTGAGTCAGTGACTATTTTTCGGCAAAGTTCTGATTGTGCAAATTGTAGCCCAAGTTAGGCCTAGACGGGTTGAGTATTATTGAATTAAGGTCCCAGGGTAAAAGTTTGGTCGCCCAATTGCGAAACTTGGCCAGTCGTCTGTCGTTGTTTTGGCCTACATTTTACCGGTTTGGTTAATTTTGGGTTATTATTGAATTAAGGTCCCAGGGTAAAAGTTTGGTCGCCCAATTGCGAAACTTGGCCAGTCGTCTGTCGTTGTTTTGGCCTACATTTTACCGGTTTGGTTAATTTTGGGTTATTATTGAATTAAGGTCCCAGGGTAGAAAGTTTGGTTGCCCAATTGCGAAACTTGGCCACTTGTCTGTCGTTGTTTTTGGCCTACATTTACCGTTTGGTTAATTTGGTTTATTATTCGTAGGCGAAGGTTGCAGACCAGTGCGCCAGTTACTTGGGTGGAAAAATTGGTATTCCATACTGGTGTTGGTTAGTACCCCACCTAGCAATTCAGTTTATTTGAAAGTAAAATTTACGTTTGATCAGTTTGGTTAAGTATTTCTGCCAATTCAGCTTATTTGGCATTGAGCCCAATTGTTGTTTGCATTGAAGATGAGTGCATCTGAATTGAACAAATTTATAAAAAGGAGAAGCGCCTACAAAGGTCTAATTACAAAGGTCATTGCCACTATAGATTCTGCCATAGAGCAAGAGGATTTACGCTTAGTGACTGCGCAGCTTTCCATATTAGAAACTAAAAAGGTTGCTCTAAGTGAGGTAAATGTTAAAATTGAGGCTCTTATAGAAGAGGATGAAATAGAAAATAACATAATTTACTTTGAAGAGATTATTGATGATATAATTAACGTAGGCCTCCGAGCAAAAGAGTTTAATAGCTCAGTACAGTTAGAGACCAGGTCTATAATGAAACACAACACTCAACAAATGATGTTTGTGAAGTTAAGGTTAACAGATCTGTAGTTCAATTACCGAGGCTTGTACTCAAAACATTTTCTGGGAGTATTCAGGAATGGCAAGGATGGGCAGACAGTTTTCAATCAGCAGTTCATTCTAGTCAAGTGTTAAGTGCCGTGGAGAAGTTTAATTATTTGCGGTCCCTCTTGGAAGGGGAGGCAGCAAAGACTTAGCAGGATTAGCATTAACAGAGGCTAATTATAATGTGGCTTGGGATATATTAAAGAAACGGTTTGGTAAGCCAGAGATCTTAATTAAAAGCCACCTCCGTGCACTTTTAGCTATACCTCCTGTTAATAATCCTAATAGTGTCAAGGAGTTACGGCAGTTATATGATGAATTTGAAATTAGAACTAGGTCCCTGGACAACTTGGGTGTAGGAATGGAAAAGTATGGTATAATGTTGGTTCCTACACTGGAGTCTAAATTGCCTAGCTCAATTTTGCTTGAATTAAGTAGGGGACACTCTGCAGAACATGTGTACATCCCCCTTCAGCAGATGTTAAGTCTTTTAGGCACAGAATTAGCAAGACGAGAGGGAGTTGAGTTTGCACAGTGGGATGGTAAACAAGGGGACAAAGGCAGGCACAGCACCAAAGTTTCCACAAAAAGGAATAGCCCAGGTACAGTGTCAGCTCTACATGCCTCCTCTGAGAATAAATTAAAGGGAATCAAGGAATGCATATTTTGCGAAGGCAACCACAAGTCATATAAATGTGAGGTGGCTGAGGCCTTACCCTTTGAGGAGAGAAAGGACAGGGTAACTAAGTCCACAGCATGTTTTAAATGTTTTTTGAAAGGTCATAGAGCAAGGTTTTGTAAGTTTAAAATTTTGTGCAAAAAATGTCATGGTAGGCATCAGCCATTATTGTGTGAAAACACTCTTAGTAGGCCTACCCCAGAAGTAGAGACATCAGTGGCACATGCCACTGCTATGCAAGGGAGTAAAGTAAAGGGGGATTATTGCAAACAACTGCAGCCTTATTAATTGGGAATGAGGGAGAAGCTACTGTAAGAGTGTTGTTTGATAGTGGTAGCCAGTGTAGTTTTATTAAGACCAGAATTTCCAGAAAATTGAAGTTTAAAGAACTTAAGAGGGAAAATTTAAGAATTTCTGGGTTTGGGGGTTCCGTTCAAAACCGAACCAAATTTAAGAAGGTAGAAGTTCTGGTTAAAGGGTTGTTACCGCAAAGTCCCACTATCAAGGTCCAAGCTGTAGAGATTGAGGAACTTTGTGCTCCAGTCACTACTTGTTTAGATATGGCATGTGTCCAAGAATTGCAAGTTAAAGGAATTAATTTGGGCAATAATAAGTTTGAGGGAACAGAAGATATTAGTCTTTTGATTGGAGCTGACTATTATTGGGACTTCATCACTGGTAATATTGTCCGTACATCTCAAGGCCCGGTAGCTATTGAAAGTAAGCTAGGCTGGATGCTACATGGTAGTTATTGCAATGAAATGGAAGTTAAGGCTCTTTTTGTTAAGATTGAGGAGAACAGCCATGGTCTGGAAAGGCATTTGAAAGCGTTTTGGGAACTTGAATCTATTGGCATAAAGGACAACCAGGCAAGTACAGTGAACAATGATGTTTTAGAGCAATTTGAAAAAGGGATTGGGTTTAGAGATGGTTGCTATGAAGTTGGCCTACCATGGAAGGATTCTTGCAAACCCGGTTCAAACCTTCAGCTAGCTAATCGGAGGTTGGAGACTTCATTGTACAGGCTAAGAAAAAATGAGTTGTTAATTGAATACATGAGGCCATCCTAAGTTATGTAAGGGAGGGCTATGCTGAAAGGGTGCAAGGTGAGCTGGTGAGCCAGGAGGCACATTATCTGCCACACCATGCAGTGGTACGGCGAGACAAAACTACCACCAAACTGAGGGTAGTTTTTGATGGCTCAGCCAAGGACAAAGGTGGTGTGTCCTTGAATGACTGTTTGGATGCTGGCCAAATTTAAATGCAGATTTATTTTCCTTGTTACTGAGATTCAGGTTTGGTAGAGTAGCATTGACTGCAGATGTGAAGCAAGCCTTTTTGCGGATAAAGTTAAAACCAGAGGACAGAGATGCAGTAAGGTATCTGTGGGTGGATACGAAAGACTTGTTGGAAAATGAACCTAAGGTTCAAGCATATAGAATGAAGTCAGTGTTGTTTGGCCTCAGCTCTAGTCCATTTCTGTTGGCAGCTACTATGCAGTACCATTTTAAGAAATATTCTGAAGTCTATCCTAACACTATTGAACACATAAGGAAAAATTTTTATGTTGATGATTTGCTATGTTCCGTGGATAATACAGAAATGGCTAAACAGATATTCATGGAGGCTAGAGCTATAATGAGGGAGGCTGGCATGGAGCTTAGAAAATGGCAGACCAATCATTCGCAATTACAAGAGTTTATGAGTCATTCCTGTAGTACCTGATGCAGCAGAAAGTATTGAGGATTCTGGTATTAAGGAGTTGTGGGCAATAGACGCAAAGGTGCTAGGCATTGTTTGGCAGCAAGATGATGATTTGTTTACCTTCAATGGGAAATCTTTAGTAGAGCTGGCTGAGAATGAGACAAGGTGGACAAAACGTACAGCTCTTAGTTTGGCTTCAAAGGTCTTTGATCCTCTTGGATTCCTGGCTCCATTTGTGATAAAGTCAAAAATTTGGTTTCAGAGCCTCTGGGAAATTGGACTTGGTTGGGACCAAGAGTTACCTGATCATATGGTGGTAAGGTGGAAATATTGGTTCAAAGAATTGGCACATCTTGGAGACATTGAAATCCCAAGATGGTACTTTGGAGAGTTGAACAATAGTCCAGACAATTTGGAGCTGCACATCTTTTGTGATGCAAGTGAGGAAGCCTATGCAACTTGTATTTATATAAGAGGCGCATTGCAAGAGGAAGTAAGTTGCAGGTTGGTTGCTGCAAAGAGCAGAGTAGCACCTTTGAAAAGGCTTTCGTTCCAAGGTTGGAATTGATGGGTGCCGTTATTGCTAGTCGGCTTGCAATTACAGTGCGAAAGTCTTTGGCCCTCTATGAAATTCCAAGCTATTATTGGACAGACTCCACTATAGTTTGGCACTGGTTAAGAAGTCAGGCAAGGAAATGGAAACCATTTGTTGCCAATAGGGTGGAGGAAATTCAAGCGCACACAGATCCCAAGCAATGGAAGCATTGTCCAGGCATCCAAAACCCCGCTGATTTACCAACACGAGGAATTTCAGTGAAAGATCTTTCACAGTCAAGTTTGTGGTGGAATGGGCCAGAGTGGCTAAAACTTGGAAGTGAAAACTGGCCTTCTAATCAGCCTATTGTAGGAGAATGCCAGGCTGAAGAAGCATGGGTGAGTGAGGTGAGAAAATGCGCTGTGAACAGTTGTCAAGTTATGCAGCAGGACCCCATATTGAGGCTTGAGGACATTAGCAGTCTGAAAAGATTGTTAAGAGTGACAGCATGGGTATATAGATTTACCAACAACATTAAGGGAGAAACAAGAAGGGAAGGAATTCTGAACAGTAATGAGATTCAGCAAGCCAGGAAATACTGGGTGGTATATATGCAGAAGGAAAAATTTGGTGAAGAGAGAGAATTGCTCACCAGCCATCCATTACAGGTTCTACCAACACATTCTGCGCTCAAGGGTTTGGATGTGTTTTTGGATCAGGATTTATTGAGAGTAGGAGGTAGACTACAGTTTTCTGGGCTTCCAGAGGAGAAAAGACATCCAATTTTGCTACCTTCTGGGGGGCACTTTGTGGACCTTTTGATCCTGGATACTCATCATAAGCTGTTACATGCTGGAGTTAGAGAAGTGATAATAGAGATCAGACAACAGTTTTGGATTCCCAAAATTAGACAAGTAGTAAAAAAGGTCTTGCATAAATGTGTGGTTTGCAAGCGTTGGAGTGCAAAGCCTTATTATGAAAAGGTGGCTCCACTTCCAAGAGAACGGTGTGTCTATACTGCCCCATTTGATGTAGTGGGAGTAGACTTTGCAGGGCCAGTCTATGTGTATGAGCGAGGGGAGTCTAACAAAGGTTATATATGTCTTTTCACCTGTGCTACCACCAGAGCAATCCATTTGGAGTTGGTAAGCAACTTAAGTAGTGATGTATTTCTTTTGGCCTTTAAAAGGTTTGTGAACAGAAGGGGTTTCCCAAATAAAATCATATCGGATAATGCAAAAACCTTCAAAAAGGCTGCAAAGGAACTCCAAGAAATTTGGTCCTTGCTAAAAGAGGAAGGATTCCAATCCTACTTTTCACACCAAGGGGTACAGTGGGAGTTTATTGTTGAGAGAGCACCATGGTGGGGAGGATTTTAAAGAAACTTTTAGCTAATGCTCATTTGAGCAAAGAACAATTCTGCACTGTTTTATGTGAAGTAGAAGCAATGGTGAACAGTAGGCCTATCACTTTTGTTTACAACAGTATGCAGGATGCAGAGCCATTGACACCAAATCATTTTCTTTGTGGTAAACGATTAACATCAAGCCCCAGTGTGCCAGAAGATTTGCAGCCTATCCAGAGCACTCAAGGAGAGTTAACCAGACGGTTCAGGTACCTTGAAGAGCTACAAGATCAGTTATGGAAGAGGTGGCAGATGGAATACTTGCCAGAACTCAATTATTACCCATCAGGCAAGGTAAAGGGCTCCAATGCAAATTGTATCAAGGTGGGAGACGTGGTAATGATTGGGTATGAAAGACCAAGGCAATGCTGGAAGCTTGGCATAATTGAAGAGTTGTTTGTTGGCAAAGACAATTTAGTTAGGTCTGCACTGGTAAAGACTTCAGGAGGAAAGTTAAAGAGACCTATACAAAAACTCTATGCTTTAGAAATCAGCAAAAACACAGATAGTCAAGATGAACCATTTGAGTTACAGCCTCATGGAGAAGGCTTGGCTAACCTTGCGGAAGGTAACGACAACAATGCCTCTTCGGTGGGGAGTGTTAGAAAATCTAGAAGAGGAAGAACCATTGTTGTCCCAAGGCGATATGATGACTAAGCTGATTGATGCAGCATTGCTTGTATATATTAAGTTAAGGTGTATATATATCCATCTCATAATTGTAAGGTTAGTGAAAAATTCACTCTAGCATTTTTGGGCTCTTGTGGCATCAGTGTTTGGGACGCTGCGCGTCTTTTCTACTCGTTTGTGGGATGTCGTACGTACAGGGTGTGGTCTTGTAGAGAGCTCTCTTGCAATTCAGTTTGGTTGTTTAGATACAAGATTGTTGCACCGTGCAATAGTCCAGGTTGCGTTGTTGTTGCAAGGTTGAGAAAGAAGACCATAAATAGTACCCTTTTTGTTTACATTAAAATTCATGTAGCTAAGGTCTAAGGTAGGCCCGCATCGAGTCAGCAACCCTGAGGTTACCCTGAGGTAGGACCTAATAGGATCTCAAATCCGTAAGTTTTAATTTAGCTTAACTTGGGCTTTAGGTAGAACTGGCCCTTTAGAATTTGGCCGTTCACGGCTCAGCTGGGATTTTGAACCCAACAAATAAAGAAAATAACATGGTCCTTCAGAACCGGATTCTACCCCAAGACTGAGTCAGTGACTATTTTTCGGCAAAGTTCTGATTGTGCAAATTGTAGCCCAAGTTAGGCCTAGACGGGTTGAGTATTATTGAATTAAGGTCCCAGGGTAAAAAGTTTGGTCGCCCAATTGCGAAACTTGGCCAATCGTCTGTCGTTGTTTTGGCCTACATTTTACCGGTTTGGTTAATTTTGGGTTATTATTGAATTAAGGTCCCAGGGTAGAAAGTTTGGTTGCCCAATTGCGAAACTTGGCCACGTCTGTCGTTGTTTTTGGCCTACATTTACCAGTTTGGTTAATTTGGTTTATTATTCGTAGGCGAAGGTTGCAGACCAGTGCGCCAGTTACTTGGGTGGAAAAATTGGTATTCCATACTGGTGTTGGTTAGTACCCCACCTATCAATTCAGTTTATTTGAAAGTAAAATTTACGTTTGATCAGTTCGGTTAAGTATTTCTGCCAATTCAGCTTATTTGGCATTGAGCCCAATTGTTGTTTGCATTGAAGATGAGTGCATCTGAATTGAACAAATTTATAAAAACGAGAAGTGCCTACAAAGGTCTAATTACAAAGGTCATTGCCACTATAGATTCTGCCATAGAGCAAGAGGATTTACGCTTAGTGACTGCGCAGCTTTCCATATTAGAAACTAAAAAGGTTGCTCTAAGCGAGGTAAATGTTAAAATTGAGGCTCTTATAGAAGAGGATGAAATAGAAAATAACATAATTTACTTTGAAGAGATTATTGATGATATAATTAACGTAGGCCTCCGAGCAAAAGAGTTTAATAGCTCAGTACAGTTAGAGACCAGGTCTGATAATGAAACACAACACTCAACAAATGATGTTTGTGAAGTTAAGGTTAACAGATCTGTAGTTCAATTACCGAGGCTTGTACTCAAAACATTTTCTGGGAGTATTCAGGAATGGCAAGGATGGGCAGACAGTTTTCAATCAGCAGTTCATTCTAGTCAAGTGTTAAGTGCCGTGGAGAAGTTTAATTATTTGCGGTCCCTCTTGGAAGGGGAGGCAGCAAAGACTATAGTAGGATTAGCATTAACAGAGGCTAATTATAATGTGGCTTGGGATATATTAAAGAAACGGTTTGGTAAGCCAGAGATCTTAATTAAAAGCCACCTCCGTGCACTTTTAGCTATACCTCCTGTTAATAATCCTAATAGTGTCAAGGAGTTACGGCAGTTATATGATGAATTTGAAATTAGAACTAGGTCCCTGGACAACTTGGGTGTAGGAATGGAAAAGTATGGTATAATGTTGGTTCCTACACTGGAGTCTAAATTGCCTAGCTCAATTTTGCTTGAATTAAGTAGGGGACACTCTGCAGAACATGTGTACATCCCCCTTCAGCAGATGTTAAGTCTTTTAGGCACAGAATTAGCAAGACGAGAGGGAGTTGAGTTTGCACAGTGGGATGGTAAACAAGGGGACAAAGGCAGGCACAGCACCAAAGTTTCCACAAAAAGGAATAGCCCGGTACAGTGTCAGCTCTACATGCCTCCTCTGAGAATAAATTAAAGGGAATCAAGGAATGCATATTTTGCGAAGGCAACCACAAGTCATATAAATGTGAGGTGGCTGAGGCCTTACCCTTTGAGGAGAGAAAGGACAGGGTAACTAAGTCCACAGCATGTTTTAAATGTTTTTTGAAAGGTCATAGAGCAAGGTTTTGTAAGTTTAAAATTTGTGCAAAAAATGTCATGGTAGGCATCAGCCATTATTGTGTGAAAACACTCTTAGTAGGCCTACCCCAGAAGTAGAGACATCAGTGGCACATGCCACTGCTATGCAAGGGAGTAAAGGTAAAGGGGATTATTGCAAACAACTGCAGCCTTATTAATTGGGAATGAGGGAGAAGCTACTGTAAGAGTGTTGTTTGATAGTGGTAGCCAGTGTAGTTTTATTAAGACCAGAATTTCCAGAAAATTGAAGTTTAAAGAACTTAAGAGGGAAAATTTAAGAATTTCTGGGTTTGGGGGTTCCGTTCAAAACCGAACCAAATTTAAGAAGGTAGAAGTTCTGGTTAAAGGGTTGTTACCGCAAAGTCCCACTATCAAGGTCCAAGCTGTAGAGATTGAGGAACTTTGTGCTCCAGTCACTACTTGTTTAGATATGGCATGTGTCCAAGAATTGCAAGTTAAAGGAATTAATTTGGGCAATAATAAGTTTGAGGGAACAGAAGATATTAGTCTTTTGATTGGAGCTGACTATTATTGGGACTTCATCACTGGTAATATGTCCGTACATCTCAAGGCCCGGTAGCTATTGAAAGTAAGCTAGGCTGGATGCTACATGGTAGTTATTGCAATGAAATGGAAGTTAAGGCTCTTTTGTTAAGATTGAGGAGAACAGCCATGGTCTGGAAAGGCATTGAAAGCGTTTTGGGAACTTGAATCTATTGGCATAAAGGACAACCAGGCAAGTACAGTGAACAATGATGTTTTAGAGCAATTTGAAAAAGGGATTGGGTTTAGAGATGGTTGCTATGAAGTTGGCCTACCATGGAAGGATTCTTGCAAACCCGGTTCAAACCTTCAGCTAGCTAATCGGAGGTTGGAGACTTCATTGTACAGGCTAAGAAAAAATGAGTTGTTGTTAATTGAATACGATGAGGCCATCCTAAGTTATGTAAGGGAGGGCTATGCTGAAAGGGTGCAAGGTGAGCTGGTGAGCCAGGAGGCACATTATCTGCCACACCATGCAGTGGTACGGCGAGACAAAACTACCACCAAACTGATAGTTTTTGATGGCTCAGCCAAGGAAAAGGTGGTGTGTCCTTGAATGACTGTTTGGATGCTGGCCAAATTTAAATGCAGATTTATTTCCTTGTTACTGAGATTCAGGTTTGGTAGAGTAGCATTGACTGCAGATGTGAAGCAAGCCTTTTGCGGATAAAGTTAAAACCAGAGGACAGCAGATGCAGTAAGGTATCTGGGGTGGATACGAAAGACTTGTTGGAAAATGAACCTAAGGTTCAAGCATATAGAATGAAGTCAGTGTTGTTTGGCCTCAGCTCTAGTCCATTTCTGTTGGCAGCTACTATGCAGTACCATTTTAAGAAATATTCTGAAGTCTATCCTAACACTATTGAACACATAAGAAAAATTTTTATGTTGATGATTTGCTATGTTCCGTGGATAATACAGAAATGGCTAAACAGATATTCATGGAGGCTAGAGCTATAAGGGAGGCTGGCATGGAGCTCAGAAAATGGCAGACCAATCATTCGCAATTACAAGAGTTTATGAGTCATTCCTCTGTAGTACTGATGCAGCAGAAAGTATTGAGGATTCTGTATTAAGGAGTTGTGGGCAATAGACGCAAAGGTGCTAGCATTGTTTGGCAGCAAGATGATGATTTGTTACTTCAATGGGAAATCTTTAGTAGAGCTGGCTGAGAATGAGACAAGGTGGACAAAACGTACAGCTCTTAGTTTGCTTCAAAGGTCTTGATCCTCTTGGATCCTGGCTCCATTTGTGATAAAGTAAAAAATTTGGTTTCAGAGTCTCTGGGAAATTGGACTTGGTTGGGACCAAGAGTTACCTGATCATATGGTGGTAAGGTGGAAATATTGGTTCAAAGAATTGGCACATCTTGGAGACATTGAAATCCCAAGATGGTACTTTGGAGAGTTGAACAATAGTCCAGACAATTTGGAGCTGCACATCTTTTGTGATGCAAGTGGGAAGCCTATGCAACTTGTATTTATATAAGAGGCGCATTGCAAGAGGAAGTAAGTTGCAGGTTGGTTGCTGCAAAGAGCAGAGTAGCACCTTTGAAAAGGCTTTCGGTTCCAAGGTTGGAATTGATGGGTGCCGTTATTGTAGTCGGCTTGCAATTACAGTGCGAAAGTCTTTGGCCCTCTATGAAATTCCAAGCTATTATTGGACAGACTCCACTATAGTTTGGCACTGGTTAAGAAGTCAGGCAAGGAAATGGAAAACCATTTGTTGCCAATAGGGTGGAGGAAATTCAAGCGCACACAGATCCCAAGCAATGGAAGCATTGTCCAGGCATCCAAAACCCCGCTGATTTACCAACACGAGGAATTTCAGTGAAGATCTTTCACAGTCAAGTTTGTGGTGGAATGGGCCAGAGTGGCTAAAACTTGGAAGTGAAAAACTGGCCTTCTAATCAGCCTATTGTAGGAGAATGCCAGGCTGAAGAAGCATGGGTGAGTGAGGTGAGAAAATGCGCTGTGAACAGTTGTCAAGTTATGCAGCAGGACCCCATATTGAGGCTTGAGGACATTAGCAGTCTGAAAAGATTGTTAAGAGTGACAGCATGGGTATATAGATTTACCAACAACATTAAGGGAGAAAACAAGAAGGGAAGGGAATTCTGAACAGTAATGAGATTCAGCAAGCCAGGAAATACTGGGTGGTATATATGCAGAAGGAAAATTTGTGAAGAGAGAGAATTGCTCACCAGCCATCCATTTACAGGTTCTACCAACACATTCTGCGCTCAAGGGTTTGGATGTGTTTTTGGATCAGGATTTATTGAGAGTAGGAGGTAGACTACAGTTTTCTGGGCTTCCAGAGGAGAAAAGACATCCAATTTTGCTACCTTCTGGGGGGCACTTTGTGGACCTTTTGATCCTGACACTCATCATAAGCTGTTACATGCTGGAGTTAGAGAAGTGATAATAGAGATCAGACAACAGTTTTGGATTCCCAAAATTAGACAAGTAGTAAAAAGGTCTTGCATAAATGTGTGGTTTGCAAGCGTTGGAGTGCAAAGCCTTATTATGAAAAGGTGGCTCCACTTCCAAGAGAACGGTGTGTCTATACTGCCCCATTTGATGTAGTGGGAGTAGACTTCGCAGGGCCAGTCTATGTGTATGAGCGAGGGGAGTCTAACAAAGGTTATATATGTCTTTTCACCTGTGCTACCACCAGAGCAATCCATTTGGAGTTGGTAAGCAACTTAAGTAGTGATGTATTTCTTTGGCCTTTAAAGGTTTGTGAACAGAAGGGGTTTCCCAAATAAAATCATATCGGATAATGCAAAAACCTTCAAAAAGGCTGCAAAGGAACTCCAAGAAATTTGGTCCTTGCTAAAAGAGGAAGGATTCCAATCCTACTTTTCACACCAAGGGGTACAGTGGAGTTTATTGTTGAGAGAGCACCATGGTGGGGAGGATTTTAAAGAAACTTTTAGCTAATGCTCATTGAGCAAAGAACAATGTCTGCACTGTTTTATGTGAAGTAGAAGCAATGGTGAACAGTAGGCCTATCACTTTTGTTTACAAAACAGTATGCAGGATGCAGAGCCATTGACACCAAATCATTCTTTGTGGTAAACGATTAACATCAAGCCCCAGTGTGCCAGAAGATTTGCAGCCTATCCAGAGCACTCAAGGAGAGTTAACCAGACGGTTCAGGTACCTTGAAGAGCTACAAGATCAGTTATGGAAGAGTGCAGATGGAATACTTGCCAGAACTCAATTATTACCCATCAGGCAAGGTAAAGGCTCCAATGCAAATTGTATCAAGGTGGGAGACGTGGTAATGATTGGGGAGAAAGACCAAGCAATGCTGGAAGCTTGGCATAATTGAAGAGTTGTTTGTTGGCAAAGACAATTTAGTTAGGTTGCACTGGTAAAGACTTCAGGAGGAAAATTAAAGAGACCTATACAAAAACTCTATGCTTTAGAAATCAGCAAAAACACAGATAGTCAAGATGAACCATTTGAGTTACAGCCTCATGGAGAAGGCTTGGCTAACCTTGCGGAAGGTAACGACAACAATGCCTCTTCGGTGGGGAGTGTTAGAAAATCTAGAAGAGGAAGAACCATTGTTGTCCCAAGGCGATATGATGACTAAGCTGATTGATGCAGCATTGCTTGTATATATTAAGTTAAGGTGTATATATATCCATCTCATAATTGTAAGGTAGTGAAAAATTCACTCTAGCATTTTTGGGCTCTTGTGGCATCAGTGTTTGGGACGCTGCGCGTCTTTTCTACTCGTTTGTGGGATGTCGTACGTACAGGGTGTGGTCTTGTAGAGAGCTCTCTTGCAATTCAGTTTGGTTGTTTAGATACAAGATTGTTGCACCGTGCAATAGTCCAGGTTGCGTTGTTGTTGCAAGGTTGAGAAAGAAGACCATAAATAGTACCCTTTTTGTTTACATTAAAATTCATGTAGCTAAGGTCTAAGTAGGCCCGCATCGAGTCAGCAACCCTGAGGTTACCCTGAGGTAGGACCTAATAGGATCTCAAATCCGTAAGTTTAATTTAGCTTACTTGGGCTTCAGGTAGAACTGGCCCTTTAGAATTTGGCCGTTCCACGGCTCAGCTGGGATTTTGAACCCACAAATAAAGAAAATAACATGGTCCTTCAGAACCGGATTCTACCCAAGACTGAGTCAGTGACTATTTTCGGCCAAAGTTCTGATTGTGCAAATTGTAGCCCAAGTTAGGCCTAGACGGGTTGAGTATTATTGAATTAAGGTCCCAGGGTAAAAGTTTGGTCGCCCAATGCGAAACTTGGCCAACGTTTGTCGTTGTTTTGGCCTACTTTACGGTTTGGTTAATTTGGGTTATTATTGAATTAAGGTCCCAGGGTAAAAAGTTTGGTTGCCCAATTGCGAAACTTGGCCAGTCGTCTGTCGTTGTTTTGGCCTACATTTTACGGTTTGGTTAATTTTGGGTTATTATTGAATTAAGGTCCCAGGGTAGAAAGTTTGGTTGCCCAATTGCGAAACTTGGCACTTGTCTGTCGTTGTTTTTGGCCTACATTTACCAGTTTGGTTAATTTGGTTTATTATTCGTAGGCGAAGGTTGCAGACCAGTGCGCCAGTTACTTGGGTGGAAAAATTGGTATTCCATACTGGTGTTGGTTAGTACCCCACCTATCAATTCAGTTTATTTGAAAGTAAAATTTACGTTTGATCAGTTCGGTTAAGTATTTCTGCCAATTCAGCTTATTTGGCATTGAGCCCAATTGTTGTTTGCATTGAAGATGAGTGCATCTGAATGAACAAAATTTATAAAAACGAGAAGTGCCTACAAAGGTCTAATTACAAAGGTCATTGCCACTATAGATTCTGCCATAGAGCAAGAGGATTTACGCTTAGTGACTGCGCAGCTTTCCATATTAGAAACTAAAAAGGTTGCTCTAAGCGAGGTAAATGTTAAAATTGAGGCTCTTATAGAAGAGGATGAAAATAGAAAATAACATAATTTACTTTGAAGAGATTATTGATGATATAATTAACGTAGGCCTCGAGCAAAAGAGTTAATAGCTCAGTACAGTTAGAGACCAGGTCTGATAATGAAACACAACACTCAACAAATGATGTTTGTGAAGTTAAGGTTAACAGATCTGTAGTTCAATTACCGAGGCTTGTACTCAAAACATTTTCTGGGAGTATCAGGAATGCAAGGATGGGCAGACAGTTTTCAATCAGCAGTTCATTCTAGTCAAGTGTTAAGTGCCGTGGAGAAGTTTAATTATTTGCGGTCCCTCTTGGAAGGGGAGGCAGCAAAGACTATAGCAGGATTAGCATTAACAGAGGCTAATTATAATGTGGCTTGGGATATATTAAAGAAACGGTTTGGTAAGCCAGAGATCTTAATTAAAAGCCACCTCCGTGCACTTTTAGCTATACCTCCTGTTAATAATCCTAATAGTGTCAAGGAGTTACGGCAGTTATATGATGAATTTGAAATTAGAACTAGGTCCCTGGACAACTTGGGTGTAGGAATGGAAAGTATGGTATAATGTTGGTTCCTACACTGGAGTCTAAATTGCCTAGCTCAATTTTGCTTGAATTAAGTAGGGGACACTCTGCAGAACATGTGTACATCCCCCTTCAGCAGATGTTAAGTCTTTTAGGCACAGAATTAGCAAGACGAGAGGGAGTTGAGTTTGCACAGTGGGATGGTAAACAAGGGGACAAAGGCAGGCACAGCACCAAAGTTTCCACAAAAAGGAATAGCCCAGGTACAGTGTCAGCTCTACATGCTCCTCTGAGAATAAATTAAAGGGAATCAAGGAATGCATATTTTGCGAAGGCAACCACAAGTCATATAAATGTGAGGTGGCTGAGGCCTTACCCTTTGAGGAGAGAAAGGACAGGGTAACTAAGTCCACAGCATGTTTTAAATGTTTTTTGAAAGGTCATAGAGCAAGGTTTTGTAAGTTTAAAATTTTGTGCAAAAAATGTCATGGTAGGCATCAGCCATTATTGTGTGAAAACACTCTAGTAGGCCTACCCCAGAAGTAGAGACATCAGTGGCACATGCCACTGCTATGCAAGGGAGTAAAGTAAAGGGGGATTATTGCAAACAACTGCAGCCTTATTAATTGGGAATGAGGGAGAAGCTACTGTAAGAGTGTTGTTTGATAGTGGTAGCCAGTGTAGTTTTATTAAGACCAGAATTTCCAGAAAATTGAAGTTTAAAGAACTTAAGAGGGAAAATTTAAGAATTTCTGGGTTTGGGGGTTCCGTTCAAAACCGAACCAAATTTAAGAAGGTAGAAGTTCTGGTTAAAGGGTTGTTACCGCAAAGTCCCACTATCAAGGTCCAAGCTGTAGAGATTGAGGAACTTTGTGCTCCAGTCACTACTTGTTTAGATATGGCATGTGTCCAAGAATTGCAAGTTAAAGGAATTAATTTGGGCAATAATAAGTTTGAGGAACAGAAGATATTAGTCTTTTGATTGGAGCTGACTATTATTGGGACTTCATCACTGGTAATATTGTCCGTACATCTCAAGGCCCGGTAGCTATTGAAAGTAAGCTAGGCTGGATGCTACATGGTAGTTATTGCAATGAAATGGAAGTTAAGGCTCTTTTTGTTAAGATTGAGGAGAACAGCCATGGTCTGGAAAGGCATTTGAAAGCGTTTTGGGAACTTGAATCTATTGGCATAAAGGACAAACAGGCAAGTACAGTGAACAATGATGTTTTAGAGCAATTTGAAAAAGGGATTGGGTTTAGAGATGGTTGCTATGAAGTTGGCCTACCATGGAAGGATTCTTGCAAACCCGGTTCAAACCTTCAGCTAGCTAATCGGAGGTTGGAGACTTCATTGTACAGGCTAAGAAAAAATGAGAGTTGTTAATTGAATACAATGAGGCCATCCTAAGTTATGTAAGGGAGGGCTATGCTGAAAGGGTGCAAGGTGAGCTGGTGAGCCAGGAGGCACATTATCTGCCACACCATGCAGTGGTACGGCGAGACAAAACTACCACCAAACTGAGGGTAGTTTTTGATGGCTCAGCCAAGGACAAAGGTGGTGTGTCCTTGAATGACTGTTTGGATGCTGGGCCAAATTTAAATGCAGATTTATTTTCCTTGTTACTGAGATTCAGGTTTGGTAGAGTAGCATTGACTGCAGATGTGAAGCAAGCCTTTTTGCGGATAAAGTTAAAACCAGAGGACAGAGATGCAGTAAGGTATCTGTGGGTGGATACGAAAGACTTGTTGGAAAATGAACCTAAGGTTCAAGCATATAGAATGAAGTCAGTGTTGTTTGGCCTCAGCTCTAGTCCATTTCTGTTGGCAGCTACTATGCAGTACCATTTTAAGAAATATTCTGAAGTCTATCCTAACACTATTGAACACATAAGGAAAAATTTTTATGTTGATGATTTGCTATGTTCCGTGGATAATACAGAAATGGCTAAACAGATATTCATGGAGGCTAGAGCTATAATGAGGGAGGCTGGCATGGAGCTTAGAAAATGGCAGACCAATCATTCGCAATTACAAGAGTTTATGAGTCATTCCTCTGTAGTACCTGATGCAGCAGAAAGTATTGAGGATTCTGGTATTAAGGAGTTGTGGGCAATAGACGCAAAGGTGCTAGGCATTGTTTGGCAGCAAGATGATGATTTGTTTACCTTCAATGGGAAATCTTTAGTAGAGCTGGCTGAGAATGAGACAAGGTGGACAAAACGTACAGCTCTTAGTTTGGCTTCAAAGGTCTTTGATCCTCTTGGATTCCTGGCTCCATTTGTGATAAAGTCAAAAATTTGGTTTCAGAGCCTCTGGGAAATTGGACTTGGTTGGGACCAAGAGTTACCTGATCATATGGTGGTAAGGTGGAAATATTGGTTCAAAGAATTGGCACATCTTGGAGACATTGAAATCCCAAGATGGTACTTTGGAGAGTTGAACAATAGTCCAGACAATTTGGAGCTGCACATCTTTTGTGATGCAAGTGAGGAAGCCTATGCAACTTGTATTTATATAAGAGGCGCATTGCAAGAGGAAGTAAGTTGCAGGTTGGTTGCTGCAAAGAGCAGAGTAGCACCTTTGAAAAGGCTTTCTGTTCCAAGGTTGGAATTGATGGGTGCCGTTATTGCTAGTCGGCTTGCAATTACAGTGCGAAAGTCTTTGGCCCTCTATGAAATTCCAAGCTATTATTGGACAGACTCCACTATAGTTTGGCACTGGTTAAGAAGTCAGGCAAGGAAATGGAAACCATTTGTTGCCAATAGGGTGGAGGAAATTCAAGCGCACACAGATCCCAAGCAATGGAAGCATTGTCCAGGCATCCAAAACCCCGCTGATTTACCAACACGAGGAATTTCAGTGAAAGATCTTCACAGTCAAGTTTGTGGTGGAATGGGCCAGAGTGGCTAAAACTTGGAAGTGAAAACTGGCCTTCTAATCAGCCTATTGTAGGAGAATGCCAGGCTGAAGAAGCATGGGTGAGTGAGGTGAGAAAATGCGCTGTGAACAGTTGTCAAGTTATGCAGCAGGACCCCATATTGAGGCTTGAGGACATTAGCAGTCTGAAAAGATTGTTAAGAGTGACAGCATGGGTATATAGATTTACCAACAACATTAAGGGAGAAACAAGAAGGGAAGGAATTCTGAACAGTAATGAGATTCAGCAAGCCAGGAAATACTGGGTGGTATATATGCAGAAGGAAAAATTTGGTGAAGAGAGAGAATTGCTCACCAGCCATCCATTACAGGTTCTACCAACACATTCTGCGCTCAAGGGTTTGGATGTGTTTTGGATCAGGATTTATTGAGAGTAGGAGGTAGACTACAGTTTTCTGGGCTTCCAGAGGAGAAAAGACATCCAATTTTGCTACCTTCTGGGGGGCACTTTGTGGACCTTTTGATCCTGGATACTCATCATAAGCTGTTACATGCTGGAGTTAGAGAAGTGATAATAGAGATAGACAACAGTTTTGGATTCCCAAAATTAGACAAGTAGTAAAAAAGGTCTTGCATAAATGTGTGGTTTGCAAGCGTTGGAGTGCAAAGCCTTATTATGAAAAGGTGGCTCCACTTCCAAGAGAACGGTGTGTCTATACTGCCCCATTTGATGTAGTGGGAGTAGACTTTGCAGGGCCAGTCTATGTGTATGAGCGAGGGGAGTCTAACAAAGGTTATATATGTCTTTTCACCTGTGCTACCACCAGAGCAATCCATTTGGAGTTGGTAAGCAACTTAAGTAGTGATGTATTTCTTTTGGCCTTTAAAAGGTTTGTGAACAGAAGGGGTTTCCCAAATAAAATCATATCGGATAATGCAAAAACCTTCAAAAAGGCTGCAAAGGAACTCCAAGAAATTTGGTCCTTGCTAAAAGAGGAAGGATTCCAATCCTACTTTTCACACCAAGGGTACAGTGGGAGTTTATTGTTGAGAGAGCACCATGGTGGGGAGGATTTTAAAGAAACTTTAGCTAATGCTCATTTGAGCAAAGAACAATTCTGCACTGTTTTATGTGAAGTAGAAGCAATGGTGAACAGTAGGCTATCACTTTTGTTTACAACAGTATGCAGGATGCAGAGCCATTGACACCAAATCATTCTTTGTGGTAAACGATTAACATCAAGCCCCAGTGTGCAGAAGATTTGCAGCCTATCCAGAGCACTCAAGGAGAGGTTAACCAGACGGTTCAGGTACCTTGAAGAGCTACAAGATCAGTTATGGAAGAGGTGGCAGATGGAATACTTGCCAAAACTCAATTATTACCCATCAGGCAAGGTAAAGGGCTCCATGCAAATTGTATCAAGGTGGGAGACGTGGTAATGATTGGGATGAAAGACCAAGGCAATGCTGGAAGCTTGGCATAATTGAAGAGTTGTTTGTTGGCAAAGACAATTTAGTTAGGTCTGCACTGTAAAGACTCAGGAGGAAAGTTAAAGAGACCTATACAAAAACTCTATGCTTTAGAAATCAGCAAAAACACAGATAGTCAAGATGAACCATTTGAGTTACAGCCTCATGGAGAAGGCTTGGCTAACCTTGCGGAAGGTAACGACAACAATGCCTCTTCGGTGGGAGTGTTAGAAAATCTAGAAGAGGAAGAACCATTGTTGTCCCAAGGCGATATGATGACTAAGCTGATTGATGCAGCTTGCTTGTATATATTAAGTTAAGGTGTTATATATCCATCTCATAATTGTAAGGTTAGTGAAAAATTCACTCTAGCATTTTTGGCTCGTGTGGCATCAGTGTTTGGGACGCTGCGCGTCTTTTCTACTCGTTTGTGGGATGTCGTACGACAGGGTGTGGGTCTTGTAGAGAGCTCTCTTGCATCAGTTTGGTTGTTTAGATACAAGATTGTTGCACCGTGCAATAGTCCAGGTTGCGTTGTTGTTGCAAGGTTGAGAAAGAAGACCATAAATAGTACCTTTTTGTTTACATTAAAATTCATGTAGCTAAGTCTAAGGTAGGCCCGCATCGAGTCAGCAAACCTGAGGTTACCCTGAGGTAGGACCTAATAGGATCTCAATCCGTAAGTTTTAATTTAGCTTAACTTGGGCTTCAGGTAGAACTGGCCCTTTAGAATTTGCCGTTCACGGCTCAGCTGGGATTTGAACCCAACAAATAAAGAAAATAACATGGTCCTTCAGAACCGGATTCTACCCCAAGACTGAGTCAGTGACTATTTTTCGGCAAAGTTCTGATTGTGCAGCCCAAATCTGTAAGCCCAAGTTGGGCCTAGACGGGTTTGAGGTTATTATTGAATTAAGGTCCCAGGGTAAAAGTTTGGTCGCCCAATTGCGAAACTTGGCCAGTCGTTGTCGTTGTTTTGGCCTACATTTTACCGGTTTGGTTAATTTTGGGTTATTATTGAATTAAGGTCCCAGGGTAAAAGTTTGGTCCCCAATTGCGAAACTTGGCCAGTCGTCTGTCGTTGTTTTGGCCTACATTTTACCGGTTTGGTTAATTTTGGGTTATTATTGAATTAAGGTCCCAGGGTAGAAAGTTTGGTTGCCCAATTGCGAAACTTGGCCACTTGTCTGTCGTTGTTTTTGGCCTACATTTACCAGTTTGGTTAATTTGGTTTATTATTCGTAGGCGAAGGTTGCAGACCAGTGCGCCAGTTACTTGGGTGGAAAATTGGTATTCCATACTGGTGTTGGTTAGTACCCCACCTAGCAATTCAGTTTATTTGAAAGTAAAATTTACGTTTGATCAGTTCGGTTAAGTATTTCTGCCAATTCAGCTTATTTGGCATTGAGCCCAATTGTTGTTTGCATTGAAGATGAGTGCATCTGAATTGAACAAATTTATAAAAAGAGAAGTGCCTACAAAGGTCTAATTACAAAGGTCATTGCCACTATAGATTCTGCCATAGAGCAAGAGGATTTACGCTTAGTGACTGCGCAGCTTTCCATATTAGAAACTAAAAAGGTTGCTCTAAGTGAGGTAAATGTTAAAATTGAGGCTCTTATAGAAGAGGATGAAATAGAAAATAACATAATTTACTTTGAAGAGATTATTGATGATATAATTAACGTAGGCCTCCGAGCAAAAGAGTTTAAGCTCAGTACAGTTAGAGACCAGGTCTATAATGAAACACAACACTCAACAAATGATGTTTGTGAAGTTAAGGTTAACAGATCTGTAGTTCAATTACCGAGGCTTGTACTCAAAACATTTTCTGGGAGTATTCAGGAATGGCAAGGATGGGCAGACAGTTTTCAATCAGCAGTTCATTCTAGTCAAGTGTTAAGTGCCGTGGAGAAGTTTAATTATTTGCGGTCCCTCTTGGAAGGGGAGGCAGCAAAGACTTAGTAGGATTAGCATTAACAGAGGCTAATTATAATGTGGCTTGGGATATATTAAAGAAACGGTTTGGTAAGCCAGAGATCTTAATTAAAAGCCACCTCCGTGCACTTTTAGCTATACCTCCTGTTAATAATCCTAATAGTGTCAAGGAGTTACGGCAGTTATATGATGAATTTGAAATTAGAACTAGGTCCCTGGACAACTTGGGTGTAGGAATGGAAAAGTATGGTATAATGTTGGTTCCTACACTGGAGTCTAAATTGCCTAGCTCAATTTTGCTTGAATTAAGTAGGGGACACTCTGCAGAACATGTGTACATCCCCCTTCAGCAGATGTTAAGTCTTTTAGGCACAGAATTAGCAAGACGAGAGGGAGTTGAGTTTGCACAGTGGGATGGTAAACAAGGGGACAAAGGCAGGCACAGCACCAAAGTTTCCACAAAAAGGAATAGCCCGGTACAGTGTCAGCTCTACATGCCTCCTCTGAGAATAAATTAAAGGGAATCAAGGAATGCATATTTTGCGAAGGCAACCACAAGTCATATAAATGTGAGGTGGCTGAGGCCTTACCCTTTGAGGAGAGAAAGGACAGGGTAACTAAGTCCACAGCATGTTTTAAATGTTTTTTGAAAGGTCATAGAGCAAGGTTTTGTAAGTTTAAAATTTTGTGCAAAAAATGTCATGGTAGGCATCAGCCATTATTGTGTGAAAACACTCTTAGTAGGCCTACCCCAGAAGTAGAGACATCAGTGGCACATGCCACTGCTATGCAAGGGAGTAAAAGTAAAGGGGGATTATTGCAAACAACTGCAGCCTTATTAATTGGGAATGAGGGAGAAGCTACTGTAAGAGTGTTGTTTGATAGTGGTAGCCAGTGTAGTTTTATTAAGACCAGAATTTCCAGAAAATTGAAGTTTAAAGAACTTAAGAGGGAAAATTTAAGAATTTCTGGGTTTGGGGTTCCGTTCAAAACCGAACCAAATTTAAGAAGGTAGAAGTTCTGGTTAAAGGGTTGTTACCGCAAAGTCCCACTATCAAGGTCCAAGCTGTAGAGATTGAGGAACTTTGTGCTCCAGTCACTACTTGTTTAGATATGGCATGTGTCCAAGAATTGCAAGTTAAAGGAATTAATTTGGGCAATAATAAGTTTGAGGGAACAGAAGATATTAGTCTTTTGATTGGAGCTGACTATTATTGGGACTTCATCACTGGTAATATTGTCCGTACATCTCAAGGCCCGGTAGCTATTGAAAGTAAGCTAGGCTGGATGCTACATGGTAGTTATTGCAATGAAATGGAAGTTAAGGCTCTTTTTGTTAAGATTGAGGAGAACAGCCATGGTCTGGAAAGGCATTTGAAAGCGTTTTGGGAACTTGAATCTATTGGCATAAAGGACAACCAGGCAAGTACAGTGAACAATGATGTTTTAGAGCAATTTGAAAAAGGGATTGGGTTTAGAGATGGTTGCTATGAAGTTGCCTACCATGGAAGGATTCTTGCAAACCCGGTTCAAACCTTCAGCTAGCTAATCGGAGGTTGGAGACTTCATTGTACAGGCTAAGAAAAAATGAGTTGTTAATTGAATACGATGAGGCCATCCTAAGTTATGTAAGGGAGGGCTATGCTGAAAGGGTGCAAGGTGAGCTGGTGAGCCAGGAGGCACATTATCTGCCACACCATGCAGTGGTACGGCGAGACAAAACTACCACCAAACTGAGTAGTTTTTGATGGCTCAGCCAAACAAAGGTGGTGTGTCCTTGAATGACTGTTTGGATGCTGGCCCAAATTTAAATGCAGATTTATTTTCCTTGTTACTGAGATTCAGGTTTGGTAGAGTAGCATTGACTGCAGATGTGAAGCAAGCCTTTTTGCGGATAAAGTTAAAACCAGAGGACAGAGATGCAGTAAGGTATCTGTGGGTGGATACGAAAGACTTGTTGGAAAATGAACCTAAGGTTCAAGCATATAGAATGAAGTCAGTGTTGTTTGGCCTCAGCTCTAGTCCATTTCTGTTGGCAGCTACTATGCAGTACCATTTTAAGAAATATTCTGAAGTCTATCCTAACACTATTGAACACATAAGGAAAAATTTTTATGTTGATGATTTGCTATGTTCCGTGGATAATACAGAAATGGCTAAACAGATATTCATGGAGGCTAGAGCTATAATGAGGGAGGCTGGCATGGAGCTCAGAAAATGGCAGACCAATCATTCGCAATTACAAGAGTTTATGAGTCATTCCTCTGTAGTACCTGATGCAGCAGAAAGTATTGAGGATTCTGGTATTAAGGAGTTGTGGGCAATAGACGCAAAGGTGCTAGGCATTGTTTGGCAGCAAGATGATGATTTGTTTACCTTCAATGGGAAATCTTTAGTAGAGCTGGCTGAGAATGAGACAAGGTGGACAAAACGTATAGCTCTTAGTTTGGCTTCAAAGGTCTTTGATCCTCTTGGATTCCTGGCTCCATTTGTGATAAAGTAAAAAATTTGGTTTCAGAGCCTCTGGGAAATTGGACTTGGTTGGGACCAAGAGTTACCTGATCATATGGTGGTAAGGTGAAAATATTGGTTCAAAGAATTGGCACATCTTGGAGACATTGAAATCCCAAGATGGTACTTTGGAGAGTTGAACAATAGTCCAGACAATTTGGAGCTGCACATCTTTTGTGATGCAAGTGAGGAAGCCTATGCAACTTGTATTTATATAAGAGGCGCATTGCAAGAGGAAGTAAGTTGCAGGTTGGTTGCTGCAAAGAGCAGAGTAGCACCTTTGAAAAGGCTTTCGGTTCCAAGGTTGGAATTGATGGGTGCCGTTATTGCTAGTCGGCTTGCAATTACAGTGCGAAAGTCTTTGGCCCTCTTTGAAATTCCAAGCTATTATTGGACAGACTCCACTATAGTTTGGCACTGGTTAAGAAGTCAGGCAAGGAAATGGAAACCATTTGTTGCCAATAGGGTGGAGGAAATTCAAGCGCACACAGAGCCCAAGCAATGGAAGTATTGTCCAGGCATCCAAAACCCCCTGATTTACCAACGAGGAATTTCAGTGAAAGATCTTTCACAGTCAAGTTTGTGGTGGAATGGGCCAGAGTGGCTAAAACTTGGAAGTGAAAACTGGCCTTCTAATCAGCCTATTGTAGGAGAATGCCAGGCTGAAGAAGCATGGGTGAGTGAGGTGAGAAAATGCGCTGTGAACAGTTGTCAAGTTATGCAGCAGGACCCCATATTGAGGCTTGAGGACATTAGCAGTCTGAAAAGATTGTTAAGAGTGACAGCATGGGTATATAGATTTACCAACAACATTAAGGGAGAAACAAGAAGGGAAGGAATTCTGAACAGTAATGAGATTCAGCAAGCCAGGAAATACTGGGTGGTATATATGCAGAAGGAAAAATTTGGTGAAGAGAGAGAATTGCTCACCAGCCATCCATTACAGGTTCTACCAACACATTCTGCGCTCAAGGGTTTGGATGTGTGTTTTTGGATCAGGATTTATTGAGAGTAGAGTAGACTACAGTTTTCTGCGCTTCCAGAGGAGAAAAACATCCAATTTTGCTACCTTCTGGGGGCACTTTGTGGACCTTTTGATCCTGGACACTCATCATAAGCTGTTACATGCTGGAGTTAGAGAAGTGATAATAGAGATCAGACAACAGTTTTGGATTCCCAAAATTAGACAAGTAGTAAAAAAGGTCTTGCATAAATGTGTGGTTTGCAAGCGTTGGAGTGCAAAGCCTTATTATGAAAAGGTGGCTCCACTTCCAAGAGAACGGTGTGTCTATACTGCCCCATTTGATGTAGTGGGAGTAGACTTTGCAGGGCCAGTCTATGTGTATGAGCGAGGGGAGTCTAACAAAGGTTATATATGTCTTTTCACCTGTGCTACCACCAGAGCAATCCATTTGGAGTTGGTAAGCAACTTAAGTAGTGATGTATTTCTTTTGGCCTTTAAAAGGTTTGTGAACAGAAGGGGTTTCCCAAATAAAATCATATCGGATAATGCAAAAACCTTCAAAAAGGCTGCAAAGGAACTCCAAGAAATTTGGTCCTTGCTAAAAGAGGAAGGATTCCAATCCTACTTTTCACACCAAGGGGTACAGTGGGAGTTTATTGTTGAGAGAGCACCATGGTGGGGAGGATTTTAAAGAAACTTTTAGCTAATGCTCATTTGAGCAAAGAAATTCTGCACTGTTTTATGTGAAGTAGAAGCAATGGTGAACAGTAGGCCTATCACTTTTGTTTACAACAGTATGCAGGATGCAGAGCCATTGACACCAAATCATTTTCTTTGTGGTAAACGATTAACATCAAGCCCCAGTGTGCCAGAAGATTTGCAGCCTATCCAGAGCACTCAAGGAGAGTTAACCAGACGGTTCAGGTACCTTGAAGAGCTACAAGATCAGTTATGGAAGAGGTGGCAGATGGAATACTTGCCAGAACTCAATTATTACCCATCAGGCAAGGTAAAGGGCTCCAATGCAAATTGTATCAAGGTGGGAGACGTGGTAATGATTGGGGATGAAAGACCAAGGCAATGCTGGAAGCTTGGCATAATTGAAGAGTTGTTTGTTGGCAAAGACAATTTAGTTAGGTCTGCACTGGTAAAGACTTCAGGAGGAAAGTTAAAGAGACCTATACAAAAACTCTATGCTTTAGAAATCAGCAAAAACACAGATAGTCAAGATGAACATTTGAGTTACAGCCTCATGGAGAAGGCTTGGCTAACCTTGCGGAAGGTAACGACAACAATGCCTCTTCGGTGGGGAGTGTTAGAAAATCTAGAAGAGGAAGAACCATTGTTGTCCCAAGGCGATATGATGACTAAGCTGATTGATGCAGCATTGCTTGTATATATTAAGTTAAGGTGTATATATATCCATCTCATAATTGTAAGGTTAGTGAAAAATTCACTCTAGCATTTTTGGGCTCTTGTGGCATCAGTGTTTGGGACGCTGCGCGTCTTTTCTACTCGTTTGTGGGATGTCGTACGTACAGGGTGTGGTCTTGTAGAGAGCTCTCTTGCAATTCAGTTTGGTTGTTTAGATACAAGATTGTTGCACCGTGCAATAGTCCAGGTTGCGTTGTTGTTGCAAGGTTGAGAAAGAAGACCATAAATAGTACCCTTTTTTTTACATTAAAATTCATGTAGCTAAGGTCTAAGGTAGGCCCGCATCGAGTCAGCAACCCTGAGGTTACCCTGAGGTAGGACCTAATAGGATCTCAAATCCGTAAGTTTTAATTTAGCTTAACTTGGGCTTAGGTAGAACTGGCCCTTTAGAATTTGGCCGTTCACGGCTCAGCTGGGATTTTGAACCCAACAAATAAATAAAATAACATGGTCCTTCAGAACCGGATTCTACCCCAAGACTGAGTCAGTGACTATTTTTCGGCAAAGTTCTGATTGTGCAAATTGTAGCCCAAGTTAGGCCTAGACGGGTTGAGTATTATTGAATTAAGGTCCCAGGGTAAAAGTTTGGTCGCCCAATTGCGAAACTTGGCCAGTCGTCTGTCGTTGTTTTGGCCTACATTTTACCGGTTTGGTTAATTTTGGGTTATTATTGAATTAAGGTCCCAGGGTAAAAGTTTGGTTGCCCAATTGCGAAACTTGGCCAGTCGTCTGTCGTTGTTTTGGCCTACATTTTACCGGTTTGGTTAATTTTGGGTTATTATTGAATTAAGGTCCCAGGGTAGAAAGTTTGGTTGCCCAATTGCGAAACTTGGCCACTTGTCTGTCGTTGTTTTTGGCCTACATTTACCAGTTTGGTTAATTTGGTTTATTATTCGTAGGCGAAGGTTGCAGACCAGTGCGCCAGTTACTTGGGTGGAAAAATTGGTATTCCATACTGGTGTTGGTTAGTACCCCACCTAGCAATTCAGTTTATTTGAAAGTAAAATTTACGTTTGATCAGTTCGGTTAAGTATTTCTGCCAATTCAGCTTATTTGGCATTGAGCCCAATTGTTGTTTGCATTGAAGATGAGTGCATCTGAATTGAACAAATTTATAAAAAGAGAAGTGCCTACAAAGGTCTAATTACAAAGGTCATTGCCACTATAGATTCTGCCATAGAGCAAGAGGATTTACGCTTAGTGACTGCGCAGCTTTCCATATTAGAAACTAAAAAGGTTGCTCTAAGTGAGGTAAATGTTAAAATTGAGGCTCTTATAGAAGAGGATGAAATAGAAAATAACATAATTTACTTTGAAGAGATTATTGATGATATAATTAACGTAGGCCTCCGAGCAAAAGAGTTTAATAGCTCAGTACAGTTAGAGACCAGGTCTGATAATGAAACACAACACTCAACAAATGATGTTTGTGAAGTTAAGGTTAACAGATCTGTAGTTCAATTACCGAGGCTTGTACTCAAAACATTTTCTGGGAGTATTCAGGAATGGCAAGGATGGGCAGACAGTTTTCAATCAGCAGTTCATTCTAGTCAAGTGTTAAGTGCCGTGGAGAAGTTTAATTTATTGCGGTCCCTCTTGGAAGGGGGCAGCAAAGACTATAGCAGGTTAGCATTAACAGAGGCTAATTATAATGTGGCTTGGGATATATTAAAGAAACGGTTTGGTAAGCCAGAGATCTTAATTAAAAGCCACCTCCGTGCACTTTTAGCTATACCTCCTGTTAATAATCCTAATAGTGTCAAGGAGTTACGGCAGTTATATGATGAATTTGAAATTAGAACTAGGTCCCTGGACAACTTGGGTGTAGGAATGGAAAAGTATGGTATAATGTTGGTTCCTACACTGGAGTCTAAATTGCCTAGCTCAATTTTGCTTGAATTAAGTAGGGGACACTCTGCAGAACATGTGTACATCCCCCTTCAGCAGATGTTAAGTCTTTTAGGCACAGAATTAGCAAGACGAGAGGGAGTTGAGTTTGCACAGTGGGATGGTAAACAAGGGGACAAAGGCAGGCACAGCACCAAAGTTTCCACAAAAAGGAATAGCCCGGGTACAGTGTCAGCTCTACATGCTCCTCTGAGAATAAATTAAAGGGAATCAAGGAATGCATATTTTGCGAAGGCAACCACAAGTCATATAAATGTGAGGTGGCTGAGGCCTTACCCTTTGAGGAGAGAAAGGACAGGGTAACTAAGTCCACAGCATGTTTTAAATGTTTTTTGAAAGGTCATAGAGCAAGGTTTTGTAAGTTTAAAATTTTGTGCAAAAAATGTCATGGTAGGCATCAGCCATTATTGTGTGAAAACACTTAGTAGGCCTACCCCAGAAGTAGAGACATCAGTGGCACATGCCACTGCTATGCAAGGGAGTAAAGTAAAGGGGGATTATTGCAAACAACTGCAGCCTTATTAATTGGGAATGAGGGAGAAGCTACTGTAAGAGTGTTGTTTGATAGTGGTAGCCAGTGTAGTTTTATTAAGACCAGAATTTCCAGAAAATTGAAGTTTAAAGAACTTAAGAGGGAAAATTTAAGAATTTCTGGGTTTGGGGGTTCCGTTCAAAACCGAACCAAATTTAAGAAGGTAGAAGTTCTGGTTAAAGGGTTGTTACCGCAAAGTCCCACTATCAAGGTCCAAGCTGTAGAGATTGAGGAACTTTGTGCTCCAGTCACTACTTGTTTAGATATGGCATGTGTCCAAGAATTGCAAGTTAAAGGAATTAATTTGGGCAATAATAAGTTTGAGGAACAGAAGATATTAGTCTTTTGATTGGAGCTGACTATTATTGGGACTTCATCACTGGTAATATTGTCCGTACATCTCAAGGCCCGGTAGCTATTGAAAGTAAGCTAGGCTGGATGCTACATGGTAGTTATTGCAATGAAATGGAAGTTAAGGCTCTTTTTGTTAAGATTGAGGAGAACAGCCATGGTCTGGAAAGGCATTTGAAAGCGTTTTGGGAACTTGAATCTATTGGCATAAAGGACAACCAGGCAAGTACAGTGAACAATGATGTTTTAGAGCAATTTGAAAAAGGGATTGGGTTTAGAGATGGTTGCTATGAAGTTGCCTACCATGGAAGGATTCTTGCAAACCCGGTTCAAACCTTCAGCTAGCTAATCGGAGGTTGGAGACTTCATTGTACAGGCTAAGAAAAAATGAGTTGTTGTTAATTGAATACGATGAGGCCATCCTAAGTTATGTAAGGGAGGGCTATGCTGAAAGGGTGCAAGGTGAGCTGGTGAGCCAGGAGGCACATTATCTGCCACACCATGCAGTGGTACGGCGAGACAAAACTACCACCAAACTGAGTAGTTTTTGATGGCTCAGCCAAGACAAAGGTGGTGTGTCCTTGAATGACTGTTTGGATGCTGGCCAAATTTAAATGCAGATTTATTTTCCTTGTTACTGAGATTCAGGTTTGGTAGAGTAGCATTGACTGCAGATGTGAAGCAAGCCTTTTTGCGGATAAAGTTAAAACCAGAGGACAGAGATGCAGTAAGGTATCTGTGGGTGGATACGAAAGACTTGTTGGAAAATGAACCTAAGGTTCAAGCATATAGAATGAAGTCAGTGTTGTTTGGCCTCAGCTCTAGTCCATTTCTGTTGGCAGCTACTATGCAGTACCATTTTAAGAAATATTCTGAAGTCTATCCTAACACTATTGAACACATAAGGAAAAATTTTTATGTTGATGATTTGCTATGTTCCGTGGATAATACAGAAATGGCTAAACAGATATTCATGGAGGCTAGAGCTATAATGAGGGAGGCTGGCATGGAGCTCAGAAAATGGCAGACCAATCATTCGCAATTACAAGAGTTTATGAGTCATTCCTCTGTAGTACCTGATGCAGCAGAAAGTATTGAGGATTCTGGTATTAAGGAGTTGTGGGCAATAGACGCAAAGGTGCTAGGCATTGTTTGGCAGCAAGATGATGATTTGTTTACCTTCAATGGGAAATCTTTAGTAGAGCTGGCTGAGAATGAGACAAGGTGGACAAAACGTACAGCTCTTAGTTTGGCTTCAAAGGTCTTTGATCCTCTTGGATTCCTGGCTCCATTTGTGATAAAGTAAAAAATTTGGTTTCAGAGCCTCTGGGAAATTGGACTTGGTTGGGACCAAGAGTTACCTGATCATATGGTGGTAAGGTGGAAATATTGGTTCAAAGAATTGGCACATCTTGGAGACATTGAAATCCCAAGATGGTACTTTGGAGAGTTGAACAATAGTCCAGACAATTTGGAGCTGCACATCTTTGTGATGCAAGTGAGGAAGCCTATGCAACTTGTATTTATATAAGAGGCGCATTGCAAGAGGAAGTAAGTTGCAGGTTGGTTGCTGCAAAGAGCAGAGTAGCACCTTTGAAAAGGCTTTCGGTTCCAAGGTTGGAATTGATGGGTGCCGTTATTGCTAGTCGGCTTGCAATTACAGTGCGAAAGTTTGGCCCTCTATGAAATTCCAAGCTATTATTGGACAGACTCCACTATAGTTTGGCACTGGTTAAGAAGTCAGGCAAGGAAATGGAAACCATTTGTTGCCAATAGGGTGGAGGAAATTCAAGCGCACACAGATCCCAAGCAATGGAAAGCATTGTCCAGGCATCCAAAACCCCGCTGATTTACCAACACGAGGAATTTCAGTGAAAGATCTTTCACAGTCAAGTTTGTGGTGGAATGGGCCAGAGTGGCTAAAACTTGGAAGTGAAAACTGGCCTTCTAATCAGCCTATTGTAGGAGAATGCCAGGCTGAAGAAGCATGGGTGAGTGAGGTGAGAAAATGCGCTGTGAACAGTTGTCAAGTTATGCAGCAGGACCCCATATTGAGGCTTGAGGACATTAGCAGTCTGAAAAGATTGTTAAGAGTGACAGCATGGGTATATAGATTTACCAACAACATTAAGGGAGAAACAAGAAGGGAAGGAATTCTGAACAGTAATGAGATTCAGCAAGCCAGGAAATACTGGGTGGTATATATGCAGAAGGAAAAATTTGGTGAAGAGAGAGAATTGCTCACCAGCCATCCATTACAGGTTCTACCAACACATTCTGCGCTCAAGGGTTTGGATGTGTTTTTGGATCAGGATTTATTGAGAGTAGGAGGTAGACTACAGTTTTCTGGGCTTCCAGAGGAGAAAAACATCCAATTTTGCTACCTTCTGGGGGGCACTTTGTGGACCTTTTGATCCTGGACACTCATCATAAGCTGTTACATGCTGGAGTTAGAGAAGTGATAATAGAGATCAGACAACAGTTTTGGATTCCCAAAATTAGACAAGTAGTAAAAAAGGTCTTGCATAAATGTGTGGTTTGCAAGCGTTGGAGTGCAAAGCCTTATTATGAAAAGGTGGCTCCACTTCCAAGAGAACGGTGTGTCTATACTGCCCCATTTGATGTAGTGGGAGTAGACTTTGCAGGGCCAGTCTATGTGTATGAGCGAGGGGAGTCTAACAAAGGTTATATATGTCTTTTCACCTGTGCTACCACCAGAGCAATCCATTTGGAGTTGGTAAGCAACTTAAGTAGTGATGTATTTCTTTTGGCCTTTAAAAGGTTTGTGAACAGAAGGGGTTTCCCAAATAAAATCATATCGGTAATGCAAAAACCTTCAAAAAGGCTGCAAAGGAACTCCAAGAAATTTGGTCCTTGCTAAAAGAGGAAGGATTCCAATCCTACTTTTCACACCAAGGGGTACAGTGGGAGTTTATTGTTGAGAGAGCACCATGGTGGGGAGGATTTTAAAGAAACTTTTAGCTAATGCTCATTTGAGCAAAGAACAATTCTGCACTGTTTTATGTGAAGTAGAAGCAATGGTGAACAGTAGGCCTATCACTTTTGTTTACAACAGTA
This sequence comes from Bathynomus jamesi, assembly GCA_023014485.1. NCBI lineage: Eukaryota > Metazoa > Arthropoda > Malacostraca > Isopoda > Cirolanidae > Bathynomus > Bathynomus jamesi. The sequence goes on from JAJOZX010002005.1 coordinate 523,641, forward strand.
TGCAGGATGCAGAGCCATTGACACCAAATCATTTTCTTTGTGGTAAACGATTAACATCAAGCCCCAGTGTGCCAGAAGATTTGCAGCCTATCCAGAGCACTCAAGGAGAGTTAACCAGACGGTTCAGGTACCTTGAAGAGCTACAAGATCAGTTATGGAAGAGGTGGCAGATGGAATACTTGCCAGAACTCAATTATTACCCATCAGGCAAGGTAAAGGGCTCCAATGCAAATTGTATCAAGGTGGGAGACGTGGTAATGATTGGGTATGAAAGACCAAGGCAATGCTGGAAGCTTGGCATAATTGAAGAGTTGTTTGTTGGCAAAGACAATTTAGTTAGGTCTGCACTGGTAAAGACTTCAGGAGGAAAGTTAAAGAGACCTATACAAAAACTCTATGCTTTAGAAATCAGCAAAACACAGATAGTCAAGATGAACCATTTGAGTTACAGCCTCATGGAGAAGGCTTGGCTAACCTTGCGGAAGGTAACGACAACAATGCCTCTTCGGTGGGGAGTGTTAGAAAATCTAGAAGAGGAAGAACCATTGTTGTCCCAAGGCGATATGATGACTAAGCTGATTGATGCAGCATTGCTTGTATATATTAAGTTAAGGTGTATATATATCCATCTCATAATTGTAAGGTTAGTGAAAAATTCACTCTAGCATTTTTGGGCTCTTGTGGCATCAGTGTTTGGGACGCTGCGCGTCTTTCTACTCGTTTGTGGGATGTCGTACGTACAGGGTGTGGTCTGTAGAGAGCTCTCTTGCAATTCAGTTTGGTTGTTTAGATACAAGATTGTTGCACCGTGCAATAGTCCAGGTTGCGTTGTTGTTGCAAGGTTGAGAAAGAAGACCAAAATAGTACCCTTTTGTTTACATTAAAATTCATGTAGCTAAGGTCTAAGGTAGGCCCGCATCGAGTCAGCAACCCTGAGGTTACCCTGAGGTAGGACCTAATAGGATCTCAAATCCGTAAGTTTTAATTTAGCTTAACTTGGGCTTTAGGTAGAACTGGCCCTTTAGAATTTGGCCGTTCACGGCTCAGCTGGGATTTTGAACCCAACAAATAAAGAAAATAACATGGTCCTTCAGAAGGATTCTACCCCAAGACTGAGTCAGTGACTATTTTTCGGCAAAGTTCTGATTGTGCAAATTGTAGCCCAAGTTAGGCCTAGACGGGTTGAGTATATTGATTAAGGTCCCAGGGTAAAAGTTTGGTCGCCCAATTGCGAAACTTGGCCAATCGTCTGTCGTGTTTTGGCCTACATTTACCGGTTTGGTTAATTTTGGGTTATTATGAATTAAGGTCCCAGGGTAAAAGTTTGGTTGCCCAATTGCGAAACTTGGCCAGTCGTCTGTCGTTGTTTTGGCCTACATTTTACCGGTTTGGTTAATTTTGGGTTATTATTGAATTAAGGTCCCAGGGTAGAAAGTTTGGTTGCCCAATTGCGAAACTTGGCCACTTGTCTGTCGTTGTTTTTGGCCTACATTTACCAGTTTGGTTAATTTGGTTATTATTCGTAGGCGAAGGTTGCAGACCAGTGCCAGTTATTGGGTGGGAAAATTGGTATTCCATACTGGTGTTGGTTAGTACCCCACCTATCAATTCAGTTTATTTGAAAGTAAAATTTACGTTTGATCAGTTCGGTTAAGTATTTCTGCCAATTCAGCTTATTTGGCATTGAGCCCAATTGTGTTTGCATTGAAGAGAGTGCATCTGAATTGAACAAATTTATAAAAACGAGAAGTGCCTACAAAGGTCTAATTACAAAGGTCATTGCCACTATAGATTCTGCCATAGAGCAAGAGGATTACGCTTAGTGACTGCGCAGCTTTCCATATTAGAAACTAAAAAGGTTGCTCTAAGCGAGTAAATGTTAAAATTGAGGCTCTTATAGAAGAGGATGAAATAGAAAATAACATAATTTACTTTGAAGAGATTATTGATGATATAATTAACGTAGGCCTCCGAGCAAAAGAGTTAATAGCTCAGTACAGTTAGAGACCAGGTCTGATAATGAACACAACACTCAACAAATGATGTTTGTGAAGTTAAGGTTAACAGATCTGTAGTTCAATTACGAGGCTTGTACTCAAAACATTTCTGGGAGTATTCAGGAATGGCAAGGATGGGCAGACAGTTTTCAATCAGCAGTTCATTCTAGTCAAGTGTTAAGTGCCGTGGAGAAGTTTAATTATTTGCGGTCCCTCTTGGAAGGGGAGGCAGCAAAGACTGTAGCAGATTAGCATTAACAGAGGCTAATTATAATGTGGCTTGGGATAATTAAAGAAACGGTTTGGTAAGCCAGATCTTAATTAAAAGCCACCTCCGTGCACTTTTAGCTATACCTCCTGTTAATAATCCTAATAGTGTCAAGGAGTTACGGCAGTTATATGATGAATTGAAATTAGAACTAGGTCCCTGGAAACTTGGGTGTAGGAATGGAAAGTATGGTATAATGTTGGTTCCTACACTGGAGTCTAAATTGCCTAGCTCAATTTTGCTTGAATTAAGTAGGGGACACTCTACAGAACATGTGTACATCCCCTTCAGCAGATGTTAAGTCTTTTAGGCACAGAATTAGCAAGACGAGAGGGAGTTGAGTTTGCACAGGGATGGTAAACAAGGGGACAAAGGCAGGCACAGCACCAAAGTTTCCACAAAAAGGAATACCCAGGTACAGTGTCAGCTCTACATGCTCCTCTGAGAATAAATTAAAGGGAATCAAGGAATGCATATTTTGCGAAGGCAACCACAAGTCATATAAATGTGAGGTGGCTGAGGCTTACCCTTTGAGGAGAGAAAGGACAGGGTAACTAAGTCCACAGCATGTTTTAAATGTTTTTGAAAGGTCATAGAGCAAGGTTTTGTAAGTTTAAATTTTGTGCAAAAAATGTCATGGTAGGCATCAGCCATTATTGTGTGAAAACACTCTAGTAGGCCTACCCCAGAAGTAGAGACATCAGTGGCACATGCCACTGCTATGCAAGGGAGTAAAGGTAAAGGGGGATTATTGCAAACAACTGCAGCCTTATTAATGGGAATGGGAGAAGCTACTGTAAGAGTGTGTTTGATAGTGGTAGCCAGTGTAGTTTATTAAGACCAGAATTTCCAGAAAATTGAAGTTTAAAGAACTTAAGAGGGGAAAATTTAAGAATTTCTGGGTTGGGGTTCCGTTCAAAACCGAACCAAATTTAAGAAGGTAGAAGTTCTGGTTAAAGGGTTTGTTACCGCAAAGTCCCACTATCAAGGTCCAAGCTGTAGAGATTGAGGAACTTTGTGCTCCAGTCACTACTTGTTTAGATATGGCATGTGTCCAAGAATTGCAAGTTAAAGGAATTAATTTGGGCAATAATAAGTTTGAGGGAACAGAAGATATTAGTCTTTTGATTGGAGCTGACTATTATTGGGACTTCATCACTGGTAATATTGTCCGTACATCTCAAGGCCCGGTAGCTATTGAAAGTAAGCTAGGCTGGATGCTACATGGTAGTTATTGCAATGAAATGGAAGTTAAGGCTCTTTTTGTTAAGATTGAGGAGAACAGCCATGGTCTGGAAAGGCATTTGAAAGCGTTTTGGGAACTTGAATCTATTGGCATAAGGACAACCAGGCAAGTACAGTGAACAATGATGTTTTAGAGCAATTTGAAAAAGGGATTGGGTTTAGAGATGGTTGCTATGAAGTTGGCCTACCATGGAAGGATTCTTGCAAACCCGGTTCAAACCTTCAGCTAGCTAATCGGAGGTTGGAGACTTCATTGTACAGGCTAAGAAAAAATGAGTTGTTGTTAATTGAATACGATGAGGCCATCCTAAGTTATGTAAGGGAGGGCTATGCTGAAAGGGTGCAAGGTGAGCTGGTGAGCCAGGAGGCACATTATCTGCCACACCATGCAGTGGTACGGCGAGACAAAACTACCACCAAACTGATGATAGTTTTTGATGGCTCAGCCAAGGAGAAAGGTGGTGTGTCCTTGAATGACTGTTTGGATGCTGGCCCAAATTTAAATGCAGATTTATTTCCCTTGTTACTGAGATTCAGGTTTGGTAGAGTAGCATTGACTGCAGATGTGAAGCAAGCCTTTTTGCGGATAAAGTTAAAACCAGAGGACAGAGATGCAGTAAGGTATCTGTGGGTGGATACGAAAGACTTGTTGGAAAATGAACCTAAGGTTCAAGCATATAGAATGAAGTCAGTGTTGTTTGGCCTCAGCTCTAGTCCATTTCTGTTGGCAGCTACTATGCAGTACCATTTTAAGAAATATTCTGAAGTCTATCCTAACACTATTGAACACATAAGGAAAAATTTTTATGTTGATGATTTGCTATGTTCCGTGGATAATACAGAAATGGCTAAACAGATATTCATGGAGGCTAGAGCTATAATGAGGGAGGCTGGCATGGAGCTCAGAAAATGGCAGACCAATCATTCGCAATTACAAGAGTTTATGAGTCATTCCTCTGTAGTACCTGATGCAGCAGAAAGTATTGAGGATTCTGGTATTAAGGAGTTGTGGGCAATAGACGCAAAGGTGCTAGGCATTGTTTGGCAGCAAGATGATGATTTGTTTACCTTCAATGGGAAATCTTTAGTAGAGCTGGCTGAGAATGAGACAAGGTGGACAAAACGTACAGCTCTTAGTTTGGCTTCAAAGGTCTTTGATCCTCTTGGATTCCTGGCTCCATTTGTGATAAAGTAAAAAATTTGGTTTCAGAGTCTCTGGGAAATTGGACTTGGTTGGGACCAAGAGTTATCTGATCATATGGTGGTAAGGTGGAAATATTGGTTCAAAGAATTGGCACATCTTGGAGACATTGAAATCCCAAGATGGTACTTTGGAGAGTTGAACAATAGTCCAGACAATTTGGAGCTGCACATCTTTTGTGATGCAAGTGAGGAAGCCTATGCAACTTGTATTTATATAAGAGGCGCATTGCAAGAGGAAGTAAGTTGCAGGTTGGTTGCTGCAAAGAGCAGAGTAGCACCTTTGAAAAGGCTTTCGGTTCCAAGGTTGGAATTGATGGGTGCCGTTATTGCTAGTCGGCTTGCAATTACAGTGCGAAAGTCTTTGGCCCTCTATGAAATTCCAAGCTATTATTGGACAGACTCCACTATAGTTTGGCACTGGTTAAGAAGTCAGGCAAGGAAATGGAAACCATTTGTTGCCAATAGGGTGGAGGAAATTCAAGCGCACACAGATCCCAAGCAATGGAAGCATTGTCCAGGCATCCAAAACCCCGCTGATTTACCAACACGAGGAATTTCAGTGAAAGATCTTTCACAGTCAAGTTTGTGGTGGAATGGGCCAGAGTGGCTAAAACTTGGAAGTGAAAACTGGCCTTCTAATCAGCCTATTGTAGGAGAATGCCAGGCTGAAGAAGCATGGGTGAGTGAGGTGAGAAAATGCGCTGTGAACAGTTGTCAAGTTATGCAGCAGGACCCCATATTGAGGCTTGAGGACATTAGCAGTCTGAAAAGATTGTTAAGAGTGACAGCATGGGTATATAGATTTACCAACAACATTAAGGGAGAAACAAGAAGGGAAGGAATTCTGAACAGTAATGAGATTCAGCAAGCCAGGAAATACTGGGTGGTATATATGCAGAAGGAAAAATTTGGTGAAGAGAGAGAATTGCTCACCAGCCATCCATTACAGGTTCTACCAACACATTCTGCGCTCAAGGGTTTGGATGTGTTTTTGGATCAGGATTTATTGAGAGTAGGAGGTAGACTACAGTTTTCTGGGCTTCCAGAGGAGAAAAAACATCCAATTTTGCTACCTTCTGGGGGGCACTTTGTGGACCTTTTGATCCTGGACACTCATCATAAGCTGTTACATGCTGGACTTAGAGAAGTGATAATAGAGATCAGACAACAGTTTTGGATTCCCAAAATTAGACAAGTAGTAAAAAAGGTCTTGCATAAATGTGTGGTTTGCAAGCGTTGGAGTGCAAAGCCTTATTATGAAAAGGTGGCTCCACTTCCAAGAGAACGGTGTGTCTATACTGCCCCATTTGATGTAGTGGGAGTAGACTTCGCAGGGCCAGTCTATGTGTATGAGCGAGGGGAGTCTAACAAAGGTTATATATGTCTTTTCACCTGTGCTACCACCAGAGCAATCCATTTGGAGTTGGTAAGCAACTTAAGTAGTGATGTATTTCTTTTGGCCTTTAAAAGGTTTGTGAACAGAAGGGGTTTCCCAAATAAAATCATATCGGATAATGCAAAAACCTTCAAAAAGGCTGCAAAGGAACTCCAAGAAATTTGGTCCTTGCTAAAAGAGGAAGGATTCCAATCCTACTTTTCACACCAAGGGGTACAGTGCGAGTTTATTGTTGAGAGAGCACCATGGTGGGGAGGATTTTGGGAAAGGCTAGTGAGAAGTGTAAAGTGTCCATGAAAGAAACTTTTAGCTAATGCTCATTTGAGCAAAGAACAATTCTGCACTGTTTTATGTGAAGTAGAAGCAATGGTGAACAGTAGGCCTATCACTTTTGTTTACAACAGTATGCAGGATGCAGAGCCATTGACACCAAATCATTTTCTTTGTGGTAAACGATTAACATCAAGCCCCAGTGTGCCAGAAGATTTGCAGCCTATCCAGAGCACTCAAGGAGAGTTAACCAGACGGTTCAGGTACCTTGAAGAGCAACAAGATCAGTTATGGAAGAGGTGGCAGATGGAATACTTGCCAGAACTCAATTATTACCCATCAGGCAAGGTAAAGGGCTCCAATGCAAATTGTATCAAGGTGGGAGACGTGGTAATGATTGGGTATGAAAGACCAAGGCAATGCTGGAAGCTTGGCATAATTGAAGAGTTGTTTGTTGGCAAAGACAATTTAGTTAGGTCTGCACTGGTAAAGACTTCAGGAGGAAAGTTAAAGAGACCTATACAAAAACTCTATGCTTTAGAAATCAGCAAAAACACAGATAGTCAAGATGAACCATTTGAGTTACAGCCTCATGGAGAAGGCTTGGCTAACCTTGCGGAAGGTAACGACAACAATGCCTCTTCGGTGGGGAGTGTTAGAAAATCTAGAAGAGGAAGAACCATTGTTGTCCCAAGGCGATATGATGACTAAGCTGATTGATGCAGCATTGCTTGTATATATTAAGTTAAGGTGTATATATATCCATCTCATAATTGTAAGGTTGTGAAAAATTCACTTAATAAGAGCTAGCATTTTTGGGCTCTTGTGGCATCAGTGGTTGGGACGCTGGTGGCATCATTTTGGGGCACTGCGCGTCTTTTCTACTCGTTTGTGGGATGTCGTACGTACAGGGTGTGGTCTTGTAGAGAGCTCTCTTGCAATTCAGTTTGGTTGTTTAGATACAAGATTGTTGCACCGTGCAATAGTCCAGGTTGCGTTGTTGTTGCAAGGTTGAGAAAGAAGACCATAAATAGTACCCTTTTTGTTTACATTAAAATTCATGTAACAAAGGTCTAAAGTAGGCACGCATCGAGTCAGCAACCCTGAGGTTACCCTGAGGTAGGGCCTAATAGGATCTCAAATCCGTAAGTTTTAATTTAGCTTAACTTGGGCTTTAGGTAGAACTGACCCTTTAGAATTTGGCCGTTCACGGCTCAGCTGGGATTTTGAACCCGACAAATAAATAAAATAACAGGCTCCAAGACGATGTAAATAGAATTATGGAGTGGACAGATAAGTGGCAGATGCAATTTAACGTAGATAAATGTAAAGTTTTGCATATAGGTTCTCGCAACAATAATTACACGTACACGATGGATGATAGGGAGTTAGCGAGCGTTGACGAGGAAGTAGATTTAGGCGTACGCGTATCTAAGGATTTAAAGGTTAGGAACCAGTGCCTGGAGTCTTGCGCAAATGCTAATAGGATGTTAGGCTTCAAAGCGCGTATTTTCGAATTTAAATCGAAGGATATTATATTGCCCCTTTACAAGTCCCTAGTCAGGCCTCATTTAGAATATGCCGTTCAGTTTTGGTGCCCGTACTTGCGTGAGGATATTGATAGGTTAGAAAGGGTTCAGCGTCGTGCCACGAAACTTATTCCGTCATTGCGCAATAAGCCTTATGAAGATAGGATTAAAGAGTTAGACCTGTATTCACTCTAAACTAGAAGATTAAGGGGGGAGCTTATTGAAGTTTTCAAAATCGTTAATAACATCGATAACGTAAATTTTGACAAATTTTTCACTTTCGATAATAGTAATACTCGTAATAACGGATTTAAGTTGCGTGGCAGACGTTTCATTACTAATATCGCTAAAAACTTCTTTACGTTTAAAGTAATTGATAAATGGAATAATCTTCCCGCGTCAGTCGTTCATTCTACCAGCGTTAATATGTTTAAGAACCGTCTTGACAGACATTTTAAAGGTATTAACGTTGTTTAAAATAAAAAAACAAAGTTAGCAACAGGAGCTCTGGTGGTGGTGCTCGAGGATGAGTCTGTTGACGATGAATGCCAGCTTGTGACATACCAGCGTGTGATGCCAGCAATAAAAAAAAAAAATTAGACTAACACGAACGTAGATGTAGCTTTGTAGCGTAAACTAACCCACTTTTTGTTTAACTTTACCTATTTTTTTTTTCTTCCTTATCCTCTCCTTACTTTGCATGTCTGTAACTCTTTCTTGCATGTTTGTAGTTTGCATGGTATGACAGTGAGTTAAGAATGTGTTTGCATGGTATGACAGTGAGTTAAGAATGTGTTTGCATGGTTTGTATGCGTTCTTATTTTACTTCTTTTCATGTTTCACCCCTCTCCTATTCTCTCCGACTATTTTTCTGACTTGTCGGCAGTGGCCGGCGGATGATGATGATGAGTCTTTTTTCTCTTTTTCTGAATGAATGTTAACCCACGAGTGATAGGTGTTCCTCCTTACTTAACCCATTATTCTCTTCTCTTCTCTTAACCCCCTACTCTTTCCTTTCTCTCGGGCTAACTTTAGAGTGGATCTTAGGGTCTTTGTTAGCCTTAGCTTCTGTAGATCTGTAGATCATGATTATGTGGGGCTCACACTCTGAATCTTGTAGTGGCTGATGCAGCTAAAGCTTCCACAGATGCCATCAGCTTCTTTGGCTTCTTCTTCTTCCGCAGCTTCTTATCCCATCTTTACATGAGGTCGCTGTTTTTGGTTCGTCTTCTCCACTCTCCTCTGTCGTATACCGCGTCCTCCTCCAAGTCCTTCTCCCTGATGTCCGCCACCACACAGTCCCTCCATCTCGTCTTCGGTCTTCCTCTTCTTCTCCGTCCCGGCAACTCCATCTCCAGCACTCTGCGCCCCACATACTCCTCCTCTCTTCTCCTGACGTGTCCATACCACCTCAGCCTGGCCTCCTGCACCTTCTTAGATGCTTCCGCCACCTTCACTGTTCCTCTTATATGCTCATTTCTGACCCTATCCCTCCTCGTCACTCCACACATCCATCTCAACATCTTCATTGCAGCCACATCGATTTTTCTTTCATTGCTCTTCTTCATTGACACAGTCTCCATTCCATACAACATTGCCGGCCTCACCACTGTTTTGAATACCTTTCCCTTCAGTTTCACTGGGACCCTCTTATCACAGAGCACCCCTGATACGTCTCTCCAGTTCTTCCACCCCGACTGTATTCTACAGTTTATCTCCCTCTCTCTGCTCCTCCCTCTGCATCCACTGTTGACCCCCAAGTATTTAAAATACTCCACCGTCTTAACACGCTCTCCACTCAATGTCACTTCCCCTCCTCGGTCCTGCTGCACATCACATCTCATATATTCGGTCTTCTTTCGGCTAATTCTCATCCCTCTACTTTCCAATGCCTCTCTCCAATTTTCCAACTGCTGCTCCACCTCCTCTTTCGTCTCCCGACTCAACACAACATCGTCTGCATACATCATGCACCACGGCGCCTCCCCTCTAATCCTGTCCGTCAACACATCGAATACCACATTGAAAAGGAAGGGGCTCAAAGCTGATCCTTGGTGCAGACCAACTTCCACCCCAAAGCTCTTTGACACACCCACGCTACTCCTCACCTTAGTTGTTACTCCCCTGTACATCCCCTTGATCAGTTTAACATACTTCTCCGGTACCATCTTTTCCCTTAAGCATCTCCAAACTTCCTGCCGTGGTATCCTATCATATGCCTTCTCCAAGTCAATAAAGACCATGTGCAACGCCTTCTGCCCTTCTCTGTACCTCTCTGCTAACTGTTTCAATGCAAAAACTGCATCTGTCGTTTTCCTTCCCGGCATAAATCCAAACTGTTCCACTGACACTTCCGCTTCGTCTCTCAACCTACTCTCCACTATTCGCTCCCATATCTTCATTGTATGTGATATTAGCTTGATCCCTCTATAATTCATGCAATCTTGTACATCTCCCTTCTCTTTGAATATAGGCACTATGATGCTGGTCCGCCACTCATCTGGAATCACCTCCTGGTCAAACAACTTCTGCATTAGATCCCACACCAGATCCACCCCCTCATCTCCCAGTGCCTTCCATGCCTCGGCTGGTATCTCGTCTGGGCCAGTCGCTTTGTTATTTTTCATCCTATTCAGAGCACGACTCACCTCCATCCTCCCCACCTGTTCTGTCATAGCTGCATTTGGTAATCCATCCTCATAGAAAGATCTTGGGTTTTCTTTATTTAATAATTCCTCAAAATATTCCTTCCATCTATCCTTTATCTCTTCATCTCTTTGCAGCACCGCCCCCTCCCTTCCCTTAATTTGTTTTACCTGTGTAAAGTCTTTTGTCGCTCTATTTCTGCTCTTAGCCAATCTGTATATCTTCTTTTGTCCTTCACGATCCTCTAAATCCTCATACATCTGCGGATATGCCTCCGCCTTTGCTCTCGCCACTGCTCTCTTTGCCTGTTTCTTTGCTTCTTTATATACCACCTTACACTCTTCACTCCTCGATTCTTCCCATAACTTCTTAGTTTCTCTCTTACTTCGTAGTGCTCTTTGGATCTCATCACTCCACCACCATCCTTCCTTATCTTCCCACACTTTACCTGATGTTTCCCCCAATATGTCCCTACCTGCCGTTCTCATGACATTCGCATTATGTACCCACCAATCCTGTACATTCTGTTCATCAACATGGATTTCACTCAACACTCTCTCTCTAAATTCCCGTTTCTTCCCCTCCTCTCTCAGTTTGTACCACCTAATTCTCCTCACTGTTGTTCCTCGGGTCTTTCTTCCTCTTTTCAACATCACATCCATGACTACCAACCGGTGTTGTGGCGTCACATGGTCTCCTGGAATAACTTTGCAGTCCCTCACCTCGGCCAATTGCGCCCTCCTATACAGTATGAAATCAATTTGCGATGTTCTGCCTCCACTCTTGTACGTAATAACATGCTCCTCCCTCTTTCTGAAAAACGTATTTACAATCGCTAGATCAAACGATACAGCCATATCCAACACTCTCTCACCGTCCACGTTTGCCTCTCCATAGCCATGACCACCGCGCACTCTGACCACTCCATCGTTATGATCACCAACGTGTCCATTCATATCCCCGCCCAACACCACTCGTTCGTCCTCGGCAATACTCTCCATTTCTTCCTCCAATAACCTCCAGAATGCTTCCTTAACGTCGTCCGGACATCCACTTTGGGGCGCGTATGCACTGATTATATTGAGTACATGTTCCCCATAATTCATTCTCAAAGTCACCAGTCTATCTCCTCTTCGCTTTACTTCCACTATGCTATCCTTCAATTCCTTCGCCAATACAATACCCACACCATTCCTTCCCTCAACCGACGCCCCACTGTAGAACAATTTATATCCCTCACTGAGTTCTCTTGCTTTGTTCCCCTTCCAGCGTGTTTCTTGTACACACAACACCCCAACTCTCCTCTTCTACATCAACTCCACAATCTCTCTTCCTCTGCCAGTCATGCTTCCAACATTCAGCGTCGCAATTCTCAGGTCCACCCGAGCTCGCTTCGTTAGCCGCACCCGCTCTTGGTGCGGTAGCCCTCGCCTCACCACAGAGGTAGGGCGAGGTCTCTGTACGTCGCCTACGGGGTACGCCCTAGCCGTCATCGAATTTTCGTGTTGAAGACTCACCATTGTGGTTTTGGCTGGGTTTTTATGGCCGGATGCCTTTCCTGACGCCAACCCTCCCCATTTATCCGGACTTGGGACCGGCCGAGAACAAGGCTGGCTTGCCTTACCCTCGGGTTGGGTTCATCAGCTTCTTTGGCAACGACAAAAATTGTACAACCTTTTTGCAGCAGCTACACAGAGATGGACAATCCTAAAGAAGCACGTGAATATAACACTCAAGTCTTGGAGTGAAACCAGGTGGGAGAGCCGGCTTAAGAGCATTGAGGCTGTGCGATACCAGAGCCACAACATCAGAGAGGCCCTGTTGGAAGTCAGAAACAATGCCACAGATGCCATAGCCAAGACTGAAGCACAAGCACTTGCAGAGGAGGTAGGGTTTTATCGCTTTCAGATTTGCAGAGTAGTATGGTATGACATTCTTCATGCAGTTAACCATGTGAGCAAACTTCTGCAGTCTCCTACAATGCAGTTTGATGTGGCAGTCAACCTCCTCACAAAAACAAAAGACTCACTCACCAGCTACAGAAACACAGGTTTTGTTGCAGCACAAGTCATAGCTAGGGACATATGTGAGGAAATGAATGTGGAGGCTGTGCTGAAGGAGAAGAGGCCCAGATCCACAAAAAAAGCACTTTGCTTACGAAGCTCCTGACGAACCATTTACAGAAGCCTTAAAGAGGCTGGAAGTCAATTTTTTCAATGTGGTGGTGGATTGTGCCATTGGGTCAATAAATGAGAGATTCAAAACATTAGATGATGTGAGGGACATATTTGGGGTTCTCCTAAACTTCACCACAATGAACAAGGAAGACTTGTCCTGCAAGTGTGAAAAGCTTTCTAAGATATTGAGCTCTGGAGTTGACTTTGACATTGATGGAAGAGAACTGGCCCTCGAAATTAAGAGCTTGCCGACTTTACCTTCACACAACATGACTGCATTGGAGCTTCTCTCCTTCATTCATCAGAAGCAACTGGAGGAACTATACCCAATCTCTGGGTTGCACTAAGAATTGCCTACACTCTACCTGTGACAGTAGCGTCAGCCGAGAGGAGCTTCTCTAAGATGAAGCTAATCAAGAACTACCTCAGATCATCAATGGGGCAGGATCGCCTCAGTGGCCTTAAAATCATAAGCATCAACCAGGACGTTGGCAGGGAGATTTCATATGATGATGTTATTGATGATTTCGCCCAGAAAAAATCTAGGAGGCAAAAATTTTGAAGATACAAACTGTTCTGTATAACTGTTAGCTATTACACGATTGTATCGTAGAGTTAGTAATTGTTTGTTGGTAGTTGATAATTGCATTATTTTTTTATACATAGTTCTGTGTCATTTATTCTAAATAATGTATAAGCTAATTTTCAGGAATTTCATGAGTATTTTTTCTGTTTGTCTTCTGAAAGTACATATTTGTTGTTTTGGACATAAATGTTTCATTAAAATTGTTTCATAATTGTTTTTTATTAACACAGCCATTTTTTGTAAGTGTGTGCTGAGGTGATGTAGTAAGGCGTGAGTTGGTGGATGGAGGGGTGGAGTCTCAAATTGGTATACTGCTTAGGGCCCCCTAATGGCTAGAAACGACCCTGATTAATAACTACTAATAACAATTAATATTAATAAGTACAATAACATTAATAACTAAAGAACTTTAAATTCTGAATCAATTAACACAAGAATCATTCGGATCGGTTAATAAATAAAGATTTTATGGCCAAATACATATGAAAATCGGTCTGTCGTCGTCACAGGCTGGGGTCAAAATTTCAATGCCCCCGATCCGGGGTCAAATATTTTCAGAATGGGTTAAAACTTCATATTCGCCAATAAAGTAGCAGGGATCACCACATGAAAATATTGCACCTCAAAATTTCAAACTTTTATTAAAAGTGGCACACTCTACTGCCCATACATTGATACTAAATTGTTGTTGGTACCTTGACTGGATGATAGCATGCGGAGTCTCTTCGACCCAGTGATAAGTGTTGTGAAAATTGATCACGCCATTTCTTGTGAAGGCAGCCTCATCAGAAAACAACAAGGAGGATAGAAAAAAAGGATCGCGAACACACTGTTGAAGGAACCATGTACAAAAAGCCTCTTGTGGTGGGAAATCAGCTTCAGTAAGGCCTTGTACTCTCTAAATGTGATATGGGTAAAGCTGTTGTTCCCGTAAAATTCTCCACACGGTTGTGTATCTTACACCCTCTGCTGCTGCTGCTATCATTCGGGTGCTGACACCAGGATGTTCCTCCACGCGATTCAGGACCCGCTCCTCCAACTCAACAGTTCTGGCGCTGATTGGTCTACCACCATCTGAAACTCGCTTGTTGAATGATCCTGTATCACCAAGACGCTCGTCTATTCTCTGAAAGGTCTTACCTGGCAGACGGCGATTCGGAAACCTTTCCGCATACAGACGTCTTGCTGCGGCCGCATTACACTCGGCAAGTCCATACATGAGATGCATGTCTGCCATTTCTCTGTTTGAATAAGCCTCCATTCTCACTCCAAATGCACACTATCACTGAATAGCACAAAAACTTTTAAGTTTTTTTTGTTTCACTGGACTGCACCTATTCACGGTAAGAAGTTACGAATACGAACAGTGAAACACCGCGATGCACCTCTGACTGACTGATGGCTCTACACTCAACGATATTGAAACATGCCATAGAGTGTAAGAAACATTACAATCGGTAAGGCCATACATGAAATAAGTCTCGTACACACTCACATTGTTGGCAAGCAATGTTTGTAAACAGTTTGCGGACGGAAAGAATTGCTAGGACACAAAAAGGGCTGTAACTCAGAAACAAAGCGATTTCGGGTATATGTTTATATAAACCTTTTTCATTGTTTTCAGGTCCTGAATCCACCCTGAAAGTGCGTCTCACATGTTATGAAACACCCTGTATATATTGGGTCTGCAAAAAAAGAGAGACCTCCAACTTTGGCTGTAAAATCCAAAGTTATGGTCAGATTTCAATATTTTTTCACACCCCACAACTTAGTAAATTTCCTATACGATGAGCGAATTTCAAAGAAAACTAATGAAAATTACGGATTTATTGAACATTTCTTTATGCCACTGGAAATTCTCCATTTACACTACTATCATACATTGTATGTGCAGATAAAAAGTTACAAAGTACTCACATATGGTGCTACCTTGATGTTAAAAACCCTCTCTATATGTTTACCACGAACTTCAACCTTTTTCAATTTAGGACGGAACTCATCTATGGTTTTATTGATTTGTTCTTGTGGTAGCTCATCCCATTTTTCCAGAAGCAGCTGTCGTAAATGAACGACATTTCTTACTTTGACCCGATAAATTCTCTGACAAATTTTCCCAAAAGCCTTAATCGACAGGATTTAAATCAGGACTGTTTGGTGGCCAAATTTAATACCGCTACCTGGTATTCTTTTGATATCTCCTGTTTTATCGATTTTCTTGAGAAGCTTGTCCAAACCTCCTGCAGTTGGCTTACGTTAATTAAAATGGCTTTAATTATCAACTTGAACCTATGATTAGCAAATTTTTCTGGAATATTCGCCATAAATCCAATTTCTCAGCTAAAATGCTAAAAGGTGGCATACAAACCATAAAATTACCTAGTACTAACATACTAAAATGTCTTGGTTCTATGTACCGTATTTGCCGAGATATGAAGGATTTCGACAATGAAAAAAAAATTTACAAGAATTTGGAACTCTAATTAGCTGATCCTTCACCGAATTGAAAAGAATAACAAACTTTTCAAAAGGTAGGAAGGCACAGCCAAACTTTAAATTAATGTTTAAATAAACTCTATTCCAAAATACTTAGTTATGTACTAAAAGAACATTCAGAAATTTTTTCAAAGCTAAAAAGAACGAACTTACTTTAATTTAAAATCACAGTGCGATTGTTTCTGCCTTTGGAATACTCTGTGCATCCACGCAGACACCGATGGAGTGGTGGTTTATCGTCGATTGCTCATTAGTCTCTTCGTACCGCGGCCCCTCGATATGTTGTTGTTGGTGGTCGATCTGCCGCCCACACCTCCCATCTCGTAATCGCCTTTCCGCGATTGGGTATGACAAAATCGAAGATTTACGGACCTTTTTTCTTTGCAGAAGCTACGTTAACAGGCCAATTTATCTTGACATGCTTCACCAGTTTCTTGAACTCCAGCTTTGTTCAGATGGCATTCTCGACACTGTTGTCTTTCAACAAGATGGAGCTCCATGTCACTATGCAAACATCGTTTCTGGCGTACCTTGATGAGCTCTTACCAATTCGCTGGATTGGACGTAGTGGAAACAGGCCCTGGGCAGCACGATCTCCGGATTTAACACCATTAGACTTGTTTGCGTGGGGCTTAATAAAGTCTGAGGTTTACAAAACAAGAGTTACAGACCTGCAGGATCTGCGAACCCGCATCGTCGCGGCAGTTGCTAAAATAACCCGAGATGCTTGAGAATGTGTTCCACAATGCAGTGGACAGATTTGAGATTTGCAGAGATACTGATGGTGCTCACGTCAAATCTTAGACCCAAACTGATAATGGATAATTCACAGGCCTGCGAATCAGGGGCGTACCTAAAGTATTTGGCACCCGGGGCGGATCCTTCCTTTGGCCCCCCCCATAAATAATTTTAAAATTTAAACACAGAAAAATATATTATGTTTGCAAATAGATTTTTAAACAGTACAGTACTGTCATAAGCAAATTGGAAATAAGAAAAATGCAGGACATTAAAAATTCAGTGAACAGGTAATACTGCATTTTATTTTATACAAAAAACACAGGAAATCCAGTCTCATTATTTTTTATTTTTTTGAGGTGGGGGTTTTAAGTGCAAACACGACTCCTAAAAAAGCAGAAAACTATGAGCATTACTCACAAATAACTAGACTGACAAAATGAAAATTAACAGTATATCCAGTAAATAAAGAAATAAAAAAAAATTTACTACAACAGAAAAGCTTCAAACAAGTGGTTCTCAAACTTTTTCCAACCAGATACCCATTGAGTTATTAGATTATCAACCCAGACAAGCAGAGACAATTAATTATTTATCAATGCCAATGCATTAACACTAATTCAATATAGTATGGTATAACGCTAGCTATTATAATTGATATCATTATTTAGTTAATAAGCAGTAAGCATTAGCAACATATTAAATATACAATGATACTACACTGGACATTGTAAAATTGTTGAACTTGACTAAGCAAATAAGCATTAGTACTAATTCAATATAGAATAGTACTGTAGTTGTTTATGTATTATAACATCACGATGATGCATTTATAAACACTTAAACATCACTATGATACCACATTCTCAAAAATTACTGGACACCGGTATAAGTACCATGATATTGTTATAAACACCAGCACTTATGCTTTATCATAATTATTTAATGAAACATACCTCATGTATGTGGAGTCACAGTATCAAGTGAACAAGACTTGGAATGTCAGTTGCAGCCAGCTGGCTATGTTCAACAAACTGATGACTAAAACGTCAACAAACGTTCGCCTTTCGATGTAATTTTTATCAAATATTTAATTTTTCATTTGTAAATTTTGTATTGCCAATAAAAATAAAAATAAAATTTTATAGTGGAAATTAATATTAAGCTGTTGTAAGAGTTTGAACATTTAAATTTTTTTTTCTTACTTTGGCGAATTTTTCATTTGGTTTGAAAACTTGTACTGGTATTTCAACTCTCCCGATGACACCCCCCTCCTGGCTGTCACCCGGGGCGGACCGCCCCCTCTCGCACGCCCCTTAGTACGCCACTGCTGCAAATGAGAACTTTGTAAGAGTTGTTTTCTTACTAATAACTTATTTTATATAATTCAACTACGCTGATTTCGAATAAGGTGTCCATTTTTTTTCTATCACGTTAGGATTTTCTGAAAACTGGAAGGGAAGAAACAACATAAATAAATATTATTTATTTCAATTTACATTAGGTACCTATTTAACTTTGTTATACTAATTACAAATTCAAACAACTTTAATCAGTACCAACGTTTCGGAATGCACTAATTCCATCTTCAGGGCTAAAACAATAAAAGGCCAATTCACATACAAAATACAAATTGCAAGTGTAGGTTACTTAATAACAATTTAAAGTAACAACTTACAATTATAAAAAGTAGCTAAGAACATATAAAAACATTAAAACTAAAAGGTAAATAAATAAAATAAACAAATACCTTAACTAAAACATAGCAGATCTACCGACGATTCATCAGAATTGAGGTCTGGTTTTAATTCATAAATGAACAAAGATTCCATAATTTTAAGTTTAAGGTCAGAGGTTCCAGCAGCAAGTACGGCGAAACTAAACTGTGAAATTTGGTGGGTATTGTAATGTGAATGGTTACGTATGAGAGAATTAGGTGGTTTTCCAAGAGGTAAATTTGTACTGACCGATTTACTGAGATGTTCTTAAATACGGGATTTTAGGTGTCTTTTTGTTTTACCTATATATGACCCCATACAGTGGTCACACTTGTATTGGTAACCTATGGATTACTTAAGAAGTGTAGGACTAACATCCTTGTATTTAAATAAGTGATAAATCGATTTAGACGGGGTGAATATAATTTTTATACATAGTTGTGGGTAGAATTCCTTCAGCAATTTTAAATGTTTATGTCTAATGTTAAAACTTGAGGTTCCCATATAAGGCAAAGTGAAATACACGATATCTTTGGGAACTGTAATTACGTCTCTAGTTGTGGGATTTATTAGTCTATTTAGGGTTCTGCCTATTGTAGTCTCTACCAATCTAGAAGGGAAATTATTCTTGGTAAGGAGTTTTCGGATGAAATCTAGTTCATCGTGTAGTTTAAAATAATCTGAACAGATATTGAAAGCTCTATTACACTGGGTAACAAAATTTGAAAAATGTTCTGTTTATTGTGAGCTAGCTGCATTCTCATTTTCAACCTGCAAAGCAAAGAAACAAAATATAGGCATAGCTATATATGTAGAAGAGCATCAGCACTAAGAAAAATCGACACATAATGACCCACATGTTATTTATTTATTTGTTGGGTTCAAAATCCCAGCTGAGCCGTGAACGGCCAAGTTCTAAAGGGCCAGTTCAACCTACAGCCCAAGTTAGGCTAAAATTAAAACTTACGGATTTGAGATCCTATTAGGTCCTACCTCAGGGTTGCTGACTCGATGTGGGCCTACCTTAGGCCTCAGTTGTATGAATTTAAGATAAAAACAAAAGGGGCACTATTTATGGTCTTCTTTCTCAACCTTGCAACAACAACACAACCTGGACTATTGCACGATGCAACAATCTTGTATCTAAACAACCAAACTGAATTGCAAGAGAGCTCTCTATAAGACCACACTCTGTAAGTACGACGTTCCACAAACGAGTAGAAAGGACGTGCAGCGCCCCAAAATGATGCCACCAGAGTGGCCAAACAATGATGCCACAAGAGCCCAAAAATGCTAGCTCTAAATTAAGTTAATTTTTCACTAACCTTACAATTATGAGATGGATATATATACACCTTAACTTAATATATACAAGCAATGCTGCATCAATCAGCTTAGTCATCATATCGCCTTGGGACAACAATGGTTCTTCCTCTTCTAGATTTTCTAACACCACAGTCTGTAAATACAGAAGGTAAAGTAATGGATAGATACCTGTTCTGGTGGACGTGGTATTGGAAGACCTTCGCCATGTGGTACAGGAGCTATGGACGACGCTATGCTTGGATACTGAAGAGTCTGCCTTCCTTTAACTTTCCTGTACTTAGAAACATCTACCATGCAGTAGTAGCAATCGTCGTGGTGGCTCTTTGGTTCTCTCCATATTCTGGGTACTGCAAAGGGCATTGCCTTGCATACTCCCCGAAGCCACCCTTCAAGTGTGGAGCGGCAGCTTCTACAGATCACATGGGGTGCCCAGGGCTTATCTTGGTCACCCATAGGCACACCAAAATAGAGCTGATACGCGATCCAGAACTTGGTGCCTTTCACAATCTTGTGCGATACTTGCTTGGGGCCTATGTAATACCCACAAACGTAGCAGAATATATCCGGCGAGTGTTTACAAGCTCTAGTTGCCATTCTCTTTACGAAACTGTACTACATTAATCATAACCTGCAGATATAGAGAGAAGAGTTATTAAATCTGCAACAGATTACAGATTCCAGAAAAAAGATGTATTCACAACACTGAAATAATGTTCGCAATAAAAAAGGATCGATAACACTCAAATCGTCAGCACAGAGAAGCACAGAAACACAGTCCCTCAGTGCTGGTAACCATCAGACAAACAACCTGCTTTCTTTGTGTGCTCACACTTACTGACTTCTCAGACTCTGCGGTCTTCTTTATATAGCACAGTGGAAGTTTCGGGCAATTTCTAGAGCAAGAAACTGTCAACGAACATCCGGATTGTTCTCAACAACTCCTGATTATTCTGATATTGCTGCGCCCATAATAACATTATACTGGTAAAACATGAAAAATGGATTATCTCTGAAACCAGTGATGATACACACAAACCAAGGCCAGATTTGGACTCAGCGCCCACAAATGCATATAAAAACATAAAAAATTCTATATAAACAGAATCAGTGTTACACAGTGTTATCAGAGTCGAAATTAAATTTCGTTTGAAACCTAAAGGGATAAAGAAAGAAAAGTTCATAGTAAGACTGGTGAATGTCGGCTTTCGGTAAACGGAAGTTTCAAAAGAGGAATTAGTTTTTATTTTCTTAATGTCCAAAAAGAACAAAGAGCTATTAGAATCAGTTTCCGAAGTAAATTCAATATTAGGATGCTTAGAATTAACATAATTACGAAACAAAGCGATATGGTCTGGTGATGTGAACAGGAGAAAAGTGTCATCAATATATCTTCTATAAAAAACCGGTTTGAAGTTGGAAGGACACTCGTTTAGGGTTTTGCCAGAACCTTTTTTATAATTCACCCACAGTTGCTGTCCGTATATATTACTGCAGAAAGTACGAAAGAGAGTGTCTTTAGCTTCACTTGTACAGAATCGAAAGTTCCTTATGGTCATATTCGCTTTAGCACAAAAGCTTCGAGATTGTTTTCTTATATCCGAGTAATCACTCAAGGAGCTGGTAATAGTTTGACCCAAATACTTAAACTCTTGTACTTCCTCAATCACTTCACCATTCATTTTAAACCTTATATCAGCTCGCTGATTGCAACTTTTAGGATGAAATTGCATAACCTTAGTTTTTGTAACATTAAAAAGAATATCATGTTTCTGCAAATACACTTCGCAGACTTTTAGTCTCAAGTTTTAACCTCAAATTTTAACATTAGAAACAAACTTTTAAAATTGCTGAAGGAATTCTACCCACAACTATGTAAAAAATTATATTCACCCCGTCTAAATCGATTTATCACTTATTTAAATACAAGGATGTTATTCCTACACTTCTTAAGTCATTCATAGTTTACCAATACAAGTGTGACCACTGTATGGGGTCATATATAGGTAAAACAAAAAGACACCTAAAATCCCGTATTTATGAACATCTCGGTAAATCGGTCGGTACAAATTTACCTCTTGGAAAACCACCTAATTCTCTCATACGTAACCATTCACATTTTCTTATATATACAGTATTAACAATTTAGATGTCGGCCTAGTCAGTACAGTTTCAAAGTTTGCGGATGACACGAAGCTGGGTGGTAGGGCGATTAATGACGAAGATAGAGGTAAAATCTAGGAAGTTCTGAATAAAATCGTTGATTGGTCAGTCACATGGCAAATGAGATTTAACGTTGATAAGTGCAAAATTTTGCATATAGGTTCGCGTAACGGTAATTTTGCATATAGTATGTCAGGGAAGATTTAGGAGTTATAGTCACTGGTGATTTAAAAGTAGCGAAACAAAGTACAGCAGCGGTCAATAAGGCGAACAAAGTGTTAGGTTTTATAGCTCAAAATTTTGAGTACAAATCGTGCGATATTATAGTTCCTCTTTATAAATCATTAGTTAGACCCCATTTGGAGTACGCGGTCCAATTGTGGAATCCACATATGCGCAAAGATATAGACAAAATCGAAAGAGTTCAAAGACGAGCAACTAAGATGATTCCGTCGCTTAGGTCAAAGTCGTACGAGGATAGGCTTAAGGACTAAGGAGTTAAAATTGACTACACTCGAGACTAGGAGGCTAAGGGGTTATCTAATCCAGGTTTTCAAAATTATGAATGGGTTCGATAACGTAGATAGAGATAGCTTTTTCGAAATATCTCAATATAATAGGACTAGAAATAACGGGTGTAAGTTGACAAGTAGAAGGTTCGAGACAGCAGTTGCGAAAAACTTTTTTACGCATAGAATAGTAAATAGCTGGAATAGTTTGCCGGGAGAAGTAATTAGTAGCACGTGTATAAACATGTTTAAAAATCGATTAGACGCATATGTTGATAGATTGGGTATAGTTTAAGGTAGTAAAATTAAGGCTTTGTGGTGATAGATCCTACAGCTCAACACAAGTGTTGTGGGATATAGGGAGGCAGCATCTTGGGTTAGGAGATACTCTCTGTCCTAACACACCCCATTTAAAGAGGTTCCTCTGCCGAGCGGTGCCCCCCATAGTACTGTGAGGTATTGAAAAACTCATGATCTTCACTTGCCCCACAAACACCTTGAAATGGGAGACCCAAAATGGGTGCACACACATTTCTACATTACTGTACAGTCTTTACAGCCACACCTACACTTTTCCTCCTAAGTATATATATTGTAATGTATATGGTGGTAAATTTTGACTTGGTCCGCAATCGATATGGACCGTGACTTATTTTTGGTTGGCAAGGTACTAGTATTGATGGATACCGTAATGAAATTGACTGGATTCTTTGGATCTGATATATTTGCATGTCCGTTATAAATAGATATAGAGTGTAACATATTTGTGGATAGTAGTCTATTATGACTTGATCCTCTGGATCCAGAGATTCTATCTTTAGTTTTAAATCAATAATTAATTAGTTTTAAATTGATAATTATTTAGTTTTGTAAAAATTGGTCGTTGCCAATGTACAGGCAGTTTTTACATAAATTTCTTATGTTCTTGTATTAAAATAAATATTTTCCTATGGATCCAGACTTTCGGCCACCCTGTATATATATATATATATATATATATATATATATATATATATATATATATATATATATATATATATATATACACACACACCAAAACTTGAATACTGCTCAGTTTTGACGTCCCCATATAAAGAGGAAAAACTAATAAACTAGAAGAAACGCAAAGTTATTTCACAGCAAAGATTGATGGCTGCAAAGCACTCAACTACTGGGAAAGACTACGTAAACTAAATCTGTACTCCCTGGTAAGAAGAAGAGAGAGGTACACCATAATCTACATATGGAAAATGATCGAAAAACTGGTACCAAACCTAAAACTAAACCCAATTACCATTCGAACAACACTGGAAAATAGGAAAGGCAGAATGTGTAGTGTTCCCAAATTAAAGGCCCGACAAGGGACCTCCTCAACACTGAAGGAAAATAGCTTGGTTGTCAGGGGGCCAAGACTTTTCAACCAGCTTCCAAATTACCTCAGAAACATTACAGGGGTCAAAGTTGAAGTCTTCAAGAGAAGACTAGATGCCTGGCTCAGGACGGTACCAGATGAGCCGTGTGTACCTGGTTATGTACGGTAGAGAGTGCAAGAAAGCAACTCACTCCTCCATCAAGCCAGATCTAGAGGCGGGGCCACCAGCTTGACCTCCGTGTGAAGAGAGACCAACGCACGGAACAGCAACAAGGTATAATATATATATATATATATATTATAATAATATAATATATAATATATATATATATATACATTGTATAATATAATATCGGATCACAACATTATTGAAATAACAACCAATATAAACGCAGCAAGAAAGGAAAGAACAAGAACAACAAAAAGAAGCAAATTCGAAATTTTTAATTTTCACTCGAAAGCTATAAACTGGAAAGATGTTGCATCCAGCATGGAAGTAATAGATTGGAAATCCATCTTCGAGGCCAAGACAACGGAAGAGATGCTAACGACCTTAGAGGAGAAGACGCTGGAAATTGTGGAAAGACATGTCCCGAAAATACAACAAAAGGGAAAGAGAAGCAGGTTCGAGAGACAAAAGAGGGCATTGTTCTGAAAGAGAAAAAGAGTGACTGCAAAATTAAGTTACTCTGAAGATAATAACATCAGAAAAATATTAAATGATAAACTGCAGGGTATCGATTACGTTATACAGGAACTAATTGAGAGCATACAGAAAAAGAAGGCGACGCTATAGAGGCGATAAAGGTTAACTCAAAGTACTTCTAGAATTTTGCGAAAAGGAAGTCGAAAAACCATGCGACTATTGGACCTTTGAAAAACGAAGACAGTGCTTTATCTGATGATCTAACAGAAATATCCGAAATATTAAGAGCTCAGTACGAGTCATCTTTCAGTATCCCAAAAACTGACAAACTGATATGTGATAGAAACGCTTTCTTTGAAGAAGAACTACAAGGGGAAAGTATAACGGACTTCGACTTTACGACAAATGATATTACACAAGCCATAGGGAAACTAAAAGCACACTCAGCGGCAGGACCGGATAAATGGAATGCCACACTGATCAAAAACTGCAAGAATGCAATCGCTCAGCCCCTATATTGGATATGGAGACGATCACTAGACACGGGAGAAATACCGGGCATCCTGAAGAGCGTGAACATAGTCCCAATATATAAAGGAGATCGATCCGAGGCCAAAAGCTATAGGCCAGTGTTGCTTACATCTCATCTCACTAAAATATTTAAAAGAATAGTTAGACAGAAAATCTGTGACTTTTTGGAAACTCAGAAAAAATTAAATGATAACCAACATGAGTTTCGGTCAGGCAGATCATGCCTGTCACAACTAATGGAACACTACAACAACATTATTGATGTACTGGAAAGTAATGAAAACTATGATGTAATATACACAGACTTTCCCAAGGCTTTCGACAAGTGTGACCATGGAATCATAATACATGAACTGAAGTATATGGGAATAACTGGAAAAGTAGGAAAATGGATATATAATTTCCTTAGTGAGCGGCGGCAAGTCGTTACAGTACAAGGCGCATCTTCTTCAGAATCAGAGGTCCTCAGCTCTGTACCACAAGGAACAGTATTAGCTCCACTACTCTTTATAATCATGCTAACTGACATAGATAAGGACGTTACCAGAGAGAGCACAGTAAAATCCTTTGCCGATGACACAAAGATCAGTAGAAAAATAAGAAACCCAGAAGATATAGGATCTCTACAAACAGACATGAACAGAATCTACGAGTGTACGGAAGACAACAATATGAAGTTTAACACCGAGAAATTTCAGCTGTTACGGTACGGAAAAAGAGATGACCTAAAATCCATAGAATATTATACCCCAAATGGACAGGAAATTCAGAGAAATTCTAAAGCAAAATACTTAGGGGTTATAATGACTGATGATGCGAAATTTGAAACACAAAATAAGATAGCAGTAAACAGAGCAAAGAGAGTAAGTAACTGGGCAGATACTGAGAACCTTTAAACGAAGGGATAGGAATATAATGATTCCTCTACTGAAAACATTGATCATACCCAAATTGGAATACTACTCGGTCCTAACATGCCCATATAAAAAAAAGACATTAGACAACTAGAAGGGATTCAGAGAAGCTTCACAGCCAAGATCAAGGGGTGCAAAGAACTAAACTACTGGGAAAGGTTACGCGAATTAAACCTATATTCACTGGAAAGGAGGAGAGAGAGATACACCATTATTTACACTTGGAAAATAATGGAGAAACTAGTCCCTAATCTTACTGTGAACCCTGTAACTCCCCAAACAACAGTGGAAAGTAGAAAAGGAAAACTGTGTCGTGTTCCCAAATTAAAGGCAAGACAGGGAACATCCTTAACCCTGAAAGAAAATAGTTTTGTTGTGAGAGGACCAAAACTATTTAATCAGCTGCCCAAAGACCTAAGGAACACGAGTGGGGTCACAGTGGACATCTTCAAAAGAAGACTAGACGCCTGGCTCAGAACAATCCCCGATGAGCCGAGCATACCTGGCTATGTGAAGTGGAGAGTACAAGAAACCAATTCACTACTTCACCAAGCCAACTCGAAAGGAGGGGCGACAAGCTTGACTTTCGTGAAATGAGAAATCATCGCGCAGAACGTTGAAAGGTTGAAAGGTAGATTGGCGAACCCTTTTCTCGCCTAAATCGAATGTCTGTTCAAAGGACGTTTCATAGAGCCAGGCCCTTCGACGCGTGGGTCCAGTGCGCATGCGCGAGTTCCGGAGGTTATAAAAGACTAAGTTGAGCCACGCCCGAGATGACTTACCCCATGCTGTTTGCATAAACCCTTTGCCGTCAGACATAAACACTAGGCCGTCAATCCAGTTCACCTATTCTTATATATCATCTCAATAAGTATGTAAGCCACCGCCATCCTCATCATTCACCCCCTTTATCGGCTTACTCCACAACTGCACCGACGACGCCATCTGGATGTCTAAGACTTACAGGGCCACATCCAAACTCCCAAGGCCAATGGAATCGAACCCCGCCATCGGCATCGAAAGCCACGCACGCCACGCCACCTCGACCCCCAACACAGGAGAGGCGCCAACCAACTTAAACACCAACAACTACCCATTCTTAAATATGGTGTCAGAAGTGGTTTTAACCACAGTTTTATATATATATATATATTATATATAATATATATATATATATATATATATATATATTATATATATATATATACTGGTGGGCCAAAAAAAACTATTACCCAACTTTTGAAAAAATATTGTGGTTCATCCTGTATATTTATCTTACTGCTGAGGCCGTATGTTGTACCCATACTTTTACTCTTTCAAACGCTGGCTTTGAATCTAGATTCAACGCCCCAGGAGGTAGGGTGGCCCACTTTTCAAATTTTTTTTAAAAGTATAGGCGATCGTGGTTTTTCCCATTATTTGGCACTATACTAGCACATTGGTACCATTTTTACAAAAATTGATCAATATTTAGGGGTCTCGCATCGACCTTGAAATTACTAGTTTTTTTAAAAAAATGCGTACTTTTTAACCTTTTACTGAATCAAGATAAATCATTAAGTAGGGATGTTTTCTGAATCCTCTTAATAAGAGAAGTCGTTTGGTGTGCCTGCCAATGTCATACGACTAACGGTTTAAAGGTTGTGCCTGTATACGGGTAATACCAATGTGCTAGTATAGTGCCAAATAATGGGAAAAACCACGATCACTTATACTTTTCAAAAAAAATGAGTCACCATACCCGGGCGGAATGTATAATGTCCTTTTGATGACTCTCTATTTGTAGCTTCAAGAGTTCTTCCAGTTATGGTTGCCATCGATTTGTCCATGACAAAGGATGAGGAACTCAGACAGAATTTCAAAATGTTATGATCTGCAAAAAAAGAAATAGGTTAGGTACCTGGCACAGGCATAGTGCATTTTCTAATTACCTATATACATTATACATTCCGCCCGGGTATGGTGACTCATTTTTTTGAAAAGTATAGGTGATCGTGGTTTTTCCCATTATTTGGCACTATACTAGCACATTGGTATTACCTGTATACAGGCACAACCTTTAAACCGTTAGTCGTATGACATTGGCAGGCACACCAAACGACTTCTCTTATTAAGAGGATTCAGAAAACATCCCTACTTAATGATTTATCTTGATTCAGTAAAAAGTTAAAAAGTACGCATTTTTTTAAAAAAACTAGTAATTTCAAGGTCGATGCGAGACCCCTAAATATTGATCAATTTTTGTAAAAATGGTACCAATGTGCTAGTATAGTGCCAAATAATGGGAAAACCCACGATCACCTATACTTTTCAAAAAAAATTGAAAAGTGGGCCACCCTAGCTCAGTACAGGCTCACAACTGGAGGGAGGTATCAGAATATGGTGCTCAATTTAAAGGCGTCAAAGTCAGCAAATGATATTTTCAGATGACAGTCAGTTTCTCCATAAACAATTAATTTTCCTAATTTTTACACAAAATTATTAATTTATTTCCTTTTTCATTTCAGACCATCATTCTGCTATAGTTGGTGAACAAGTTATAACATAATGAAATACTCATTCGAAGACGAAGCATTGATATTGAACCTGTGTAAGGAGAAACACTGGGGTGTAAACGAATGAAGAAAGAGTTTCCAAATAAACGATGGACGATACCTGGACTTCAGTATCTTATAAAGAAAATCGATATCACAGGGTCGATCAAACGAAAAGAAGGCAGTGGAAGGCCAAAAACATCACGTACTGAGGAAAATATTGATATGGTTTCATCCATGATATGCAGTCAAGAAGAACGGCCCAATACCCACAAGTCCGTTAGAGAAATTTAAAAAACTACTGGTATTTCTCGCTCTAGCATTCGTCGTATAGTAAAAGATGATCTGGGTCTTAAATGTTTTAAAAGCGTCGAAGTTCATAAGCTCTCTGCATCAAATAAGCAAGCAAGAATTGAAAAATGTCGTGCTCTGTTAGATCGATTCCCGGACAGAGAAGTGTCAAAAATACAGTTCAGCGACGAGAAGACCTTTACGGTTGCTTCAACAATAAGCACACAAAATGACCGAGTTTATGGAAGACAGGACAAAATATCTATCAGTCTAGATCGACTTTGCAGGGAACGTCCGCATTTTTCTCAAAAAGTCATGGTTTCCATCTTTATTTCAAAGTTAGGGAAGTCAGAGATTGTTTTTGTTGATCAAAATGCCAAAATCACTGCTGCTTATTACCAAGAAAAAATCCTTGATGCGGTACTGCCGTCGATAAGGGAGAAGTCAAGAAACAACTTTGTGATCCAGCAAGATAGTGCCACAAGCCATACAGCTCGCACAACTCTGGAGTATCTCGCCCGAAATGTTTCGGATTATATTGAACCAGAATTCTGGCCGCCGAATAGCCCAGATCTAAACCCATGCTATTACACTCTCTGGGGGTGCTCTACAAGAATTGGTTTATGAAGGAAAGGAGATCAATTCCGTCGAAGCTCTGAAGGAACGTATTACTGCAGGCTACAGAAAGATATCGCAACGATTCATAAATGCTTCAATAGATCAGTGGCGATTAAGGTTGCAAGCATTCATTGATAATGGAGGAGGGCACATTCCACATAATCTTGGACTCAATTAGGTAATTGTATAGAAACAGCGAATTACAAAATATTGCTTACATTTAGCAAAAATCCAACTTTACCACGAGATAGACCATGAAATTCTGTACAGGACACATATATTGATTGTACAAATAACATTTGATAAAGGTAAAATTATATGGTTCAAAATCAGGGTAATAGTTTTTTTGGCCCAACCTGTATATATAAAATGTATATGCCTGCATGTGTTGAGACGGGTAATATATTTATAAATTGCCAGAACTGGACGGACTGTACCGAAAACCCGGATATTATGCCTCCGGAATCACCGGACCGGACTGAACCGGATATTTACTATCGGGTCTCAGCCCTATTAACACCATACAGTGTTGGGAGTAGCGGTAGCACCGCTGCTTTTGAGGAAAAGTAGCGAAAGCAGTAGGGGCGTTACATTTTAGAGGAATTCCAACCACTACTCGCTACTAGCTACTTTTAAAGTGGATAAAAACCATTTTTGTTTTTATAGTTTACAAGGTAATAATATTACAATAAATAAAAGCAATGAAAAATTAAATTTGGGCCAATAACAACGACGTGGTGGTGCTTGGAAGTCTGCCTGCATTATCAGCTGGAATGGGCTATATTTAGCTTGGTCAGCATCGAGTTCCCGATGCTGCCGCATACATGTATTCACACTTATTTTGTTATGAATTAATAATGCGTATTTGACTGTTTTTATTATTTTCGCTACGGTGTGGTAAAAAAGTAGCATGAAATAGTCCGGTTCTACTAGCAGCACTTATTCCTACATTATTATTGAAGCAACGCAATTTTTATCATCCCACCACTATAGAAGATGTAACCAGATTAATATTAGTTTCTTTCTTTTGCCTGCTTTATTCATGTCCTATTGTTCTATACACCTTATACACCTTTTTTTTTCCTTGCACAGCTGCTCAGTAACTAAAAACAACTTAGCTACTAAATTTGTGATTTACAGATATGTACAGTGATGTTATTTCCTAATACTTGCACAAATTACATATACGTATTGGGGAATTATTATTCCAATTTTGAATACTTTTCAAAAGTAGCGGTAGCGGTGATGGTAGCAGTAGCGCGCTACTTTTCCAAATGAGCAGCTGTAGCGGTAGCGCCGCTATTTTCAGGAAGTAGCGAGCGCAATACTGACACCATATCATCGGCATAAACTAAATTATTTATCTTCGTGTTATCTATACAAAATCCAACTAGTGCCTCATTAAGTGAAGTAATTAATCCATCAGTATACATATTAAACAGCAGAGGAGAGGGCAAGGAGCCCTCACTCCGCAGGAGGAACCAAAACCCAAAATATTCGGATAGTACATTGCCCCACCTATCTGTAAAAGATTGATGGGTATACCAAAATTTCAGTAAATTTAATAGGCTATGTGGGCCTACATGGGAACTTTCCTGTCCTTTAGTTTTTTAAATAAAAGGAAGCTTCAGAGGCTGACCTCGTTGGTCTCTGAAAATATAAAATTGTGCGCCATCCACGCCAAAAGAGTTACCATCATGCCAAAAGACATTCAGTTGGCAAGAAGAATTCGAGGGGAAAGAGCTTAATTAATAAGTTTATCAGTTATCTAAAGCTTTTTCCTTGTACTCGAAAAAATTTACTTAAACATTAAGAGTTGAGCGGGACCTTTTAAAACTAAACTGATTAGGAGATTTCCATAAGTAATCATTTAATCGGTGTAACAAGAGTTTCTCTAATAGTTTCGAGAAGCAGGAGGCGACAGCAATAGGCCTGTAAATTATTGCTCGATAGAATGTTTCCATACTTATTTTTGACAAGAGATAAGATATATACCCTCATTAACTCTGCAGGGATATAACTATGAGCAAGCATGGCTGAGAAGTGCAATGAGATATCCAGACACACTACGTCATTGGCATATTTTAAGTGCTCATTCGATAAGTCATCTACCCCTTGAAGCAGATCCAGTCTTTAACTCTTTAATTAGACTCTAAACTTCAGGAACTGATATCAAAGTATTTTCCCTGGGCCCTCCACGGGAGTCTCGTTACAGCCTATCTTAAGATTAGCCCTACTCACAATATTAAGAATGTTTTAATAGTTGTTTTTCCACAGCGATTTAATTTCATTTATCACTACTTTTTATGCTCTGTGGGGCGGAAAATTAAATATCCATTCGCCCCAGCTTTCCAGTAATTCCTGTTTTCTTAAGTTTGTGTGCTATAATCGCACGATCATATTTATCAAAGACCAGCAAAATCGGTATATATTACCAGTGGCGGCTCGTGCCTAGGAGCTGCAGAGCTGCAGTCCCCCCAGACACTCACTGTCAGGCGTATGATTCCTTCAGAAACACAGCAGAATAATACACTACTAACAAATATATCGTAATAAAAAGTCATTATATGTTATTTTCAATACGTTACCAAAATTTAAGTTATTTTCTTAGTTGCTGTACGATTCATGTCTGTTATTAATTGGCGCCACATCTGGAAACAATGAGCTGCAGTCGGTGCAGCTCAGTCTCGTGTTTACATTGCGTGCGGACCGTGCGGTTAAGTCGTGCTTTCTTTAATTACCCTTTGACGATGGAAAATCGAGTGAAGTATCAGCGCCGGCCTTAGGATATTTCGGGCCCTGTGCAGAGTATACTGTACGGGCCCCCCATGACACAAGTCAAATTGGTTTTCATTGCTAATCATTTTATTTTAGTAGATTGTTAACAAGTACAACAAGTAAAATTTAACTATACAAGTGCACCTGTAACAGAATACCAACAGACCAACAGCCTTTACTATTATTACTACTTATTACTATTATTATCAAATATTTAAACTATCATAAGAGGTTTCAACCAGCGCCGGCCTTAGGATATTTAATTAGGAATAGGATAATTCAATTTAATTAGGATATTCAACAAAAGTAAATACACAAAATAAAGTTTGTAAATATACAAAAAAGAAAATAACTTAATCAACTACAAATGAATATTTGGCAATTGTAATATAAGAATACTAAAACATAAAAGAATTAACTAGATTTAATAAAAATTTATTTTTTGTCATTTATAGCTTAAATATTCAATGCAATCATTAAGGCCATGATGGATCGGTGATCTGAAAATAAAAAAATAAATTACATTAATTTACACCAATTTTGGCACTCTGACGTCGATGGTAAATTTCTGTGAAATTTTCGGGCCCCCCTAAGTTGCGGGCCCTGTGCGACCGCACGGTTCGCACACCCCTAGGGCCGGCACTGGAAGTATTTGCAAAGCATCAACTTTTCCCAGCTGACATTAAATGAAAAGACTGAAATCAAAGCAAGAGGAAGACCTACACCAGTTTCATCCATTCAACAGAATAGTAGAAGCAGGAACAAAGAATATACACGCCAGTTTAACATTGTTAGAAAATCTAGAAGAGGAAGAGCCATTGTTGTCCCAAGGCGATATGATGACTAAGCTGATTGATGCAGCATTGCTTGTATATATTAAGCTAAGGTGTGTATATATATATATATATATATATATCCATCTCATAATTGTAAGGTTAGTGAAAAATTCACTTAATTTAGAGCTAGCATTTTTGGGCTCTTGTGGCATCATTGTTTGGGCACTCTTGTGGCATCATTTTTTTGGGGCACTGCGAGTCCTTCCTACTCGTTTGTTGAATGCGGCACTTACAGGGTGTGGTCTTATAAAGAGCTCTCTTGCAATTCAGTTTGGTTGTTTAGATACAAGATTATTGCATCGTGCAATGGTGCAGGTTGTGTTGTTGTTGCAAGGTTTAGAAAGAAGACCATAAATAGTGCCCCCTTTGTTTATCTTAATTTTATGCAAATGAGGCCTAAGGTAGGCCCACATCGAGTCAGTAACCCTGAGGTAGGACCTAATAGGACCTCCAATTTCGTAAGTTTTAGTCTAGCTTAACTTGGGCTGAAGGTTGAACTGGCCCTTCAGAGCTTGGCCGTTCAGGGCTAAGCTGGGATTCTGAACCCAATAAAATAAAAAAAAATATAACAGTGGCTATGCTAGCCTTATTTTTGTACTTGTATGTTAGGTTAATTGGCTATGTTGGCCTTATTTTTGCTTTACGTTCAGAGTATAATACGTAAGATTGTATTTGTATGCTAGGTTAAGTGGCTATGGATTGTGAATGATCCGCAACAAAGATGTTTTGGTTGTTGTATAATTAATAATTTAAAATATAGTTTCCACAAAATCATATCCGAACTCAGCTTCCCATAATTCATCAGCATTTTTATTAAACTTTTTTTTATTTTCATAATTTCTCTGATTTTTTCATTAAGCTACAATTATTTTCTCTTACGTATAAATTTTTTTTTTTCAGTTAATCATGTCTCATGTAATAACAATATGCATAATATTGTCAGATAATCAAACAGTATGCCAATATGCTAGGTTAAGTGGCTATGTTGGCCTTATTTTTGTATTAAGTTCAGTGTATACGTAAGATTGTACTTGTATGCTAGGTTAAGTGGCTATGGATTATGAATCTTACCTTGAATCTTGAAGCGCTTCTGCTTCAAGGGTGTGCTGCTCCCACGAAGTCCGCTCAGCGCCTCAGGATCCTGAGATGGGGCCACGACGGGGTCGCCACCCTTCTTTTCTCTTGCTCCTGCCATACAATTTGGTTCCCTATTGAATTTGTGGGGGCTGGTCTGGCAGAGGAATACCCTGGCACTGTGGGTTGGTCGGGTATGTTGGCTAAAAACATGTCCAAGTGTTTTTTAAAAGTATCTACTGGGACTGCACTTATATCTCTAAGGTACTGAGGCAAGGAGTTAAACAGGCGAGAACCCTGCCTAGAGATACTATTATATTGAAGGATTTGAATCCTTCTCAGACTGTTTGGTGGTAGGTGATATTTTTGACACATTCTGCCAGTTCTTGTTAAGGTGGGCACAATTGGTTCAGTATTGGGGGCAACTAAAAGCCCTTCCAGAATTTTCCAGGTGTAGATTAGGATGTATCTCTCAAACCTTCTCTCTATGGAATAAAGGTCAAAGTCTCTGAGCCTATCCCAGTAGTTTAATTTGTTTTTACTCACTGTTGCCCATCAGGTTGTTTAATATACGAGGTAAAGGTTCTTTGTAGGCCCTCAATTTTTTGCAATTCATTCTGTTTGTGGGGAAACCATAATTGAGAGCAGTAGTCAATGCGTGGAAGAACAAATGATTTCCACAGGGTAAGCGTGGTCATGCTGTCCCTAGTTCTGAATGTCCTCAGTATATATCCTATTAGTTGTTTGCATGATGAGGTTACTTTGTCAATGTGCCTGTTGAATGTTGCATCTTCAGATATATAATCCCTAGATCCCTTACATGATCAGTTTGTACAATATCTTTTCCTGTGGGTCCAGTGTAGTTGAATTGTTCTTTCAGGTATTTATTTGATCCATACTTAATTAGTTCAAATTTGTCTTCATTGAAGGCCATATTGTTTGCATCTGCCCATGCATATATAGTTTGTAGATCTTTTTGTAGCTCTACACAATCTTCTTTTTCTGTAATTGGTCTTCGTATTCTGGTATCATCTGCGAATGACAGGAGAGAGCTTCCTAGGTTACAGTTTATATTGTTTAGCATTATAATGAATAGAATTGGTTCCAGTACTGTACCTTGCGGCACTCCACTAATCACTTCTTTTTCTATAGATCCCATTTACAAATGTTATTTGTTTTCTGTCAGAGAAAAAGGCATGGATCCATTTTCCTATTTTTCCTCAAATACCAAGTTCTTTTAGTTTATGGAATAATATACCATGGTCAACCTTGTCAAAAGCTTTTGCAAAGTCTAGATAAATGACATCAACATTGTGGTTTTCTCCCAAATATTGTAGGATTGTATTGCAATGGTCTATAAGTTCAGTAAGGCAGGATCTCTTTTGTCTGAAGCCATGTTGAAAGTCTTCTAAGAGATGTTCATTTGCTATAAAACTGACGATGTGCCTTTTCAGGACTTTCTCAAATATGTTGATAATATGGGAAGTTAAGGATATCGGTCTATAGTTCTTGGCTTCCTTTCTTTTGCCTCCTTTGTAGATTGGGGTAATATTTGCTTGTTTCATGATTGGTGGTATTCTGCTGGTGTCTAGTGAGGATCTCCACAGGATTTTCAAAGGCAGAGATAAAGTATGTTTGCATTCCTTAAGAATCTTGGCTCCAATTCCATGTGGACCAGGGGCTGAACTCCCCGGTAGCTCTGTTATTGCCTGTTGTATATCTCTAGTGGTTATTTGTATATCTTCCAATAATGGTCTGTCTTGGTCATTTTCTTCTCTATCAAAAAATGTAGTTTTTATTTTCATTGCTACTACGGGGGTACTCCAGCTTAAACATATTGAGATTGTAGAATGTTTGCCATTTCCTGTGGATTAGATGTGAGAGTTAGTCCATCTTTAGCAAGCAATGGGTCAATGCTCGTTTTGATAACTGCTTTGCGTTTAGCATAGCTAAAGAAGAATTTGCTATTTTCCTTTATAGTGCCAATAGCTTTGTGTTCATTATCAATATTCTCTGTTATGGTTGACTCCTTTATTTTAAGTTCTAACATCAGTATCTGATTCCGGATGTTACTATGTCTTGTATCACTTAATTGCTTTGTCAGTTGTTTAGATAGTTAGATAGCTTTGTTCTCTTTCTCATAAGTGTCCTTCTGTATCTGTGTTCTTTTGTCAGGTGCTTCTTTGCCCTATCATTTTTCTTTGGTGTGTACTTGTATAATGCTGATGATAGCAGGTATTGTATTCTACTCCAGCATTCTTCTGGTTCTAGGTTTTCTAATTCATCTTCCCAGTTTATTTCTCCCAGACAGTTATTTATTGATGTCCAGTCTGACTTGTACAGGTTTAGGTCAGAGTATGGCAAGTCCATTTGGCATGGGTCTTGCTTACATTTGTGGAGAGACAAGTTTGTGAATATGTGCATGACATTGTGGTCGGAGTGTATAGTTGGTGTTATAACAATGTGGTCAATTGTAGTTGCATTATTTGTCAGCACTAAATCTAGGATATTTTTTCTAGTTGGGCAGTGAACATGTTGTACTAGGAGTAGTTTTTCCATAAACTCATTCAGGTGTTTTGATTTGGACCTTTCTGTCCCTGATTTCATACCACCATATTGGTTCCAGGTGCAATTTGGGAGATTAAAGTCTCCTGTAATGATTAAGTCTCTTGTTGAGTCTACAATAGCTGGGCATTGCCTGATTTTTTCCAGAACTTCAGTGAGCTCTAGATGGGAGCTATCTAGGGGGGGCTATAGATATTCACTAGTATTATGTCTTCTTTATTTATACTGAGCATGATGATTAGTTCACAGGCTTCATTTGAGTATGCCGTGAGCAGTTCACTTTGAATGTTTTCAGGGATGTACATCAGGACACCACCATTTAGACGGTCTTCTCTGTCACATCTATGGGTGGTGTACCCTTTGATTGCAATTTCACTACTCATGATCATGGGGTTCAGGTGTGTTTCTGTGAGGGCTATAACTGTGCTAGTAGTGTTTTCCACTAGGCTCTTTAGGTAAGGTACTTTGGTATGGTTTGAGTTTGGGTAAAGGTCCTGGATGTGTAAGTAAATTATTGATACATTTGTTGGAGCCATTTTTTTCATCTCCCACATGTAGGGCATTTGTAGGGTTCCTGCTGGGGTTCTCATTTGCTTTTGTATGAGGAGCCCAAGTGAGCTTTGAATGTCTTGTATTTGTTTCATGAGATGGTAAAACCCCAATGGGGTTTCATGGTTGTTTGCTGTACTATTGTCACCAGTGGGCTTACCTGGACTCGCTACATCAGCACAAGCAGGGTCGTTTCTAGCCATTAGTGGGCCCTAAGCAGTATACCCATTTGAGGCCCCACCCCTCCATCCACCAACTCACGCCTTACTACATCACCTCAGCACACACTTACAAAAATGGCTGTGTTAATAAAAAACAATTATGAAACAATTTTAATGAAACATTTATGTCCAAAACAACAAATATGTACTTTCAGAAGACAAACAGAAATAATACTCTTCATGAAATTCCTGAAAATTATCTGATACATTATTTAGAATAAATGACACAGAACTATGTCTAAGAAATAATGCAATTATCAACTACCAAACAATTACTAACTCTACAATACAATCGTGTAATAGCTAACAGTTATACAGAACAGTTTGTATCTTCAAAATTTTTGCCTCCTAGATTTTTTCTGGGCGAAATCATCAATAACATCATATGAAATCTCTCTGCCAACGTCCTGGTTGATGCTTATGATGCTCAGGCCACTGAGGCGATCCTGCCCCATTGATGATCTGAGGTAGTTCTTGATTAGCTTCATCTTAGAGAAGCTCCTCTCGGCTGATGCTACTGTCACAGGTAGAGTGCAGGCAATTCTTAGTGCAACCCAGAGATTGGGTATAGTTCCTCCAGTTGCTTCTGATGAATGAAGGAGAGAAGCTCCAATGCAGTCATGTTGTGTGAAGGTAAAGTCGGCAAGCTCTTAATTTCGAGGGCCAGTTCTCTTCCATCAATGTCAAAGTCAACTCCAGAGCTCAATATCTTAGAAAGCTTTTCACACTTGCAGGACAAGTCTTCCTTGTTCATTGTGGTGAAGTTTAGGAGAACCCCAAATATGTCCCTCACATCATCTAATGTTTTGAATCTCTCATTTATTGACCCGATGGCACAATCCACCACCACATTGAAAAATTTGACTTCCAGCCTCTTTAAGGCTTCTGTAAATGGTTCGTCAGGAACTTCGTAAGCAAAGTGCTTTTTTGTGGATCTGAGCCTCTTCTCCTTCAGCACAGCCTCGGGGCCCTAAGCAGCAGCGGGGCCCTAAGCGGCCGCTTAGTCTGCTTATGCCAGGAAACGGCCCTGAGCATAAGATCTGGGTGCAGGAATGGTATTTGATTTTGGGTTTTCTTGCATTTCTTGGGCCAAATAGTGCTGATGGATAGCAGGCTCACTATCCTGGTATTCTCTCCATTGATTTTGATGTGGTTGCAATCGGATTGTTCCCTTCAGGTGGGCCAGA
The DNA here is from genome assembly GCA_023014485.1 of Bathynomus jamesi. Taxonomy (NCBI): domain Eukaryota; kingdom Metazoa; phylum Arthropoda; class Malacostraca; order Isopoda; family Cirolanidae; genus Bathynomus; species Bathynomus jamesi. The sequence goes on from JAJOZX010002005.1 coordinate 562,018, forward strand.
TTTGCAGTTCTCTTTAAAACAACTTCTTTCCCACCATGAGCTCTGGCAAATTTGAGGATGAAGATAGGGACATCTTGCATTGAATCTACATCCAGGAATGCCATTCCCATCGTGTATAAATTTTTTGCAGAGTGGTGGGTGAGCAAATCGGCATTCTCTTCCCTTAAGACCATATTTACACAAGCCCCTCCTGTAATACTTGCATACTGGCTTCTTGTTTTCACTTTTGGCTTTTTGGTGACTGTGTACAGTGGGGTTGTTCACTTTGTTGAAGGTCTTAATGTCTATTTCCTGTTCTTGTTTTGTCTCTTTTGTCTCTTTTGGTGCCCTTTTTGCTTGCAGTTTCCCTCTCTCTAAGGTCTCATCCTGAGGGTTCCTCGCTTTTTCAGCAAGCTCTGCATTGGCAATGATAATTTCCTCCTGCTGTAACTCTCCTGCCAGTTCTACTTCAAGCTCTTCAAATTGCCTATCATAGTCATCGCAAATTTGACGAGCACATCTAAAGCTTGAGAATTTTCTTTTTGAATTTTGAAGGATGAGTAGGAAATAATTAGGTAGTTCACTACAACTGTAGTGTATCCATAGTCTGCATTCATCACATCTTAATGCATGTAGGTTGCAGTCTAATGCACATTTTATACATGGGTTTCTGTTTTTGTTTTCTTCCTCTGCCATGTTAACTTGCACACTAGTTTTAGTGTGGAGAACAGTCACCATTGAGTCCATTTTTGGTAGATATTCGTAGATATTGAAATATTGTTTGCAAAAATTTAGTTTATTGTTTATTATTGTTTATTATTTATTATAATTTGTTTATTAATTTTGTTAATTTTTGTCTAATTTTTATCAATGTTTGTTTTGCAAATTTTTTGTTAATAAGCTTTGCAAATATTTTGTTAAAATATTAACAATTTAGTACTTAATTTAGTACTTAACCGATGTAGCATATGTAGGCATCAGGCTTTGTAAATATACCATGGCGCATAAAACATATTAAAATGGGGTTTCAGAGGAACTTCTTTTTCAAATGATTCTGCACTGAATTCCACAACAAAACTGTGAATCTCTTCAGCATTATCTCCAGTTTGTTCAGCTACTGCTTTGTTGGCATATTATGGGTTAATCTAGACCTAGTTTATTGGCTAGCCTAAGTACTAAATTAAGTACTAAATTGTTAATATTTTAACAAAAAATATGCAAAGCAAACATTGATAATAATTAGACAAAAATTAACAAAATTAATAAAGAAACTATAATAAATAATAAAAAACAATAAATTTAAATTTTTGCAAACAATATTTCAATATCTACGAATATCTACAAAAAATGGACTCAATGGTGACTGTTCTCCACACTAAAACCAGTGTGCAAGTTAACATGGCAGAGGAAGAAAATAAAAACAGAAACCCATGTATAAAATGTGCATTAGACTGCAACCTACATGCATTAAAATGTGATGAATGCAGACTATGGATACAGTACAGTTGTAGTGAACTACCTATTTATTTCCTACTCATCCTTCAAAATTCAAAAAGAAAATTCTCATGCTTTAGATGTGTTCGTCAAACTTGCGATGACTATGATAGATTGATAGGCAATTTGAAGAGCTTGAAGTAGAACTGGCAGGTGAAGATGTTTTGTTTGTTTGTTGTTTGTACAAGTATTATTAAAACAAAAATTAATAGAAACCCATGAATCGCTCGTTTTCTTTGAATAATAATAAACTTTAGAAAATGGAATATGAAAAAAAAGAGGAAATCACGCCTCAGTCCACTCAGGTGACTCAAATATTACTCAGGTAAGTATTCTTTAGGGTGTGATCATTTGTATTTGATGCTGTTGGGTGCACCTTTGTTGCATTCATAATTAATTAATGAAGTCAGTGAAATGTATAATTTGTCTAGGAAGTGTATTAAAAGACATAAGCAAGTGTAAACATTTGTTAATTAACGAGACGAGAAAATATGACAATCCTAAAATGAAATGAGTGTTATGATACCCGCAGCACAAAATAGGTAAGGATTTCTAAGAATAAGCTGGATGCCGTAGGCGAGACTGTTTCTTTACCAGTCTGGAATTAATTTAAACTCAAAATAAATATATCCAATGTATGAAGTACTTTTAGATATCGAAATATTAAATGACGTTAGTGAAATTATCAGAGCAGTCAAGAACGGAATGTTAAGTGTTAAATAATTTGACAGAATAATAATTACCTTGTACGCAATAATTGTATACAAATGTGGCGTTGAAATCTGAATATGAAGAAAGATTTCTGAAATCTTTATTATTTTTATAGTTGTAGATCTGAATTAAATTTCGATGTTTGTTAATACGAGGTGGGGGGGGGGGGGGACATGCATCGTGAAAATAAAATACAAGGCCATACGTGCTTCCATTTTCGTTTATGCACATTTACTGACATTTTTGTATACGATTACATGTTGATGATAAAAGTGTTAATTATTTTCTTTTCCGTTCTGTTTTGAAGATAAATGCAATAAATACAAAAATCTTGAAGAAGTACATGCAAAAAATCGAATGTCATAAAGACGACATTCGATCTTGTATAGGTTCATACATTTAAGATTTCAGTGAAAATATTTCAATTATAATGTTTCAGACCAACAAAGACCCTAGGATCCACTCATGGCTGGTCTACCTAACTGTGTTCGTAATTGTGTATTGTGCATGTCCTCCGTGGTGGCGGAGGGGACTTACAATTTTACGTAGGTTCCGAACCACAAAGAACATAAGAACATAAGAAATTTTTATAGTGGGCACACTAGGGTCCACTTCGGCCCATCGAGGTGGCTCCACTATGTAAAAACTACCTGTACATTGGCAACAACCAATTTTCACAAAATTAAATAATTATCAATTTAAAACTAATTAATTATCAATTTAAAACTAAAGATAGAATCTCTGGATCCAGAGGATCAAGTCATAATAGACTACTATCCACAAATATGTTACACTCTATATCTATTTATAACGGACATGCAAATATATCAGATCCAAAGAATCCAGTCAATTTCATTACGGTATCCATCAATACCAGTACCTTGCCAACCAAAAATAAGTCACGGTCCATATCAATTGCGGACCAAGTCACAATTTACAACCATATACATTACAATATATATACTTAGGAGGAAAAGTGTAGGTGTGGCTGTAAAGACTGTACAGTAATGTAGAAATGTGCGTGCACCCATTTTGGGTCTCCCATTTAAAGGTGTTTGTGGGGCAAGTGAAGATCATGAGTTTTTCAATACCTCACACTACTATGGGAGGCACCGCTCGGCAGAGGAATCTCTTTAAATGGGGTGTGTAAGGACAGAGAGTATCCCCTAACCCAAGATACTGCCTCCCTATATCCCACAACACTTGTACAACTATGTTTTCTTAAATTTGTTCTACATCTTGGCTTAAATAATTTCATACTATGACCTCTAGTCTGGTTATTGTGATCTTTAATGAAAAGAGAATCAAAATCTATCTTATCCAACCCTTAATTTTACTACCTTAAACTGTACCCAATCTATCAACATATGCGTCTAATCGATTTTTAAACATGTTTGACGTCTACTAATTACTTCTACCGGCAAACTATTCCAGCTATATCTGCACATTTCAGATTCTAAGTAATGTAATGATGGGCTTGTTTAGTCTCCTTTGCAACATCCAAGGTCATATGACGGAGGGGACCTACAGCTTTACTTGGGATCCGAACCACGGGGCACCACATAATCTGGACGCAGAAGACGGTCTCCCATTCAAACACTATTCAGACCCAATGTCAATCAACTTTGCTGATCGAAGGGAAGTGGTTATGACTCTGGACCTCTGATTTTAAGTGAAAATGATTATGGAATATCATGCATAAACACGCATGATGAAAAAATCGCTCCACCAGGGTTCGAACACACCATCTCTTGAGTAGAAGGTGAGGGTACTAGCTACTACACTTTGACGTAGTGTAATGGCTAGCGCCCTCGCCTTCTCAAGAGGTGGTGGGTTCGATCCTTGGTGGGTGATTTTATATATATATATATATATATTATATATATATATATATATATATGCTGTTTAATGTGTATATCGACGGATTAATTGCTTCACTTAATGAGGCAACAGTGGGATGTTGTATACATAACACAAGGATAAATAACTTAGTTTATGCCGATGATATGGTGTTAATAAGTCCCTCTGTTGAAGGTCTGGATCGGCTACTAAAAGTCTGCAAAGTGTATTCGCAGAAACATGACATTCTTTTTAATGTTACAAAAACTAAGGTTATGCAATTTCATCCTAAAAGCTGTAATCAGCCAGCTGATATAAGGTTTAAAATGAATGGTGAAGTAATTGAGGAAGTACAAGAGTTTAAGTATTTGGGTCAAACTATTACCAGCTCCTTGAGTGATGACTCGGATATAAGAAAACAATCTCGAAGCATGTGTGCTAAAGCGAATATGACCATAAGGAACTTTTGATTCTGTACAAGTGAAGTAAAGACACTCTCTTTCGTACTTTCTGCAGTAATATATACGGACAGCAACTGTGGGTGAATTATAAAAAAGGTTCTGGCAGAATTCTAAATTTGCTGTACAACAGGTCTTTTCGACTCTTACATAAATTACCCCCGAGATGCTCAGCTTCGCAAAGGTTTGCCACCCGCAATGTCCCGATCTTCCCGGAGGTAACAAGACGTGCTCAACACAGTCTAATGCAAAGAATTAAAAAATCAACCAACCCGATCATCCAAGCTATCCATGAGTCCTGCCATTTATCCTCTAAAGTCTAAGCTATGGACTTCTTGGTACGAAAACGTCTGTCTGTAGCTCCACTTAACTTCGACCACAGTATTATTTCTAATCAATTGTATATATTTCTATCCTTAGTATATGAACTGTCATTGTGTTAATAATATTTGTCATATAGACTATAGTCTGCCAATAAACCTTTTCATTTTCATATATATATATATATATATATAATATATATATATATATATACACACACACACACACTTTGGTTTAGCTTCCACCCGAATTGTTCATTCTGACGAAGGTCAAGCTTGTCACTCCACCTTAGACCTACAGTTTAACGTGGAATCCGAACCACGCCCCACCAGCAGCTGGGTTTTGCTGCGCGCTGCCTGCCGTCACCGGGTGTCGATCCCGGGGCCGATGGATTCTTAGTACACCACCGAGACACACACACACACCACACACACACACACACACACACACACATATACAGGGTGGGCCGAAAGTCTGGATCCATAGGAAAATATTTATTTTAATACATAAATTACAACAAATGGTAAATACTTAAAATGAATATCAACTTTAACTCGTAAATGCGTATCCGTGATACTGTACAGTGGTTCGTACTCCAGTATAAACAACAAATTATAACAAATGCTCAAATTGGCGGCCTCTGACATCGGGACACTTAGGGATAGAATTTATGATTTTTAATAATTCTTCGAATTGACGTTCTCGAGATGCGTGTTTCATTTGATAATCTTCTTGTTGACTTTACTGGACTATTCGTTAAAGTTTCACATACCATTGCAGAGGTATTTTCATCAGTTGCAGTTTTTGGACGACCAGAACGCCGTCGATCGTGTACACTTTTTAAGGTGTCCACATCAACACGAAATGTGTTCCTCATTTTCTTTGGTTAAATGGTTAAATAAATAATTTTTGGCTCTCTCGCAACAAACTACTCTTTTTCAGAACTGATGATTATTCCTTCTTCAGCTTTCAGTTTTGGGACACCGCCTTTCTTAGTTTACATTGTTGTTTGGAGGGTTAAAGGGTTCAATTTGAGATTGGGAAATCGTTTTTAAATTATCTTCAAACTATGGTGTACCTCGCCACTTTTCTATTCAATGAGTACAAATTTAATTTATGTAATCTTGCCCAGTAATTTAGTTATTTGAATCCGTTGATTTTGGCTGTGAAGTTTCTCTGAATTTCTTCTAATTTACTAATTTCTGGGGGGGAGGGGGGGTTCGTTTTTTTTTATACGGGGACGTTAAGACTGAGCAGTATTTCATTTTATATGATCAATGCTCGCAGCGAGGGAATCCTTACATTCTTGTTCCCCCTTTGAAAAGTCCTCAGTATCTATTCAGTGCTCAGTTATTTTGTATCTCAAATTTCGCATCGTTGGTTATTATTACTCCAAAATCTTTTGCTTTTGAGTTTCTCTGAATTCCGTGTCTGACAGAGGCAAAGTAGTCCATAGATTTCAATGAATTTTTTGTCATATTTTAGAATTGAGAATTTTACGTATAAATTTCATATTGTTTTGTCTTTTGACCATCTGTATACCTTCCTGTACCCAGTTTGACTGTTGTTCTCATATCTCTCATTTTATTCACTATTATTCCGTGATCACACTTGTTGAGTGCTTGGCAAAAGTGTGTATATTACATCATAATTGGTATCCTTGGGACACGAGGATGATGATTGATTCCCCGCCTTCCTCGTACGTGGAGGATAGGATTATATCTCCAACCTCCCTGTGCGTAAGAGGGTCCAAGATTGGGCTGGAGTCTCATTTCTGCAAAACTACTATACCACAAGCGATTAAAAGGTTTGTTGAGACGGACGTTTTGACTTACTTGGTTCGTGCAAAACGGAGCTGAAAGGGAATGGTGATTTTAAATGGGAGGGAATGAAAGATATGAAATAGGGTATGGAGGAAGGAGGAAGAGGTAAGAGGGGTGTTGCTTTGCTAGTAAAAGATGGGTGGCATGAAAATAAAAACCCACTCTAATAGACAGAGTTTATTTCCACAACAGTTTCGACGCCCACTGGCATCCTCCTCGGGTGGATACAGAAACACGAATGAACCAAAACAAGAGGGAAAAACAGTCCAGGGACCGACCGTTAAGAAATTCGCACCGAGGTTAGATCCCATTCTCCCGACACCGGAAGGGCATTTTCATTAAGTACATTCGCGCAAATTTAAAACTATCTTCCTGTTCTAAACATACAGATTCTATTATTTTTTTATTTTTTTACATAATTATTACATTTATTATTAAATTTATTACATTTAATATTGCATAATTATTTATTACAGAAATTATAAATTTATTATTGCATTGGTTATTACTAGGGCGGTCAAAAGTCAATAAAGTCAAATTGTTTCCTATGGGGCACTTTTCGCTGAAACGACTGAAAATTCAATAAAAACACCTGTAGGGGGTATATTACCAAAGTTAATAGGTCAACCAAAAGTCAACTTTTACCCGTTAGGTCAAAAAATAGCAATGAGGTAAATAAAGTCAATTTTTTGGAATAAATAATTAAAATAACTAAAAATTGGCATCTTTTTGGTTAACTGGCAACTTCGCTGCTCGTATTTGTCTTATTCAGTTATGTCCGTTCTGGAAGGAAGGAATTGTTTGCTGAAATAGGAACTCCTCCAGAACCGATTGTAACACGTTGGGCAAGCTGGCTGAACGCTGCTTTTTATTATGCAGACAATTTTCCAAATGTGAAGACAATTGTGGAAAATTTTGAAGATGAAGGAATCATTGTTCAGAAGGCTAAAAAGAGTGTTGCTAATGAAAAACTGCCAAAGCAACTAATGTCAATCAAAATGAATTATAGTTTGATTGCTAGCTTAGTGACTAGGATGGAAGCATCTGATTGCACCATTAGAGAGGCATATGAAACTATTTCTTCTATCAACCTTGGCGAAGATATGTGTTCAGTCAAACAATACATTGAAACAAGACTCAAGACAAATGGTATTTGTGAAATAATTAACCTCAGTAGACCTGAAATCTCACCAACAGTTTACGGTCAGCTTTTGCAATGTCAACCAACAACTGCCGCTGTAGAGATATCTTTCTCCATGCTTAATAAATTATTAAGTAAGGATCGCAATTTTTTGCCAGAAAATGTTGGCAAATACTTCATAATTTACCACAATCGGTCAACTGATGTAGAAGAGCAAGAATAAGTAATTAAAGTATCGTTTTTATTATTGAAAGTAAAGGCAACTTTATAAGTCAATTTTTTCAATTCGTAAGGTCAACTTTCTTAATTTTTTCGGTCAACTTTTGACTGCCCTAGTTATTACATTGTTGTTTATTATACAGAACTTATAAACGGAAAAACAAATGAAAAAATCCGATTAGGAAACAATCCAGAGACCATTGAGAAATTCGCACCTAGGTTAGATACCGTTCTCCCGACACCGGAAGGGCATTTTATTACAGGGTCCGCTTATAAGTACATTCCCACAAATTAAAACTATCTTCTTGTTCTATACATACAGATTCTAATATTTTGACATAATTACTGCATTTATTATTGCATTTACATTTTTTTTTTTAACATTTATTTATTACCTTTACCCTAATTATTAAATTTATAATATTACCTTTATTATTACATCTGTTGCATTTATATTTATTTCCACATTTATTACTTCCATTATTACATTTACTAAATGTAATAATGTAGTAAATGTAATAATGGAAGTAATAAATGTGGAAATAAATATAAATGCAACAGATGTAATAATAAAGGTAATATTATAAATTTAATAATTAGGGTAAAGGTAATAATAATAAATGTTAAAAAAAAAATGTAAATACAATAATAAATGCAGTAATTATGTCAAAATATTAGAATCTGTATGTATAGAACAAGAAGATAGTTTTAATTTGTGGGAATGTACTTATAAGCGGACCCTGTAATAAAATGTCCTTCCGGTGTCGGGAGAACGGTATCTAACCTAGGTGCGAATTTCTCAATGGTCTCTGAATTGTTTCCTAATCGGCTTTTTTCATTCGTTTTTCGGTTTATAAGTTCTCTATAATAAACAACAATGTAATAATCAATGTAATAATAAATTTATAGTTTCTGTAATAAATAATTATGCAATATTAAATGTAATAAATTTAATAATAAATGTAATAATTATGTAAAAAAAAAAATAATAATAATAGAATCTGTATGTTTAGAACAGGAAGATAGTTTTAAATTTGCGCGAATGTACTTAATGAAAATGCCCTTCCGGTGTCGGGAGAATGGGATCTAACCTAGGTGCGAATTTCTTAACGGGCGGTCCCTGGACTGTTTTTCCCTCTTGTTTTGGTTCATTCGTGTTTCTGTATCCACCCGAGGAGGATGCCAGTGGGCGTCGAAACTGTTGTGGAAATAAACTCTGTCTATTAGAGTGGGTTTTTATTTTCATATTTTGACCTTCACGTAGAAAAAAGTGTTTTTTTTTGCATTTATGGGTGGCATGATTGAACATAGCGAGTATAAATGTGTTAATGACAAATGTTTGCATGCTAAGTTTAAGTTCATGAGAATGAAAGTAGTTGTGATTGTAGTATATGCACCATGTTGGGTGCACGACACGACACGACATGACACGAAGTTGGGTGGTAGGGCGATAAATGACGAAGATAGAGGTAAAATCCAGGCAGATCTGAATAAAATCGTTGATTGGTCGGTCACGTGGCAAATGAGATTTAACGTCGATAAGTACAAAATTTTACATATAGGTTCGGGTAATGGTAATTTTGCATATAGTATGTCAGGGAAGGAGTTGGCAAGCGTAGATCAGGAAAAAGATTCAGGAGTTATAGTCACTGGTGATTTGAAAGTAGCGAAACAAAGTACAGCAGTGGTCAATAAGGCGAACAAAGTGCTAGGTTTTATAGCTGGGAATTTTGAGTACAAATCGCGCGATATTATTGTTCCTCTTTATAATCATTAGTTAGACCCCATTTGGAGTACGCGATCCAATTTTGGGATCTGTATATGCGCGAGGATATAGACAAAATCGAACGAGTTCAAAGACGAGTAACGAAGATGATCCCGTTACTTAGATCAAAGTCGTACGAGGATAGGTTTAATTAAGGAACTAAAACTGACTACACTCGAGACTAGGAGGCTGAGGGGTGATCGAATCCAGGTTTTTAAAATTATGAATGGGTTCGATAACGTAAATAGAGATAGCTTTTTCGAAATAGCACAATATAGTAGAACTAGAAATAACAGGTGTAAGCTGACTAGTAGAAGGTTCGAGATAGTAGTTGCCAAACACTTTTTTTATGCATAGAATAGTAAATAGCTGGAATAGTTTGCCGGTAGAAGTAATTAGTAGCACGTCTATAAATGTTTGAAAATTGATGAGATGCTTATATTGATAGATTGGGTATAATTTAAGGTAGTAAAATTAAGGTTTTTCTGGTTCGGAACCCACGTAAAATTGTAGGTACCCTCCGCCACCACGGAGGACATGCGCAATACACAATTACAAACACGGTTAGGTAGACCAGCCATGAGTGGATCCTAGGGTCTTTGTTGGTCTGAAACATTATAACATTATGTGGAGAAACGAAGGATGATTTGTGGAACGTGCTCAGTAATGTGCTTGGAAGTATGGAAAATGCGTGTAGAGTGACTGTAATGGGTAATCTGCATGGGAAAATGGGAGTTGGCCTTGAACTCGGAGTGACTGAGAAGCACGGTGTACCCAGAATGTTGTTTAACTAATTAAAAGCATGGCACCCCCGTCAAGTACTTGCAGTCGCTGTGAAGGGAAATTTGCTGCTTACGCGTTTACAATGGCTAATAATAATGATCAGTTAGTTTGCAGGTGGTGCTCAAGCATGGAAGTGCTGAGGAACGAATTAGACCGTGAGAGGCAGGCCAGGGTGAGACTTGAAGAAAGCGTGATGCTCCTGACGGCAAAATTAGAATCCCTTGAGACTCCAGTTACGACCCCTCCTGCCTCAGTTTCTATTAATGATATAAATAGTACTAATAGCCCTATCTCTTTCCCTAGTTCCCAACCCTTCGTTCGAGTGCGAAATGGAGCCCCATTGAGAAAAGCAAAGCCTTGTCTACCAGTAATAACAAGCAATAAGTTTTCTGTTTTAGGGTTCGAAGATACTAATGAACCGGAAATACGACTCGTTGGTGATTCCATTGTTCGAGGGCAGCTCGAGGAATTCTGTGGGAGAAACCCTCGTCGTAGGCGCCGTTACTGCTACCCTGGTGCAAGGGTGGAGGATATAACTAATAATGTTGACCATTTTACAGACAGTACCGCCGAGGACACAACGTATGTTATTCATGTCGGTACTAATAACGTTTTAAATTCTAGATCGGAAGAACTGCTGGCTAGGTACAGGGACTTATTAGAGCGATTAAAGGAGAAAACTAATAAGATTGTTTTAACAGGTATACTTCCTCGAATTATCCAACGAAGCGATTTCTACAGCAAGGCGACCTATATTAACAATAACCTAAAGTCTCTTTGCCAACAGGAAGGAGTGCATTTTGCTAATTTTTGGAACAGTTTCTACGGCAGGAGGGACTTGTTCCTCGAAGATGGACTTCATCTTAATGAAGTTGGAGCTGCGCGTTTAGGAAGACTATTTCATAATACTGTCTCTTCTTTTCAGGCTGCCGTAAGCCGAACGGTCCCAGCGTAAATTCCACAAATTTCCCCGCGCTCGCGAAGGTGTCGCAATTACAAACAATTTGAAGGTTCTATCCTTAAATGCTCGTAGCCTACGAAATAAAAAAACGAATTTTTTTCTTTAATTGCTTGTAAAGACTATGATTTAATTGCGATAAATGAATCGTGGCTTAGCACTGAAACACGTGACTTTGTAGGGGAGTATCAAATTAAAGGTTATAGACTTTTTGTTAAAAACAGAATAGGTAGGCGAGGAGGCGGTGTTATGTTGTATATCAAAGATAATATTGCGAACGTTATAGAAGTAAAGCACTCAATTCCAGAACCGATAGATTCGACTATAGCAGAACTTAAATTGAACGATTTCAAACTTCTTGTTGCGGTTATATATAGGCCCCAAATCAAACAGCTGCTACGGACGAAGCGTTATATCGTGAACTAAAGAGAATAATCGGTAGTGAGCAGGCTTTAGTTATGGGTGACTTTAATTGCGCCAACGTGAATTACGATACAATGCAGGGAGACGCGGAAGGTAATCGTTTAGTTAATTTTCTAGAGGATAGCTTTCTTATTCAAAAGGTTGGGGAACCTACGAGGTTGGACAGTATTTTAGATTTAGTAATAACTACGGATGATAGGCTAATTACTGATCTTCAAGTAATAGAACCGTTGAGCAATAGCGATCACAATATGGTAGAGTTTGTCCTCTCAGTAAGTCACTCGAAACCAACTAACTCGACTAAAATTCCTAGCTTCCAGCACGCAGACTTTAGTAAATTTCGAAATAAATTTTCACACGTCAATTGGGAAAACGTAATGGGGAACTCCAACGCAAAACTAATGTGGGAATCGTTCGTAACGGTATTTAGGACTATAAATGAGGAATGTGTACCGTACAAAATTAAGCGTGCGAAAGTAAACAACAAGCCCTTGTGGTTTACTTCTAGAGTAGGAGACATTATAAAGAGTAGAGAGAGGGCTTATAGGCTATACAAGTGCGATAAAGATAATCTGTTGTTTCGAAACAACTACATATCTCTAAGGCGTGAAGCTAAAAGTGTAATAAAAAAGTCAAAACGCGAATTTGAAATCTCCATAGCTCGTGACGGTAAAGAAAACCCCAAGCGATTCTTTCAATACGTCAATAATAAAAATCCAGTAAAAAGTGTCTTAGGTCCATTAAAAAGTGGAAATGGAGATCTAGTCTCTGAAAACAAGGAAATGGCTACCTTGCTAAACGAATTTTTTACGTCAGTTTTTACTATAGAAGATGTAACGAATATCCCTACCGTCATAGACATAATACCTTTTGATAATGGTAATATTTTGGATAATATTGTCGTTAGTGAAGGGGAAGTAATGCGCTATATTGATAAAATGAAAACGCGTAAATCACCGGGTCCGGATTCCATATATCCCATACAACTAAAAGAATTAAAAGATAGCATTGTTGTGCCGCTAACAAAGATTTTTAATGCGTCTATTTCTGAGGGGTGCGTACCAGATAATTTCAAGTTAGCAAACGTAACACCTATCTTTAAGAAAGGCGATAAAGGTGCGGCGGGAAATTATAGGCCAATCAGTTTAACGTCTGTTGTAGGTAAGCTACTGGAATCAATAATTAGGGATCGTATAGTCGAACACTTAGAAGTGCATAATCTGGTTAGAAATACGCAGCACGGTTTTAGGCGAAACAAATCTTGCTTAACTAATCTTTTAGAATTTTTCCAAAGCGTGGTTAACGTTTACGATAGACATCGGGCGGTTGATGTAGTGTATTTAGATTTTCAAAAAGCGTTTGACACCGTGCTGCACAAAAGACTGATTGAAAAAACTAAGGCTCATGAAATCAGGGGTGTAGTAATAAATTGGCTAGAAGAATGGTTGCGAGGCAGGAAACAGAGGGTGGTCGTTGATGGAGCGTAGTCGTGTTGGGCTAATGTAGCGAGTGGCGTTCCTCAGGGTTCTGTATTGGGCCCCTTGCTTTTTCTTATATATATTAACGATTTAGATGTCGGCTTAGTCAGTACAGTTTCAAAGTTTGCGGATGACACGAAGCTGGGTGGTAGGGCGATTAATGACGAAGATAGAGGTAAAATTCAGGAAGATCTGAATAAAATCGTTGATTGGTCAGTCACATGGCAAATGAGATTTAACGTGGATAAGTGCAAAATTATGCATATAGGTTCGCGTAACGGTAATTTTGCGTATAGTATGTCAGGGAAAGATTTAACAAGCGTAGAGCAGGAAAAAGATTCAGGAGTTATAGTCACTGGTGATTTAAAAGTAGCGAAACAAAGTACAGCGGCGGTCAATAAGGCGAACAAAGTGTTAGGTTTTATAGCTCGAAATTTTGAGTACAAATCGGGCGATATTATAGTTCCTCTTTATACATCATTAGTTAGACCCCATTTGGAGTACGCGGTCCAATTTTGGAATCCGCATATGCGCAAAGATATAGACAAAATCGAAAGAGTTCAAAGACGAGCAACTAAGATGATCCGTCTCTTAGGTCAAAGTCGTACGAGGATAGGCTTAAAGAGTTAAAATTGACTACACTCGAGACTAGGAGGTTAAGGGGTGATCTAATCCAGGTTTTCAAAATTATGAATGGGTTTGATAACGTAGATAGAGATAGCTTTTTCGAAATATCTCAATATAATAGGACTAGAAATAACGGGTGTAAGTTGACAAGTAGAAGGTTCGAGACAGCAGTTGCGAAAAACTTTTTTACGCATAGAATAGTAAATAGCTGGAATAGTTTGCCGGTAGAAGTAATTAGTAGCACGTCTATAAACATGTTTAAGAATCGATTGGACGCGCATGTTGATAGAAAGGGTATAGTTTAAGGTAGTAAAATTAAGGCTTTGTGGGGATGGATCCCACAGCTCAACACAAGTGTTGTGGGATATAGGGAGGCAGCATCTTGGGTTAGGGGATACTCTCTGTCCTTACACACCCCATTTAAAGAGATTCCTCTGCCGAGCGGTGCCCCCCATAGTACTGTGAGGTATTGAAAAACTCATGATCTTCACTTGCCCCACAAACACCTTTAATTAAATGGGAGACCCATAATGGGTGCACACACATTTCTACATTACTGTACACTCTTTACAGCCACACCTACACTTTTCCTCGTAAGTGTATATATTGTAATGTATATGGTTGTAAATTTGACTTGGTCCGCAATCGATATGAACCGTGACTTGATGGATACCGTAATGAAATTGACTGGATTCTTTGGATCTGATATATTTGCATGTCCGTTATATAATAGATATAGAGTGTAACATATTTGTGGATAGTAGTCTATTATGACTTGATCCTCTGGATCGAGAGATTCTATCTTTAGTTTTATATCGATAATTAATTATTTTTAAATTGATAATGTATATGGTTGTAAATTTTTGACTTGGTCCGCAATCGATATGGACCGTGACTTGATGGATACCGTAATGAAATTGACTGGATTCTTTGGATCTGATATATTTGCATGTCCGTTATAAATAGATATAGAGTGTAACATATTTGTGGATAGTAGTCTATTATGACTTGCTCCTCTGGACAGAGAGATTCTATCTTTAGTTTTAAACCGATAATTAATTATTTTTAAATTGATAATTATTTAGTTTCGTAAAAATTGGTCGTTGCCAATTTACCCGCAGTTTTTAAATAGGTTTCTTATGTTCTTGTGGTTCGGAACCCACGTAAAATTGTAGGTCCCCTCCGCCACCACGGAGGACATACACAATACACGATTACGAACACAGTTAGGTAGACCAGCCATGAGTGGATCCTAGGGTCTTTGTTGGTCTGAAACATTATAACATTATAACATTATAACAATGTGTGACAGTGGCGATAAAATAAAGGAATTGTGTGTGTTACAAACATATACTCCCAACAGAAGTCCATTCATAAGTAATATTATATATATATATATATATCGGGTGGTCCGAAAAAAATGACGCATTTTTTAAAAATTAATATCTCAGTAACCCCCTTCCTTATCATGACAATTTTTATATGCAAGATACTTTCAAACTTCTTTTTTTGAATGCAAGAAACGGAATTCTGATATCTTTTATAGTTTTCTCGCAATTAACAAAAGTAACAACATGGGTCAAAAAACAAAAATCGCAATATAATATCCGTTTTTTATACGATATCATTTTTATACGATATCATGCGATATTTTTGCAAGTTATTACAAAACTCTACAGGAATGAACAAGTCAAATTGTGGATATTTTTATTTTTTAACAATTCGTCAGTACCCTTAATGATGTTGTCAGAGGAAGATCGTATTCTCATTAAAAATTGTTACTGTGAAAAAGGATGGAAGACTGGAAGGTTATTGCAAGAGTTTCCCGGCAAAAAGTGGAAAAGGCGTGCAGTGGAAAGACTCTTAAAGAAGATTCGCGAATCCGTACTGCCAGAAAACCAGGAAGCGGTAGACCTAAAACAGCTTCGGTTCCAGAAAATGTGGATTACATCAACGATAAAATCTGCTCTCAAGAAGATAAACCAGGAAGTCATTTGTCACAAAGAAGAATTGCTAAACATTTGAATATTGGAAAGACTTCTGTACACCGAATAATTAAAGCACAAAAACTAAAAGCCTTCAAAAGAATAGTATCTTCTAGAAAAGTGATACTGTTAAGGATAAAGAAAAACAAGGTGCAGAAAGTTACTTGATAATTTCTCTGTCGTTGATATTAAAAAGATAGTCTTCACGGATGAAAAAGATTTCACTCTAGAAATTCCGCGAAACCGTCAAAATGATGTTGTCTACGGGCGTGGTAAAAAGTGTGACGTTTCAATAAACAGATTGTATCATGAAACGTCAAGATTCTCCAAAAAGGTTATGATATCTGCAGGGCTCTCTTGGAATGGCAAGACAGATGTTCATTTTATTGAAACTGAAAAGACAAAGGTGAATTCTGCAAATTACATTGAACTTTTAAGAACAAAATTGTTGCCGGATTGTCGTCGCCTGTATCAAGAAAATGATTTCATATTTCAACAAGATGGAGCACCGTCGCATACAAGCTACGCCACACAGTCGTTTCTGATTAGCAATACACCAAATTAATAACGAAAAATGAGTGGCCACCACAAAGCCCAGATTGTAATCCTATGGACTACTCAATTTGGGAGTTACTAAAAGAGAAGGTTTACCGAAGTCGACGAGAAAAATTCACCGAATCAGAATTAAAAAGTAAAATACTTGAATCTTGGCAAGAAATTGGCATTAATGAAGTAAGAAGTATTATTTTTGTGTGGAAGAAAAGACTTAGATTAGTGTGTCAACAGAGTGGTGGTCCAATCGATCATTTACTGTAAATTAATTAGTTAAATTTCTGATTAAATTTTTCCTTTCTCATGATATTCGTTTTTTGACCCATGTTGTTACTTTTGTTAATTGCGAGAAAACTATAAAAGATATCAGAATTCCGTTTCTTGCATTCAAAAAAAGAAGTTTGAAAGTATCTTGCATATAAAAATTGTCATGATAAGGAAGGGGGTTACTGAGATATTAATTTTTAAAAAATGCGTCATTTTTTTCGGACCACCCGATATATATATATAGCGTGTCCCAAAGAAATGTATACCCACTTTGTTCGATAATACCAGCTATGAGGATAATAAATATATTACTTTTTATATGTTTTTTAATAAAGAATTTCCTCCTGAATCTAAATATGTAATTATTGTTATTAAAAATTGAAAAACAAAAAAGTTACAGATGTTTAAATTATAATTATTATTTTCGAGACTTCATGTGCGATATTTTCTAATATTTTTGCACGTATACGAGATAAGTTTGAAACCGACGGCACTGTGCAAAACTTACAAAAACAACGTTCTGGAAGACGTCGAACATCTTAGATAAAGTGTCATTTAACCATGGAATTTGTAAATTTTTTGAATTAACTAATAATTACAACATTTATGCTTCAATATCAACACTAAACATAAGTATCTCAAAACAGTCGGTTAAAATATTAGAAATTATCGCACATGAAGTGTCGAAAATAATAATTATAATTTAAACATCTGTAACTTTTTTGTTCTTCAATTTTTAATAAAAATAATTACATATTTAGATTCAGGAGAAAATTCTTTATTAAAAAACATATAAAAAGTAATATATTTATTATCCTCATAGCTGGTATTATCGAACAAAGTGGGTATACATTTCTTTGGGACACGCTGTATATATATATGATAAAAAAACCACGAACGAAAGGAAACACAGAATGGTGCTCAAGCGCTTTCGTCTAATGACATCCTCAGGAACACTGAAGTAAATAAGGAGTTCGAGACTATATATAGGTCACAAAAAAATAAATATATATATATACATTTTAACTGCAAACAACACACAGTATAATTAATGTAAAGAATGACGCTTGTATAGAAGAACGTTCCGCACAAGATGAGGAGAAAGAACGAACAAATGAAAAATGAGGTAACCACCCGGGAATCGAACCCGGGATCTTCCGATTACCGGTCTGATATGCTAACCACTACACCATGGGCCTCGATTAATCAGAAGTCGTAATTCTCCTACATACGAGCAGAAACCAATGCCCTGAGGGGCATGTGCGACATGCGGGAGGTGCCCCCTCATGGCATTGGTTTCTGCTCGTATGTAGGAGAATTACGACTTCTGATTAATCGAGGCCCATGGTGTAGTGGTTAGCATATCTGACCGGCAATCGGAAGATCCCGGGTTCGATTCCCGGGTGGTTACCTCATTTTTCATTTGTTCGTTCTTTCCCCTCATCTTGTGCGGAACGTTCTTCTATACAAGCGTCGTTCTTTACATATATATATATATATATATATATATATAATAATAAATATAGAAATAAAAATTGTGGGAGGCGCATACAAATTTGTAAGATAAAACTACCAATTTTAACACTTTGCCCTTCTTGTCTAAATCTGTTCTGAACGAATTCAAAACAACAGGATCAAATGGATTATTTACAACCAATTTTATAGATAATGCCTGAATGATATATAGGTCACAAAAAAAATTAAAAAATATAAAAATAAATTGAAAAATATAAATTGTAAGAGGAGCATACAAATTTATAAGGGAAAACTACCAAAGTTTTAGCACTCTGCCCTACTTGTCTAAATCTGTTCTGAACAAATTCAAAACAACAGGATCAAGTGGAAAAAGACCTTGGCTCATGTTAAAGTTATTTGTAAGTTGGGTAATAGCAGACTCAAGAATATTTCTATTAACAATGTTGCTAGAATGAAACAAAACTGAAGCATTATTCCAATCAGTACAGTGGGATAACTCTGACAAATGGACAAAAACGGCACTGGACGACTGTCCCGTTCTAACGGAATATTGATGCTGTTTTACACGCGTGTGCAAATCCTTTCCCGTCTGACCAATGTAAAAGGAATCACATTGTTTACACCCAATTTTATAGATAATCCCTGAATTAATTATTGGTAGGACTATTTTTAACTATGATATTTTTCCCAATATTGTTATATGAAAATACTTCATTAATATTCAAAAGTTTAAGTACATTAGCAATGTACTAAAATATGATTTTCATCGCTCTGCCGGGGGCAGAAGATGATTACCTATTAAGCTAAGATTTTGCAGAGGCTATTTTCTCATGCATGCGCAAGTTCTTGTCTCTATTAGAATATGGAAATCGAAAAAAATGTAAAATCGATCCACCCTATCAGCTCATAGCTATATCCCTGCAGAGTTCATGAGGATATATATCTTGCCCCTGGTCAAAAATAAGTACGGAGACATTCTGTCCAGCAATAATTACAGGCCTATTGCTGTCGCTTCCTGCTTCTCGAAACTAATAGAAAAACTCTTGTTACGCCGATTAAATGATTTCCTATGGACATCTAATCAGTTTGGCTTTAAAAGGTCCCACTCAACTGACCTGTGTATCTATGCATTTAAAGAAACTATATCTAAATACATTGACAGTAATTCAACTATTTATAGCTGTTTCCTAGATATAAGTAAGGCATATGATAGGGTGAACCACAAATTGGTTGTTGCCAATGTACAGGCAGTTTTTACATAGTGGAGCCACCTCGATGGGCCGAAGTGGCCCCTAGTGTGCCCACTATAAAAAATTCTTATGTTCTTATGTTCTTTGTGGTTCGGAACCCACGTAAAATTGTAAGTCCCCTCCGCCACCACGGAGGACATGCACAATACACAATTACGAACACAGTTAGGTAGACCAGCCATGAGTGGATCCTAGGGTCTTTGTTGGTCTGAAACATTATAACATTATAACAATATTTTATTTGCAAAACTAGAAGACAGGAAGGTTCCCATGTGCATATTAAATTTATTGAAATTTTGGTATTCCCACCAATCTTTCACTGTTAGGTGGGGCAATGTACTATCCGAGTGTTTTGGCTCCTCTTGCGGGGTGAGACAAGGCTCCTTGCTCTCCCCTATGCTGCTTAATGTGTATATCGACGGATTAATTGCTTCACTTAATGAGGCAACAGTGGGATGTTGTATAGGTAACACAAAGATAAATAACTTAGTTTATGCCGGTAATATGGTGTTAGTAGTATAACCGCAAAAGGTTAGAGTGCAGGAATGTTGCAATGTTGCAAATGGGGGTAGGGGTTGCAAGGGGGGTAGTGTTGCAAAGAGAGTGGGGGTATGCAATGAAGGGGGGTATGCAACAACTCAATGCTGCAAAGGGGGTGGGGGATGCTGCAGGTGCAACAAGGGGTCATGAAACTTGGAGGCGGCGTTATCCCCCAACAGAAAGACAGGAGAAGGAGTGAAAGGAAGAGAGGTGTTCACCTGGCAGGAGCCAAGTGCACACTAAGACTTCAGCCGAGTGGCCGTTGACTTATAGGCCCCTAATCAGCCAGTTGGCTTAGAAGGAGCCAAGGGGGAGAGGGGAGGTTGAGGGGAAGGGGTCTTCGGGGGAAGGAAGGATGACCTCCCCCCAAAGGGGTTGCCTTAGCCTAAGAGAGAAAGGATAGACGGAGGAGGACTTTGGGGGGAGAAGGTGGGATGTCCTAACCCCTCAAAGGGAAACTAAGCTAAGTCTTAACCTAAGAAGGGAAGGAGAGAGATCTTTATTCAACAGCTGTCATCATCAAACTGCCAGTTCCGAAGCCAAGCGGGTCTTATATAGAGGAAGGTTGAGTTGCCACATACCATTTTTTATTTTAATTGTACAGGTATACATTATTAGGGTGAGTTGCTAGATACCACCATTTATTTTAATTCGTTACCAAAGCATACAGACTCTTTTAACAGAAATTGACAAGAAGAAAATGTTTATTAATTAAATAAATAGAATTTGCCTTCTACTGCACAAAAATAATATAATACGTACAATCGTCAAAATAATAGTTCAGACGAAATACACACACACACACACACACACACACACAGTTGAACAACTTACTCCTTACCTTATATATATATATATATATATATATATATTATATATATATAAAGAATCATATTAACTGTGTCTATTTAATTTTGTCATTCCTTATGTATATATATATATATATAAACGGATTTTCACCTTAAAGTGAATTAAAACAATATTAACATTAAAAAAATTCACTAAACAATTAGCTTAGCAAAAAAAATCGTTCCATTAACATATTCTCAAATCTATATGTACACACACACACACACACACCACACCACACACACACACACAATTATATTAAATAATAAACAGCAAAAGAAATAAACACATTAACTGTGTCTATTTTCTTTTGGCAAACCTTTCTTGTGTTTCAAAAACAGAAAAAATATCATTACACACTTTTCACTTTCTCCTTATAGTTTATATATATATATAGAGAAAGAATCAATTTCAGATTTTTAATTTTCACACCAAAGGGTCTATTTACTTTTTGTCACTCCTCTATATATAAGCCTTTTCATATCATTTCATTTTCATGTCATTTCACTTCATTTCACTAATCTCATATCATTTCACTCATCTCATTTACTTTCAGCTTCTCTGGAAAAAAAAAATTCTGAGCAGATGCGCCTTACGCTAACCACGAAAATGACCACTAACTTTCCCTTTGGCCTAAATCCTTCCATTCAACTCGACAAAACCTCGCTTGAGTCCAAATGTTAAAAATATTATGCTTATTACTACTCAAGTTAAAAACTTTATTTATACTAAAGGTGCGAGAGAGAGAGAGAGAGGATCACACACACACACACACACACACACACACACACACACACAAAGATGCTAAGTCTAAAAATAACCCTTGTATAACTGTATACTACGATATAGAAACATATACGAACGCTGAAACCAAAGAGGTAATTCCACATTTACTTGTGAGCCAGACTATCTGCAAACTTACGTGAAAGGAATTTTGGGTCAAAAACTTTCTCTCTGAAATACACACTTCACTCTCGAAGCGAATGTCTTCCTTGTAAATAAAAAAAATGTTTTATATTTTATCAACTTAGTTTTTTATTACACTAATTGCATCTTGTTATTGATTAAAACTGTCAAAATCATAATTATCAGAAATCAACAAAGTTTTTTCAAAATTAATACACATGTACTCTGAAAGTACTAACAATTGAATAAAATTACTTTTGCTACTGAGCATAAAACTAAATTTAAAATTCTCTTTCCAAGAGATCGTGGGTTCGACTCCCGATTACCAGACGCGTATCTTTCACGATTCCTAGTTAATGTTTTCAATAATGTAATTACTTGTTTTCTGTATAAACGTCTGCAAAAAGAGAAGAGATCGTGGGTTCGAACCGAAAATTGAAACTCAATTTAGTATGGGCGCAAAATAATTTGCAACCGAAAATTGAAACTCAATTTAGTATGGACGCAAAATAATAAAATATTGTTGTGAACAATATTGCATAAAGGGATGGATTGGAGAAAACCAAGTATAGATACAAATATTGTCGTGACGGAGAATGCAAGGGGTAATACGAGCATTAAATCTATGGAGAAAATATAAAGATGCCATTAGTCGTCCAAAGCATGGACCCGTTATATCGGTGTTACGATTGGTACACAAACTTATCATAGCTCCACCCAGTTACGCTGCCAACTAATCATTACGAACATCTGCTCTTGATCTTTTGGGGCGGAGCTTGGTGATTGTGCATATAAAAGGAAATATTTTTCAGTTGGGAGTAACAGTAGCTATTTTCGCCAGTGAATAAACATTCCCTCTGCCAGTGAATAAACATTCCCTCCGCCATGGATCACGAACTTTACACTTTTCCGGATTTGTATCAAGAAGGTGACACTGCAGCATTGACTGCAATTAATCTTTTTAACGCGATTGACCGTGATGGATTATTTCCAACGCAAACCGTTGATGATATTTGCAATGACGCTCCTTACAATCCGACGCAAGGGACTATCATAGAAATGTAAGTGTCTATAATTTTATTTTTATTTTTTATTCACAAACTGTCAGAAAGATTTCATATATATGGAGGGATGTAGTATCTCGTCAAATACTTCATTTAGATACTCACCATTATGCTAAAATCGAAATTTTTTATGGCAATCTTTTGCATGTTTTTTATAAATGTTATTCGGAATTACCTCTTAAATGAGCTTCTCTGAGCGAACCAAAGATATCTTCACATAATGGGGTCTGTCTTACAATATGTATACTCTGTATATGTTTTTATTAAAAAAGATTCAATATGAACATTATTCTTTCTCCTTTAAGGTCCGATGAGGATTTGACACGTGTTATACAATCTTTTGAAGAATCTCGTGTCATGGACCTGAATACGGAGGATATACCGAACAGTCAGCATAATGAATGTCACATCGAAATAATGTAAGTGTTTTTCGATCTTTTTTGGGGGGAAGAAGACACAATATATTTTCATCAATTTATTAAATGAAAGAAATCAGTACAATAACCATCTTAAACTACAGAATATACAAACTAACATTACAAATATACACACGAACAAAAACATTATACTATACAACGAGTACGCACAATTGGAAAACGGCTTTTTATCTGTGTGCATACCATTTCATCGTTTCGTTGAGTGTGACACGGGTCGAATAAATTTTAAAAATTTATAAATTCTTTATCACGTGACATATGCATGAGAAATGAAATGCAGTACATTCCACAAGTATTACTAAAATATCCTTGTATTCGAAACAGGTTCCATACAACTTCGGGAATATGTAACTGAGCGAGAAATTTTACAATATCAGGGTCACTCCAGGGTTGAGTACCGAGTGAATCAAAATAGTACAGGCGGTGCCTATTTTTAAAATAGATTGCAAACCAATGAATCCCTTCATTACCGATGACATCTGTGTTCACAATAAGACTACCGCATTCTCGCATACTTGGCAAACTCAATGTTTCATTCTTCGCAAACACGCCGATAAATTTGGAACGTGTGACCTGTTCACTACTCATTACTCTCTGAAGTGTATTAGCATCCATTTTAAAAGTCAGTGATAACGCTTCTAAATCTATCTACTTCTATTAGGGCTTGCGACTCGAGATATACTAGTACACTAATAGGCGCGTCTATAGGCTTGGTGAATTCCAACCTCACTGAGATGTTTCCGCTCTGTTGTGGGGTTAAATGCGTATTTACGCTAGCAGATAAGTCAGGTGTAATGTCAAACGGATAAAGGTTAAGTTGATCAATGAATTCTTTCTGCGTTACCCCATTACCGAGCTCATCAGAATCACCTGCAATATGGGTCAGATTACTATAGGCTCTCGCGCAAAGAGGTAACACAGCGTCTGATGAATAGTCCGTATCCAATGTTCCACCCAAAGCAATGCCATTAACGTATAGAGTTACATTTTTAAGTCCGAAATTCTCGAATTTAAAGGCATTCTTTTTATATTTTCCATTCACCGAAGCATGGTCCTGCATTCCGATTAATATCCTTTTAGGAAGATTTCCCAGGGCGATGTTTTCTATCTGCTTCGACGCCAACCCTGCAGGCACCGTATATAGTTTGATTTGTACTCTGTTAATAGGGTATTTCACTGTAGCGTTTAGTAAATTTTTCTCAATTTCTAGTTGTTTTGGTAAACTTAATTTCACTCGCCGTACGCGGAGGTATGTGTCCATAATGTGAACCACAACGGGCTTTGCTCACTCTTCTTGATCAGCATCCAGATTTAAGCAGATCTCAGGACTCGTGCGGGTGAGCTTTATTTTTATATCCACCCCGTTGACAAGCAACTTCTCCTGGAAAGTGAAATCTGTGTGCAGACGTCCAAAACACTCGTATATCTTCTTTTTAGAATTTTTAAATTTGTCCTTTATACTAGTTTCGTCTTTAGTTTGATAATATCCCTCGGCACTTAAAAAGGTAGCCTTCGCTTCTTTGGAAAAGTTGAGGACATTTTCCAGATAGGCTCGTAGATGATAGTATCCCGTGCCTGACGATATGTTGGCATGATTTAAATATACGTCACACTGGTTGAATATGGAGTGCAGAAAGTTTGTTTCAGGGTATACAGCATATTTGTCATCGCAGTCCGTTCCATCAGAATGGGCTATACGTAGCTTAGCGTACATGTGTACACAGCTTGGATAAAAAAAGTAAGGACCTGAGCTGGGTATCACGAATTCTATAGGAGCACTCGGGGAACTAATTGTGTTTAAAGGGTTAATTGTAATAAAGTCACTGTGTTCATTAGAAACTTGAGTTGGAGGCATCTCAAAAAAGGATAGCTCCGATTTACAGCATTGTGAACTACATGGGTGGATGAAGCGTGCCATGACGAGTTAGAAATAGTGCCTCCTCTCTCGACAAGTAGTAAACAAACTATGATTCATGAGATCAATGTCCTTAGCTTATATCAGTCAAAAAAGTGGTCAACCATAGGTTTCATTCGCTTGCAGCACTTCTTTTTTTATATCCTTTTACGTTTAATACCACGTGACCCCTTCTTCCGGACAGCCCTCTTCTTCCCGCCACCACGCATTTTTCTCTTTGCATCTTTGATGATTTCGTCCCGTGTCCGCTTTAAATGTTATTTTAGAGCTTCTTTAGGTTTAGCCCCAGCCAATATTTCTTCTGCAGTGTTAAAACCTGATTGTAGCGCTTTCCTTCCGAGGTATCTGGCACCCCTCTTTAGCAAAGGAACAACCGTACGTAGTATGGATGAAAAAATGGACCCAAGTCCACTACCGCGCTGGTATCTCACCCCTCGATAGACGGTGAAAGGCTTTCTATCCATTATAACTCAGTGCGTCGAAAGTGTAGCTTCACTGTTAAGCTCCCGTTACCGAATGGGAAGTTTTCACCCTCAATCGTTCTTATATATATTGAGATATTGGTTATTAAATTAGTTGCGACATTCACATAATGGGGTCTGTCATATGTAATACTCAAACTCTTTCCTCTATGGTTGGGGATGTGGGCAATGCGCAGCAGGCGTGCCTGAGTATCCCCAACAAACTGGTGCTCCACTATATTACTGTAAATTAGCACATGTCTGGGGACTGAGAGCTTTCAGCAAATTTCTCCATCTTCAATTGAAACATTAAGCTGGACAAGTCACGTTGTGCCTCGTGAAATGTCTCTCTTTGGAAGACTGCGCTATATCGGCCCTCAGCCGCAATTGTGAACAGTTCTTTATCTCTAATATTTTTACTAAGCGTTGATTTTAACCTCAATGGGCATGCGGGTGTGTCTATGTTTACGATTTCAAAAAGTAAATCGTTTGTCATGTACGAATTTTCAAGACTCTTGTTTAAACCCTCCACAATATCCATGGCTGTATCATAATGCCCGATTCCTAACGAAACATTTATGCTATAGAACCATCCCTCACCGCACAGGGTTGAGCGTACAGTATTGTCTAAGATTATGCCTAATTTTTCGCATTCATCGGTGCTTCTAAGGATCAGAAATATGACCTGTGCTTTTTCAAGAGTTAAAAATTTGGTGGTTAACTGGAGTTCACATAACCCCACCTCATACGAATCACGACCCAATTCAATGGGTCCATGGAGCTCTGATACAAAGTTGGCTAGTGTGTTGTTAGGGTGTACAGACAGGGACGAGGAGGACGGGAGTGTGACGTAAAATGGTTAGGAGCCATGTTGCATACTATTTAAGCTTCATTATTGCATCAGCTTTTATATAGGTGTTGAAGCTTTCTGGGTACCCTAGCCATTTCACCAGGTACATTTTTCTCTTTCCTGAACCTTTGCTTCCTAAAATTTTCTCAATTTTAAACACATTTTTTCCTAAATTAAATGCAACTTTCTGCAATTCCTCGCGGTAAAAGCCTCCTGAGATTTCTTCCCCATTCAAATCTTCAACGTAATACATCATTATCTCACCTTTAGGTCTCATAGCCCTAACTTTAAAAATCTCACGTGTCCATCCTTGCTCAAAACTTTGCGAATTTATTTCCCGAACGCGACAGCCTTACATAATCATTGATTTTGAAGCGCGCAGAGTGTGGTGGTGTTGGTGATCCATCTCTTCTCGGGGGCGTATCTCTTTCTAAAACTTCGTTAGGTGTTGTCCCAATCGTGCGATGGTGTGAGCGGTTGTAGGATGATGCCAATGATTCCAGAATGTCTAGAAATCTGTGTTTTTATGTGTAAAATAGCGGTGCATGCGTTCCTTTATGGTACGTTGAACTCTTTCAGCTAAAGAAGCCTTATGTATAGAATTGGTTGTGTAATAGCTGATATTAAACTCTGTCAACATGTTCTGAAAAGCACGGCCTATAAATTCCTTCCCCATATCCGTACAAAATAGCCAGGAACCCGGTTTTCTTTTAACATTAGCGTTTTGGTGGCTTTAGTAACTGTTTCAGGTGATTTATTTTTCAGAGGAACTAGCCACAGATATCTAGAGAATACATCTATTATGAATAGAATGTAACGGTAACCATCGTTATACACAGAATATCTTTGCATGTCTGTTAAATCTGCTTGCCAAATAAAATCAATCAAGGCAGCCGTTGCCTTGGCTGTTTTAAACCTTTTTCTCACCCGCTTATGAAGCGTATAAGCGTCCTGCTCCCGCAAAAATCTCTCAACATCTTTTTTTCCTACTCCATAAACACTTCTGTACAGTCTATCTACGCCGCCGTAGGAGGCTGGATTAGAAATGTCATAATAGCGGTTACTTAATACGTTAGCCATTTGCGTATTTTAGAGGCACGTGGGTAGGGTTGACCGTTGTTTATCCTCTTCTTTCTCCTCTTCAAAGGTGTTACCGCCGGGGGTGACGGCGTCTTCAATTGTGCCACATACGTTGCATGTTCCAAGTCTTTTAACCTGTTCAGATTTCCTATCAACGTTTTAGGGACATTTATTTGTTGTAGTCTTGCTTTAATATGCTTCCATCCTGATGGTGATGGCCTATCCCACTTTCTCACCAGATCATGGACAATGTCTACGATATTCGACCCCTGTACCTTGATCCTTCCACAATGATCTCGCCTGTATCGGTCCATTGTATGGCTGGGTCCTCATTCAATAGATTATAAAGACTTAAACCTTTATTCCTCAATGTATGTGGGAGGGTGCTTTTTAATACATGCTCGATATGTTGTGTGGCTGATCCCTTAATCTTTGGTTGGTCAGCTGTATCGTCGGGTACAGGTCCTATGTCGCCATGTCCATCGTCCCCCGTGCTGTGCCTAATAACCACAGGAATCTCTGTCGGGTTCTTATAATTTTCGTACTCGTGAAGAAATTTCTGCAGAGCTTCTTGGTATAAGATTCTTTTCTCATCAGTGTTTTTTCACTGTTTAATAGGGCTAGCAATTCGCTTTCCATTCTTTTAAGTCTGCTTTTACGGGGATCTAGATCCGTGTCTGGATTCCTTTGCAGTGAAGCGTACACCTCGTGTGGAATCACTACCACTTTCTTCATTATATTAATCTAGTCAGTAAAGGACCCAAAACTGAAAATAAGATGGGGAGAAATGACCCTCCTGTTTGTACAATAATTCGTTTTTTCTTCGCTACAGTTTGACTTTTACGAGCGAGTGCACGTATTATGTTCTTGTAACGGCGTAGGCGAGCCTTCTGAGATGGTTTCATTGATACATTGCAATTTATAACGTTAAGACAGATTTCACAGATGCATTTTAAAAAGTCGGAGTCGATATTTTTAATAAACATCTGCTGCATTGCCCGGGGCAGTCGATGATAGATTTTTATTAATTCACGGTATTTCTTTAGTCTCTTTGTCATTCTGGAATATACACCGTTTCAGGCTCGTTTGGAAATATATTCGTTCTTAGAAGCACCCTAAACGTGTTTCGCGGATGAAGGTCGCAAAGCAAATATCCGTAACGCGTGCTTGTAGCTTCTTTATAAACTTCCAAAAACTCCTTACGCTGATTCGGGAACATTTGATTGGCTAATACCCCAATTTGTGATACATCTCTACGTTGTGCGAATAAGACTAGATATTGTGTATTTAACGACACATCGCGCATGTATCTATTTTTGAAAAATAGATTCTGATTGATGAAGAACACGCTTATGTTAAGATGGTGGGAGAATACTGTAAATGTCTCGGCAAACGTTTTATTCTATGAGATCGTCAATTACAATGACTGTATGTTCATTTCCCTTTAACGAATTAACGTCATATACACCTTTGTGGAACAAAATATCATCTTGGTACTCGTTGAACACTGATTGATACGTCGAATAGCACCATATAACTTTATGCACAAATTTCGAGAACATCTCTCCCTTTTCTTTAATGATTTTAAGCATAAACACAGTTTTACCACATCCTGTAGGTCCAGATATAATACATGTGGATGGGCTCGTGAATCTGAATTTTTCTACAGAGTCCATTTCTAACACGTCACACTCCTAAGTGGATCATTTACAAAATATTACAAATTTTGAGTGCTGTTCCTTATATTTTGTTTTCTTCTCCCACAGAACCGTGAATGACGATGAGGTACAGCACCCCATCATCGACATTACGGATGACCCCGACGACAGTGTAGTTGTGATCACAGAATCCTCCCCTGCCGACGAACCCTCACCAGCGATACCGGTAGCACGTTCAAAGCGGAGGTATGATGAAGAGAACCCCACGTCAGGTATAAAGCGACCGAAATACGCGCCTGTTGTTAGCCAACCACCAGTAATAGAGCCCCAACCCTCAACGTCTTACGCAACAAGCCCCCCAGCAGCACCTTCCGCCAATATATCCCCTTATTCATCCGCCACAGTTGCCCCCCGTTCTGTTGAGTCTACAATAATAGACTCCAGGCCCTCAACGTCTTACGCTGCCAACCCCACATCAGCATCTTTGGCCGATATAGCCCCTTGTCCATCCTCCACAGCTGTCCCCCGTTCTGTTGAGTCTGCAATAATAGATCCCCAACCCTCAACGTCTTACGCAACCAATCCCACATCATCCAATATAAACTCTTGTTCATCCTCCACAGCGGTGACTCGTTCTGTTGAGGATGATATAACGTTTGAGTTGGTGCGCTCCGCAGCCCCCACCCCAGCCTTGACTAGAAATCGGTATAGAGTCAGGGTCGACCCTAGAGCCATGTATAGCAATGGAATTGAGCGCGGGCTACGCCGGGTTGTACAGCGTATTGTAGAGTTTGCTCTTCAGAACCGCGACGAGCGTGAAGTCAGGACGAGTCTGTCCTTCGGATTCGGGTCAGATGACGGTGATGTAGATGATTATTGGGTAGTAGTGCCATTTAGACGTTTGGCGGCTGAAGATGTAGAATATATATTAGGACGTATAATGCAAGCCGCCCAAAGTAGTATAGCCTTAATATGGACACTTCACAAATATTGACCGTGTATTCCGTGTTGCGGGACATAGTGCCATACCGTATACTCTTAACTCAATTCTCGATTATTTACGAAAGCATATAAACGTCGATCGTGGTTGCGGCTTTATAGCAGTAGTCTTAGCACGTATGTTTACTGTACAAAATACACAGGCCACAAAAATTTGGTTGCCTACGGTCGTGGAGCGTGCCCGTAAACTAGCTGTAGACTGTGAACTTGAATTTGACTGTAATATGGGTCCTGAAGAGCTGAGAAGGGTAGAACAGGAAATGAATGTCGTATAGTTGTTTTGGACTGGATGATCGTCGTAGGACTGTGTATGTTTTTAAAAGCTGTGTGAGAGATCGTACAAGACCCCTACTTATTTTAGGATTGTCAGGGACAACGTATCTCCCCATCCGTAATATAAGGTGCTTTACGCGAGTTATGACAAAAGTCGAAAATATGGGAGACATCATGATTTGTGTAAGGGGTGCCTCGAGTTTGCGGATGATATAGTGAAACATTGTAAAGAATGTCACATGGTATGTGAACAGTGTAAAAGCACCAAATGTGAAAGCCGTGTAGTTGAAGCTGAGAAGAGAGAGTGATGTGTGTAGACGCACATTCTTCAATAATAACTGCTTTGACTCCATAAATCAATGGCACGTGCAGGAAAATGAGAATCTGTGAATGTGGTATGTTTCACACAATGGATAATTGGGGAAATTTAAGCACAAGTGTGACGAAATTCACTGTCCTACATGCCAGGAGGAGTATAAGGCGGATGGAGAGTAAAGCATGTATGTTATATGAAAGATGCAAGCCTAAAAAAAACCCTGTATAACTGTATACTACGATATAGAAACATATACGAATGCTGAAACCAAAGAGGTAATTCCACATTTACTTGTGAGCCAGACTATCTGCGATGAGTGTATGGGATCGAATGTGACGAGTGCCCCAAATGCGGTAAACGGACAAACGTTTTTAAAACGAATGTCCACGATAGTCCTGTGAAACTATTTGTGTCCTATATTGTCAAGTTAGCCGACAAGTTCAAAAAATGACTGTGTATATTCTCGCCCATAACGGGCAAAGTTTGACACGCAGTTCCTTTATAAGGAGTTGCTTGAGCACGAATCCTCTGAGATATTTACAGGTGATCCATTGAAAAGAGGCAACAAATTAATACAGATGCAAATAAGAGGCAATGTACAATTTAAAGACACTTTATTATTCACACCTTGTAAATTAGCAAAGCTACCCAAGGTGATGGGGTAGCAGCTGAAGTTTCCAAAGGATACTTCCCTTACACTTTCCTCACCAGCGAGACTTTAAACTACGTAGGCCCACCACCACCCAAACATTATTTTAACTATGATTGTATGAGTGTAGATGAACGTGAAGACTTTGATCGATACTACAACAGTTTTAATGAACGTAATCCTTATAATATAGCTGATGAATGTGAGCGTTATTGCGTGAATGATGTGCGCGTGCTTAGAGTATGTTTCCAGGCCTTTAGAAGGATGTACATAGGCCGTTTCAAATGCGATCCGCTGCAAGTCGCAACCACCATCGCGTCATTATGTTTTACGGTGTTCAAAATAACTTCATGCCTAAAGCCACCTTAGCCATTATTCACCGAAACAACCCCCGCAGTTACGGCCACAAGGCTATTTACTGGCTCATACACCTACAGCAACAGACAGGGTATACATAAAGCACGCCCGCAACACGGGTGAAGTGCCCATTAAGATTAACGGTCGTGTTTTTTGGGTTGATGGGTTAAGTGAAAACCGTGTCACTGGTGTGAAGACTGTGTACTCCTTTAACGGATGCTGGTGGCATGGATGCCCCCGTCCTGAGTGCGGAATCGCCGGAGATATCCACGGTAGATCTCCTGCCGACTGTCTTGCGTGGACCCGCACCCGCGATCAACTTATAGGATCCCAGTTCACTCACAAAGTCTTGTGGGAGCATGAATATGATGCACGGATGGAGACAGACGAGGTGTACCGTGAGGAAATAAACACGATCAAGCGTTCAATGGTGCTGGATCCTCTCAAATGTGGTGATAGCTTGTTTGGAGGACGTACAAATCCATTCAGGCTATACTTTCCACCTACGGAGGGTGTGAAGCTCCATTACTACGATTTCTGTTCTTTATACCCATACGTGATGAAGAACAATCCGTACCCCGTGGGCGCTCCTGAGAAACTGGTGGGACCTAACCTGCCCTCCATCAATGAATTTTCAAGAAATTTGAATGATCGTTACTTTGGGCTCTCTTTCGTAGACGTCCCCCACGCAATTTATGGATGCCGATCTTACCCGTCGTTATCGACCACAAGCTCATGTTTCCCCTGTGCGTGAAGTGCGCGGAAGAGAATAACGGTAATTGTAACCATATACCCCACCAGCGTAAGATCAGAGGCGTATATACAAGTCCAGAGCTGGCCCTAGCCGTACGCCATGGGTATAGAATACTGAAGATACATGAGGTGTGGAGGTTTCAGAAGCTACCCAACCTTTTCACACCATATATAAACGCATTTTTGAAGGATAAGGTTGAGGCATCAGGGTATCCGCGAGGAGTTGACACCGAAGATGAAAAGTCTGCCTATATTCAACGTTACCGCGACCGCGAAGGTATACACTTGATCGCCCAAATTTAAAGAATCCTGGCAAGCGCTTTAGTGCAAAGTTGTGTCTAAACAGTCTATGGGGAAAATTTGCACAGAATACCGGCAAAGGGAACATTCATTTGGCACAAAGTTATAGTGAAGTCTGGGATTATGCCAATGCTCCCGATAAAGAGGTCATGGAGATCGTGAATGTAGGTAATACTTACATAATAAAGTACAACAACACTGAATTGGCCACAGATACCTCAAGGGTTACAAACATACCTGTGGCCAGCTTCACAACAGCCTACGCCCGCATAAAACTTTGGGGTCTATTGCATTCTCTTGGGCGGAGAGTATTGTATGCCGATACAGATAGCGTGATATTCACAGAGAGGGAGGGTGAATACATGCCTGCTATTGGGATTCCTCGGCGAGCTCACTGATGAGATCAAGGATGAGTATGGGACAACGCATACGCCGACTCTTTTGTCTCAACAGGACCTAAAACTTATGGGGTACGGGTGAGGGTGGGGGAGGATATGAAATATATCGTGAAGGCAAAGGGTATTACGCTCAACCATGCGAATCGGCGGGTTGTTAACTTTGAATCGTTGAAGGATCTAGTGTGTTTGGACGATGAGAGCGATCGGCCTCCCCAACTAACTGTAGGCACCCACAATTTTCGGGCGCAGAAGCTGGGGGGCGTGAAGGAACTTAGGGGAACGAAGGTGTGCCGTAACACCTATAGGAAACGTTACCAGTTACCTGGTACCTATGATACCGTACCCTTTGGATACCATAACCTTTGATGCGTCTATTGTTAACTTACTTATCACACGTATTTGTAAATATATGTCTTGTATATAATCTTTGATGTATCTATTGTTAACTTATTTATTACACGTATTTGTAAATATATATAACTTGAATATCTCGTTTATTAAATAAATCATGTTTCAATTAGCGTTTCACTTTCTCCTTTGTGTGTGTGTGTGTGTGTGTGTGTGTGTGCAGGTGAAAGTTCTAAGCTCCGCCCACTGTAAGACCAGCAACGTGAGTCATGCTACTATCTGGG
Organism: Bathynomus jamesi; assembly: GCA_023014485.1. Lineage (NCBI taxonomy): Eukaryota > Metazoa > Arthropoda > Malacostraca > Isopoda > Cirolanidae > Bathynomus > Bathynomus jamesi. Next base: position 596,004 of record JAJOZX010002005.1, read on the forward strand.
ATTCCCTGCGTGGTCAGTTGACTGCAGTAAGCCCTTGAGCTCAGACGTGTATTCGCCCGCGTAGAAGAAAATGGCTACCTTTAATATTGCTTGTTCAACGTTTATGAAATGGTATTCTGCAAAGCTTCAAGATGTGGTGGATACCGAAAAACTTCCTATTCCCCCCTCCTTTGCCTCTTTTAAAACCACATTGGATCGTGCGAAGGAGCAAGATGTACAAATACTCTATGGTTATTCTGGTGAGAGCGTTGTAGGCTTTCGTTGCACAGACGATGTATTGAAGTATGCTGTAGACCTAAGCTTTATAAAGTCTCACATATACCGTGAAGTAAAAGAAACAACGCGTGCAGAAGAGAAGCAGCAGATATGGATAGTGAGTCTTATTGATGGGTGGTGTGACAAGCGGTATTATGTCACGTTACACCATGTCGATTACTCATACCCTACGACTGAAAATGTGAATCTCGTCATATGATGAGGTTCGTAGTGAGGTTGTGGCTAATGCCCTGCGTGAGTTTTTAGCAGACTTTAGAGACGAGTATCGTTTGCTAGGCAAAAAGGAAAAATATGGGCATATGTTCCTCTCAAATAGTGCGCCGGAGTGTGAAGATGTTTAGGAGAGATAAAACATTATAAAATGTGTTTTGTTCGTGAAAATTATCCTGAAGGAAAATGCCTGGTGCGTATTCTGGGAAGTGGCAGTGATAAAACGTTAAAACCGAAATTAATTCTTGTATCGGAAAAAAAACACCTACCCAATATAATGGGTTACAACAATTCGATCAGCGCTGCACACGTTTCATTAGATTATGGTGCGACTCGCACCTCACGGATCATACGAGTTCGAACATGCCCATTCACGTATCATCAGGGTGAGTCAACCGCCTATCGAACCGTTCCTGCCTACCTGCATGCCTCACGCGGCTCATAGTTATCTCGGAGCTTGAACCGAGTGGACGCGCGCTCCTCGAATACGATGGAACTTCCTTTGATCAGCATTCTCAACGCCTCGTACGATGTGTCCGTAACGAAATCGTTGCGCGTGTTCAGGCGTAAATCTGGTGCCGTTAGCTATGTACTGGAGACGGAATGTAGACAAACAAACAAACGGAATGTTGTTTATTTAAGTGTCGAGGAGATGAATAGAATCTTCGTGATAGTTGAGAAGTGGAGTGAAGATCGTTATAAAATACCTGCTAACGTAGGTACAAGAAGAGAGCAGATTAGTGACACCCCCTCATACGCCGTTGTATGTACGTTGTGTATAAATAACGATCGGCCATGCATTGATATACGGCAGATGTGGAAGAATGCTTCTGATAATAACGCTCTTGTTCCTACGCGAAACCGTTTCATCCTCGACAGAATGTTTGAAATCGTCGGATTCCGCAAGCTGAAACCTATATTAGACGCGCGTGTTACGGATATGCTTTATTTTGATACAGTACTTGAATACGCATACACCGCTCTGCTCGATGGGTTTACCGAGTGTAGGGCTGAACAAGGTGAGAAGGGTCTAGAGCTGGACGTTTATTTAAAAAGTTTAGACTCTTTGAAATATCATGAACTTTGGTACAAAGCAATTGATCGGAACAGGGCTGAGCTCACCTACACCGTTCACCCTGAAGAACTATTTCTTTATATAACGAGCAGTTGTCGTAACGACTTAGAAGATTATTTCAATTGCCGCTATGTTGAGTGAAGATGAGTTCACGATTGAAAAGCTCGGGTCGGTAGAAATAAACCCTCGATTGGAAAGGCGTGTTTATAAACTTGTGTTTAATAATGTAGCTAACGATGAACTCTTTGTGTGTGCTTTTGATTGTATTCTAGACGTATTTAAAGATAACTTACCAACCGGTTGTAAAATGGGAACAAAAATAGTACTGAACGATATGAAGGCCCTTCATATCGAGTACAGGTTTCCCTATACTTTAAGCGGTGAAATATTATTAAACCGCGTATACTGCGTAATGCAGAGCAATAATGATGTAATTGTAGACTCGATTAAGTGCGAGTTTAGTATTTTGAAAAAAAAGTGAAATGTATTTATATATTTAACACGTGTGTGTGTGTGTGTGTGTGTGATTTCTGCTATATTGATGACTATACGATTTCTTATGTTGCGCGGTAGAAGATAAAGTGTATGTATTTATTTATTTAGTTGTGTGTATATATTTCTGCTATGTTCATGGTTATATTATTTCTTATTTTTTATTTTTGTTTTTTGATCATTCCAATGTATATTTATTTTCTATATATCTCCATAATATAATTGTGTGTGTGTATATATATATTTCTCCTGTACGGTTATATTGACGGATATATTTTTTATTATATGCATATTCCTCGTTCATATTTCTTAAACTATTATTATTTTTAATTGATCATTCAAATGTATATTTATTTTCTATATATTTATAATAAACAATGATGTAATGTTGTTTTATTTAATTATTTTGGTTGTAAACAATTATATCAAATGGCTGGTTACGCCTTCTAAACCTACTAGCGGAATTCTAAGCCAACTCTTAAGAATTAATTAAATAAACGGTACAATCTGGCAACCTAATAATGTATACCTGAACAATTAAAATGGTATCTGGCAACTCGCCCTAATAATGTATACCTGAACAATTAAAATAAAAAGTGGTATCTGGCAACTCAACCTGAACAAGCCATTTACGCCTTTAAAGCCAACTGCCTGATTAGGAGTCTATAAGAGGACGGCGGGTCGGCTGAAGTCTTAGTGTGCACTTGGCTCCTGCCAGGTGAACACCTCTCTTCCTTTCACTCCTTCTCCTGTCTTTCTCTTGGAGGATAACGCCGCCTCCAAGTTTCATGACCCCTTGTTGCACCTGCAGCATCCCCCCATCCGCCTTTGCAGCATTGAGTTGTTGCATACCTCCCTTCAGTGCATACCCCCACCCCATTTGCAACATTGATCATTATCACTTGCAACATTGCAACATTCCTGCACTCTAACCTTTTTCGGCTATACTACTGGTGTTAATAAGTCCCTCTGTTAAAAGTCTGGATCGGCTACTAAAAGTCTACAAAGTGTATTCGCAGAAACATGATATTCTTTTTAATGTTACAAAAACTAAGGTTATGCAATTTCATCCTAAAAGCTGTAATCAGCCAGCTGATATAAGGTTTAAAATGAATGGTGAAGTAATTGAGGAAGTACAAGAGTTTAAGTATTTGGGTCAAACTATTACCAGCTCCTTGAGTGATGACTCGGATATAAGAAAACAATCTCGAAGCCTGTGTGCTAAAGCGAATATGACCATAAGGAACTTTCGATTCTGTACAAGTGAAGCTAAAGACACTCTCGTACTTTTTGCAGTAATATATACGGACAGCAACTGTGGGTGAATTATAAAAAAGGTTCTGGCAGAACTCTAAATTTGTTGTACAACAGGTCTTTTAGACTCTTACATAAATTACCCCCAAGATGCTCAGCTTCGCAAATGTTTGCTACCCGCAATGTCCCGAGCTTCCCGGAGGTAACAAGACGTGCTCAATACAGTCTAATGCAAAGAATTAAAAAATCAACCAACCCGATCATCCAAGCTAGCCATGAGTCCTGCCATTTATCCTCTAAGCTATGGACTTCTTGGTACGAAAACGTCTGTCTGTAGCTCCACTTAACTTCGACATTACAGTATCATTTCTAATCAATTGTATATATTTCTATCCTTAGTATATGAACTGTCATTCTATTAATAATATTTGTCAGATGGACTATAGTCTGCCAATAAACCTTTTCATTTTCATTTTCATTTAAACTCCTTAAGCCTATCCTCGTACGACTTTGACCTACCGATGAAGCGTTGTAATCATTTTAGTTGCTCGTCTTTGAACTCTTTAGATTTGTCTCTATCTTTTCGCATATGCCTTTTTAATTATATATATATATATATATATATATATATATATATATATAATATATATATATATATATACAGGGTGTCCCAGAATTAACTATCTATTTCAATGAAATCGGACAAATTTAATAAAAACTGACATAATTTTGTGTTTATTACTAAATTATGATACAAAAACAAATAGATTTATAAATCATAAGTTAAAACTTTATTGAGAAGTTTCAACATGTGCACCGTCTGTATCTCTGCAAATTTCAAATCTATCCTCAGCGCTGCGAAACACATTTTGAAGCATTTCAGGTGTTATCTCCCGCACTGCCAACTGGATGGATGCGTTCTTTAAGTTCAGCTAAACTATTGATCTTTTGGCGATAAACCTTTGTTTTTATGAAACCCCATGCAAAGAAATCCAGGGGTGTCAAATCCGGAGAACGCGGAGGCCAAGGTCGAGGTCCTCCACGTCCAATCCACCGATTCGGAAGGCGTCTGTTGAGGTATTCTCGAACAATTAGAGCATAATGACATGGTGCTCCATCTTGTTGAAACACAACATTATCAAGAATGCCATCATCAAGAAGCTGTGGTTCGAGAAACTGCTGAAGCATATCAAGGTAGACGGTACCTGTTACAGTTGCTTCCGCAAAGAAGAATGGGTCATAAATTTTGGATTTGGTCATTCCAAGCCACACGTTTAACTTTTGGAGAGTTTCTTTGCCATTCTAAAAATAAAACTATGAAAAACTATGAAAAATTATGAAAATAAAATTATGAAAAAAATTTAGAAATTTATACATTTTTAACACATTAAACATGATAAACATAAATAAAAGTGTGTTTTTAAAAAATTTGTCCGATTTCATTGAAATAGATAGTTAATTCTGGGACACCCTGTATATATATATATATATATATATACAGGGTGTGCGGAAAGTAGTTCCCTAATTTAAATTACATATAAATTATGTATAAATTGTGATTGTATTGTTATATTGTTATTGTGTTCTCTAAAGTGGTACAATTGTAAAGGTAATCTTTTTTTCTCTAAAGTGTTCTCTTTGTGTTCTCTAAAGTGGTACAATTGTAACGTTCATTTTATTTTTTTCATTTCAGATTGAAGGGTAACATGGCTGAGCGTTTAACACTGCAGGAGCGTGCCCAGTTGGCGGCACGGTACGAAGTTTGGCAATCTGTCATTCGAGTTCAAAGATGGTGGCGGGCCATTCACGGACCACGTGCCCAAGTGGACCCGAAAACAATCAAGAACTGCCACTCGAAGCTCATGACCACGGGGTCTGTGGCAGATGTTCGAAGATGTGGTCGCCCTTCGCTATGTTGCGAAACGAGGTCTGGCCGGTTGTCAGCACATGGGAGAACATCGACGATCTGATATTTATGCAAGATGGCGCCCCTCCGCACTTCGCTCTTGTTGTCCGTGAGTGGCTGGATGCCCACTTCCCTGGGCGTTGGATGGGTCGTCGTGGTCCACATCAATGGCCAGCCAGGAGCCCTGACTTGACACCGTGCGACTTCTTTCTTTGGGGGTGGGTAAAGGAAGAAGTCTACCGCACCAAACCGAGGACATTGCAAGAACTGGAGGACCGAATTCGGGAAGTCATGTCCTCCATCCCGCCGGAGTTCCTGCTAAAGTCAGTGGACGCCATTCCTGGGCGGCTCCAGAAGCTGGTGGAAAGAGTTGGAGCCCACATTGAATTTTAGAGAAAACCTACCATGTATGCCTACCTTTTCATATTATTTCTTCTGAAATAAATGGATAATATACGTATTTTTTTACCAATCCAAAATAGGGAGCTACTTTCCGCCCACCCTGTACATATATATATATATATATATATATATATATATATATATATATATATATATATATATATATATATATATTCCTCGTTTAAACTATGTATAGAATAAGCTATTTTGATTGTATATTTATTTTCCTATACATTTCATGAAAGGAAAACTGCAGATATCGGGATGGGCAATGCATATATGCACATCCCACATTATGCAAAATGGATTACACAAGTGGATATTGCAAGTTTGATAAGAAATGCATGTTCCACCATCTTACGGTCTGCAACACTTATGAAAGATATGGGAGTTGCAAATACGAAAAAAAATGCCGATACCACCACCCTCAAAGGAACGCACAGAGGGAACAGAAAAAACGAACATCAAAGAAGAGTGGAAATTTTTTAGACGCAGCCAACACATTTCAGCTGCTAAATACTCTCCAGCAATTACAAAACCAGCTGATAAATATAAATATAGAAATCCGAGAGCCGGACAGAAGGTACGAACAAAGACACTTCATGCGTTATCGGGACAACAGGTACCGGCAAAGATAAAAAGAGGTAATTCTCGGAGGACCACAAGGCAACGAAACCGGCACCCCCATCGGAAAACAAAGCGGAACCACCTGTATGCGAAAAAGAAAGAGAAAAAATAAAAATAATCCTAGCCAACATACAGGGCCTTAAATCAAACCAGTCCACGAACAAAGTTGCATACCTGAAAGGACTCATGCAAGAAGCCGGAGCAGACTTTGCATGCCTCACGGAAACTCATCTAAAGGACTGCCAGGCGAACTGTGAAAATTGTGAGTCCTGTATTGACAAAAAAGAAATACAAATTGACAACTATAACATCCTCCGAGCCGACAGAACAGTGAGACGTAAAGGAGGATGTGCTATTTACACACGCGAAAGGCACATAGCAGAAATGGTTATAAGTACCTCAAACAACTACGTAGAATGTGTAGCAGCAAAAATTGAAAAATTAAATATGGTACTAATTGTAATGTACAGACCCCCAAACACGCCAACCTCAAAATTTTCAGATTCCATTACAGAGGTAAGAAACTTAGTAAAAGATCTACACTCTCCAACCCCAAATATTTTTCTCTGTGGTGATTTTAATTTCCCATTCATGAAATATAAAAGGATAGGAAAAAATATATGTATCCACCAGGACAAGGGGGGCACACGAGAAGACCAGGAGCAGGTAAAAATGCTACTAGCTTTAGCTGATGAATTTATGTTAACGCAAGAAATAACAGAAAACACAAGAAAAAACAACTGCCTAGATTTGGTATTCACAAACAACAGTAATCTAATTGATAATGTAGAAATCTCCCCAACTATGATATCAGACCACAATATCATTGAAATAACAACTAATATAAAGGCAACAGGAAAGGAAAGAACACGCACAACAACAAACGAAGCAAATTCGAAATTTTTAATTTTCACTCCAAAGCTATAAACTGGGAAGATGTGACATCCAGCATGGAAGTAATAGATTGGAAAACCATTTTCGAGGCCAAGACAACGGAAGAGATGCTAATGACGTTAGAGGAGAAGACGTTAGAAATTGTGGAAAAACATGTCCCAAAGATACAACAAAGAGGAAAGAGAAGCAGGTTTGAAAGACAAAAGAGGGCATTGTTCCGAAAGAGAAAAAGAGTGACTGCAAAATTAAGTAATTGTAAAGATAACAACATCAGAAAAATATTAAATGATAAACTACAAAGTATCGATGTCGTCATACAGGAACAAATCGAGAAGCATACAGAAAAAGAAGAAGATGACGCTATAGAAGCGATAAAGGTTAACTCAAAGTACTTCTATAATTTCGCAAAAAGAAAGTCGAAAAACCAAGCGACTATCGGACCTTTAAAAAATGAGAACAGTGATTTATCTGATGATCTAACAGAAGTATCTGAAATATTAAAAGCTCAGTATGAATCATCTTTCAGTATCCCCAAAACTGACAAATTGATTTGCGATAGAAACGCGTTCTTTGAAGAAGAACCACAAGGGGAAAGTATAACGGATTTCGACTTTACGACGGATGATATTACACAAGCCATAGGGAAACTAAAAACACACTCAGCGGCAGGACCGGATAAATGGAATGCCACACTGATCAAAAACTGCAAGAATGCAATCGCTGAGCCCCTATACTGGATATGGAGACGATCATTAGACACGGGAGAAATATCGGGCATCCTGAAGAGCGCGAACATAGTCCCAATATATAAAGGAGGAGATCGATCCCAGGCCAAAAACTATAGGCCAGTGTCGCTTACATCTCATCTCACTAAAATATTTGAAAGAATAGTTAGACAGAAAATCTATGACTTTTTGGAAACTCAGAAAAAATTCAATGATAACCAACACGGGTTTCGATCGGGCAGATCATGCCTATCACAACTAATGGAACACTACAACAACATTATTGATTCACTTGAAAGTAATGAAAACTATGATGTACTATACACAGACTTTGCTAAAGCGTTCGACAAGTGTGACCACGGAATCATAATACATAAACTGAAATATATGGGAAAAACAGGAAAAGTAGGGAAATGGATATATAATTTCCTTAGTGAGCGGAGGCAAGTCGTTACAGTACAAGGAGTATCTTCATCAGAATCAGAGGTCCTCAGCTCAGTACCACAAGGAACAGTATTAGCTCCACTACTCTTCATAATCATGCTAACTGACATAGATGAGGACGTTAACAGAGACAGCACAGTAACATCCTTTGCGGATGACACAAAGATCAGTAGAAAAATAAGAAACCCAGAAGACATAGGATCTCTACAAACCGACATAAACAAAATCTACAAGTGGACTGAAGACAACAATATGAAGTTTAACACCGAGAAATTTCAGCTATTACGGTACGGAAAAAGAGAAGACCTAAAGTGCATGGAATATTATACCCCAAATGGACAGGAAATTCAGAGAAATTCCAGAGCAAAAGATTTAGGGGTTGCAATGACAGATGATGCGAAATTTGAAACACAAAATAAGATAGCAGTAAACAGAGCAAAGAGAATAACGGGTCAGATATTGAGAACTTTTAAACGAAGGGATAGGAATGTAATGATTCCTCTACTGAAAACCCTGATAATACCCAAATTAGAATACTGCTCGGTCCTAACTTCCCCATATAAAAAAGAAGACATTAGACAGATGGAGGGGATCCAAAGAAGCTTCACAGCCAAGATCAATGGGTGCAAAGAACTAAATTACTGGGAAAGGTTACGAGAACTAGACCTATATTCACTGGAAAGGAGAAGAGAGAGATACACCATTATTTACACTTGGAAAATAATGGAGAAACTAGTCCCTAATCTTACTCTGAATCCCATAACTCCCCAAACAACGATGGAAAGTAGAAGCGGTAGACTGTGTAGTATTCCCAAATTGAAGGCGAGACAGGGAACATCCTTAACCCTGAAAGAAAATAGTTTTGTAGTGAGAGGACCAAAACTGTTTAATCAGTTGCCCAAAGACCTAAGAAACACGAAGGGAGTTGCAGTGGAAATCTTCAAAAGAAGACTAGACGCCTGGCTCAGAACAATCCCGATGAGCCGGGCGTACCTGGCTATGTGAGGTGGAGAGCGCAAGAATCCAACTCACTACTTCACCAGGCCAACTCGAGAGGAGGGGGCGACAAGCTTGACCTTCGCGAAATGAGAAATCATCACGCGGAACCTTTGTAAGGTTGTAAGGTATATATATATATATATATATAATATTATATATATATATATATATATGCTGTTAATTAAATCGAAGGGCTAATACAAAACAGTCTTGTATAAAAATAATGCCAAACTTCCAGGATCAGAAAGTAGAATAAGGTGTTTACGTGTGTGTGTGTGTATGTGTGTGTGCTCCGTGTGTGTGTGTGTGTGTGACATCTCTCGTCGATGCGTTGGTACGGCCTGCGGCTACCAACCCACCTAATTTTATGTAGGTCGAGAGGAAGGTTCACTTTTGACCATCACGGTGTTTTAAATAATAATAATAACAATAATAATAATAAGTTTTTAATTATATTATGATCGTACACATAACAAAATCACAAAAAGCAGACTCAAAATCGGTTATTTATATATAAAGGGTGATCCAGAGAAATGGGACCCAAAAGAAACCCCTGTAACTCTTAAAGTATAAGTCCTTTTATAAAATCATACGCATCATTCGAAAGAGGATAGTTACAAGTTTGTACAGGATTGTATAGGTTTTGACAATACAAGACAAGATAAGATACAAAACAAAATAAAAGTGTTAGTTAAAACTAACCCTTCAAGATGACTGCATGGACTGTGGAACAGCTGCGTTTCATAACTGAGCAATATTATGAGCATGGAAGAAGTGTAGTTCAGCTCAAAGATCTTTCAAGACAAATTTTCAGATATCAAAATCACCTTCTAAGAAAGTAATCCGTCGGTGTGTCAGAAATTTTTCCCTAACTGGCAGCATTGGAAAAAGAAAACCAACTGGAAGAGTGCGCACAGCAAGGATAGACGAGATCATTAACAGAACTCATGAAATTGTACAGGATAATCCTAACATAAGCATCAGACGTGCTTCTCAGCTGTTAGGAGTTGGATATGGAACAACACACCGTATATTCAAACAAAATTTAATGCTCTTTCCATATAAAATTCAAACAGTGCAACAACTAAACGATGGAGATTTCGCACAAAGACGACAATTCTGTCAATGGATCCAACAGAAGGTAAATGACACCACCAATTTTCTAGCAACTTTGATTATGTCAGACGAAGCCCATTTTCAGTTGAATGGAACTGTAAACAAACAAAATTGTCGTTTCTGGGCAACAGAAAATCCATTGAATATTACCGAAGTCCCGTTGCATAGTCAGCGTGTAACTGTTTGGTGTGGTCTTACTGCATCTCAGATCATAGGGCCGTACTTTTTCGAGGATTCCACCGGAAACACGGTCACTGTAAATGGTGATCGCTACGAAAAAATGTTGACCGATTTCCTTATTCCTAAATTAAGAGATCTTTGTCTAGAAAACCACTGGTTCCAACAAGACGGAGCTACCTGCCATACCACGAGGAACTGCATGGCAGTTTTGCGTCAAACGTTTCCAGGCGAGTTAATCTCAAGATTTGGAGACGTTGAATGGCCCGCAAGGTCTCCGGATTTTTCTCCCTTAGATTATTATCTCTTGGGATATTTAAAGAGTAGGGTCTACAGAAATAACCCAACGACCTTGCAAGAATTGAAGGCCGCCATCACAAATGAGATACAGGCCATACCACCGCACACACTTGCAAAAGTGATGCAGAACTTACAAGCGAGAACACTGGAATGCTTGGCAACTAATGGAGCACATTTGAAAGGAGTCATTTTAAAAAAATATATATTTCATAATAAACTTGTAACTCTACTCTTTCGAATGATATATAGTTTTTATGAAAGGAATTAAATATTAAGAATATTTGGCTTTTTTTTTATGGGTCCCATTTATCTGGATCACCCAGTATATATATATATATATATATATATATATATATATATATATATATATATACTCCATCCGTCTTAAATTTATATTGTAATTAAAAACTCCTTATTATTAAAACACCGTTGATGAAATAGAAAATAAATTTGGCAACGCACGTAAATCCTTCATATATATATATATATATATATATATATTATGCGCCTCGGTGGTGTAGTGGTTAGGGTCGCTGACTACGAAACCAACGGCCCCGGGTTCGAGACCTGACGGCAGCCGGCGCGCAGGAAAACCCAGCTGTTCATCCTTCCACACAATAAAGAAAGTGGTTGGTAGATAAATGGGTACCCTAGGTTGCCTAGTGGTTAAGACGCTGGGCTGCTGATGGGGCGTGGTTCGGATTCCACGTTAAACTGTAGGTCTATGGTGGAGTGAAAAGCTTGACCTTCGTCAGAATGAACAATTCGGGCGGAAGCTAATCAAAGATCACCAAAGGTATATGTGTGTGTATATATATATATATATATATGAATGATTTACATGCGTTGCCAAATTTATTTTCTATTTCATCAACGGTGTTTTAATAATAATGAACTTTTAATTACAATATAATTATAAGGCGGATGGAGTAGAGCATGTATGCTATATGAAAGCCGCTAAGCCTAAAATACCTGAACTGTCCTAGATTTAGTGGGAGAGAGAGAGTTCCCCATTCGTGACAGTGTGTGTGTGTGTGTGTCAGAATTTATTTTTATATAAAAGACTGTTTCGGTTTAACCTTCGAAGTAAATGTATTTTAAAATAAATAAGTTGGAAAATTGATTGTTATAATAGTTATATTTTGCAATTTTTATTACTTTAGTTAATTTGTTTTCACTATTGAGTATATTGTACTTTAGGAATTTTCCTTTGTAATTGCAACTTGATTAATTTATCTCTGCTCTTTATTGAAGCGATAATTCCTGAATGATCACTGATGTTTGTAGTTATAATTCCAGAATTTTTTACGAGAAACTGATATGCAATAGAAACTCGTTCTTTGGAGAAGAACTACGAGGGGAAAGTATAACGGACCTCGACTTTACGACGGATGATATTACACGAGCTATAGGGAAGCTAAAAGCACACTCAGCGGCAGGACCGGATACATGGAATGCCACACTGATCAAAAACTGCAAGAATGCAATCGCTCAGCCTCTATATTGGATATGGAAACGATCACTAAACACGGGAAAAATACCGGGCATCCTGAAGAGCGCGAACATAGTCTCAATATATAAAGGAGGCGATCGATCCGAGGCCAAAAACTATAGGCCAATGTCGCTTACATTTCACTAAAATATTTGAAAGAATAGTTAGACAGAAAATCTGACTTTTTGGAAACTCGGAAAAAATTAAATGATAATTTAAATATTTAAAAAATTAAATGATAATTTAAATATTTAAAAAATTAAATGATAATTTAAATATTTAAAAAATTAAATGATAATTTAAATATTTAAAAAATTAAATGATAATTTAAATATTTAAAAAATTAAATGATAATCAATTAACCCAAATGATAAATGCACGTGGGTTTCGGTCAGGCAGATCATGCCTATCACAACTAATGGAACACTACAACAGCATTATTGATGCACTGGAAAGTAATGAAAACTATGATGTAATATACATAGACTTTCCCAAGGCGTTCGACAAGTGCGACCATGGAATCATAATACATGAACTGAAGTATATGGGAATAACATGAAAAGTAGGGAAATGGATATATAATTTCCTTAGTGAGCGGCGGCAAGTCGTTACAGTGCAAGGAGCATCTTAGTAGTATAGCCGAAAAAGGGGAGAGTGCAGGAATGTTGCAATTTATTGCGTAATGTTGCAAAGGGGGGTGGGGTGTTACAAATGGGGGTGGGTGTCGCAAAGGGGGTGGGGGGGTGTTGCAAAAAAATTTCCCCCCAAAGAGTACCGGCCTTTGTTGCCAACCCCAAAATGGGGTTGCAAGGGGCATGCAACTTGGAGGCGGAGTTCTACCCCAAGCTATTCCCCCAAAGGGCCAGAAAGAGAAAGGAGGAGAGAAAGGAGGAGAGGTGTTCACCTGGCAGGAGCCAAGTGCATATTAAGACTTCAGCCGAGTAGGCGTTGTCTTATAAGCTCCTAATCAGCCAGTTGGCTGAGCCAAGGGGGGGAGGGGTACACCTGAAGGAGAGAGAGAGAGAGAGAGTAGTTGCCTTTGATTGCAAGGCATGCAACTTGGAGGCGGAGTTCTCCCCCAAGCTATTTTCGTTTACCTAACCTAAGAAGCCTCTAAGGGGTTTTCCCAAAGGGCCAGAAAGAGATAGGACCAGAGGTCCTTGCTCGGCTGGGAGCCGAGCTTGTAATGACACCGTCATCAGCTTCTCACTCTTTTATAGACCTCTATTCTGGCTGAGTTGCCAGATAGCGTCATGTATTCAGTTGCTGAGTTGCCAGATAGCGCCATGTATTCAGTTGCCAGATAGCAAAAACCATATAAAATACCACAATATATTTATATAGTTAATCAATTGGAAGATTCAACCATATAAAATACCACAATATATTTATATAGTTAATCAATTGGAAGATTCATTTAAACACACGCTCCAATAAATCACTTAATTCCTATTTAAATACCGAAAAACGAAAGAAGAAACCTTGTGAAGAAAATTGCAAAAAAACGAAATCTAAAGAAACGAAGAAAGTTGAAATTAGCCAAAACACAATTTGCAAAAAAAAAAACGAAATCTAAAGAAACGAAGAAAGTTGAAATTAACCAAAACACACGCTCGACCCCAATCCCCCATCTGTGTTTATATATATATATAAATTGAATTTCGCCGAATTAAAACCAAAAAGCACGCTCGTACATTCCCCCCCAATCCCCTGCGAAGAAAATTGAAAAAAAAAAACGAAATCTAAAGAAACGAAGAAAGTTGAAATTAACCAAAACACACGCTCGACCCAATCCCCCATCTGTGTTTATATATATATATATATATATATATATATATATATATATATATATATATATATAGAATCATAATAACCGTGTCTATTTGTCAACCCTTATATATATATATATATATATATATATATATATATATTGAATTTCGCCAAATTAAAACCAAAAAGCATGCTCGTAAATTCCCCCCAATCCCCCATCTGTGTTTGTATATGAACAACTCGTGCGCACACACGCACACACACGAGGAAAGGACTTGGTCAATTCGAAGAACACCTGCTTCTCGAGAGACCTTTTTTGGCCGCGAGGACCTTTCTTCCAGGCCGCTCTTGATAAGTCTCCCTTCACTCCAAATCTTAATAATAATAATGTTATTACTTCTACATTGAGACACATTCTCAATGCGATTACGAAGAAATCTGAAAAATACGGCAATTCAATACACACGATCCTCCTCCCTCGTTCCACAAACCCCCCACCCCATCTGTGTATATATATATATATATATTTAATAAACGAATGAACAACACACACACACACACACACACACATACACACGCCTCTGTATATATTATGAAAATCAGGAAAAATGCCAAACGGTATTAATTTAAATGAAACTAAACGTATATCAATTTAAAACAAATGAATTTTCACCTTTTAAGAGAATCAATTATTATAAGAAATTAATTACTCAATATAAGAAATTAACCATTAAACGCACGCGAAACACACGTGTTTGTCCGATGCCTTTTTGAAAGGGGCGAGCGGTCGCGAAGGAATTTGGTGCGAACTTCCTCTCTCTCTCTCAAAGACCGATTCACCTCCTCTTCTAGCTTTCCGTGCCTTTGACTTGTAATTAAAAAATGATTTTATTAAATGCGCTGATTATTTCTCTTTACGTGCAAATTTGTATGGCATCATCTTCTTAGTTTATTGAAATGAATGAATAAAAATGGAAAAGGTATATTATTATCATCATTATTATGCATTTTCAAAATTAACACACACACATACACAGTTTTTTGCCAGAGGAAGCGAGGGTCACACACACACACACTATATCTATATATATATATATATATATTATATATATATACGTATACGTATATATAGGGTGGTACAAATTACAGTGTTAATAATAATAACTAACTCCTTTTCGCCGAATTTGAAAGATCTGGAATTATAATTTCAATAAAGAACAGAGTTAAAATAAATCAGATACAAAACTACTAAAATACGCAATACAGAAGTACAAGGGTATGCAATCATTCGAAAGTTATTACTTGTGCAGAAGTTTCTCAATTTTAATGTTTTAATTACCCCTGTTTAAGCTTCTCAATTCCAATTATGGATTTTAAAACTTTTAAAATATTCTTGATCATTAGATTGTTGAGGCGAAATTTTCAAGTTGATCAGCCGAATGTACCATATCCACAAGCGTACTTACTGTTTACATATCCTAATGGAAAAACTGCATGAAAAGACATTATATATATATATATATATATATTATATGTAAAAAATGAACAATGAATAATTAATATTCATTTTTACATAAGAACCAAAATCACTTAACGCGAGTTTGGATAATAATTTTACTTGTAGCTTCCTATTTTTGTTCGTGTCACAACCCTACGATCTACCATATCTATGGTTTAGTCGTATCCATTTTCCATTTGTTATAGAAGTTATTATAATTAATTATGAATTGTCTTGCATCTCACCCTCGACCCTAGATTAGGCATACACATTGCATATAACAGGATTGGAACCCGTAGTTGTACTTCTTAGTCATTAATACCCACTCTTTGTCTCTAATTTTTCCCGTCATTAATTTCCCTTCATCATATCTCTAGTATTCAGTGTATGAAAATTCTTTAACATCATAATAAAAACTGTACACTCTATAGAAGTCATTATTTATATGTTATGTAGTATAAATATAACTATTATTCGACCATATATCCCCCGCCCCCATACGTCCATATCTTATCTTGACCATTATCGTATGTCAATTTTATTAAATATTCATTTTGCTCGTGAAATGCAAAACTTTAGGCATTCGTTCGAAAACGCTCAAATACGTTCTCGTATTGTTTTTTTATTATTTTTTTTCAAGTGCGTTCACCCCTCGCAAGATATTCATAAACGCTTATGCAAGTGTACGCAATTCGCAAATCAGCATAAATCGAACATCTGAAAACGTGAAACCTCCTGTCGCTCTGATTTCAAATTTATAAAATATTATAACATATTATTTCGTAAATAAATTATCTCGTATGTGCTCATGTACTTGTGTTGTACTAATAACCATATAGTATAACCATATAGTATAACCATATAGTATAACCATATAGTATAACCATATATTATAACCATATATAAATATATAAAAACACTAAGAATGGTAAACGACGTAATGTGCTTTAATGAGACTGTAATTAATAATAACTTGTAATGTACTTCAATGAAACTGTAATTAAATGTAATGATTTAATTTATAATGTAAGAATGTACTTTAATAGAACTGTAATGGACAATCATAAGCGAATGTGAAGTAATCCATAATTGTAATCGTAATTGTAATGAACCAAAATGAATACGTACTCAGTCGTGTACTTAATTTGTACTTATGTGTTCTATTACGAAATGATATCGCCTTCAGAAATGAAGATTCGGCAAAAATATACGATTAGTTTTTATTTTTATTTTTTTTTTTTTATTTGGAATCTTTCAAACATCTGATCATGTGTTTAAAAGGGGGGAACTTAACCTTCAACTTCCGTCCCCCAACATTTAGGTTTATATTATACATGTATTTGTAAAATTAGGGCACTTCATCAAGTCACTTCATTTAAGTCACTTCATTACGGCACTTCATTACGAACGTCCCTTGTTAGCAGCCTCGCTGCGAGGAGGGGGCAGAGGCCCCTTGCCTCCTTAGTTTTTTTTAGATTCCGGCCTGAGCCATGGTCAAAAGAGGTCGAACCTCTACCCCTGTAAATTCAGAGCACTACCTGTATATTTTGAGAAGTAAACCACAGTAAAAGAAGTTTTTATCTTTTCCTTCGAGCCTTGTTCTCTTCAAGAACTCAGTTAAGTCGATAAGTTATAAAAGAAAAATCGATAAGTTTAGTCTCAGAGAAAGTATCAGAGTATTATCAGAGTATTATAGCAAGAGAAGAATTAATAATCGTCGACCCATAAAGCGAGAGAAAGAGACAACCCAAGCACCATAGAAGATATTGGCATAACAGTCTGGCGAGTCTGTAGCCAAGAGTTTAACAAGAGGCGACCGAAAAGAATTAGAATGTTATAGAAGAAATATCCGTTGCCGCCTCCTAACTAGAACCCCCGTCGATTCCGAACCGACTCAGGGCCATAGACGGAGGGGTTAACATTGTGGCGACCCTGCCCCAGGATAATAAGAAGATTTTAAGAAGATTATTTTAAGAAGATTATTTTAAGAAGAATATTTTAAGAAGAAGAAGATTTTAAGAAGAAGAAGATTTTAAGAAGAAGAAGATTTTAAGAAGAAGAAGATTTTAAGAAGAGGCCACTCTTTGGCCAAGATAGAAATTACCCTGCATCAGGATAAAACCAGTTGACCGGCGTGTCACGACTTCTAGTTCGTAACATCCACCCTTGAACCGGTGTGTCACGACTCCAATTTCTCCACGCCTAGTTTTCATCTAAGAAGAAGTAGCCAGCAAAGACGTCGTCAGGACACGTCTCAAGGATTTCCCCATAGAAAATTTTGTTAAGTACAGTGTTTGTCTTTTTAAGTAATTTGTAAACATTTGAAAAGTCAGCATTATTAACAGTTAATATTTAGTATGGAGCCAGAATTAACACAAAACACAGTGAACACTTCAGACACCAGTGATACACTTTTTTTTAGTGAAACAGTAATTTTCACAGAAGTTAATTGTAAAAGAGAGTTAATTTCAAAGAGAGTTAATTTCAAAGAGAGTTAATTTCAAAGAGAGTTAATTTCTAAGAGAGTTAATTTCAAAGAGAGTTAATTTCAAAGAGAGTTAATTTCAAAGAGAGTTAATTTCAAAGAGAGTTAATTTCAAGAGAGTTAATTTCAAGTTATTTTCACTGTTATATTCAGTATAGAATAATTTTATTTTATGTACCAACCATAATAGTACAGTACCTTCGCGTACATTAGAGTGAAATGTTGTTTACATTTTTTTATTTTTGTTTGCAAATTTTTTCAAATTATTGAATTGAAATGACTTGCAAATTAAGAAAGAGAGTGTTTATAGAGAGTTTATAGAGTTATAGAGATACTTGATTGCATTTCAAGTAAGTCGGTTGCACCAAGAGGGTCAACCAAAACAGAGGTTAATCGTCTTTACTTGATAGAGATCAAGTGCAGTCATTTTCCATTTTCAGTTAATTTCAAGTTACAGTTTCAGAATACTTGATAGAGTTCAAGTTACAGTTTCAGAATACTTGATAGAGTTCAAGTTACAGTTTCAGAATACTTGATAGAGTTCAAGTTACAGTTTCAGAATACTTGATAGAGTTCAAGTTACAGTTTCAGAATACTTGATAGAGTTCAAGTTACAGTTTCAGAATACTTGATAGAGTTCAAGTTACAGTTTCAGAATACTTGATAGAGTTCAAGTTACAGTTTCAGAATACTTGATAGAGTTCAAGTTACAGTTTCAGAATACTTGATAGAGTTCAAGTTAGAGAGTTTTATTCCAAGTTAGAGAGTTTTATTCCAAGTCAGAGAGTTTTATTCCAAGTCTGAGAGTTTTATTCCAAGTCAGAGAGTTTTATTCCAAGTCAGAGAGTTTTATTTCAAGTCAGAGTTTTATTTCAAGTCAGAGTTTTATTCCAAGTCAGTTTTATTCCAAGTCAGTTTTCGAATCCCAAGTCAATTTTATTCCAAGTCAATTTTCGAATCCCAAGTCGAGTTTTCGAATCCCAAGTCGAGTTTTCAAGTCCCAAGTCATTTCAATGCAGTCAATTAAATTCAACTTTTTCTTTGTAAGTTAAGAGAATTTAATTTAAGAAAATGTAATCTAAGAATTTAATTCAACCTTTTTTTTGTTGTAAAATAGAATTTAATTCAACCTGAATTGACCGGGTTGCGTCTTTAGTTAACCTTTCTTTGTTTTGTTGTAAGAAGGAAATGGACCGATTTGTCTTTTCTTTTTCATGCCATTGTTGCGTATATAAATATATAGGTAAAATGACATTTTATTGTTTGTAACCAAAACAGTTTTTACAATTGTTTGTAATGACTTTGATAATCATTGTAATGTATACGTGATAATAATAGTTGTGTAATAATTAATTAATCGATCTTGTCCCAATGACTCCTTTTAAATTACTATGCTGAGGAGCATACCGTCCCTCCGTTTTGTTTGAACTCTTTTAATTTTTGTTCTAAGTAGTGTGACAAGCAATCTTTTAAAAATAGCAAAGTGCTCACGAAAGACGTATTGTCAATTTCAAACTTATACCCCCCGCTTAGTCACTCAATTCCCCCGAATGTCGTACTCCAAACTTTGTTTTTTTATTTTATTTTAAAAAACCCCAACCCCAGTTGAACCCAGTGTCAACCGGAGAAATGGTTCAACCATGGTTAATTCCTCTTTAGTACTATGGAACATAACCTCCATTTATGTTAAGTTGTGTTTTTTTTTTTTAAGAATACTACAGTATATGGCTATGAATTTTAGTAGTCGAAATTAATTGTGTCAAAATTCAATTTTAAAACCGTGAGATTTACTTTCATTAATTGTAAGGTCCTCTAAGTTCGTTTTTTTAATTACCTTATACGTGTAACTGATTATGTAAAATCTATAATCCTAATTGAATTTTATTACTTTTGACACATATTCCCTCCAGTCACTTTTGCATTAAAACTCGTATGCAAACATCATCATTGTAATACATCATAATTATTGCTTACTATATATAAATTCTCGCTCATGCATTATTTCAGTTAATTTAACAATCCTCTCAGCTAATCTGTCTCTCGAAATTATAAGATACACACTTTGTACCCAATAAACATAAATACACATTTGACCACAGGTCTTTACATCATCCACTACGTAATTCGATTTGTACCTACAACAGTCAATAAAAATGCATGTATATATACTATATATACAGACCTTATGCTAAAATCATTGGATATCAAAATAAACTTTCATTACGCGTAAGTGCTAACTATGTAATTTAATCTTAATCATTTTTGCTTTCTAATATATCTTGCTTATGCATTTATTCAGTTAATTTAACAATCCTCTCAGCTAATTTGTCCCTCGAAATTGTAAGATACACACTTTGTACCTAGTACACAAAAATACACACTAGACCACAGGTCTATACATCATCGATTACGTAATTCTATTTTTACCTACACTAGTCAATAAAAATTAGTTTACAGATTGTACGATTTACAGTTTTCCCTTTTATCTGCTATTCATTTTGTATGTAATTCTTCCCACAAAAAACAAAATAAAAAAAATTTGTTAAAAATATAACAATATCATTCTTTGTCTAACTTCATTGTTTGACTAAATTAACGTATTAATCCTTTTATTCTTTTTACACAAAATTAAAGTATTACTCTGAATTTTTTTAATATTTTGTAAGCAAGTGTCATTTTAAAAATTTGATTACTCTGCATTGTACTCAACCACGCGAAATCGTTCTGTATAAAATTTGTATTGTAAAGAAAAATTCGTCATCTAACTTGAATTAGTCAGGATGTTATTCTCTTAATTCTATTGTATTAATTGTACCCTATTAGATTATTGTATAAATATCATTTTTAAAGGGGAGAGTAATGTAAAAAATGAACAATGAATAATTAATATTCATTTTTACATAAGAACCAAAATCACTTAACGCGAGTTTGGATAATAATTTTACTTGTAGCTTCCTATTTTTGTTCGTGTCACAACCCTACGATCTACCATATCTATGGTTTAGTCGTATCCATTTTCCATTTGTTATAGAAGTTATTATAATTAATTATGAATTGTCTTGCATCTCACCCTCGACCCTAGATTAGGCATACACATTGCATATAACAGGATTGGAACCCGTAGTTGTACTTCTTAGTCATTAATACCCACTCTTTGTCTCTAATTCGTTCTTGTAAATCTTCCTAATAATGATTTGTACTATACGTACAAATTCAATAACTATGACGTCACATTTTTCCCGTCATTAATTTCCCTTCATCATATCTCTAGTATTCAATGTATGAAAATTCTTTAACATCATAATAAAAACTGTACACTATAGAAGTCATTATTTATATGTTATGTAGTATAAATATAACTATTATTCGACCATATATCCCCCGCCCCCATACGTCCATATCTTATCTTGACCATTATCGTATGTCAATTTTATTAAATATTCATTTTGCTCGTGAAATGCAAAACTTTAGGCATTCGTTCGAAAACGTTCAAATACGTTCTCGTATTGTTTTTTTTATTATTTTGTTTCAAGTGCGTTCACCCCTCGCAAGATATTCATAAACGCTTATGCAAGTGTACGCAATTCGCAAATCAGCATAAATCGAACATCTGAAAACGTGAAACCTCCTGTCGCTCTGATTTCAAATTTATAACATATTATAACATATTTCGTAAATAAATTATCTCGTATGTGCTCATGTACTTGTGTTGTACTAATAACAATATAGTATAACCATATAGTATAACCATATAGTATAACCATATAGTATAACCATATATATAACCATATATAAATATTAAAACACTAAGAATGGTAAACGACGTAATGTACTTTAATGAAACTGTAATTAATAATAACTTGTAATGTACTTCAATGAAACTGTAATTAAATGTAATGATTTAATTTATAATGTAAGAATGTACTTTAATAGAACTGTAATGGACAATCATAAGCAAATGTGAAGTAATCCATAATTGTAATCGTAATTGTAATGAACCAAAATGAATACGTACTCAGTCGTGTACTTAATTTGTACTTATGTGTACTATTACGAAATGATATCGCCTTCAGAAATGAAGATTCGGCAAAAATATACGATTAGTTTTTATTTTTATTTTTTTAATTTTTATTTGGAATCTTTCAAACATCTGATCATGTGTTTAAAAGGGGGGAACTTAACCTTCAACTTCCGTCCCCCAACATTTAGGTTTATATTATACATGTATTTGTAAAATTAGGGCACTTCATCAAGTCACTTCATTTAAGTCACTTCATTACGGCACTTCATTACGAGCCTCCCTTGTTAGCAGCCTCGCTGCGAGGAGGGGGCAGAGGCCCCTTGCCTCCTTAGTTTTTTTTAGATTCCGGCCTGAGCCATGGTCGAAAGAGGTCGAACCTCTACCCCTGTAAATTCAGAGCACTACCTGTATATTTTGAGAAGTAAACCACAGTAAAAGAAGTTTTTATCTTTTCCTTCGAGCCTTGTTCTCTTCAAGAACTCAGTCAGTTAAGTCGATAAGTTATAAAAGAAAAATCGATAAGTTTAGTCTCAGAGAAAGTATCAGAGTATTATCAGAGTATTATAGCAAGAGAAGAATTAATAATCGTCGACCCATAAAGCGAGAGAAAGAGACAACCCAAGCACCATAGAAGATATTGGCATAACACTCTGGCGAGTCTGTAGCCAAGAGTTTAACAAGAGGCGACCGAAAAGAATTAGAATGTTATAGAAGAAATATCCGTTGCCGCCTCCTAACTAGAACCCCCGTCGATTCCGAACCGACTCAGGGCCATAGACGGAGGGGTTAACATATATATATAGTAATGATACTCGACCTACAAATTTCCACTACAAAGTTTATTGTTGAGATGATTGAGAGCGAAAGCTGAACCGTGTACCCTTTGCAATAAGCAAACGTGGTTGCGACTTGCAACGACTCGCTTTGAAATGAACGCCCTTCTAAAGGGGTCGAATCAGCTGTTACCCTTAAATCTCCAAATCAATATGGTTTCCGTAATAATAGAACAACGGAAATGGCTACTTTAAATCTTATGGAAAATGTAAATATAGCTAAGGAGAACAAAGAAATAATGATGTCAATATTTATGGATTTGAGTAAGGTGTTTGATGTAATAGACCATAATATTCTACTTAATAAATTGTATTGTTACGGTTTTAGAGGGGCAATCAGTGATTGAATTAAAAGTTATTTGCCCGATAGATATAATTTTGTATCAGTAAATAAGGTTTGTTCCACTAAAGCGCTTGCCAAACATGGTGTGCCACGGGGCTCAGTGCAGGATCCATTGTTATTTTATTATATATAAATGACCTTCCACGTTCATCTGATACACTGAACTTCAAATTGTTTGCAGCTGATACAACTCTCTTTTTCTTGCAAAGATGTTAATACAGCTAAGAAGATATTTCATTCAGAATTCATTATTGTAACGAAGTGGTTGGCCACCAATAAACTCTTCCTAAATACCAGTAAAACAAATTTCATGATTTTTACTAATAAAAGAAATGTATATCTTGATGAATTTAATGTTAATGAAATCGCCATAAAGGAGTGTACTGTACAGCGTAGTAGGCTAGCCCTTTAAGTCAAGCTAGGCTAAGGCTACGTTTTGGCAATTTCCAGTTCCGAGAAAAAGACTCTCAAAGCCATTTCTCTCTTTGTGCATATATATTATTAAAAATGTTAATTGTTCTAAGGCTATTTATAAAAGAAAATGGGATTTTGGCACAACTTGCATAATTATGTATTCTACAACTTGCTTATTGTAATTTTAAATGTTATGAACGTTATACGCGTCACTATTAAACGTCATTTATATTTTTTTTTACTTTCGATTTGATTTTGGATTATGTGTTTCTGCTTTGTAATTTTTATTTTTATTATTGAACAGTTTTAATTTTGTACTTTAGATCTAGCTCTCCACTTTTATATATTTTTGTCATTTATACATTTTTAGCTTTCATTTAGCAGGCATTGAAAGTGCGATAGAGTCCCCCGAAACAGCGGATGCAGCCAAATATAATAATAACTTTTCTGCGCTACGTCATCGTCTTTATCGTAAATATAAAGTTTAATACAGTTCTTAGTACCTCTGTCATTCAATTATTAATCTTATATGTTATAATGTTTCAGAACATTCATATGATCCCTTTCCAGATAGAATCCTAGTCCAAACGTATTTGGTTTTAGAATTTATAAATCTTAAAAAGATGTAGGAAAACAAGAAACACAAAGGAGAAAATGAATTCCTAACTGATGCATTTACATGCTCAAATATACGTAATAATAATAATAATAATAATAATAATAATAAATAATAATATCGCTAACAATAAACATATATACTATTCAAGTACTATGGGTCATAGGTGCCAGGTACTCTGAGTCACTGTCATCAAATGAATTAGCCACAGCCTACTAAGGGCCTACCTACCAAAATCCCACCAAAGACGTCTCAGAGTCTAGCATCAGACTTATTAAATCACAAAGTGTGTGGAACTACATTTGCAAGCAAGTTAGAGGTCTTAGTGACAGAATGGGTTATCTGCTACCATCAAAGTAGCGTATTTGCCTACAGTTAATACCGCGTCAGAGTAGATAGCTGATTGATCTCAGTTTTGGTAGGTTACCCCAGATTTTTTCTGTATGCCCTATCCAGTATTTGACTGCATCCTCAAAATAACTGTATCTGCTCTTATTTAGCTATTTGTTAATTGTAGTTAAACAGCAGTGAACAGTCCTCAAACAATAGGCTGTGGACCTGACAAGATTGTTGAAGCCAGAAAGTTCTCCATAATTAGTGATTGAACCATTCTTCTTATTTGAGCATGCAAATCAGCGCCAGTGAATATTCTTATGGCTCATTTTTAATAGAAAATATTGTTTCAGGCACTGTCTCTACAGTTTTCAAACCCAAGTGACATATTAGGTAAGAAAGAGCAGGAGTTTGGAACAGACTTAATAAAAATAAGTTTAACCCTTTCAGTCACAGTGGGAGCTTAATGTTTCATTAGAAATAATAATAATATATCGTACTAAAAGACAATTTTTCTACAAATGTTTCTACATGTTTAATATTTACTGTATTTAGTTTGTTGTCCGGAAAGGAACCCAAAATGCTTGTAATATAAGTTACTCATTACTATTGCTTCAGTTATATAGGCTACTATGGTGATAATAAATAGCTGTACATATATTAACTAGCTGACTTGAGTGTGACATCTTGCAAGATTTTATTATTATTAAAAATGTAGCTCATGACATGGATTGGCTCGAGTGGCTTCAGGTTTTCCAAATGTAATGTAATGTAAGAGTAAAGTACATATACATATTGAGAGAATTGTCGGCCATACCATTTAAATTTTTACATTCAGGTAGCTATTATTATTATTATAGATTTTGGGCATGTGTGTGTGTGTGTTTTTTTTTTTTCACACATTAGGATCATCGTTCTTTACAATTTTCTAGTTCACGTAATCATTGTATGAAAATTATAAGTATATTTATTACTTTTGACATGTTCCACATACTCTTTAGTTTTAGACTTAAGGTTTTATCCAAAACAAAATGTTTGTTATTCTGTTAAAATGATTACAAAAGTGTTAAATTTTCTTCAAAAATCCAGCATGGTTAAGCAAACTTAAATAA
This sequence comes from Bathynomus jamesi, assembly GCA_023014485.1. Taxonomy (NCBI): domain Eukaryota; kingdom Metazoa; phylum Arthropoda; class Malacostraca; order Isopoda; family Cirolanidae; genus Bathynomus; species Bathynomus jamesi. The sequence continues at coordinate 621,818 of JAJOZX010002005.1, forward strand.
ATTTTTAGCCAACATTTCATTGGAAGGTAAATTGCTAGATACTTAAATTGTCATTCATAGGCTCTTGAAAAATGTAATGAATTTAAAATTAATTACTTTAGATGTCACAAATACAAATTTAAGGTACGTATATAGTGAACTAATCAGATGTTATGTAGACAATAAATAATTGTAGGTCTTGAATTTATGATAATTGTTGTAGGACTTTTATAGGTGCCTGTCAGCAGCACAATTTAAATACCTTACTACTTTGTTACTATGTACTTATTTTTCAGGTTTTCTATATATATATATATATATCATATATATATATATATATATATATATATATATATATATAATTGAGGAAATTGAAAACTTTTAGCATTTCTCATAATTTAATTGCTGACAATTAGAAAAAAGAACGAATTCATTAGTTTAACCATAAACTAAATAAAATAAACATTTAATTTGGTTTTGTCCATATAGCTATTTAGTTTATAGATATAGACTTAATTTATTTCGCATTAACTATTTGATAAAACATTTATACATAAATACAAGTTTAGAAGCTTTATCAACTCCTAATTTATTTCTTAATTTGGACTGTATCAGGCGAAAAGCAGAAAAATTCTCAACTGCAGCATGATCTTGAAACATTAAATTCGGTTAATAATTGTCTTTTATTCATGCACAGTTAAAAACAGTACAATATATTGATTTGCCATTCAAAACTGACTAAGAAAATATATATCTTATGTTGTGCAAATTTGTTGAATTGTACTTTTTTTAATAAAATATATTTCCTGTTTTGGTTATAATGTACTTTTTTCATAAAATATTTTTCCTGGTTGGGCTATTTTTCACTACTCTGCGATTTAATTAGCTGGCTGGGTTTTGTTCTGGCTATTTTTTCAAACTGGATTCAGTTTAGTGGTGCTTGTGATAGAATTATGATGTGCCAATCGTGTGATTTTGATCTAGTTGTCATGTGTTTTGTTTACTTAGAAGCAGTACATAATTACCTCTACACAATATTTTCCCCGCCACAAGGGCAACCTGAGGAGTTTGCCCCCGACCCACCTCATGCGCCCGCACCATTACCTGAAGTGTCCGTTACCCCAGTGAGCCCTCTCGATTGTGGTGTCAATAATATCAACCAAGATGATTATTCACCCATTGAATGCATTAGTGAAGAGTGTAAATCTAGATTAGAAGACAACGTCAGTGAAGTAGACTCGTGCAGTGAATATGGCTGCAACGAAACCTTGCACCATACCAGAAAAAGGCGGAGAGTTTACTCAATTTTACCAAAAACGAATCAAAGATAATTTAGAACAATGCTCAGGCTGTTATTTTAGCGACTAAAATTTTGTGTTGATGTGGATTCGATCTTACCTCTTGTCGGTGAAAAGTAAAATTCTGTGACAACGTCCTAACTTACCCCGTTGCTGATTGCTGTAGAAGGGGACAATGGGAAGAGTGCGCTCGGAGCCAATGGCTTTTTTGGTTTTTTAAAAAAATTGGTTTTTACCAGCCTTGGCCACGACCAACATGCATAACTTTACACTTTTCCACATTAAATTTCATCACCCATCTATCTGCCCAAGCATCTACTTCATCAATAGCCTTTTACTTTCTCATGACAACTGTTAAAGATCTTACGCTTTGGCCCAATTTTGTATCATCTGAAAATATTGAGGTTTTACTACTTATATCCCCATTCTATGTCATTAATATAAACAATAAAAAGTAGATTTCGAAGTACTGGCTTATCTTCAAACTTAATATGTAAGAGCAAATTGGCTATTCTCTCAACTAGTTAGCTCTTTTCACAGCCCTCTTGGCTCAGCACAGAGCTCTCATGTCACATAATATATATATATATTATATATATATATATATATATATATAACTTTTTCACACACTGAACATTGTTATAACGTTTAAACTTAGAAATGTAGGGCCTAAACATGTTTTATTGGCTCATCAAAGGGTGTATAGTTAACCTAACCAGGTCTTTAATTAACCTAACCATGCCATCAATTAGCCTAACCAGGTCTTCAATTAGCCTAACCAGGCTGATATTGGTTATTTCACCTAAATATCTTCTGATCTTTTCGTGTTAAGCACTCACTGTCACATTTTGGGCAAGTTAAGGATGAGAGAATAACGCCGTAATTGATAAAAACATCCAATCCTTTGCCTTCATCTAGGACACATGACAACTAGATCAAAATCACACGATTGGCACATCATAATTCTATCACAAGCACCACTAAACTGAATCCAGTTTGAAAAAATAGCCAGAACAAAACCCAGCCAGCTAATTAAATCGCAGAGTAGTGAAAAATAGCCCAACCAGGGAAAATATTTTATGAAAAAAGTACATTATAGCCAAAACAGGAAATACATTTTATTAAAAAAAGTACAATTCAACAAATTTGCACAACATAAGATATATATTTTCTTAGTCAGTTTTGAATGGCAAATCAATATATTGTACTGTTTTTAACTGTGCATAAATAAAAGACAATTATTAACCGAATTTAATGTTGTTTCAAGATCATGCTGCTGCAGTTGAGAATTTTTCTGCTTTTGTCCTGATACAGTCCAAATTAAGAAATAAATTAGGAGTTGATAAAGCTTCTAAACTTGTATTTATGTATAAATGTTTTATCAAATAGTTAATGCGAAATAAATTTAGTCTATATCTATAAACTAAATAGCTATATGGACAAAACCAAATTAAATGTTTATTTTATTTAGTTTATGGTTAAACTAATGAATTCTTTCTTTTTTCTAATTGTCAGCAATTAAATTATGAGAAATGCTAAAAGTTTTCAATTTCCTCAATTATATATATATATATATATATATATATATATATATAGAAAACCTAAAAAATAAGTACAGGGTGTCCCAGAATTAACTATCTATTTCAATGAAATCGGACAAATTTTTTAAAAACACTTTTATTTATGTTTATCATGTTTAATATGTGTTAAAAATGTATAAATTTCTAAATTTTTTTCATAATTTTATTTTCATAATTTTTTCATTATCTGGGCCAATGAAAGACCGTCTGAAGTCATAGAATGGCAAAGAGACTCCAAAAGTTAACGTGTGGCTTGGAATGACCAAATCCAAAATTTATGGTGCTCCATCTTGTTGAAACACAACATTATCAAGAATGCCATCATCAAGAAGCTGTGGTTCGAGAAACTGCTGAAGCATATCAAGGTAGACAGTACCTGTTACAGTTGCTTCCGCAAAGAAGAATGGGCAATAAATTTTGGATTTGGTCATTCCAAGCCACACGTTAACTTTTGGAGAGTCTCTTTGCCATTCTATGACTTCAGACGGTCTTTCATTGGACCAGATAATGAAAAAATTATGAAAATAAAATTATGAAAAAAATTTAGAAATTTATACATTTTTAACACATATTAAATATGATAAACATAAATAAAAGTGTGTTTTTAAAAAATTTGTCCGATTTCATCGAAATAATTAATTCTGGGACACCCTGTACATATTAACAAAGTAGTAAGGTATTTAAATTGTGCTGCTGACAGGCACCTATAAAAGTCCTACAACAATTATCATAAATTCAAGACCTACAATTATTTATTGTCTACATAACATCTGATTAGTTCACTATATACGTACCTTAAATTTGTATTTGTGACATCTAAAGTAATTAATTTTAAATTCATTACATTTTTCAAGAGCCTATGAATGACAATTTAAGTATCTAGCAATATTACCTTCCAATGAAATGTTGGCTAAAAATTTTATTTAAGTTTGCTTAACCATGCTGGATTTTTGAAGAAAATTTAACACTTTTGTAATCATTTTAACAGAATAACAAACATTTTGTTTGGATAAAACCTTAAGTCTAAAACTAAAGAGTATGTGGAACATGTCAAAAGTAATAAATATACTTATAATTTTCATACAATGATTACGTGAACTAGAAAATTGTAAAGGCCGATGATCCTAATGTGTGAAAAACACACACACACACACACACACACACACACACACACATGCCCAAAATCTATAATAATAATAATAGCTGCCTGAATGTAAAAATTTAAATGGTATGGCCGACAATTCTCTCAATATGTATATGTACTTTACTCTTACATTACATTACATTTGGAAAACCTGAAGCCACTCGAGCCAATCCATGTCATGAGCTACATTTTTAATAATAATAAAATCTTGCAAGATGTCACACTCAAGTCAGCTAGTTAATATATGTACAGCTATTTATTATCACCATAGTAGCCAATATAACTGAAGCTATAGTAATGAGTAACTTATATTAGAAGCATTTTGGGTTCCTTTCCTGACAACAAACTAAATACAGTAAATATTAAACATGTAGAAACATTTGTAGAAAAATTGTCTTTTAGTACTATATATTATTAATATTTCTAATGAAACATTAAGCTCCCACTGTGACTGAAAGGGTTAAACTTATTTTGGATCAATCCCAGAATAGGCACCTGAAATCATTTTTAGGTGCTTAATCTGGGATTGAGGAGAAAAAAATATAAACAGTTTTTAGAGATATAATTTCATTGTTTTTATCAATATTTGAAAAAATCAACTCTAACCTAACGTAACCTAACCTAACCTTTTGCTATATCTTCTGCTTTTTTGGTTAGTTTTGCTATTCTTACTAGTTTGATTTTTACCTGATTTTCACATTTAATATTTTATAAACAATAAATTTTGTAATCATCAGGTTTTTTTTATTTAATTCCTTGCAAGGTGCCTATTCTGGGATTGAGGTTGAACGCAGGTGCTTCATCTGGGATTGAGGTACATCAGGTGCCTATTCTGGGATTAACCACTTATTTTTATTAAGTCTGTTCCAAACTCCTGCTCTTTCTTACCTAATATGTCACTTGGGTTTGAAAACTGTAGAGACAGTGCCTGAAACAATATTTTCTATTAAAAATGAGCCATAAGAATATTCACTGGCGCTGATTTGTATGCTCAAATAAGAAGAATGGTTCAATCACTAATTATGGAGAACTTTCTGGCTTCAACAATCTTGTCAGGTCCACAGCCTACTGTTTGAGGACTGTTCACTGCTGTTTAACTACAATTAACAAATAGCTAAATAAGAGCAGATACAGTTATTTTGAGGATGCAGTCAAATACTGGATAGGGCATACAGAAAAAATCTGGGGGTAACTTACCAAAACTGAGATCAATCAGCTATCTACTCTGACGCGATATTAACTGTAGGCAAATACGCTACTTTGATGGTAGCTGATAACCCATTCTGTCACTAAGACCTCTAACTTGCTTGCAAATGTAGTTCCACACAATTTGTGATTTAAAAAGTCTGATGCTAGACTCTGAGACGTCTTTGGTGGGATTTTGGTAGGTAGGCCCTTAGTAGGCTGTGGCTAATTCATTTGATGACAGTGACTCAGAGTACCTGGCACCTATGACCCATAGTACTTGAATAGTATATATGTTTATTGTTAGCGATATTATTATTATTATTATTATTATTATTATTATGTATATTTGAGCATGTAAATGCATCAGTTAGGAATTCATTTTCTCCTTTGTGTTTCTTGTTTTCCTACATCTTTTTAAGATTTATAAATTCTAAAACCAAATACATTTGGACTAGGATTCTATCTGGAAAGGGATCATATGAATGTTCTGAAACATTATAACATATAAGATTAATAATTGAATGACAGAGGTACTAAGAACTGTATTAAACTTTATATTTAGGATAAAGACGATGACGTAGCGCAGAAAAGTTATTATATTTGGCTGCATCCGCTGTTTCGGGGGACTCTATCGCACTTTCAATGCCTGCTAAATGAAAGCTAAAAATGTATAAATGACAAAAATATATAAACGTGGAGAGCTAGATCTAAAGTACAAAATTAAAACTGTTCAATAATAAAAATTAAAATTACAAAGCAGAAACACATAATCCAAAATCAAATCGAAAGTAAAAAAAAATATAAATGACGTTTAATAGTGACGCGTATAACGTTCATAACATTTAAAATTACAATAAGCAAGTTGTAGAATACATAATTATGCAAGTTGTGCCAAAATCCCATTTTCTTTTATAAATAGCCTTAGAACAATTAACATTTTTAATAATATATATGCACAAAGAGAGAAATGGCTTTGAGAGTCTTTTTCTCGGAACTGGAAATTGCCAAAACGTAGCCTTAGCCTAGCTTGACTTAAAGGGCTAGCCTACTACGCTGTACAGTACACTCCTTTATGGCGATTTCATTAACATTAAATTCATCAAGATATACATTTCTTTTATTAGTAAAAATCATGAAATTTGTTTTACTGGTATTTAGGAAGAGTTTATTGGTGGCCAACCACTTCGTTACAATAATGAATTCTGAATGAAATATCTTCTTAGCTGAATTAACATCTTTGCAAGAAAAAGAGAGAGAGTTGTATCAGCTGCAAACAATATGAAGTTCAGTATATCAGATGAACGTGGAAGGTCATTTATATATAATAAAATAACAATGGATCCTGCACTGAGCCCCGTGGCACATCATGTTTGGCAAGCGCTTTAGTGGAGCAAACCTTATTTACTGATACAAAATTATATCTATCGGGCAAATAACTTTTAATTCAATCACTGATTGCCCCTCTAAAACCGTAACAATACAATTTATTAAGTAGAATATTATGGTCTATTACATCAAACACCTTACTCAAATCCATAAATATTGACATCATTATTTCTTTGTTCTCCTTAGCTATATTTACATTTTCCATAAGATTTAAAGTAGCCATTTCCGTTGTTCTATTATTACGGAAACCATATTGATTTGGAGATTTAAGGGTAACAGCTGATTCGACCCCTTTAGAATGGCGTTCATTTCAAAGCGAGTCGTTGCAAGTCGCAACCACGTTTGCTTATTGCAAAGGGTACACGGTTCAGCTTTCGCTCTCAATCATCTCAACACTAAACTTTGTAGTGGAAATTTGTAGGTCGAGTATCATTACTATATATATATATATATATATATATATATATATATATATATAAATAATGTCTTTTCATGCAGTTTTTCCATTAGGATATGTAAACAGTAAGTACGCTTGTGGCTATGGTACATTCGGCTGATCAACTTGAAAATTTCGCCTCAACAATCTAGTGATGAAGAATATTTTAAAAGTTTTAAAATCCATAATTGGAATTGAGAAGCTTAAACAGGGATAATTAAAACATTAAAATTGAGAAACTTCTGCACAAGTAATAACTTTCGAATGATTGCATACCCTTGTACTTCTGTATTGCGTATTTTAGTAGTTTTGTATCTGATTTATTTTAACTCTGTTCTTTATTGAAATTATAATTCCAGATCTTTCAAATTCGGCGAAAAGGAGTGTTATTATTATTACTACTGTAATTTGTACCACCTTATATATATATATACATATATATATATATATATATATAATATATATCTATATATAGTGTGTGTGTGTGACCCTCGCTTCCTCTGACAAAAAACTGTGTGTGTGTGTGTGTGTGTGTGTTAATTTTGAAAATGCGTAATAATGATGATAATAATATACCTTTTCCATTTTTATTCATTCATTTCAATAAACTAAGAAGATGATGCCATACAAATTTGCACGTAAAGAGAAATAATCAGCGCATTTAATAAAATCATTTTTTAATTACAAGTCAAAGGCACGGAAAGCTAGAAGAGGAGGTGAATCGGTCTTTGAGAGAGAGAGAGGAAGTTCGCACCAAATTCCTTCGCAATCGCTCGCCCCTTTCAAAAAGGCATCGGACAAACACGTGTGTTTCGCGTGCGTTTAATGGTTAATTTCTTATATTGAGTAATTAATTTCTTATAATAATTGATTCTCTTAAAAAGTGAAAATTCATTTGTTTTAAATTGATATACGTTTAGTTTCATTTAAATTAATACACGTTTGGCATTTTTCCTGATTTTCATAATATATACAGAGGCGTGTGTGTGTGTGTGTGTGTTGTTCATTCGTTTATTAAATATATATATATATATATATATACAGATGGGGTGGGGGGTTTGGGGAACGAGGGAGGAGGATCGTGTGTATTGAATTGCCGTATGTTTCAGATTTCTTCGTAAGCGCATTGAGAATGTGTTTCATTGTAGAAGTAATAACATTATTATTATTAAGATTTGGAGTGAAGGGAGACTTATCAAGAGCGGCCTGGAAGAAAGTTCCTCGCGGCCAAAAAAGGTCTCTCGACAAGCAGGTGTTCTTCGAATTGACCCAGTCCTTTCCTCGTGTGTGTGTGTGTGTGTGTGTGTGTGTGCGCGCACGAGTTGTTCATATACAAACACAGATGGAGGATGGGGGGAATGTACGAGCATGCTTTTTGGTTTTAATTCGGCGAAATTCAATATATATATATATATATATGTTAACCCCCCTTTTATGGCCCTGAGTCGGTTCGGATCGACGGGGATTCTGGTTAGGAGGCTGCAACGGATATTTCTTCTATAACATTCTATAATTCTTTTCGGTCGCCTTAAATGGTGGGTCGCCACTCTGTTAAACCCTTGGCTACAGACTCGCCAGACTTTTATGCCAATATCTTCTATGGTGCTTGGGTTGTCTCTTTCTCTCGCTTATGGGTCGAGAATTATTAATTCTTCTCTTGCTATAATACTCTGATACTTTCTCTTATACTAAAATTATCGACTTTTCTGACTAAGTTCTGAAGAGAGCACGGCTCGAAGGGAAAAATAAAAACTTCTTTTACTTTGGTTTACTTCTTAAAAATATACAGGTACTGCTCTGAATTTACAGGGGTAGAGGTTCGACCTCTTTCGACCATGGCTCAGGCCGGAATCTAAAAATATTAAGGCAAGGGGCCTCTGCCCCCTCCCCGCAGCAAGACTGCTAACAAAGGAGTCCTAATGAAATGCTAATCTGAAGTCTAATGAAGAAGTGCAATGAAGAAGTGCTGTAATTTTACAAATACATGTATAATATAGCTGAACTTAAATGTTTTGGGGGAGGAAAGTTGAAGGTTAAATTTCCCCCCTTTTTAAACACATGATCAAATGTTTTAAAAGATTGCAAAATAAAAATTTAAAAAAATAAAAATAAAATAACAAAAACTAATTTGTATTTTTCGCCGAGTCTACATTTATGAAGGCGATATCATTTCGTAATAGTACATATAAGTACAAATTAAGTACACGACTGAGTACGTATTAATTTTGGTTCATTACAATTACGATTACAATTATGGATTACTTCATATTCACTTATTGTTTAATTATAGTTCTATTAAAGTACATTCTTACATTATAAATTAAATCATTACATTTAATTACAGTTTCAATGAAGTACATTACGTTATATTAAATTAAAGTTTCATTAAAGTACATTACGTTATATTAAATTAAAGTATTACAGTTAATTACAATTAAACAGTTACTATAACTTTGTTTTGTTTTTACAGTGTTTCATATTAATAGACAATTAAGATGTTTAGAAATATAATACAACGTACATGGCACTTACGAGATAATTTATTTACGAAATAATATGCTATAATATGTTATGAATTTGAAATCAGAGCGAACGGAGATATTTTATCTTTGAGGCGCCCGATTCTGTCGTAGTGAGTGGAATTTTATAACTTAACTCAGCATTTTTGAGTTCAATGCGGGAGGTGAAATAATAAAAGAAAATAAAACGTAAAAAGAATACATGTACGTAATCATGATCGTCAATAGACATGTACGACTGCACACAGTAGTGTACACATATCATTCGTCACCCAATAGGTTGTGTGCGTAATATAGACACGAGTAAACATAGACTGATAAGTTGATAGGGCATAAGTAGACAATAGGTAGATGAATGAATAAGTAATAAAATTAATAAAGGATAGCGGTCAAGAAAGAACATGAATGTAAGAATGAGTATGGTTGAATAATGAGTATGGTTGAATAATAATATTTATACTACATAACACCACAACATTATTACTAAAGAATTTACCATACATTGAATACGGAAGATGTCCAAATACTAAGAACGTGATTCAGTGTACAAAGTATGGGAAACGTAAAGAGAATAAAGTTATTTTATGACGTCATAGTGTATAAGTCATTATTTAGAAAAGATGAATTAGGGAAATACAGTAATGAATAAAGAAGTATAAATCGAAATTCTATCCAAAAACTCGCTTAGGCGATTTTGGTTTCTTATGTAAAAATGAACATTCAACATAAAACTATACGAACATAAGTTCTGCATCAAGACAATGAATCCATATAATGATGGTGTAGGAATTGTTCATTGTTCACTTTTTATATATATATATGTATATATATATATATATAAGGGTTGACAAATAGACACGGTTATTATGATTCTTTCTATATATATATATATATATATATATATATATATATAAACACAGATGGGGGATTGGGTCGAGCGTGTGTTTTGGTTAATTTCAACTTTCTTCGTTTCTTTAGATTTCGTTTTTTTTCAATTTTCTTCGCAGGGGATTGGGGGGGAATGTACGAGCGTGCTTTTTGGTTTTAATTCGGCGAAATTCAATTTATATATATATATAAACACAGATGGGAGATTGGGGTCGAGCGTGTGTTTTGGTTAATTTCAACTTTCTTCGTTTCTTTAGATTTCGTTTTTTTGCAATTTTCTTTGCAAGGTTTCTTCTCCTTTCGTTTTTCGGTATTTAAATAGGAATTAAGTGATTTATTGGAGCGTGTGTTTAAATTAATCTTCCAATTGATTAACTATATAAATATATTGTGGTATTTTATATGGTTGAATCTTCCAATTGATTAACTATATAAATATATTGTGGTATTTTATATGGTTGAATCTTCCAATTGATTAACTATATAAATATATTGTGGTATTTTATATGGTTTTTGCTATCTGGCAACTGAATACATGGCGCTATCTGGCAACTCAGCAACTGAATACATGACGCTATCTGGCAACTCAGCCAGAATAGAGGTCTATAAAAGAGTGAGAAGCTGATGACGGAGTCATTACAAGCTCGGCTCCCAGCCGAGGAAGGACCTCTGGTCCTATCTCTTTCTGGCCCTTTGGGAAAACCCCTTAGAGGCCTCTTAGGTTAGGTAAACGAAAATAGCTTGGGGGAGAACTCCGCCTCCAAGTTGCATGCCTTGCAATCAAAGGCAACTACTCTCTCTCTCTCTCTCTCCTTCAGGTGTACCCCTCCCCCCCTTGGCTCAGCCAACTGGCTGATTAGGAGCCTATAAGACAACGCCTACTCGGCTGAAGTCTTAATATACACTTGGCTCCTGCCAGGTGAACACCTCTCCTCCTTTCTCTTTCTGGCCCTTTGGGGGGAATAGCTTGGGGGAGAACTCCGCCTCCAAGTTGCATGCCCCTTGCAACCCCATTTTGGGGTTGGCAACGAAGGCCGGTACTCTTTGGGGGGATTTTTTTCAACACCCCCCACCCCCTTTGTAACATTGCAACCAGTGATGTAGGTCTCGAGATCGGTCTCGGTCTCGAGACCGATCTCGAGACCCAATTTGCAGATCTCGATCTCGATCTCGGTCTCCGCTATTTAGATCTCGGTCTCGACAGACGCGGTCTCGGTTTTTCTCCCCGAGACCTTTCGAGACCTCTCGAGACCGTAATGAGAAATACATGTTATTGGCATACTCATGATGGTGGCTTGGTTGAACAGACACAATTCAGAATGTTTATGAAAGTTTGTAAAAGTAAGGGACTCTAGGTATTCACTAATCAGTCACCCTGTTTTGAGTTGCCACGTTTGTCTTGCGGGTGTGTGTGGGTCTGGATTTTTTTTAGGTTAGCGCTACAAAAAAATTTGTCCCCCCGCGACCGTCAGATTAATTTTATTGAAAATGGAAACACTAAATAGAGAATTATTTATATATTATTTATTTATTTATTTATTTATTATTTATATTTATTCATTATACCGGTATATTTTTTATCATTAAAATTCATTATAGATCTCTTTGGGCTCAGTGGATGTTGAATTAATGTTATATATATATATATATATATATATATATATATATTAGGGTGGTCCTCAAAAACGAATTTTTTATTTTTACTGCTCCCACCCGATAAAGTAGTTCCACTTCATAAAAAAATTATTTTGGCAAAGTTTTTACCAGATCCGACAATATTTAGGGGTGGTTGTCAAACTTTAAATTTTGAACGAAATCCTTAAAATGGGCAAAATCTGCAGCATCTAAATCTAAATTTGCTGGCCACTTGTGGTACCTATCTGAGGAAATGGTGGGATTGGCACTGTTTGATGCTTCTGTATCAGTAGACACAAAAAGATTAATTGTAAAGGGAATTAATGAGACAGAAGGCAGCCTAAAATGTCCTAAACGTGTGAGCCTTCGTCAAGATCATCTCCCAACATTGGATTCCTTGAGCACGAGAAACTTTCAAGCTTATACGGGCCCTCAATATCAATACTGCATTTATGCAAAAAGACCCGTCAACATGGGACTCAGATGATGAGTTTCAAGAGGCTCTTCGGAAAGTTGAAAACATCAAGGTCGTGAACGACAATGCCGAACGCGGGATTGCATTTATCCAGGATTATAGTGGAAAAAACACTAAGAATGAAGAACAACTTCAATACCTATTGAAAGTCGTGGAACAACACAGGAAGAAATATCCTGAACCTACTAAAAAGATCTTAAACAGTGAGCTACAGTGAGTGGTCTTGCCAGCCATGACGATTCAAAATAGTACGTCATCAGTGTTATGTATAACGCTTATAATTTAAAATATATATGCAAAATAAAAATCTTTTAACTACACATTATATCAGTGGTTCCCAAGTGGTGATCCATGGATCCCTGGGGGCCAACTGAGATTGTTCAGGGGGTCAATAGAAAACCCCCGCCTTGAGCGGGTAATACCCATCGTAATGGGGGGGGGGACTCACGGGCAGTTTTGTGGTAACTTCAAGCTTCGACAGCCACCTCTAATTATTATCCGATCGAGCTCAAATTGAAGCAGAATTATTTTTTTATTAAGTGGAACAACTTTATTGGGTGGGAGCATGTAAATTACCAAAAAAAAATATCGCCTCTATAAGGGAGGACCACCCTAATATATATATTATTTAGACCTTATGCTAATTGCCATGCCTCTGTTTATAGTACCGATATGTTAATTTATTTTTCATAGAAATGGTGTTGGAAAAATGCTATACAGGAAGCTCAAGCACGGAGAATGAGCAGATACAGAGAGACAGCGCTCATTCTCACAGCAGCGATGACGAAATAAAACAGTCAAACCAAAGTTCCGAGACTAATGGCAAAATATCAAAGCTATCGGTCCAAGCAGAAGAACGTTGAAACTGGGAAGATTTTGAACCGCAGGGAACAGTTGCGGCGGTACCTCTTAGAGATCGATGAATCTCATATTTTAGACAACTGCTCTCCAATAAAGTTTTGGCACCAGAAAAGGGATAAATTCTCATCACTGGCCAATATTGCCATGACTGTTTTAACAGTGCCTGCCTCTAATGCTCCAATTGAGCGTGTATTTAGCCATGGAGGCATAATAATGAGGCCCCACAGAAGTCGAACTTCAGCAGATCTTCTGAGCATGCTGATGTTCCTTAAGAAAACATTTTATCCATTCTAAAAATATGAATAAAATAAAAAATAGTAAAATAAAATTCAACAAAATAAAGAAATAAAAAAAAAATAACATTAATTGAAAATGACTATTTTAGTTATCATTTCTCAAAACAATTTTTAACATTTAGCAATTTAAAATAGATTATCAAGATTGGATAAAATCATGTATCATATTATTCACAAAACAGGAATAAAATAATAAAATTCAATAAAATAAAATATAATCAGAATAACATTAAATGAAAGTGCCTTTCATTTAAGTATGATTATGATTTCTCCCCACGATCTTTAGCATTTGCCCATTCCAAATAAACTCTATGAAGATTAATACATCCGTCATTATTCAGGTAACTTTTAATTCGCATGAGCATGTCCAAATGATTTTCTTTCAAGCGGTTTCTTAATTTGTTCTTTATAGGATTCATTAAACTGAAATTTTTGAAATTACTTCATTTACTGTCGTGACTCATGATACGTTTGAGCCTGTGCGCGGGTTTCACAACACGTGTGCGCGCGCACACGCGCACACCTTAGAGGGAACATCTGAGAAAGTAGTTATTAGTTTATTAATATACTTAACATAGTCTAATTTCCATAGTAGTGTAAAACAAATTGAAAGGGCATGAGCTTGGTCTCGATCTCGATCTCGGTCTCGAATTTTAAGGGTCTCGATCTCGGAAGGTAGATCTCGATCTCGAACCTTTGATCTCGGTCTCGATCTTGGTCTCACAGGATCAGGTCTCGGTCTCAGTCTCGGACTTGGTGGTCTCGACTACATCACTGATTGCAACATTACGTAATAAATTGCAACATTCCTGCACTCTCCCCTTTTGCGGCTATACTACTCATCTTCATCAGAATCAGAGGTCCTCAGCTCAGAACCACAAGGAACAGTATTAGCTCCACTACTCTTCATAATCATGCTAACTGACATAGATGAGGACGTTACCAGAGACAGCACAGTAACATCCTTTGCCGATGACACAAAGATCAGTAGAAAAATAAGAAACCCAGAAGATATAGGATCTCTACAAACAGACATGAACAGAATCTACGAGTGTACGGAAGACAACAATATGAAGTTTAACACTGAGAAATTTCAGCTGTTACAGTACGGGAAAAGAGATGACCTAAAATCCATAGAATATTATACCCTAAATGGACAGGAAATTCAGATAAATTCTAAAACAAAAGATTTAGGGGTTATAATGACTGATGATGCGAAATTTGAAACACAAAATAAGATAGCAGTAAATAGAACAAAGAGAGTAACTGGGCAGATACTGAGAACCTTTAAACGAAGGGATAGGAATATAATGATTTCTCTACTGAAAACATTGATCATACCCAAATTGGAATACTACTCGATCCTAACATACCCATATAAAAAAGAAGACATTAGACAACTAGAAGGGATTCAGAAAAGCTTCACAGCCAAGATCAAGGGGTGCAAAGAAATTAATTACTGGGAAAGGTTACGCAAATTAAATCTATATTCACTGGAAAGTAGAAGACACACACACACACACACACACCATTATTTACACTTGGAAAATACTGTAATGAAGAAACTAGTCCCTAATCTTACTGTGAACCCTGTAACTCCCCAAACAACAGTGGAAAGTAGAAAAGGAAGACTGTGTCGTGTTCCCAAATTAAAGGCGAGACAGGGAGCATTCTTAACACTGAAAGAAAATAGTTTTGTTGTGAGAGGACCAAAACTGTTGAATCAGCTGCCCAAAGACCTAAGGAACACTAAAAGTGTTGCAGTGAACATCTTCATAAAAAGATTAGACGCATGGTTCAGAACAATCCCGATGAGCAGGGCGTACCCGGCTATGTGAGGTGGAGAGTACAAGAAACCAACTTACTACTTCACCAGGCCAATTCGAGAGGAGGGGCGATAAGCTTGACCTTCGTGAAATGAGGAATCATCGCACGGAACCTTTGAAAGGTTAAAAGATATATATATATATATATATTATATAATAACTTGGTTGAATGGTTTGTTCTTAGGGAAGCGTAACTTAGCGAGGAATAGGAGGACGAAAAGATGGTACATGTTTATTAACACACGTTTCGGAAAAATTCAATTTCCATCATCAGTGCTAAAAATTTTAAAACAAGTAAAAATAAATAAGTATAATAAATAAACGAACAACAAATTAAAATGGCGCAACAATTAGCGAGAATCAAAAACAAGTTACAATGTGTAATGAATTAAAAGATTAAAAGTTAAATGATATAAAGAATAAAAGTATGGATAATAAGTAAAATATAAAATGGTTTAGGTAGAACAGAATTGTAAAATTACTTACAATTAGCGAAAATTAAAAGCAAGTTACAATGTGTATTAAATTAAAAGATTAAAAGTTAAATGATATAAAGTATAAAAGTATGGATGAAAAGTAAAATATAAAATGGTTTAAGTGAAACAGAATTGTAAAATTTCTTACCAGATTGTAATGAGACTAATTATACAGAAGGTTGGGAATGGTTGCCTGTTAAAAGAATTCCATTGGGACGATGGAGCCGGGCAGAATGATAATGGATTTCTTTTGAAAGTTTATTTGGCAATGTTTAAATTGAAAGCGGAACTGTAATCGTTGAGGGTTGGCTGGATACTAAGGATGAAAAGGGACTCAAGTATGCGGAGGTCGATTAGTTGGTTGGCTGAGTTGATAATTTTGAAATTGGAGGAAAGTAACGGGTGGTTGTGGAGGTGGCAGTGATCCCTTATTGCAGATTTGGAGGGTTTGTTCAGGGGCTGTGAAGTTCTTGTAGAAATCCCACGATGCTCGTCCACTCTTGTTTGATATTGGCGGATGGTACTGCCAATATAGTTCGCTTTGCAGCGAACACAATTACAAGCGTAGATAGTGGACGAAGCAAGTGGCTGGGGTGTTTTTTCTTTATGGTTGAGGTAGGATTTGATACTATTGTTGTTGGTAAAAGCGAAATGAAATTTAATTTGGGGGTAAAGCGGCGTGAGTAAGAGACGGAGTTCTGAAAGTATTTTGTGGCTAATATGGTCATAATAAGGGAATGAAAAATATTGTACGTCTTTTTTAACAGTAGGAATTTTAAGTGGGGGTTGATAAATATTATTAAGAAAATTTCTGGTTAAAGACTGTAACAGATGTTTTGGGAAAGAGTTATTAATGCTGAAGTTAAGAATTAACTCTATTTCATGGTGAAAAGACAAGTACGAGGAGCAAAGATGGTAGGCACGGTGGATTAAAATTTTAATACTGTTTATTTTATATAGCAAAGGGATGTGGCTTAGGAAATTAGTACCCAGGCCTGTGTACGTGGGTTTTCGATATATAGAATTGCTAAATTTGTTGTTTTGTTTAGTTATTGTAATATCTAGGAAGGGAAGGGTGTTGTTGGATTCGTCTTCTTTGGTGAACTTAATATTTTTATGTTGGGAATTAAGGTAGTTAAGAAAAAGGGGGGCGTGGTTGGCATTGTGAAAAAGGAGAAAGGTGTCATCAACGTATCTTTTATATAGGCGTGGTTTATAATGAGTGGGGCAATGAAGTTTTGAATCTGACAAAACATGAATTTACCAAACTGCTTACGCTCGCCGCCTCAGACACCTATTTTTTCTTTAACCAACAACTTTATCAACAAACCGACTCATTAGCTATGGGATCCCCCTTAAGTGCCACTTTAGCGAACATCTTCCTCAGCCATCACGAAAATAACTGGCTACTTCATTGCCCCACTCATTATAAACCACGCCTATATAAAAGATACGTTGATGACACCCTTCTCCTTTTTCACAATGCCAACCACGCCCCCCTTTTTCTTAACTACCTTAATTCCCAACATAAAAATATTAAGTTCACCAAAGAAGACGAATCCAACAACACCCTTCCCTTCCTAGATATTACAATAACTAAACAAAACAACAAATTTAGCACTTCTATATATCGAAAACCCACGTACACAGGCCTGGGTACTAATTTCCTAAGCCACATCCCTTTGCTATATAAATTACACAGTATTAAAATTTTAATCCACCGTGCCTACCATCTTTGCTCCTCGTACTTGTCTTTTCACCATGAAATAGAGTTAATTCTTAACTTCAGCATTAATAACTCTTTCCCAAAACATCTGTTACAGTCTTTAACCAGAAATTTTCTTAATGATATTTATCAACCCCCACTTAAAATTCCTACTGTTAAAAAAGACGTACAATATTTTTCATTCCCTTATTATGACCATATTAGCCACAAAATACTTTCAGAACTCCGTCTCTTACTCACGCCGCTTTACCCCCAAATTAAATTTCATTTCGCTTTTACCAACAACAATAGTATCAAATCCTACCTCAACCATAAAGAAAAAACACCCCAGCCACTTGCTTCGTCCACTATTTACGCTTTTTATTGTGTTCGCTGCAAAGCGAACTATATTGGCAGTACCATCCGCCAATATCAAACAAGAGTGGACGAGCATCGTGGGATTTCTACAAGAACTTCACAGCCCCTGAACAAACCCTCCAAATCTGCAATAAGGGATCACTGCCACCTCCACAACCACCCGTTACTTTCCTCCAATTTCAAAATTATCAACTCAGCCAACCAACTAATCGACCTCCGCATACTTGAGTCCCTTTACATCCTTAGTATCCAGCCAACCCTCAACGATTACAGTTCCGCTTTCAATTTAAACATTGCCAAATAAACTTTCAAAAGAAATCCATTATCATTCCGCCCGGCTCCATCGTCCCAATGGAATTCTTTCAACAGGCAACCATTCCCAACCTTCTGTATAATTAGTCTCATTACAATCTGGTAAGAAATTTTACAATTCTGTTTCACTTAAACCATTTTATATTTTACTTTTCATCCATACTTTTATACTTTATATCATTTAACTTTTAATCTTTTAATTTAATACACATTGTAACTTGCTTTTAATTTTCGCTAATTGTAAGTAATTTTACAATTCTGTTCTACCTAAACCATTTTATATTTTACTTATTATCCATACTTTTATTCTTTATATCATTTAACTTTTAATCTTTTAATTCATTACACATTGTAACTTGTTTTTGATTCTCGCTAATTGTTGCGCCATTTTAATTTGTTGTTCGTTTATTTATTATACTTATTTATTTTTACTTGTTTTAAAATTTTTAGCACTGATGATGGAAATTGAATTTTTCCGAAACGTGTGTTAATAAACATGTACCATCTTTTCGTCCTCCTATTCCTCGCTATATATATATATATATATATATATATATATATATATATATATATATATATATATATATATATATATATGGTGGCGCAAAAGTCAGGAACCATAGGCACATTTTAATAATTTGTGTTTTAATATGTGTTTTGTTCTTTTCAGATTTGTTATTGAACCTTAGGCACAGAAATTGACAATAGACGAACGGGTGGAGATACTGTAGTTTTAATGTGTGCAAGGCGTGGTAACACACACCGATCAGTTGCTACTGCTTTTAATGACAAGCACCCTGAGAGGCCGCCAGTTGTTCAGGCATCAGTCAGAAAACTGTTCACTCGCTTCAAAGACACGGGAAGTGTTCATGATCGGCCGCGTAGTGGCCGGCCAAAAAGTTCAACCAATGCAGCAACATCACTAACGGTATTCAATCACTTCGAAAACAGCCTACGTAACTCCTTAAGGAAGTTATCCCAGGAAATGGGTGTCTCCAGAAGATTCATTCAACGAATTCTTACAACAAATCGTTTCCACCCCTACAAAGTCCAACTCGTTCAGGAACTGCACGGTGACGACACAGATCGTCGTGTAGAGTTCTGCCAGTGGTTTCTACAACATCGACAGCTTCAACAAAGGATCATGTTCAGTGACGAAGTTATATTTCACCTCAGCGGTCGTGTCAATAGGCATAATGCACGCTATTGGGCCGATGTGAACCCTCACTGGATGGAGGAAGGACATGTGCAATTCGATCCACGAATTATGGTGTGGGCTGCGCTCTGGGGGGATCGGTTAACTGGCCCGTACTTTTTCGATGGCACTGTAACAGGTGAAACATATCTGCATATGTTGGAAACATTTCTAATGCCCATACTGAACGACATTCCATTGGCAGAATGGGCGGAGATGTGGTTTCAGCAGGATGGTGCACCACCACATTTCGAAACTGTCGTCCGGAGCTCTTTAGATGAAACTTTCCCAAGCAAGTGGATCGGACGGCGAGGTCCCGTCGAATGGCCACCTAGGTCTCCAGACCTGATTTTTCTTGTGGGGCTATCTCAAGTCTGTAGTCTATGCTGATCGACCCAGAACCATACGTTCTCTAAAGGATAAAATCACATCTGAGTGTGCCAAAATTATGATAGTACCAATGTGTTAAGGAATGTTCAAACATCATGTATTCAACGCGTCAGAAAGTGTCTCCAAGTGGAAGGCCACCATTTCGAACATTTATTATAATTTAATAAAATGTGCCTATGGTTCCTGACTTTTGCGCCACCCTATATATAATTATATTGTATGGGAATAATGTCATCATCATTATCAACCATTGTCTATCCACCGCTGGATGTAGGCCTTCCCCAAGCTGTCTCATACAAGCCAGTCCTTTGCCATCGTTGACCGTTTCCCAGTTCTTTCTGTATTTCATCTCTTCATCTTGTTTTTTGTCTACCACGATCTCTTTTGGTTCTTGGGTATCCATTCGGTTAGCTTTTTGTCCATCTATTGTTCTGTCTCATTATGTGACCTGCCCAGCTCCATTTTAATTTTTTGACTGCAACAATGATGTCTTTGATTTTTGTTTGCTCTCTCATCCATTCCGCCGTCCTGCGATCCCTCCATGTTATGCCTAGCATAATTCGTTCATGTGCTCCTGCGCCGTTCTGAGTTTGAGGGTTAAATGTTTTGTTAGTTTCCACGTTTCTGCACCATAGGTCATCGTAGGTAGGACACATTGGTCATAGACCTGTCGTTTTAGGGAGAGTGGTATTTTACGTTTGAAAATTGAACTAGCACGACCAAAGGCTTGCCATCCCAGTGTTATTCGTCGTGTTATTCGTCGGCCAGATGGTTGTACATAATTTGCGTTTTCTGTAAGTTCATTTGAAGACCCACTTTTTTACTGGCAGTGTTCAGTTCCAACAGCATTTCCTGTAGCTCTTCAGGTGTTCCAGAGATCAATATTATGTCGTCATCAAATCGCAGATGATCGAAGTATTCTCTTCTCAAGAAGAGGATATTTACCACTGTCAAAAAGGAAGTAGGTAAACACAGTGGCGGTCCTAGCTTACATGACGCCCTGGGCGAACCTCACCTTCAGCGCCCCCCCCCCCTGTTCGCCAACACACACATTCGAATACCCCCAAAATAAAGGACAGACATAACTCTTTCACAAAATAACTTTTTATTGGACTAATTGTTGGAACTTCAGAACCAAAACAAAGACTCAAATTTCTGAATTTTACAAATCCTTCATCACGTAAATAGAATAACTCACTTAAGAGAATGTAATTATGATACTATGAACAGGAAAAATACAAATTAAATTGCACAACTGCCATAAATAAACTAGAGAATCAAATTTCTAAATTGTACAAATGCTCTATCACATAAATAGAATAAGACACTTAAGAGAGAGTAATTATTATGCTACACTTTGAACAAGAAACAAAATAAATTGCACCACAGCACAACTGCCATCTAAAGCCTGACTCTTCTTACCTTCCTTGATGCAAAGTCATGAATTAAATCATCATATGAAATCTGCTCAGCAATTGTATGATTTATACTGATGATGGCCAGACCGGTAAGGCGTTCCTGTGACATAGTTGACCTCAGGTAGGATTTGATGAGCTTCAGCTTTGAAAAGCTCCTCTCTGCTTCAGCAACAGTGACTGGAAGAGTAAGACCAATTCTGAGAGCAGTCCACAAATTTGGATATATTTCAGAGAGCTCCCTTTCATGGATAAATGTCAGCAGTTCAAGCAAGGATATGGTCTTTGATGGCAAGTCAGGCAAGTTCTTCAGCTCCTGTGCAAGCTCTCTGCCATCCAAGTCAGATTGTCCCTTAAAATGTAGTGTAGTACTAAGGTTCACACATTGTTCTGTCAGCTCCTCAAATGTGAGATTTTGGAAATGTGTCAGCACTCCAAACTTCTCTCCCACAATTTCCAACGTGGAAAATCTTTCCTGAATGGCTGATGTTGCAGCATCAACCACTGCATTGAAAAATGTCACCTCCAGCTTCTTCAAAGCATCAATCAAGGGCTCATCAGATGCTTCATAGGAGAAGTGCCGCTTTGTGGACCTCAGCCGTTTTTGTTTTAACACAGCCTCCACATTCATTTGTTCACAGATATCTGTGGCTGCCATTTGTGCAGCCACAAAACCTGTTGCCCTGTAATTGCGGAGACCTCTCTCTGTTTTTTTTAGGAGATTTACTGCAACATCAACGTGCATGCTAGGAGACTGCATCTGCTTGCTCACATGCTGAATTTGGCACAACAGGTCATGCCACACCACTGAACAAATGGCGAAGCGGTATGACCCAACCTCCTCTGACAGAGATTGAGCCTCGACCTTTATTACAAGTCTTTGGTGTGGTCCCTCACCTCGATCAGTGCATCTCTCACTGCAGCTGCCTGATATCTCAGGGGCTCCACACTCTTGATCTTGCTTTCCCACCTTGTATCAGACCACATCTTCAATGTGATGTTCACATGTTTTTTCAAAATGGCCCATCGTTGTGTGGAGGCTGAAAACAAGTTGTAAAGCTTCTGCAAGATGCCAAAGTAACTTGTGGCATCAATAGATCCCTTAGCAGCATCGGCCACAAGCAAATTCAGAGAATGAGCCCCACATGGAACAAACAGAGCTCTGGGATTAATTTCTAGGAGCCTGGATTGAACACCCTTGTTTTTTCCCCTCATGTTGGCCCCGTTGTCGTATGATTGTCCTCTACAGTCCATGAAAGGAACTTTTAGCTCCTCCAGTCTCTTCAGAATCAGAGATGCCAAATGTTGACCAGTGGACTCCTCTGCCTCCAAAAACCCCATGAAATGTTCCTTTATATGGGGCTTCCCCTCCAGTGACACAACCCGAATCACAACTGACAACTGTTCAGTGTGGCTGATATCTGGAGTGCAATCTAGAATTATTGAAAAAAACTTTGATTGTTTGATGTCGCTCACCATTGCTGAATGGTCTTGCTGCTCGACAAATCAATGAGTTCGTTTTGTATGTGGTGGCCGAGGTAGCTGGTGTGACTGGAGGTCCCTTTTTGGACACGGTTAATGTGCTCTTGCATTATAGGATCAAATTGTGCCATCAGTTCAACTTCTTTCAGAAAATTGCCATTTGATGGTGAGAACAATTTTTCTGTATGTCCCCTTAGTGCCAAATTCCTAACTGCCAGAGAATGCACAATAGCAGTGAGACGTGTCAGCACCGCTCTCCATCTCAACTTCTCAGCCTCCAGAAGTGCCATCTCCTGCTTGTCAATGGTCTCCCCCTTTCTCATCCTCACTGCCAGTTCTTTCCAGATTTTCATAGAATTTAGGTGTTCTGAACTGTTGTCATGTGATGTGAGCAATGAGCTTGCATGCTTCCAGTCCGAGAGTCCCAAACTTGTTAAATTTATTTTCCTCTTGGAAAATAATGTACAACAGAAACAGAAAAGGCTGTTGTTTTTTAAGGAATAGACCAACCAACTTCTGGTTATATTTTCCCCACTAACCAATGACTTCCTGAAGTATTGATGGTGGAAACTTCTTCCGTCACTGTCGTTTCTAGGGAATACAAAGTCAGATGGTACTTGACTTGGTCCCCTGGAAACCAGTTGTGTCCGAATTCTCTCAGTCAGAACTGAAGGCCAGTTAGCAGGGTCGGTGGACAGAGACTCATCCTCAGGAGGCGATTCTGCTCCAGGCATTTCTAATAGAAAGAAAAGAGCATTACTCATTAGTATACACACCTAAGTTAGATAACACATTATTCACAGCACTTTGTTATGGTGGTGGTGTTATGGAATTATGGTGGTGAAACACCACACATACCCAGTAACCCAGACCCAGTGATAATAACATTATAATTTATAACTGTTTGCAAAATGCTTTGCAGGGATGCACACACATACACATACACACACACGCACACACTCACAGACATATGTGCACACAAACTCACCTGAAGAGTCCTGCCAGGGAGAAGTAGAAGCAAATGGGTCTTCATCCTCAGGATCAGACTGCATTTGTGGAGACATATGTGAGGCTGAGGAGGTAGATGGCTCCTCAGCCTCAATAATGGCAGAAGTAGACGGCTTCTCATCCTGGCTAGTGGCAGAGGGTGTTCCAAAATATTTCAAAAGTGCCCCTGCAAATAGTAAAATAGAACATAACAGACCAATGCATGAATAGGCTAGTACAATTAATTTAACATGTTATTAAGCACAATTTATTAAACTTTTAGAATAGGAAACAAATGAATAATACAACCTCCTTGGTTAATGGCTAATTATATACATAATAGTACACTTCAAATGACTCAGAAAGCTATATCACAAAATAGCAGTGCAATATAGCAGTGAAGAGTAGATGACATAGCTCTATACCTTTATCTTTTGCTCGTTTCTCCTCTTCTTCTTTCCTCTTTTTTCTAAACTGAGCACCTGATAGCTTTGACCTCTTCTTATCCATTTGCGGTTATTTGACAGACCTTAGTGGCTTAGTGTGAAGATTCGTTCTGTAATAAATAATATACATTTCATTATTTAACCAAACCCAGAAAAATAACATTACATATGTTAAAGTATGGGCCTTTATTCCCAATAATATTAATCTGGAAGCATTTTGCATTGTTTAGGTCTTTTATGGGAAGGTTTATGGAAAATGCAATAGATGGTTTTTTTAATAAAAATATATTTATTGATCTTTTATTATTTATTTTATTTTATTTTTAATTTTTATTTATTTCTTTATTTATTTATTCTTATTTTTTTATATTTTTTTTTGCAGGCGCTCATGCCGCCCCTCCACAAATGCCGCCCTGTGCGGCTGCCCATATTGCCCATATGAGGAACCGCCACTGGGTAAACAATGCAACTAAGGTATGCATTAAACATTATAATTGAAATGGTCACATAACCAGATAGGATTCAAATAATTGTCGTGTATTGGTTTTGTTTAATAATAAAGATAATAATGTTTAATAAGAAATTTAATTTAGTTTGTACGTAAATAAGAAATTAATAATGTTTTGTTTGAAATTAAAGATATAAAATGCTAATTGGCAATACCTGCAATGTGCCGAGGCCTAAATGCCCAAAATCCAGTCTCGGGCGGGGGTTTGCCCGATTAGGGTGGTTTTTCATATTAGTATGTTATTGTGGATTTCAAATATTTAATTGTCTCTCTCTCCGCGATAAAATGTTAACGATAAGCCGTCACTCGTGTTCCCCCGTTTGTTCAAATTGTTTCGGCATAAATAAAAAGTCAGTAAATAGTAATAATAGTGTGTAATTATCCCCAGTTCTTTTCATTGTTCGAAAGTTTAATGGCGACCACCGGCTCAAGCGGTCTACCCGCGTTCGTATAAAGACAGAGAAAACGAATGATAATAGTAAGAAAAGGCAAATAATATATATATACCTCGTACACCTCGTAGTATAGTAGTTTCGTACGTTGGTCTATCTTCACACAAAGGCCAAACTGGTGGCCCCGCCTCTAGGCGTGACTTAATGGAGAATCGAGTTGCTCTCTTGCGCTCTCCATCGCACATAGCCAGGTACACCCGGCCCATCTGGTACCATCCTGAGCCAGGCATCTTGTCTTCTTTTGAAGACAAACTTTGACCCCTGTCATGTTTCTGAGGTTCTTTGGAAGCTGGTTAAAAAGTCTTGGACCCCTGACAACCAAGCTGTTTTCTTTCAGCGTTGAGGAAGTCTCTTGTTGGGCCTTTAGTTTGGAAACACTACACATTTTGCCTTTCCTATTTTCCAGTGTTGTTTGGGTGGTAACTGGGTATAGTTTGAGGTTTGGTACCAGTTTTTCGATAATTTTCCATGTACTGTATACATTATGGTGTACCTCTCCCTCTTCTTTCCAGGGAGTACAGACTTAGTTTACTTAGTTTTTCCTAGTAGCCGAGTTCTTTGCAGCCATCGATCTTGGCTGTGAAATGTCTCTGAATATCTTCTAGTTTATTAATTTTTTCCTTCTTGTATGGGGACGTCAAAACTGAACAGTATTCAAGTTTTGGTGTGATCATTTTCAGGTAGGACGGGGCGAAAATATATCAAACTCGAGTTGTCAGTATGAAACATGGCTGATAAGGAGCTCTAGTACCTACCAATCATAAAAACATCAGCTTTTATAGCCTATGAATATGTGCATTCTCGCACCTTTGACCTCAATTTTGAAGAAAAGCCAAAATCTTTAAGCAAATTTAGTTTGGTTAAAAATTATAACAATATTTTCTTTTATAAGCCAAAACATGTGTTCATCACTAAATTATATGAATTGTAACTGCTATCCTCCTGTTGATTCACTTAAAATCCGACTTTGTTTCCCTTTTTGCATTCTCTAGCCGAGATTTCTTGCTGAGAATAACCATTCCATGGCGGGCGTCATGTCCGTAGACTTTTTCACTTGCAGAGGAGATTTCCTTTGCATTTCTTTCAACTGCCTCGGAATGACATGGGTATGTGTCAAGAATTATGGGTTTTTGCCAGTCATCATTGCTACTTATAACATCAGAGAGTAAGGAAGGAAGAGTTATATCCATTTCGTTCCAATCAATCATATCCATGTAGGACGAAGCTGAGAAGTTGAACCTGATGGATTTCTTGTCAAACATTCGAATTTCACCCGGTATAACACTCCTTTTCGCTTGTAGCACTTTTTCGACAGCTAACTTCCGAATATTCTTATTCTTGTCAGCGATAGCGGATAAAAGGATATTTTCAGAATGACAAAAGTAACAGTTGTTTTGTAACACAGGACAAATAATGAATGTTTTGGTCGATTGTATATAGTTTTTGATAGAGCTCAATCATGAAGAAAAAGTTTTTGGCCCCATCCTGGCAAGACCAGTTTGCTTTGATATAGAACCATGCAGAAGCATAGAACTTCAGTATAAAATGAGCAATCCTTTGAAGTGTCTCTGATGTTTTTTTGTGCGACATGTAATAACGTCAGAGACAATTTGCTTTTGTCAGCCACCGTGCATTATTGAGAGACCCAGGTTGAGCAGTTTCTAACAATTTGATAGCTGGACCTCTATCATGACCGTTTTAATTGACAAACACGCCTTATGGAGGTATTGCTGGTCACTGCTGAGATCTGCTAGCACTTCTTCTGGTAAGTCCATCACTTTTCCAGCGAGAGGTGGAAATTTTGCAATTGGTCTATTCTTTGGATCAAAGTTCAGATCCTTGCCGATTTTGCCCTGTGAACTTCTAGGTCCTGTCGTTTGCCCGTCAAGAACTTCCAGGTATTTTCTCAAGGGAAGCTCATTAGTGTGAAGTAAGCAAATAAACCATTATATAATGGTCTTCCCAATGTCAGCTCTAGTTTTCTAATTACTCCATTTGATATACCTTTATTTACATTAGTTGCATCACAAACTACTGCTTTTAAAGTCGATGCAGAGTTGGTGTCAGTACTTACTGATATAATTTCTTTAGCAATATCATTTGCCCTTCCACTTTCAGGAGCAATATGGTCAATATATTCGTTTCCTGGAAATGAAACTAACACATAGTGGTCTTCATTCAAAGTCCGCTGGCATTCTCCCACTTTTGAAAGAGTTTTATCAATTTTTCCAGC
Source organism: Bathynomus jamesi (assembly GCA_023014485.1). Taxonomy (NCBI): domain Eukaryota; kingdom Metazoa; phylum Arthropoda; class Malacostraca; order Isopoda; family Cirolanidae; genus Bathynomus; species Bathynomus jamesi. The sequence continues at coordinate 649,308 of JAJOZX010002005.1, forward strand.
AAATCCAAGGCAAACTATTCTTTTATTCTGTTCTTCATGCTTCTTTCTTTCTATGCTTCTCCACAAGGTTCTTGACGACGTAGTTTACTGGGATCAGTCGTAGTATTTTCAGATAATAGCTTAAGACCTTTTAAGACAGCATTATCAATTGAACAAGCATCACGGTTCCTTATTTTGCATCGATCAACTGCCTTGCATAATTCTGGATATTGGTGTCTATTTTGAGAAGTGCTAGCTTCTGTATTTAACTCGCACTCGCTCAATTCGAAATCTTCATTTTCATAACCTTTTTCACTTTCAGAGCTGATCTCACCAATATCACAAGGATTCAACTGCATTTCCTGGACAAAACTCTCTTGTTTATCTTTAAAGAATTGTCTTTTATGCTTTCTGTTTTCCATTTGTTGTAGTTTTGAAGTTTTCACTTTGTCCAACTTACCTATAATCATTTTTCGTTCAGTATGTTGATCAATCCAGAACTCCCATTCATCATTCGGGATTTTCTCCGCCTTAGCGCAATTACACTCACTTCTTTTACGAGAACCGGAGGCATAGCACTTGCAGCAACATATGTCAAATAAATTTCTGAAGGAATCATATTTACTTTGATAAGTGCTGGAAGATCTTTTACTCATGGGATATTTTCTAAGTTCTTGTCCCTTCTCAATTAATCTCTTTACCTTAATTACTATGCTTTTGAAATCGATTGTTGGAATGAAAGCACGGATATATATATATATATATATATATATATATATATATATATATATATATATATATATATATATATATATATATATATATACACACACACACACACACGAGTGTATGTGTATATATATATATATATATATATATATATATATATATCATTCACTTCTTCCGCGATAATTTCAGTGTATTTCTGAGTGCTAAATGTTGCATTAATGAGTTTATGTTTAAGATAAGCTTTGAATACATCCTCACACGTTGGTAGTTGGTTGCCAGGAAGCTCTGCTGGCGTTCCGAAAACAGAATGCTTCACTTTTTCTCTTGTTATACCAGAAGAGGCCATTGCAAGCTATGCTATTAATCTGAAACAAAAGAAAATAAAATGTTGAATCAGGAAACACATGATAGGTCAAACAAATGATAGGTCACAAATACACATGATAGGTCAAACACATATGCGTCCTACATTTTAAAATAATCAAAAACAATGTTTATTAATGGTTTTTTGATAGACATTGGCATTAATTGAGTTTATTGTTGAGATCCTCGTACCTGTGAGGCGAAATATTAATTTAAGGAAACATGCTAAAAAGGATCTTTCGTGGCTTTTGTTCGCAATTTAGTTTTTCATAGTTGCCACCACAGAAATTAATATTTCTACAAGATATGACTTATTCTTTAATCAATGACTACTTGGGCATCTTTTTCAGCATGTTTCATTAAATTAAATTTTTTCAACCCACTCTAAATTGATCAGTGTTTTCAACAGGAGAATCCGTACTGTCTTGTCCTTTCTTTTAAAGGTTCTTAGTACCTGTCCCACGACTATCTTTGCTTTGTTTATCGCTATCTGATTTTGTGTGTCGAATTTTGCATTATCGATCATTATAATCCCAAAATTGATTGCTTTCATGCTTCTCTGAATTTCCTGTCTATCTGGAGATAATATGCTGTCTGTTGAAGTTCTTCATTTCTACTATATCTCAAGAGCTGAAATTTCTCGATGTTAAATGTCATGTTTTTGAATTGAATAACCTTTATTAATAATAAAATAAATACATTGGCTTTACAATTTACAATGACATAAATAATTGCGAAGCTGGACTATTTATTTTATTTAATTTGGCCCTTAAGCTTTAGGCTTTACATAAATGTTGTTGTCTTCTGACAATCTGTATATTTTGTTCGTGTCCCTCTGCAAGGCCTCTATCTCTTTTGCATCACTGATTTTTCTGCTGATCTTTGTATCGTCTGTAAAGGATGTTACTATATTGTTGTTGTTTACTGTACCTTGTGGTACTGAGCTTCGTACTTCCGATTCTGACGATAATATACCTTGAATTTTTACGACCTGTAGACGTTCTCTGAGGAAGTTATAGATCCATTTTCCAAATTTGCCTGTTATTCCCATATGTTTAATTTTATGTGCTATTATACCATGATCACATTTGTCGAAAGCTCTAGAAAAATCTGTATATATGACATCGTAGTTTTCATTGCCTTCCAGTGCATCTAAGATATTGTTATATGTAGTGCTCTATAAATTGTGATAGGCATGATCTTCCTGATCGGAATCCGTGCTGATTTTCGTTGAATCTTCCCAGTGTCTCCAAGGAATCATAGATTTTCTCTAACTATTCTTTCAAATCAACGTCAGTGACACTGGTCTACAGTAATGTTCTTAGCTTGAGATCTGTCCCCTCTTTTATATATAGGGACAATGTTTGCTCTTTTCAAGATGCTCGGTATTTCCCCAGTGTCTAGGGGTCTTCTCCATATCCAGTATAAGTGTGTAGCTATTTCACTTTTACAGTTTTTAATTAATAATGCGTTCCATTTTCCGGACCTGCAGCCAATGTTCCCTCTAAGGTGTGCGCGTGTGCGCGCGCACACGCGTTGTGAAACCCGCGCACACAGCAGAATAAAATGCGCACAGGCTCAAGCGTATCATGAGTCACGACAGTAAATGAAGTAATTTAAAAAATGTACCGTCACACAAGGTCTGACCATTTGCATCAACATACTCTATAGTCGCTCTTTTAAGCATTAACCCCTTCCGCTCGACTTCGCCGACGTCCGCGCAATTACGCAATACGGATTTTTTTTACTCTATGTATTTGCATTTTTTTCTTTTATACATTAACGCATTGAATATAAACCTTTTCTTTCTTATTTTTGCATAAAAACGAATAGTAATTATCTCATAATTCCTATTTTGTGAATGGATAAAATCATGTATTAATCTTGATAGTCTATTTTAAATTGCTAAATGCTAAAAATTGTTTTGAGAAATGATAACTAAAATAAGTCATTTTCAATTAATGTTATTTTTATTTTATTTCTTTATTTTGTTGAATTTTATTTTACTATTTTTTATTTTATTAATATTTTTAGAATGGATAAAATGTTTTCTTTTTTAAGAATATATAATATCGTAAACAGTTTTTTAATATCCCTTTAATAGTACCGTAATGATCAAGCTATCACCTTATGGAAATAATATTTATTAATTATTTAATATTTATATGTATTTAATTTTGAAGATAATAGCGCTCAAAAAAGTTTGCACAATTTTTCACCATGAATCTAAATGTATGCACAACGAAAATTTCTTGCGCACATGGACTAAAGAAAATTAGAGGGAACATTGCCTGCAGCTGAATGTGATTTCATATGTCCTATAGCTCGCGCTACATCTTCTGGGGTAAAGTAAAAATCTGTTGTACAATTTCCTTGCAATTTCTCTTCCAAAAATGTATCTATGTCAGGTATCGCTTCGTCACTTTTTGGGGTACTGAAGACCAATTCATAGTGGGCTCTCAATGTCTCACATATTTCTTTTAGATCGTCGGTTAGTTCATTATTTCCTTTCCTATATTATTTCCTTTCTCGTGTAACAGAAATATAAGACTCCCGACGAAGTAGACCTGGAGAGTCTTCGCTATGTGTTACTCTCCCGGGCACTCGTGATAGAGTGCGCTGACGAATTTTGTGGGTCCGATGGGGACAAGAAAATGCTTGGCAAAGTTTTTGTTTAATGTACTTGAATCAAATTACCTTAATATTTGAAATATAAACAAACAAATGGAAGGCTAATCGTTTCTTCTTCGACTTTAAATCAAAGTTACTTATTTCTAAATTACTGTATGCCAAATTTCTGTATCAGTAGGCACGGACTTTCCCTACCGCCGCCTAATTTGTCACAAGACTTCTCAACACGCGCAAGAATCTGAATTAATCTCTCTATACGGATCGGGCCTCCGCTGTCCCGATCAGGAGATTTGCGTCTACCCGCCGAGTGCAAAAATCTGAGTTAAGAGTGTGAAACGCTTCCTTTTATATATATATATGAAAAAAAACGGAAGTCCTCTGCATCATTCGCATGAGGTGGTGATGTCAAAGCACGAGGTGCCTTCGTTATACCTCAGCTCGTGTGACTTCTGTTTGGAAGGAAATCCCCAACGCGAGGTGCCTTTGCGTCACTTAACGGTTGAAAGGAAATACTGAATGAATAATATAATTCTTAAAATAATCTAAACCCTTTGTTCGCAGTTCCGTTTAGGAACGTATTTGGGTACACAAAGTACGTCAATTATATCGTGAAGCGATTTCAAATTTTTATAGCTTCGGGCTTTATATGGTTTTAATCGAAATAAAGTAAATTGGAAAGATAATATATATATATATATATATATATATATATAAGAGCGAGTTACAAGGACAAGCCTCAAAGACCTTCCGGTCCACTCTGGGAGGTTCCTGTTATTAAACAAGTTCATTTTTCTTTCAGTTATCCCTGCAGTAGCAGAAAACTAGAAAGTAGAAGGCTCTCCCCACCCTCCGCTCCCTCCCTGCTAGAGGCAGGTACGGAAAAAGGTTGAAGAAAATACAGTATCTTGACGCTGGAAAAGTAGCCAAGGAAATTTTACAGGAAAGTGGAGAATATATAAGATAGCTCTATAATTACACATGCACACATAGAAACCGCGCAGGCGAACTCCTGCAGAGTTACGTTATATTTTAATCTTAAACCATGAGAGTATTCAGTACTTTGTCCAGCCTATTTTTACATTTTACACTTTGGCTTGAAACAACCTCTGAGGGAAGTTGGTTCCAGATATTAACTATTTTATAGGAAAAAAAATTGCCGCAGACAGAGGTCCTAAATGTCTTTAGTTCCAGTTTAGACCCATTATTTCTTGTCGGATTAGTATTAAATGAGAATAAGTTCCTGTAGTCTGCCCTGTCTATTGAACATCTTGAAAACTTGAATAAGTTGACCGCGCGACCTCCTGGTCTCTAAGGTAAAAAGATTTAGGTGCTCCTGTCTCCGTTGTCGTTTTTCATTCTTATTGAAGGGATCAATTTTATAACCCTTGCTTGTACTCTTTCCAACCTTTCTCTATCCTTCCTAAGGGACGGAAACAAACTGCGCACAATATTCGAGTTGAAGTCTGACTAGTGAATTAATTATAAAGAGACCGTTCCAGTTTAGAAACAAGGAGACTGTAATGTCTTTTAATATAACCTAATATTTTTAAGGCCCTCTTTTCGACTTCTGTACAGTGCTTTGACGGTTTGAGATCATTACTGATATAGACTCCTAACTAGTCTTTCTCTAGATCAGTCTCAGTCAAGTTCCTTCCCAAGAGAGAGTAATCGGTCTTCGGGTTTTTGTAACGCATTTGCATTACCTTACATTTGTCCAAGTTGAATGGCATCTGCCAAGTAGCAGACCATTCGCCCAACCTGTCAAGATCATTTTGAGGCGTTCTTACGCCCTCCTCATTACCTACACTACTTCCTAATTTCGTATCGTCTGCAAATTTGGAAATTGTACTTAGGAGCCCGACGTCTATATCGATAATATAGATGATAAAAAAGTAAAGGATCCAGAACGGAACCCTGTGGGACACCACTGGTGACGGGCGCCCACTCCGAAGCCATTCCATTTACTACCATTCTTTGTTTTCTATCTTTTAACCAATCTTCAATCCAGTTGGAAACGAGCCCAGTGATTCCCAGTCCTCTAACTTTAGCCAACAATCTCACGTGAGGGACTTTGTCAAAGGCTTTTCGAAAGTCGAGATAAAACTATATCTATTGCCCAATTTGCATTTTATAGAGTATGCATATTATGGAAAAATTCTAACAGGTTTGTCAGACAAGATCTATGTCGCCTAAATCCATGTTGAGAATAAAAAATTAGATTGTTAGATTCAAGGTGATACACGATACGTTCTGTAATGATTATATAACTGTTTATATGTTTGTATGGATAAGCTCTGTTGTACTGAACACTTGTAAAATAGGCTGCTATCTGGGTACAATGATTGTTAATCATCTGATACAGTATATGCAAATGATCTAGTTCTTATTTCTCCATCTGTGAAAGGGCTCAGCACACTTTTGAAAGTTTGTGAAAGGTATGAGAAAGATAACGACATAAAATATAATCCTGCTGAAAGTCATATTATGATTATGAGGACCAAGGCCTACAAGTATATAAAATTTTCTGAATTTCAATTGAATGGTATGTTGCTGTCAGAAGTGATCCAGACTAAGTATCTTGGCCACATACTAACTGATAGTGTTTCAGATGACTGTGATATTCTAAGGCAATGTAGACAATTATATGCTCAGGGAAATAGTTGGGTTAGAAAATTTCATGTATACATCAGATGTTATTAAGTTGATTTTGTTCAAAACTTTTTGTACTCCAATGTATACAACTCATTTGTGGTGGAACTACAGGATGTATAATTTGAGAAAATTATGTGTTGCATATAATAATATTTTTAAGAGTTTATTAAGAACTCCAAGATTCATAAATAGTTCTCCTTCTAGTGCCACTATCCTGTTTGTAGTCAATAAAGTGCCTAACTGTGCCAGTGTCGTACGCAATTTTGTAGTTAGATTTATCGCTAGGCTCGGTGAGTCAGTCAATAAGATAATAGAAGCCATGGTTAGTGGACTGGTCTCCGATATATTTTATAAATCTCAAATCTGGAAGTATTGGCGTAGGCAATTGTATGTTCATTATGTACAGTGATTCACTGGCCTACTTAGTCATTGCTCCAGACAACTATCTCTTAATCTTCTATGGACTACTTGTATAATGTTTGTACCTGTTCAGTCTGAAATAAAGTGTTTGTTTGTTTGATCAATTTTCTACACCTAGGGGTGTATTTTGTCAATGAACAAAGCAAGTATTCCTCTAAGTTGGTGTTTGAAATACGATGACGGTATTTAGATTTGATGTACACCATTGAAGAGAAAGCTGCTCCACAGACGTAAGTGGTTCCAAACTGGGAGCTATTGAAGAATAGAGACCCCAGCCTTCTTTAGTTAGCTTTATAAGGCTAACTAACGAAAATATCATGACCTAACCTAACCAATCGTCAAGGGCGTACAGTTAACCTAACGATTGGTTGGGTTAGGTCGTGATATTTTCGTTAGTTAGCCTTATAAGCCTAACTAAAGGAGGCTGAGGTCCCTATTCTTCAATAGCTCCCCAAACTGTACAAGCTGTAACATTGACGCACATCGTCTGTTTCGTCATGAAACAACACAGTTCACAGGTTTTGTGTCAGATACTGAATAGTTCACAATTAAGTGCATTTAGCGACCCAAGCGATCGTATGAGCTCTTTGACCTTTCATGATGAAGCTTGCGACCTTGATTTGGAACCTCTGCTGTAGGTAATTCAACTTTTGACATGCATTTGTGTTTTCGGACATTTTTCTTCAAAATTCCCAACAAATATTCAATTGGAATTAAATCAGGACACTGAGAAGGCCAATCGATCAGTTTCATTCTTGTCTCAAGCCAGTTCTTAGTTACATCTCAACTATAGCATGGAGCATTGTCTTGTTGAAATACTCGTAGTACTTTTTTAGAGTTTCTGGGAAAAGTTTGTCAATAGACGGATCCAGAACATTTTCTAACATGGTTATATAGGTTTGAAAAAGGAAAAAAAAGTGTGGGTAGTGGACCTTGATAGTTACAGAAACTGTGTGTATAACGTTTGCGCCAAAATGTGTTACTGTAGTTTTCTATCGTTCGTTTGGGTCAAACCGTACTTTCCATTGCACTAATTCTTTAAGATTCTATAAATGTAGCTGAAAGTTCAATTAACTTAATTTAACTTTTACTAATATAGAAGTAAAAGACTACGTCTTTTATCTGTCTTAAACAGGACAAAATGAACACATTTTATCTCATAAATTAAATTTTGGCGCAACCGCTATAGCCCGATAGAAACATCAATGTGGACTGCAAAAGAAATTACGGCCTAGGCCTATCATTAATCAATATAAAATCTTGCTTAATTTTTAAGCGCATGCTGCATATTTTTCTTTGTTTTTATAACATTTGAAGTATTTTTTGTCTGTATAATTGCTACAAAATAGTTATTAAGCATATGGTTTTTCAAGGCCACCTGCAGCCTGACATGCCATTACAGGCATTACCGAAGTACAAAATATATAACTGCTCAATTATGATTAATATCTCTCGCTAACTTGTTATTTTTGCCACGTACATTTCACAGGGTATCATGATATTGAAAACAACGGTAAATACGATAACACATTTTATTCATGCATGCATGCATGCATCACTATTTGAATAAATTGGCTGTAAATGTAATAAACTTTGTAATGTAAATGTAATAAACTCTCTCTCTCTCTCTCTTAATGAGTACTTAATGAGTACTTTGCCGGAGTGTTCACCAGGGAGGATACCCGCGTCATCCCCGAGCCAGGCGTGAGGCACGAAGGTGCTGGCCTGGATAGTGTTAGATGTACCGCGACAGTCGTTGCCAATAGAATAGACAAACTGAGCGCTTTAAGGCTCCTGGGCCAGACCAGTTTCTTCCCAGAGTGTTGCGAGAAGTGCGCGACCAGGTGGCTCCCCACCTGGCTACAGTCTTCAACAAATCGTTGGAGATGGCCAGGTGCCTGGTGACTGGAGGGAAGCCAACGTGACCCCTATCTTTAAGAAAGGGGATCACGAAAGTCCAGGGAACTATCGTCCCATTAGTCTCACTTCAGTTGTAGGTAAATTATTAGAAGGGATAATAGCTAATAGGATCGTTGACATTTGGATTCCTATAAGCTGCTTGGGGACTCCCAACATGGGTTTAGACGGCATAGGTCGTGTCTCACCAACTTGCTCGAGTTTTTCCACGTCATGTTGAGTGAGTATGATAAGAGTAGGGCGATTGATATACTTTATCTCGACTTTAAGAAAGCCTTTGATAAGGTACCTCACCGCCGGCTAATGGCGAAAGTGCGCGCGCTGGGTATCGGTGGGGAAATAGGTAGGTGGATTGAAAACTGGCTGAGGAATAGGCGGCAGAGGGTTGTAATTAAAGGGGCTAGTTCGGGTTGGGCCTCGGTCACTAGTGGGGTTCCTCAGGGTTCCGTTTTGGGGCCACTGTTGTTTATCATTTACATATATGATATCGACGGTGGCATCGTCAGTCGGATCGCCAAATTCGCTGATGACACCAAGCTTGGGGCCAATGTTGGGACGCCCGAAGCGATCGAGGAACTGCGTGTGGACCTAGGTAGGATAGGAGAGTGGTCCGAAAAATGGCAAATGCTGTTTAACTTGGGTAAATGCAAAGTGATGCACATTGGCTACGCCAATCCCAAGTCGGACTACTCGATGTTGGGTAGTAATATCGAGGTGACTGATTTAGAAAAGGACTTGGGTGTGCTAATTAGCAGCGACCTTAAGTTTACGAAACAGTGTGTAGAGGTGGAAAAGAAAGCCCAGAAACTATTGGGTTATATTAGGAAGCAATTTCAGTTTCGGAAGAAGGAGATTGTGCTCTCTCTGTACAATTCCCTTGTTCGGCCGCACCTGGAGTATGCTGTGCAGTTCTGGTCGCCCACCCTCAGGAAAGATATTGAGAGGCTGGAGCGAGTGCAGGCGAGGGCCACAAAGTTAATCCCTTCCGTTAGGCATATGGGCTACAATCGACGGTTACGCGCCCTGAACTTGTTTTCGCTTGAAACTCGGAGGCTGCGCGGTCAACTGATTGAGGTTTTCAAGCTCTTACGCGGGTTCAACGATGTCGATTTTAGAAGTATGTTTAGTTTAAATGATAACCCAACTCGCAACAATGGTTGGAAGTTGGATTTGAAACGGTTTAGGACTAGTGTGTGTGGGAATTACTTTACGCATAAGATCTGTGACACGTGGAACAGGTTACCTTCGGAAGTTGTGAACAGTTCCTCTGTGGATCAGTTCAAGAAAAGGTTAGACCAAATCTTGCACACTATTTGAGTGTGTAGAAAATTTTCCCTGGCACCCGTTGCCATTGGTACCTCCTCGGTATGGGCCGCAAGGTCTTTTGAGGTACTTCTTTTCCTTGTAACTCCTTGTAACTCTCTCTCACAGTTTGATTTACATTCTGTTCATGATTTTTTTAATAATTATTTTACCGGGAGCCCACTTCGCCCTCGAATATCAACTATAGGCACGTGCCTAGTGTGCTTATGCCTGTGGGCGTCCTTGCCTTTGCTGTAGCCCGTAGGTTTAAATTTAATTAAAAGAAAATTTTATATGTATAAACTGTACGGGCTCCAATAAACCTTAGCCCCCCCGCCCATGGCCTAAACCATTAGAGGTACAATAAAACTAAACATACCTTACAAAAGAGAATTTAATCCTGCATTTAATGAGAAACAATTAAAACTTGGTGTTCCTGCCATTGGCTTCTAAGACAGCCTGAATTCGCTTTGGGTAGCTTGCCAAAAGTGACGTGAATAGATCTTGATCGTTAAGCAAATTTGCTAAGACAGTTTTAATGTGTTGCGTCATTGTATTCTTCGAAAATCGATTTGCTGCAGGTTCTTGAAACAAGAGACATTCAACCTTGTCCTTTATAACTGATCCAATGTGTTCACAGACGTTCAGGTCAGGAGAATTTCTTGGCCATTCTTCATTTCCAAAGAAATCGATCTCATAGTTCCGCAACAACTGTTGAGTGGCTAATGCCTTAAAGCAGGGGGCCTTATCGTGCAGAAGTGTGACCTGATCGACATCTATAACATTGTTTGGGTTTCTTAGAAAAGGAATGACATGCTGGGATAGAATAATATCACGAAACAAACACAAACACACAACACAAAACAAACACACCAACACAGTCTGGACTTTTTAATAATTCGCGATAATGTTCATTGTCATCGATTTCATCTGGTGTTGTGGCCCACACTCGATCATTTTGGTAGTTAGGCCGACGTGTTACGTAAACAAAAAAATTCATCGGAGACAGCTAAATGCATTAAATCATCTACATCCCAATCTTCAAGATAATGGGCAAACCACATTCTGTCATCGATGTTAAGTTGAGTTTTTCTTGGCTTTGGAAGTTCATGCCAAGGCTTTAAACCTTGCCTATGACGGTACAGTCGAATGATCTCACCACTAACGATCTTTCCTCTCAACACTTCGATCTCTCTAGAAAGTTTAGTACAGCTGTTTTCCCGCTTACGCGTACCGCTTTCAATGATGTCCTTTGCTTCCTGAGAGAGTGGCAAATTTGGGCGCCCAGATTTGGTTGTATCCATTTCACATTCATCCAAAGTTTTATTCCAATTTCTTTTGACGAAGTCCTCACTTCTTCGCAACTTTTTGGCAACCCATGAACGTGTTATAAAGGTGGCTCCAGCATCACGAGCTTCCCGAAATGTTATTGCTCGTATGCGATCTATCACACGTTGCCTCTCCGAATCACCAATTAATTGAGAAGCCATTATATTATCACTTTATCAGCTAGAGTAATTTTAATACCTGCAATAAATAAAGAATTTGATATATTTTTATAATCACTAAAAACTACTTCGATATAAGTAAACATGTAAGCTGCAAATGGGAGGGGGCTAAGGTTTTTTGGAACCCCTTACATACAGAGTATTCTTTTGTTTTTACATGTGATAAGTAATTTACGGAAACTATATATTTATTTTTTCTCTAAACGGATTTTCAACTACATAGCCCCCTCCCTACTAAAAAAAAGCAGCGGGTAGGGGGAACGTTTGATCGTAACATTAATTTATACCTACAGTAATTTACAGTACTGGGAACTGGTAGCCCTTGTTCAGTTACTAATTTTGTGGTATCATTAGATGAAAAAGAAGTTCCAGGGCGGAAGTGCCGATTGTTATACCTTTTTTCTAGGGTTACCCTCCAAAGTTTTATAGACAAAGTAATAAATCCACTCCTGCTACTCCACTGCAAACAGAAATATCGAGAGACTGATGGCAGTATAACGCCATCTCGTAGCCACCATGTTTTATTTTTTTGTTTTTTTATGTAGAAAGGAGGGGGCTAAGGGCGAGCGCCCGCAAAAGTGACCCCTCCAAAGAAGACGGAGAGAGCCAAAAACAAGGTATCCAAGGCTCAATGATGCCTTTTTTTTTTTAAATATAAATTTTGAAAAGGTTGTGTAGTGTGTAAGATGCATGTATGCGTAGTGAGGAATAGAGGGAGAAGTGTGTGTGTGTTTCAGAGCATGCTGGATTGCTCTGAAACACACAGAATTACAGAATTTAAAATATTAAAATTCAAGTAGCGAATGATTAGAGCTTCCTAATTTTAAAAAAATTTACAGTTACAGTAGCTTTGGAGCAATACTTTTTCATTTCAAGTTTTGTTTTGCGTTAGAATGTCATTCAGTACTTTTATGACATTATAATGTTTTATAAGAGAAAGTGTCATTAATGTTAATTAGGTTTTATGTAAATTATCTTTATTATGACAATATTCTGAAAGTTAACTTATTTACCCAATTTATAAGATTGCAATGCGATAAAATTAATAAACGGATGCGTTCTCATTTCAGAAAACAAATGCGTTACATTCCAGAAATTTTAAATAATATTTGATTGGAGTTGTTGTAGTAGTTTTTGTTGTTGTGACAATGTTGTCTTCATTGTTATTGTTGTTATTGTCTTTAATCATCATCATCATCATCTTACTGATACCAATGAGTGATTCTTCCGAAGTGATGACTCAACCTGGAACGCAAATTAACAGTAATCGGGTAAAACGCGCAGTGGACCGTGATTCGAGTTGTCCCCCATCTTTTAATCATCTTTGTCATTGTGGAAAACAGGCATACCCCCATAAGGACTCTCGGGAGCAGTTCTTGGTGAATTGCAGCAATGCACGCTTTACCAATACAGACATGTTAAAGGATCTTCCAGACGAGTAAGTATAAAGGAGGAATTTATATTTTTCTGTAAAAGAATGTTTTAAGCCTTTTTAACCCTTTACTGGCCAAATACTTTGTAGGGTTACGTTATGAATGCGTGTATTTAAAAGGTTGTAAATTTGTCCTTTTGGGCAGTAAAGGGTTAAACATTATAATATATATTTTTGGAGCGGGGGGAGCAATTTTAAACAACTTAAAATTTATACCAGACTTTTTCTTAACCCTTTAGAGCCCAGTGTTATTTTACTGATTGTGTTCTGGCCAACGCCAGACGATTTTATCTAATCTCTAAAAAGACTTCCGGCCGCTAGAGGATTAAACAAGTAGCATATATAGTAGAATACGCTGATAATGCGGTGTTTGACAATGCGGTACGCAAATAACACGGCAAAAAATATATGGTAATTTTTTTTTTATTATGCGGGCCTGGACGTCAATAGCATGGTATTTTTTAAACTAAACGTGCAAAATTCAACCCACACGCCCAGAAACCGTAGGCAAACTCGAACCGAGAGCGACATGCAGTGTGTGACGCTCTTAGCCAATCAGTGATAGCGTTGCTTAGGTGTGCGCCTTGCGTAACTGCTGAAAAATAACATGGGTTAATTGTAAACAATTTACACTGGGTCAACGCAGCATAAAATCAACTTAACCCGTTAACTGCGCGAGCGCCCAGTTACGAGCCGAGCCAAAAAACACTGACTACGCAAAGAGATATCTCAGTTCAAAGTTTAAACCCGTGTATACACGGAGCTGTGCAGAAATGGTCAGAAGCGAGAGCCCGTGATATTACGGGTTGCGCAGCAAACGGTTTAACCAATGATCAACTAGTCACCAAACCACTCACTCTCGATTTCCAAGTAACTGCGAGTTGTCAGTTACCTCTGAACTGCTTTGGTGATACTCCGAAGTTAACAAAAGCCTTACATTGGAGGTATTACTTTTAGGCGGTTTTTCTCTTTCTTCATTGTGTATTTAAGGGCCCATTAATTCAACTAACAACTTTAAACTTTCCAAGGATGTGCGATAGAAAGTTTGAAAATTTTCTGGCTCTTGGTTTGGGGGCCATTCAAAAATTATGTAACGCTTTTTTCCACCAAAATTTATACCCCCACCCCCATAACACTCTTTTACACCTATCCAACCACCCCTTAAAAAATTATGTAACACCAGCACTAACCCCCTCCCCGTCAAATGCGAGAAATATCCTAGTGGTACGACATATTGGTGCTTAAATGCAAACTGAGTTTGTTTAATATTGACAACCCATAGTCAGTATTATGTGAATTAGTGTAACTTATTGGTGCTTCAATACAAATTGAGTTTGAGTAATTAGTATTGCCACACCATAGTCAGCATTAAGTGAATTGTGTGACATATTGCTGTGTTAGTGCAGACTGAGTTCGCGTGTTTACCGTTGTCAACACTCACACTCATTAGTAAATTGGTATTAGTAGTATGACCGCAAAATGTTAGAGTGCAATGCAATTGCAAATGTTGATCAATGTTGCAAAGGGGGGAATGTTGCAAGAGGTTATGCATCGGCTTGTGCGATTAATCGAAAATGTCGATTCGGGTCGATTCAGTAAAGGAATCGAAACCCGACCCGACTTAGAGCTAAAAAATTTCGATTCTTCGATTTGCTAACTGTAACCTGTCGAGACGATAAACTGGTACTACCCCAAAACCATGGAATGTCGAAACTGTGGAATAACAATTGAAAAAAAAAAAAATATATATATTATATTATTATATATAATATAATAATATAATAACGTTATAAAATAGTTGAATATTTGAGAGATTACGCTTTTATAAAGATCTGAGTGCGCTCAATGCACATGGTCAGCTTTTGATTTTGTGATGTCACAGAATCACGTGCGCGCGCCTTGCGGTGTGACAAGTTTGGACCGGTTCTTTGGGTTCAGTTGTTTATTACGCTTTTCAGTATGTTGTTGCTGGTGCATGTATGTTGTTCTGTTGGTGCTGGTGCATGTAAATTGTAAAGTATAGGTGAGTGCAGTGCACAGTCGCAGTCGAATCGAATCGAGAAACGAAAACAAGTGTCTGAATCGAATCGAAAATCGAATCGAAATAAAACTATCCGAATCGCACATCCTTAGTTATGCAACAAAGGGGGAGGGGTTATGCAACAAGGAGAGGGGTTATCCCCCAAGTTGCAATGAACTCCCTCAAGCAAGCTGGGGGAGACCTTCTTTGGGGAGAAGATGGGACGGCCTCACCCCCGAAAGGGGTATACCTAACCTAAGAGAGAGAGGAGAGAGAGGAGTGTTCGCTTGACAGCCGAGCGTCCGCTGTCTTATAGGGTCCTAATCAGCCAGTTGCTGTTATTGTTCTTTAGCCGATCAGCCCACCCTGATCGAGCAAGCCGGCGGCACGCAGGTAACCGATCGCCCTCTCCGGAGTGGACCAGAGGTTCAGAGCACTAATGATGTTGTGTTGTGTTCTTTGTTGTGCTAGAGCGGTACAGTCTGTCATAATGTGTTCAATTGTTTGTGGTGTGTCCTGGCACAGGTAGCAGGTGTCGTCTGTGGAGTTGTCTAGTCCGTGTTTATATGTCTGTAAGTTGGGGTGATGTCCACATCAGAATTGTGCTAAGTTAACTCGATCCGATCTGCTCAGGCTGATCTCTGACCTGTTAATGGGTGGCGGCTTCGCACCTAGGACAGCATTCGGACCGAGTCGTGTCAGTGCTTTGTGGGTTAGGTGTGTGTGTATGTGTTTTCTGTACTGTGTGATGTCAGTGGGGAGTGGTATGGAATAGAGTATTTGGTTATAATGTCTCTCTGGTGTTTCCTTAATGGTGCGAGGTGTCGGTGCATGATTGTACATGTAGTGGCAAGGGTGTTGTGTGTTAGTTGTCGCTGCTGCCATGAATTGTGTTCCCCTCATGTCTAAATGTTCCCTAACTTTCAGTATTTTTGTTTCTGTGTGCAGGTGTTCTATTGGTGTTGTTTGAGTGCATCCTGTAATGATACGAAGTGCGTTATTTTGTATTGTCTGTAAGGTGTTTATGTGTGTGTTTGAGATAATGGGTGCCCAGCATGGGCTAGCATAGTCCATAACTGAGCGAATATATTGTTTGTATATGAGTGATGTTGTTTTCTGCTGGTGTCCAAAGTTTGTGCTTGATAGTACCCAAAGCGTGTTAAGTCTTGACGTACATTTGTTTTTAATGTCCTGAATGTGGTTTGCAAAAGATAATGATGTGTTGTATGTGACCTCTAGTATTTTGGTCCTGTGAGTGTGTGGAATGTTGGTGTTGTTTAGTGTAAGCTGTGGAGTTATCTGGTGTTCCTTTGTATTGCTTGTAAGCAAGGTGATGGTTGATTTTGTGGGCACCACTTTGAGTCTATTGTGTGTGAGCCACTGAGCCAGTCTTGTATACTGTTTATGTATGTTTGTAGGTTATTTGTAGTGGTGTCGATGTTGTTGTGGGTGGATGTTAGAGTGATGTCATCTGGATATGATGATAAGGTGAGCTTGTTAGCTATGGGTGTTGGAATGTCATGCATATATAAATTGAAGAGTGTTGGTGAGAGAACAGAGCCTTGAGGGACCCCGTTCGGAAAAAGCTTGTGTTTGGATGACTTGCCATTAAATGTGACATATAAGTATTTTCCTGAAAGATAGTTGCTCAGCCACCTTTTGGTGTTATTGTGCATGTTTGTGTTGCGTATTTTGTTTATGAGAGGGAAGCGTGGGATAGCATTAAATGCTTTGCTAATGTCTATTGTTGCTGATAGTGTACGTTGACAGGGGCGGATCCAGGAATTTAAGCAGAGGGGGGTCCAGTCTTGGTGGGGCTCGTTACTGATATGTCTTCGGCCGAAGGCCGAGGACGCGCGAGCGAAGCGAGCGCCAGGGGGTGTGTGTCCCCCTCGGTAGGAAATTTTCATATTTGAAGATAGCTTTAGATGGATTTGAAGTATATTCCCGTTATCAAAATCCTGCTTGTTCACACACCCAGGCCAGGTCTGAAATGTCTCAGGATCGGACATAAACTTTTTTTCTTTATTCTTTTTAAGGAAATTAATTTTGTGGCAACCGGGATACATGTACCTTAAGCCATTTTAAGTCTTCAGGTCTTATTTTTCATATATAGGAGCAAACAAACGCAATCGAAAAATCGTTGGTCACCGTGAGCAGGGGGGGGTCCGGACCCCCTCGACCCCCCCCTGGATCCGCGCCTGCTCAACGCTGGTCGTCTGGAGTTGATGCCATCCATGATGTGCTGCATGAGGTTAGTGAGTAATGTCGTGGTTGAGTGATGAGGTCTGAATCCATGTTGAGTAGGCGATAGTGGTATGTGTGGGTTGGTGATTTGTAAGATTAGTCTTTCTGTTACTTTGGAAGGTGTGCATTAGGGTGGAGTGAAAAATATTTTTTTTGAATTTCAAAACGTTTGGGGTCGGGAAAGTTGCGTATTTATGTGAAACGTACTGCGTGAAATTTTTGTAATCGTACGGCTATAATTAAATTGTGCACACTGAACTCAAAGTTTTTAAAAATTGGCAAAATTACTAAAATTTCGGCATTTTTATTAAATTAAATTAAAAAATTACAAAAATTTCACTCAGTACGTGTTCAAAAAACTGAAAATAAAAATGGCGACGAAATTTTAGTAATTTTGCCAATTTTTAAAAACAGTGTTGGTATGAATATGTGTTGATGTTTGTGAGAGCTAGTATTCCCTGTGAGCCCAAGTGTTTAAGGTGTATGTTAGATATGTTGTCTGGTCCAGTAGCCTTCAAATTCTTAATGTTTTTGATGATGTTGGTGGTCTGGTCTGTATTGAAGCGTGTAATGGTCGTGTCGAGTATGTAGGTTTTCTTGTGTCTGGCTGTTTGTCTTTCTGCGTGTTTCTGGTTGTTGTCTCTGTTTACGAGACTTATCTTTGCGTAGTGATTAACTAGAATGTTAACTTGTCGTGTATATGTTGGGATATTATTTTGGCTGCGACAGATAGACGCGTATGAGGTGTGAATGCCGCTGTTAGAGTGGGTAATGCTGTTTATAGTCTTGTATAGCCTGGATGTATCTGTGGAGTGGTTTAGTGTTGTTATGAATTCCCTAAATGTTTCTGTTTGTTTTTCTTTGAGTTTGTTGTTTATTTCTGTGTTGAGCTGTTGTGTCTGCTGTTTTATGGCTTCTGTGTGTGGTGTTTGTGTGTTATTTTTGAGGTTGTTACGTTGCCTTATGAGGTGGGCTATTTCTCTAGTGTAATTTGGGTTATATTTCCTAATGTTGCCCTTTGGGTATGTATTTGTTTGCATTATTGATGATCTGATTAAATGTCTTGTGTTGTATTGATGTTTATGATGGGTGTTGGGGCAGAGTGTAGAATGTGTTGTAATGATGATGGGCAGGTGGTCTGATGACAGTTGTTTTTCTGTTCTCCAGTGTGTATGTGTTGCTAGTGAGGGGGAACAGAACGTTATGCTTGGGGAGGAGTTTGAGTATCCTGCTTGATGTGGTATATGTGTATGTTCTTCTGTATTGTTAAGAATGAAGAGGCTGTTTCGCTGTGTGGCTATGTTGGCGCCTCTGGTGTTGCTTTGGTTGTGCAGGTATCAACTAGTGTCTTTAGCGTTGAAGTCTCCTAAGATGACATTAGTGAGAGAGGCCAGATTGTGTAACTGTGGATTGTAATTGGCCGGCACCTGAGGTGAACTATCTGGTGGGATGTAAATGTTGATTAGTGTGGTGTTGTGTTTTGCGCGTGTTTTAATGTTAACTGCCTGTATTTCTATCGTGTTAATCAGCCAGTTGACTTAGAAGGCGTAAATGGCTTGTTCAGGTGTACATTATTAGGGTTGAGTTGGCAGATTGCGCTATTTAATTAATTAAAGCATATATTCTGACTTTCCGCGAGTTGGCTTAACCAGCCAGTTGATGTAGAATACCTAGAAGGCAGATGTATATATTACCTTTTCAACTGCCAGATTGCGCTATTCAGATATTCTTGACAGATGGTTCAGAAATCCGTCAGTCAGTTTCGAAGGCAACCATTTGGTATAATTAAATAATAATGTCGTTTACAACCAAAAGAATTAAATAAAACACCATTACATTATTCTGTTTATTTAGACGAATTATTGGAATCAATTTCATGAAATATATAGAAAATAAATATACAATGAAACGATGGAATATATATGATCAAAAACTAAAATAAAAAATAATAATAACAAGAAATACGAACGAACGAGGAATATATATATATATATATATATATATATATATATATATATATACAGTGTTGGGCACTAAAGCGTTAATCCGATAACAGTTAATTAACGAAGTTAACTTTTTTAACGGACTATTAACGGAAGTTAATTTCCATTTATCGTTATCGGACCAGTTAACTTCCGATAACTCGATATTTAGTCTGTTAAAGTCCGTTAACACGTTAACTCCACTGGCTGCGCAGGTTCGACAGTGACCAAACTGTCTCTGTCAGGGCCGCCATGGAGGACGAGGTCGAGAGAGCACTGAGGAACCGGAACGTTGACAGCACCACCAGCTCTAGCGACAGCAGCATGCCTGACGACCTCTTCGCTGGGTGGACGGCCGGTGGCTCAAGTACCAGTGTCAAGCAGAAGGCCAAGAGACTTGTCGACACTTGGCTGGACACTGATGGGAAGGTAGACATGGCCGACTCTGACTTCATCGGGGAGCAGATCTTCATCAACCTCTTCTTGAAGTACAATACGCCAATTCCGTCCTCTGCCGCAGTGGAACGGCTCTTCTCTCTCGGCAAGGACATCCTGAGGCCCAAGAGGTCAAGACTGGCAGTTGGGCCTAACTTTGAGAAGTTGGTCTTTCTGAAGGGCAACCAGCACATTGTGTCAGTCTTTAATAAATGTGCCTAAAATTTAATTTTACCTTTCAGTTCCCGCCATAATAATTCTCTGGTAAATTAAAATTTAGTTAATGGTTAGTGGTTACAAGGGTTTCAAAACATGTAATCAGTACATTTTTTATTAAAAATAAAAAAAGTTATTAAGCAAAAAAGTTGCAAAACTTGATAAAAATACAGTTAAATACCTATTTATTGTTGGATTTTGCATAAATAAACATTTTCTATGGGTTTTAAAGCTTTTTTCCTTGATATTTTTAAATGTTAGTAAAGAAATAGTTATCGTTAACGGATTATCGTTAACTTCCGTTAACTTTGTAGTAAAATTATCGGATTATCGTTATCGGAGTTAAAAATTGGGGTTAACGGATTATCGTTATCGAAGTTAACTTTTTGGTTAACGGTGCCCACCACTGTATATATATATATATATATATATATATACACAAAACGATGTAGTATAACCATCAATATATTAGTACAGGAAAAATATATATATACACAGTTATATTAAATAATTAAATATATTGAAAATAAATATACATCAAAATACTTTATGTTCTACGGCGCAAAACACTAAACTCACGCGTAATCGAGTCTATAGTCACATCATTATTGCTTTGCACTACTCGGTAAATACGGCTTAACATTATTTCGCCGCTCAAGTTATACGGATACCTATACTCGATATAAATGGCCTTCATATCATTCAATACTATTTTTGTGCCCACTTTACATTTGGTTGGTAAGTTATCTTTAAACAGCCAGAATACACTTAAAAGCACGCACAAAGAGGGCATCGTTAGCTATCACGTCATTATTAAATACAAGTTTATAAACACTCATTTCCAAGCGAGGGTTTTTTCTTACCGTCCCGAGCTTTTCAATCGTGAACTCTTCTTCACTCTGCATAGCGGCAATTGAAATAATCTTCCAAGTCGTAACGACAGCTACTCATTATATAGAGATACAACTCTTCAGGGTGAACAGTGTAGGCGAGCTCTGCCCTGTACCGCTCAAGTCCTTTGTACCAAAGTTCCGGATATTTCGAAGAGTCTAAACCTTTTAAATAAGCATCCTGCTCTAGACCATTCTCGCCTTGTTCATTTCTACATTCGATAAATCCGTCGAACAGAGCGGTGTATGCGTATTCAAGAACCGTGGCAAAATAAATCATATCCGTAACACGAGCGTCTAATATGGGCTTCAGCTTGCGGAATCCGACGATTTCAAACATTCTGTGGGGATGAAACGGTTTCGCGTGGGGACAAGAACGTTATTATCAGATGCATTCTTCCACATTAGCCGTATATCAATGCATGGCTGATCGTAAGTTATACACAACGTACAAACAACGGCATATGAGGGGGCATCACTAATCTATTCTCTCCTCGTACCTACACCTGCAGGTATTTTATAACGGTCCTCACCCCACTTCTCAACTATCACGAAGATTCTATTCATCTCCTCAACACTTAAATAAATACCATTACGTTTGTTTGTTGCTTGCCTGCAAATCGTTTCAAGTGCATAGTTAATGGTACCGGTTTCACCCCTGAACACACGCAACGACTTCGTCACGGACACATCGTACGAGGCATTGAGAATGCTTCTCAATGGAAGTTCCATCGTATTCGAGGAGTGCACGTCCAGTCGGTTCAAGCTCTGAGATGACGATGAGCATCCGGTGCACTGTTTAGCTCGGGGGAACAGGCGTGGAGGAGTGAGTCACACGGGTGAAACGTGTACGGGTTTGTTCGAGCTCGTGTGTTTCGGAGGGGTGAGGTACACGGGTGAGCGGCTCGACTCGACGGGGGAAGTGAGCCACACCATAAACTGTTGAATCGTGTACGGGTTTGTTCCAACATGAAAGAGTCATGTGAATACTTGTGCCCCATTATACCGGAGCAATCGTTTAGAGAAATTTTCCGATACATGAAGAATACTGGTTTTAATGTTTTATCACTCCCACTCCTCAGAATGCGCACCAGACATTTTCGTTCATTTTCACGAACTAAACACATTTCATTCACAATCTGGTGCACTATTTGAGAGAAACATATGCCCATATTTTTCCTTTTTGCTTCGCAGACGATACTCGTCCCTAAATTCTATCAAAAACTAACACAGGCCTTCAGCCACAACCTCACTACAAACCTCGTCATGATATATATTAGTGTAGTGGTAAAAATACTTAAGATTCTCCATGATGACAAGATGTACATTCTCAACCGTAGGGTACGAGTACTCGCTATGATGTAACATGACATAATATCACTTGTCATCCCATTACTAATTTTCGTCTACGTGGGAAAATACACGTCTGAAATCCACGGCTTGCAGCGGACAACTGAACACGCAGGGAAGAGATATGCCCAGGTAGTTGTAGGAGTCACGTGACTGATCATACAGGAGGCGGAGCTTAGAACTTTCTCCTGTACACACACACACACACACACACACACACACACACACACACACACACACACACACAGGAGAAAGTGAAACGCTAATTGAAGCACGATTTATTTAATAAACGAATTATTCAAGGTATATATTTAGAAATATACATAATAAATAAACATATCGTTAACAACACACACACACACACACACACATATATATATATATATATATATATATATATATATATATATATATATATAAATACAATCAATGATTAAGGTATTCAAAGGGTACGGTATCGTAGGTACCAGACACCTGGCAACGTTTCCTATAGGTTTTACGGCGTACCTTCATGCCCCTAAGTTCCTTCACGCCCCCTAGTTTCTGCGACCGAAAATTGTGGGTCCCCACAGTCAGATGGGGAGGCTGGTCACCCTCATCTTCCAAGCACACTAGATCCTTCAACGAGTCAAAGTTAACGACTCGTCGGTTCGTATGGTTAAGCGTGATACCCTTAGCCTTCACGTTATATTTCATATCCTCCCCCACCCTCACCCGTACCCCATAAGTTTTTGGTCCTGTTGATACAAGTGAGTCAGCGTATGCACCATCACCATACTCATCCTTGATCTAGTCAGTTAACTCTCCGAGGAATTCCCCAATAGCTGACATGTATTCACCCTCCCTCGTTGTGAATATTACGCTATCTGTGTCAGCGTACAGCACCCTCCACCCAAGAGAGTGCAGTAGTCCCCAACGCTTGATGCGGGCGTAGGCCGTTGTGAAGCTGGCTACAGGTATGTTTGTTACCCGTGAGGTATCTGTGGCCAATTCGGTGATGTACTTTATTATGTAAGTATTACCTACATTCACGATCTCCATAACCTCTTTATCGGGAGCGTTGGCATAATCCCAGACTTCACTATAACTTTGTGCCAAATGAACGTTCCCTTTGCCAATATTCTGTGCAAATTTCCCCCAAAGACTGTTTAGACACAACTTTGCACTGAAGCGCTTGCCAGGATTCTTAACAATTTGGGAGCGGTCAAGCTATATACCTTCATGGACACGGTAACGCTAAATATAAGCTGTTTTTTCATCTTCGGTATCAACTCCTCGCGGATATCCCGACGCTTCTACCTTATCCTTCAAAAAAGCTTTATATATGGCGTGAAAAGGTTGGTTGCTTCTGAAACCTCCACACCTCATGTATCTTCAATATTCTGTACCCATGGCGAATGGCTAGGTCCAGCTCAGGGCTTGTATATACACCTCTGATCTTACGCTGGTTGGTTGTATGGTTACAATCACCGTTGTTCTCCTCTATGCACTTCACGTACAGGGGAAACATGAGCTTGTGGTCTACAACGACGGGTAAGATCGGTATCCATAAATCGCGAGGGGAGAGCACGTCTACGAAAGAGAGTCCAAAGTATCGCTCACTCAAGTTAGCTGAGAACTCCTTGATGGTTGACTGGTGGGACCCACCAGTTTTTCAGGTATACCTACGGGGTACGGATTGTTCTTCATCACTTAGGGGTATAAAGAACAGAAGTCGTAGTAATGGAGTTTCACGCCCTCCGTAGGCGGAAAGTATAGCATGACTGGGTTTGTACGCCCTCCAAACAAGCTGTCACCGCATTTGAGGGGGTCCAACACCATTGAACGTTTGATGGCCCTTATTTCTTCACGGTACTTGCCATCTGTTTCCATCCGTGCATCATACTCATGCTCCCACATGATCTTGTGAGTGAACTGGGAGCCTATAAGTTGATCGCGGTTACGGGTCCATGCGAGGCTGTCGCTTCCATGGAGGTCCCCTGTGACGGCACACTCAGGGCGTGGGCATCCATGCCACCAGCAGCTGTTAATGGAGTACACAATCTTCTCGCCAGTGGTTGGATCCTCACTTAGGCCATCAACCCAAAAAACACGACCATTGACCTTAATGGGTACTTCCCCAGTGTTGCGGGCGTGTTTTATGTATACCTCTGTCTGTTGCTGTAGGTGTATGAGCCAGTAAATAACCTTGTGCCATAACTGCGGGGATTGTTTCTGTGAATGACGACTAAGGTGTATTTAGGCATGAAGTTATTCTTGAACACCTTAAAACATAATGAGGCGATCGTGGTTGCGACTTGCAACGGATCGCATTTGAAAAGGGGTATGTACATCCTTCTAAAGGCCTGGAAACATACTTTAAGCGCGCGCACATCATTCACGCAATAACGTTCACATTCATCAGCTATACTGGATGGACTAGCTTCATTAAAACTGTTGTAGTAGCGGTCAAACTCTTCACGCTCACTGTCACTCATGTTGGTGTAGTTAAAGTAATGTTTGGGTAATTTAAAGTTTCGCTAGTGAGGAATGTGTAAGGGAAATACCCTTTTGAAACTTCAGCGGCTTCGCCCATGACCTTGAGTAGCTTTGCTAATTTACAAGTTGTGAACAGCGGGGTGTCTTTAAACTGTATATTACCTCTTATCTGCATCTGTATTAGTTTGTTGCCTCTTTTCAAGGGATCACCTGTAAATATCGCAGACGACTCGTGTTCAACCAACTCCTTATAAAGGAACTGTGTCAAATTTTGCCCCGTTATGGGCAAGAATATACACAGTCATTTTTTTAACTTGTCCGCTAATTTGACAATATAGGATACAAAGAGTTTCACAGGGCTGTCGTGTGCAATCGTTTTAAAAACGTTTGTCCCTTTACCACATTTGTGACACTCATCACACTCGACCTCCATGCGCTCATCACAGATAGTCTGACTTACGAGTAAATGTGGAATAACCTCTTTGGTTTCAGCGTTCGTAAGTTTCTATATCGTAGTACACGGTTATACAAGGGTTATTTTTAGGCTTAGCATCTTTCATATAACATACATGCTTCACTCCATCCGCCTTATATTTTTCATGACATGTAGAACAGTGAATTTTGTCCCATTTATGCATAAACTTACCCCAATTATCCTTCATATGAAACATGCCACATTCACATTTCCTGCAAGTGCCAATTGATTTATAGAGCTCAAAGCATTTATTATTGAAAAATGTACGTCTACACACATTACACGTCCTCTTCTCGGTTTCAACTACACGACTTTCACATTTGGGGCTTTTACACTGCTCACATACCATGTAGCACTCCTTACAATGTTTCACTATATCATCCGCAAACTCGAGACAGCCCTTACACAAATCATGATGCCTTCCATATTTTCGACTCTTATCATAACTAGCGTCAGTGGCGGTCCTAGCTTACATGACGCCCTGGGCGAACCTCACCTTCAGCGCCCCCCCCCCCTGTTCACCAACACACACACATTCGAATCCCCCCAAAATAAAGGACAGACATAACTCTTTCACAAAATAACTTTTTATTGGACTAATTGTTGGAACTTCAGAACCAAAACAAAGACTCAAATTTCTGAATTTTACAAATCCTTCATCACGTAAATAGAATAACTCACTTAAGAGAATGTAATTATGATACTATGAACAGGAAAAATACAAATTAAATTGCACAACTGCCATAAATAAACTAGAGAATCAAATTTCTAAATTGTACAAATGCTCTATCACATAAATAGAATAAGACACTTAAGAGAGGGTAATTATTATGCTACACTTTGAACAAGAAACAAAGTAAATTGCACCACAGCACAACTGCCATCTAAAGCCTGACTCTTCTTACCTTCCTTGATGCAAAGTCATGAATTAAATCATCATATGAAATCTGCTCAGCAATTGTATGATTTATACTGATGATGGCCAGACCGGTAAGGCGTTCCTGTGACATAGTTGACCTCAGGTAGGATTTGATGAGCTTCAGCTTTGAAAAGCTCCTCTCTGCTTCAGCAACAGTGACTGGAAGAGTAAGACCAATTCTGAGAGCAGTCCACAAATTTGGATATATTTCAGAGAGCTCCCTTTCATGGATAAATGTCAGCAGTTCAAGCAAGGATATGGTCTTTGATGGCAAGTCAGGCAAGTTCTTCAGCTCCTGTGCAAGCTCTCTGCCATCCAAGTCAGATTGTCCCTTAAAGTGTAGTGTAGTACTAAGGTTCACACATTGTTCTGTCAGCTCCTCAAATGTGAGATTTTGGAAATGTGTCAGCACTCCAAACTTCTCTCCCACAATTTCCAACGTGGAAAATCTTTCCTGAATGGCTGATGTTGCAGCATCAACCACTGCATTGAAAAATGTCACCTCCAGCTTCTTCAAAGCATCAATCAAGGGCTCATCAGATGCTTCATAGGAGAAGTGCCGCTTTGTGGACCTCAGCCGTTTTTGTTTTAACACAGCCTCCACATTCATTTGTTCACAGATATCTGTGGCTGCCATTTGTGCAGCCACAAAACCTGTTGCCCTGTAATTGCGGAGACCTCTCTCTGTTTTTTTTAGGAGATTTACTGCAACATCAACGTGCATGCTAGGAGACTGCATCTGCTTGCTCACATGCTGAATTTGGCACAACAGGTCATGCCACACCACTGAACAAATGGCGAAGCGGTATGACCCAACCTCCTCTGACAGAGATTGAGCCTCGACCTTTATTACAGTCTTTGGTGTGGTCCCTCACCTCGATCAGTGCATCTCTCACTGCAGCTGCCTGATATCTCAGGGGCTCCACACTCTTGATCTTGCTTTCCCACCTTGTATCAGACCACATCTTCAATGTGATGTTCACATGTTTTTTCAAAATGGCCCATCGTTGTGTGGAGGCTGAAAACAAGTTGTAAAGCTTCTGCAAGATGCCAAAGTAACTTGTGGCATCAATAGATCCCTTAGCAGCATCGGCCACAAGCAAATTCAGAGAATGAGCCCCACATGGAACAAACAGAGCTCTGGGATTAATTTCTAGGAGCCTGGATTGAACACCCTTGTTTTTTCCCCTCATGTTGGCCCCGTTGTCGTATGATTGTCCTCTACAGTCCATGAAAGGAACTTTTAGCTCCTCCAGTCTCTTCAGAATCAGAGATGCCAAATGTTGACCAGTGGACTCCTCTGCCTCCAAAAACCCCATGAAATGTTCCTTTATATGGGGCTTCCCCTCCAGTGACACAACCCGAATCACAACTGACAACTGTTCAGTGTGGCTGATATCTGGAGTGCAATCTAGAATTATTGAAAAAAACTTTGATTGTTTGATGTCGCTCACCATTGCTGAAATGGTCTTGCTGCTCGACAAATCAATGAGTTCGTTTTGTATGTGGTGGCCGAGGTAGCTGGTGTGACTGGAGGTTCCTTTTTGGACACGGTTAATGTGCTCTTGCATTATAGGATCAAATTGTGCCATCAGTTCAACTTCTTTCAGAAAATTGCCATTTGATGGTGAGAACAATTTTTCTGTATGTCCCCTTAGTGCCAAATTCCTAACTGCCAGAGAATGCACAATAGCAGTGAGACGTGTCAGCACCGCTCTCCATCTCAACTTCTCAGCCTCCAGAAGTGCCATCTCCTGCTTGTCAATGGTCTCCCCCTTTCTCATCCTCACTGCCAGTTCTTTCCAGATTTTCATAGAATTTAGGTGTTCTGAACTGTTGTCATGTGATGTGAGCAATGAGCTTGCATGCTTCCAGTCCGAGAGTCCCAAACTTGTTAAATTTATTTTCCTCTTGGAAAATAATGTACAACAGAAACAGAAAAGGCTGTTGTTTTTTAAGGAATAGACCAACCAACTTCTGGTTATATTTTCCCCACTAACCAATGACTTCCTGAAGTATTGATGGTGGAAACTTCTTCCGTCACTGTCGTTTCTAGGGAATACAAAGTCAGATGGTACTTGACTTGGTCCCCTGGAAACCAGTTGTGTCCGAATTCTCTCAGTCAGAACTGAAGGCCAGTTAGCAGGGTCGGTGGACAGAGACTCATCCTCAGGAGGCGATTCTGCTCCAGGCCTTTCTAATAGAAAGAACAAGAGCATTACTCATTAGTATACACACCTAAGTTAGATAACACATTATTCACAGCACTTTGTTATGGTGGTGGTGTTATGGAATTATGGTGGTGAAACACCACACATACCCAGTAACCCAGACCCAGTGATAATAACATTATAATTTATAACTGTTTGCAAAATGCTTTGCAGGGATGCACACACATACACACACACACACACGCACACACTCACAGACATATGTGCACACAAACTCACCTGAAGAGTCCTGCCGGGGAGAAGCAAATGGGTCTTCATCCTCAGGATCAGACTGCATTTGTGGAGACATATGTGAGGCTGAGGAGGTAGATGGCTCCTCAGCCTCAATAATGGCAGAAGTAGACGGCTTCTCATCCTGGCTAGTGGCAGAGGGTGTTCCAAAATATTTCAAAAGTGCCCCTGCAAATAGTGAAATAGAACATAACAGACCAATGCATGAATAGGCTAGTACAATTAATTTAACATGTTATTAAGCACAATTTATTAAACTTTTAGAATAGGAAACAAATGAATAATACAACCTCCTTGGTTAATGGCTAATTATATACATAATAGTACACTTCATATGACTCAGAAAGCTATATCACAAAATAGCAGTGCAATATAGCAGTGAAGAGTAGATGACATAGCTCTATACCTTTATCTTTTGCTCGTTTCTCCTCTTCTTCTTTCCTCTTTTTTCTAAACTGAGCACCTGATAGCTTTGACCTCTTCTTATCCATTTGCGGTTATTTGACAGACCTTAGTGGCTTAGTGTGAAGATTCGTTCTGTAATAAATAATATACATTTCACTATTTAACCAAACCCAGAAAAATAACATTACATATGTTAAAGTATGGGCCTTTATTCCCAATAATATTAATCTGGAAGCATTTTGCATTGTTTAGGTCTTTTATGGGAAGGTTTATGGAAAATGCAATAGATGGTTTTTTATTAATAAAAATATATTTATTGATCTTTTATTATTTATTTTATTTTATTTTTTATTTTTATTTATTTCTTTATTTATTTATTCTTATTTTTATTTTTTTTGCAGGCGCTCATGCCGCCCCTCCACAAATGCCGCCCTGTGCGGCTGCCCATATTGCCCATATGAGGAACCGCCACTGACTAGCGTAGAGAGTCCTTATATTAGGGATCGGGAGATACGATGTTCCTGACAATCATAAAATAAGTAGAGGTCTTGTACGATCTCTCACACAGCTTTTAAAAACATACACAGTCCTACGACGATCATCCATTCCAAATACAACTATACGAACATTCACTTCCTGCTCGACCCTTCTCAGCTCTTCAGGGCCCATATTACACTCAAACTCAAGCTTACAATCTGAAGCCAGTTTACGGGCACGTTGCACAACCGTAGGTAGCCAGATATTATACGCGATTGTATTTAGTACAGTGAATATATGAACTAAGACTATTGCTATAAAGCCGCAATCACGATCGACGTTTATATGCTTTCTGTAAATAGCCTGAGAATTGAAATTAAGAGTATAAGGTGTGGCGCTATGACCCGCAACCCGGAATACTCTGTCAATATCTACCATGAAGTTGTCCATATTGAAGGCTGTACTACTTTGAGAGGCCTGCATTATACGGCCCAAGATATATTCTATGTCTACAGCTGCCAAGCGTCTGAACGGTATTACTACCCAAAAATCATCTACGTCCCCGTCATCTGACCCGAACCTGAAGAACAACCTCGTCCGGACTTCACGTTTGTCGCAAACTCCACAATACGTTCAACTACGCGTCGCAGTCCAACACCGTTGCTATACATGGCTCCAGGGTCAACCCTGACCACGTACCGATTTCTAGTCAGGGCAGGGGTGGGGGTAGCGGTGCGCACCAACTCGAATGTTATACCTTCCTCCACAGCATGAGAAGCTGCTGGTGTGGAGGAAGTACCCGGAACTGAACAGGAATAAGGGGGTATATTTGAGGAAGGTACTATTTTCGGGGTTGTGTCATAAGACGTAGAGGGTTGGGGTTCTATTAGTGGGGGCCTGACAACCGGGCAATCTTGGCACGCTTTATACCTGACGTGGAGGGCTCTTCATCATGCTTCCGCTTTGAATTGCCGCGTGCTATAGGTATCGCTGGTGAGGGTTCGCCAGCGGGGATGGAGTCTGTAGCTACACGGTTATCGGGGTCATCCGTAATATCGATGATGGGGGCTGTACATCATCGTCATTCACGGTTCTGTGGAAGAAGAAAAACAAGAATATAAGGAGCAGCACTTAAATTTTGTTATATTTTGTAAATGACCCACTTAGGGGTGTGACATGTTAGAGATGGAATCTGTAGAAAAATTCAGGTTCACAAGCCCCTCCACATGTATTATATCTGGCCCTACAGGATGTGGTAAAACTGTGTATACTTAAAATCATTAAAGATAAGGGGGAGATGTTCTCAAAATTTGTGCATAAAGTAATATGGTGCTATTCGACGTATCAGGCAGTGTTCAACGAGTACCAAGATGAAATTTTGTTCCACAAAGGTGTATATGACGTTAATTCGTTAAAAAGTAATGAGCATACAGTCATTGTAATTGACGATCTCATGTTGGAAATGGATAAAACGCTTCCCGAGACATTTACAGTGTTCTCCCACCATCTTAACATAAGCGTATTCTTCATCAATCAGAATCTGTTTTTCAAAAATAGATACATGCACGATGTGTCGTTAAATACACAATATCTAGTCTTATTCGCGCAACGTAGAGATGTGTCACAAATTTGGGTATTAGCCAATCAACTGTTCCCGAATCAGCGTAAGGAGTTTTTGGGGGTTTATAAAGAAGCCACAAGTCAGCGTTATGGATATTTGCTTTGTGACCTTCGCCTGCGAAACACGTTTAGGGTGCTTCTAAGAATGAATATATTCCCAAACGATCTTGAAACGGTGTATATTCCAGAATGACAAATAGGCTGAAGAAATATCGTGAATTAATAAAAATCTATTAACGATTGCCCCGGGCACTGCAACAGATGTTTGTTAAAAATATCGACTCCGACTTTTTAAAATGCATCTGTGAAATCTGTCTTAATGTTATAAAATGTAATGTGCCAATGAAACCCCCTCAGAAGGCTCGCTTACGTCGTTACAAAAACATAATACGTGCGCTCGCTCGTAAAAGTCAAACTGTGGGTAAGAAAAAGCGAATTATTGTACAAAGAGGGGGATCATTCCTCCCCATCTTATTTTCAGTTTTGGGACCTTTACTGACTAGATTAATATAATGAAGAAAGTGGTAGTGATTCCGCACGAGGTGTATGCTTCATTGCAAAGTTCAAAGATTCCAGACACGGCTCTAGAACCCCGTAAAAGTAGGCTTAAAAGAATGGAAAGCGAGTTGCTAGCCCTATTAAACAGTGAAAAGTCACCTGATGAGAAAAGGATCTTGTACCAAGAGGCTTTGCAGAAATTTCTTCATGAGTACGAAGATTATAAGAATCCGACAGAGCTCCCCGTGGTTATTAGGCACAGCGCGAGCAACGCTGAGCATGGCGACATAGGACCTGGGCCCGACGTTAGAGATGACCAACCAAAGAATAACGGAACGCAACACATCGAACATGTGTTAAAAAGTAGTCTCCCACATACATTGAGGAATAAAGGCTTAAGTCTTTATAATCTATTGAGTGAGGACCCCATCATACAGTGGGCCGATACAGGCGAGGTCATTGTTGAAGGAACAAGGGTACAGGATCCAATATCGTTGACATTGTCCATGATCTGGTGAGAAAGTGGGACAGGCCCTCACCAACAGGATGGAAGCATATTAAAGCAAGACTACAACAAATAAATGTCCCCAAAACATTGATAGGTAATCTGAATAGGTTAAAAGACTTGGATCAAGTCTCGCATGTGTCACAACTGAGTACGCCATCGCCCCCAGCAGTAGCGTCTCTGAAGAGGAGAAAGAAGAGAACAAACGGCCAACCTTATCCACGTGTCTCTAAAATACGCAAATGGGTAACATATTAAGTAAACGCTATTATGACATTTCTAACCCCGCCTCCTATGGAGGCGTTAATAGACTGTACAGAGGTGTTTACGGAGTAGGGAAAAAAGATGTTGAGAGGTTTTTGCGGGAGCAGGATGCTTATACACTTCAAACGGTGAGAAAAAGGTTTAAAACGGCCAAGACAACAGCGGCTTCGATTGACGCTATTTGGCAAGCGGATTTAACAGACATGCAAAGATATTAATGTATAATGACGGCTACCGCTACATCCTATTCATAATAGATGTATTCTCTAGATATCTGTGGCTAATTCCTCTGAAAAATAAATCGCCTGAAACAGTTGCTAAAGCTACCAAAACGTTGATGTTAAAAGAAGATGGTGTTCCTGGCTATATTTGTACGGATATGGGGAAGGAATTTATAGGCCGCGCTTTTTAGAACATGCTGACAGAGTTTAATATCAGTTACTACACTAGCAGTTCTATACATAAGGCGTCTTTAGCTGAAAGAGTTCAACGTACCATAAAGGAACGCATGCATCGCTATTTTACACATAAAATCACATACAGATATATAAACATTATGGGGTCATTTGCGTCGTCATACAACCGTTCACACCACCGTACGATTGGCACAACACCTAATGACGTTTAGAAAGAGGTACGCGCCCAGAGGTGAGAAGAGATGGAGCACCGCCACCACACTCTACACATTTCAAAATCAATGATTATGTAAGGGTATCACGTTCGGGAAATAAATTCGCGAAGAGATTTGAACAAGGATGGACACGTGAGATTTTTAAAGTTAGTGCTATGAAACCTAAAGGCGAGATAATGATGTATTACGTTGAAAATTTGAATGGGGAAGAAATCGCAGGAGGCTTTTACCGCGAGGAGTTGCAGAAAGTGACATTTAATTTAGGAAAAAGTGTTTAAAATTTTAAAAATTTTAGGCAGCAAAGGTTCAGGAAAGAGAAAAATGTACCTGGTGAAATGGCTGGGTTACCCAGAAAGCTTCAACACCCGTATAAAAGCTGCTGCAATAATGAAGCTTAAATAGTATGCAACATGGCGCCTAACTACTTCTATGTCACACTCCCGTCCTCTTCTTCTCTGTCTGTACAGCCTAACAACATCCTGGCCAACTTTGTGACATAACTCCATGGACCTACTGAATTGGAGCGTGATTCGTATGAGGTGGGTTTATGTGAACTCCAGCTAGTCACCAAATTTTTAACTCTTGAAAATGATCAGATCATATTTCCGGTTCTTAGAAGAGTCGATGAGTGTGAAAAATTAGCATAACCTTAGACAATACTTGCGATCAGTCCTGTTCAGTGAGGTACAGTACTATAATACAAATGTAACACTAGGAATCGGTCATTATGACGCAGCCATGGACATTGTGACGGGGTTAAACAAGAGTCTTGAAAAGTCGTACCTGACAAACGATTTACTTTTTTAAGTCGTAAACATAGACACGCCTGCACGCAAGTCGAAGTTAAAATCAACGCTTAGTAGAAATATTAAAGATAAAGAACTGTTCACAATTGTGTCTGAGGGCCGATATAGTGCAGCTTTCGAAAGAGATACCTTTCACGAGGCACAACATGACTTGTCCAGCTTAATGTATCAGTTGAAGATGGAGAAATTGGATGAAAGCTGCCCACCCCCAGACATGTGCTATATTTACAGCAATATTGTAGAGCATCAATTTGTTGGAGACATCCAGGCGCGCCTGCTGCGCGCTGCACACATCCCCAACCATAGCGGGAAAAGTTTGAGCATTACATATGACAAGCCCCATTATGTGAATGTTGCGACTAATCTATTAACCAATATCTCGACATATATAAGAACGATTGAAGGAAAAAATTCCCCATTCGGTGACGTGATGGGAGTTTAACAGTGAAGCTACACTTTCGTCGCTTTCAGTTATAATGTCCCGAAAGCCTTTCACAGTCTATCGAGGGGTGAAATATCAGCGTGGGTGTGGGCTTGGATCAATTTTTTCAACCATACTACGCACCGCTGTCCCACTGTTGAAGAGGAGGGCTAGATACCTCGAGAGGAAGGCGTTACAATCAGGTTTTAACGCGGTAGAAGACATAGTGGGTGGAACTAAACCTAAAGAAGCCCTAAAAAACATTTAAAACGTACACGGGACGAAATCATCAAAGATGCAACGAAAAAAATGCGTGGTGGCGGAAAAAGGTTACCAACACGTGGCGCCAAACGTAAAAGGACATAAAAAAAGAAGTGTTCTAAGCGTGTGAAGCCTATGGCTGATCATTTTTTTAACTGATATAAGCTGAGGACACTACTCTTACGAATCATAGGCTGATTACTACTTGTCGAGAGAGGTGGTACTATTTCTGACTCGTCATGGCCCGTTTCATCCATCCGTGTAGTTCACAATGTTGTAAATCGGAACTGTCCCTCTTTGATATGCCCCCTTCTCAGGTTTCTATTGAGCATAGCGACTTTATTACAAATGCAAAAAAAACACTTTTTTTTACGTGAAGGTCAAAATATGATAATAAAAACCCACTCTAATAGAGAGAGTTTATTTCCACAACAGTTTCGATGCCCACTGGCATCCTCTTCGGGTGAATACAGAAAAACGTTTTTTTGTATTCACCCGAAGAGGATGCCAGGGGGCATCGAAACTGTTGTGGAAATAAACTCTGTCCATTAGAGTGGGTTTTTATTATCAGACTTTATTACAATTAACCCATGAAACACGATTAGTTTGCCGAGTTCAGATGGAACGGACTGCGATGATAATTACTCTGCATACCCTGAAACCAATTTTCTACACTCCATATTCGGCCAGTGTGAGGTGTATTTAAATCAGGTTAACATCTCGGCAGGAACGGGTTATTATCACCTACGAGCCTATCTGGAAAATGTCCTCAACTTTTCAAAAGAAGCGAAGGACACCTTTTTGACCGCCGAGGGCTATTATCAGACTAAAGATGAAAGTAGTATAAAGGATAAATTTAAAAATTCTAAAAAAAAGATATACGAGTGTTTTGGGCGTCTTCATACAGACGTCACGTTCCAGGAGAAACTGCTTATGAACGGCGTCGACCTGAAAGTAAAGCTCAAACGCACGAGTCCTGAGATCTGCATAAATCTGGGACCTGATCAAGAAGAGGGCGTAAAACCCGTTGTGATTCACATCATGGAGACATATTTGCGTGTACAGCGAGTGAAATTAAGTTCTCCAAAATATGTAGAAATTGAAAAAAATTTAATACACGCAACAGTAAAGTACCCAATTAACAGAGTACAGATCAAACTATACACGGTGCCCGCCGGGTTGGCCTCGAAGCAGCTAGAAAACGTGGCCCTGGGAGTTCTACCTAAAAGGATATTAATTGGAATGCAGGATCACGCTTCGACGAATGGAAAATATAAAAAGAGTGCCTTTAAATTCGAGAATTTCGGCCTTAAAAATATAACTCTATACGTAAATGGCATTGCATTGGGCGGGACTATGGTTACGGATTACTCATCAGACGCTGTGTTCGCTCTGCACGAGAGCTTATAGTTGTCTGGCTCATAATGCCGGTGCCTGTGACAAGCTTGGGTTTGGCGTAACGCAGAAAGAATTTGTCGAAGAATTTAACCGTTACCAGTTTGATATTAACCCTGACTTATCTGCTGGTGTAAATACACACTTAAGTTCACAATAAAGTGGGAACATCTCAGTCAGGTTGGAATTTGCTAACCCTATAGACGCGCCTATTAGCGTACTCATGTATCTCGAATCACGAGCTCTAATAGAAGTTGACCGTTTCAGGAACGTGGTCACAGACTTTTAAAATGGACGCGAATACACTCCAGAGAGTAATGAAAAGTGATCGAATCACACGCTCCAAATTTATCGGTGTTTGCGAAGAATGAAATATTGAAATTGCCAACTACGAGAGATTGGTATGGGATTATCGTGAACACCGACATTGTTGGTAATGTAGGAATTCATTGGTTTGCAATCTATTTTAAAAATAGGGAAAGAATGTACTAATTTGATTCACTCGGCACTCAGCCCTGGAGTGACCCTGTGGTTGTACAATTTATCGAACAGATACATGTCCCTGAAATTGTCTGGAATCCTTACCGCCTCCAAGGATATTTTAGTAATACTTGTGGCATGTATTGCCTTTCATTTCTTCTGCACATGTCACGTGGGAAGGGATTTATAAATTTTTAAAAATTATTCGATTTGTGCGACACTAAAATGAATGATGAAACGGTATGCAGACAAATAAAAAAAAAGGTTCCCATATGTTCGCACTCGTTGTATTGTGTAAAGGTGTATATATATTTGTAACTATATTGTGTAAAGGTGTATATACATTTGTAACTGTAAAATGTCTCCATTAAGGCTTATTTAATGGACGATAGTTCTGTAAGCCGCTTTGTACATGCTTTCTACCATTTAATAAATTAAATGAAAATACAATGTTTTGTTCTTAACCCCCAAAACACTTACATTAGTTCATCGATGACCTGACATTCGTTGGACCTGATGTGAGCCAATACCTCGACCCCTGTATTCAGGCCCCTGGGCTGGCTGCGCGGTAATCTCCAAATAATTTATTCCCCTTTCATCAAAGCTATCACGAAAAGTTGCTATAACATGATCGAGCTCCACATCGGTCCTTTAAGGAGAAATTAACATGATTAGTTCATACTGGTCCTTTTTAATTAAAGTCCATTTTTTTATAAATCGATTTGTGTTCAGAAATCGTAGCTCCGTGCTAATGCAAACTATGCTATAGTTGAGGATGCCTGCTAATGAAACATTTACGATAAAATGTGAGGAATAGACAAAAAAAAAACTTACATTAGTTCATCGATGACCTGACATTCGTTGGACCTGATGTGAGCCAATACCTCGACCCCTGTATTCAGGCCCCTGGGCTGGCTGCGCGGTAGTCTCCAAATAATTTATTCCCCTTTCATCAAAGCTATCACGAAAAGTTGCTATAACATGATCGAGCTCCACATCGGTCCTTTAAGGAAAAATTAACATGATTAGTTCATACTGGTCCTTTTTAATTAAAGTCCATTTTTTTATAAATCGATTTGTGTTCAGAAATCGTAGCTCCGTGCTAATGCAAACTATGCTATAGTTGAGGATGCCTGCTAATGAAACATTTACGATAAAATGTGAGGAAAAGACAAAAAAAAAACTTACATTAGTTCCTCGATGACCTGGCGTTCGTTGGACCGGATGTGAGCCAATACCTCGACCTCGGTATTCATGTCACTGGGTTGGCTGTGCGGTAAAGCCTCCAAATTATTTATTCCCCTTTCATCAAAACGAAAAGTAGCTATAACACGTTCAAGTTCCGCATCGGTCCTTTAAGGAAAAATTAACGTGATTAGTTCATACTGAATCATTTAAAGTTAAATTTAATTAAAGTTTAATTATGCCCGGTTAGGTTACCCTAGGTTAGGTTATATTATATCTGCTTAGGCTATGCTAGGTTAGGTTATATTATTATAAACCAGAAAGAGCCCTGGGATTAATTTTTTCATTGTAGAAAACAGGAAAAACTCAGAATAAGAGGAAAAAAATGAAATTAAATAATTATAAGCGAGAAAGAGTCCTCCATTAAAATCTTGCAATGTAATGTTCACTAAATTTAAAATATCACACCTAGTTCAGGCTATGCTAGGTTAGGTTATATTACGCCCGGTCAGGCTATGCTAGGTTAGGCTAGGTTAGGTTATATTATGACCCGGTTAGGCTATGCTAGGTTATATTACACCCAGTCAGTCTATGCTAGGTTATATTATGACCCGGTTAGGCTATGCTAGGTCATATTACACCCAGTTAGCCTATGCTAGGTTAGGATAGGTTAGGTTAGGCTATATTATGTACCGGTTAGGCTACGCTAGGTTAGGTTATATTACGACCGATATATAATATATATATATATAAATAAAGGGAGTTGCAATAAGAGAAAACGCGCAGCAAATCGTAATCACAAAGCAGATATCCCTTCACTTCGTCTTATTACGAATTTTAAAAATTGTAATACTTGCAATGAATGAAACGATGTATATAGCCCGAATCACAAATTATTACGTAATTACTTGCATCTCTGTGACGTCATTAGCGGCAAAATCGTTCTCGCCGTCAGAAATCTCTGCAATGCTTTGCGTGGATAGAAGATCGTTCCGGTCTATAGCGTTGAAAATTGTACGCGTCGCCTCGGCGTAGAAATCTTTATCTTCAAACAATTCCGGAGAGATGTAGAGCTGCAGCGATTGGCTCATTGCGAGATATTTCTACAGCACTTATCGATAAAAACTGAATTGGAAGCCTGTGATAAAAATGCCCCCTTTTATAGACGGGGTCGTAATTGTGAACATCCCACAATACTCGAATCGCGAGTTTCCTATTGGTTATCGGTGAAATTTGGGCTGGACATCATGTATGAGTGATACCAGCTACCAACCAGCAGTCCTGGGCCGTTCTCATGCGCCGCCTACTGTACTGTGATTGGCTGTCCCGTGAAATCTGGGGCGTGTCAGATATATTTTGCCCGTTCTACAGATTTCTTCAACAAGCGTGGAGAGAGAGAGAAGCGCTTTGCTTGGAAATAAATCTTACTTTCTAGGGCACTGATGAGATGGGTGGGGGAAGGGAAAATGGAACAACCATTTATATATGAGAGGCTTAACGATGCTGGAAAATAAATTTGTAAATCAGTTTATGTTGACCCATTTAAAATAGATTCGGAAAATTTATTATTTCCTCTGAAAAATAAATCGTCAGAAACTGGAAGTTAATTTTAAAAATCAATTACCCGTGAAGTCGAAACAATTCTCGTAGGTATAAAGTTTATGACATCCATCTAAATAAAATTGGAAAAATCATCTGTGCGTGAAGGCTCGGTCTACCGTACTGTATACTGGGGATATTAGGCCCTCACCTATATAGCTGTCAGGTAGTCAGAAAAGGAAAGGTTTTAGTGACAATCGAAGGTATATTTGGAATTTGGGTACAATTCACGTATGTTTGAGAGATAGAGAATCGCTAAACTGGAAAATAAATTGTCCGTGAAGCTAGGATGTATCATAAACGTGTGAGTTTAATCTTTATGATGTCTATGCCATAAACCTGGAAAATAGCGCTTAATATATATATATATATATATATATATATATATATATATATATATATATATATATATGAGAGAGAGAGGGGGAAATAAATAAACAGATAAACAATATGACCGAGTGTTGCAATACAGTTTAACGGGGGAATCTGAAACCACTAGGATACCCTGGGTGCCTATTTATTTACCAACCGTGGAAGGATGCTTACACTCCACCTTAGACCTACTGTTTAACGGGGAAATATATATATATATATATATATATATATATATATACAGTATATATGAGAGAGAGAGAGAGAGAGAGAGAAATAAACAAACAGAAAAACATGACCGAGTCTTGCAATACAGTTTAACGGGAGCCCAGCAATTACTAGGATACCCTGGGTTCCCATTTATCTACCAACCGTGGAAGGATGTTTACACTCCACCTTAGACCTACAGCTTAACCCGGACCACCAGCAACCACTAGGATACCCAGGATTCCCATTTATCTACCAACCGTGGAAGGATGCACCGTCACCGGGTCTTGAACCCGGCGCATATAATCGCGCATATAGTTGTGTGTGTGTGATATTTTATGGGCATATAGGCGGGAGTGTACGTGCATTTATCCAAACGATGTATACACTGTGCCAACTGGCTGATAATGCCTGGAGGCACTGGCTTCTACGCTAACTGGCGGATTTCGAGTTCTAAGTCAAGTGTTGGAGTATAATCCTCTCTTTCCTCCTCCTCTCTCTCTTAGGTTAGGTATACCCCTTTGGGGGGTGAGGCCGTCCCACTTCTCCCCCAAAGAGGTCTCCCCCAGAAAGCTGGGGGAGTTCATTGCAACTTGGGGGATAACTCCTCCCCCATAGTTGCATAACATTTTGCAACATTCCCCTCCCACTCGTTGCATAACATCTTGCAACATTGATCAACATTTGCAAATGCAGTGCACTCTAACATTTTGCGGTCATACTACTGGTGTGACATATTGCTGCCTCAGTGCAGACTGAATTTGAGTGTTTAATATTGTCAACACACCGACAGTCAGGGGCGTACACAGCATTTCTTAAAGGGGGGGGGGGCACACACACACACATACTATATATACATACTGTATATATATATATATATATATATATATATATGTGTGTGTGTGTGTGTGAGCTCAAAATTGATGATAACTGATTTGGAATCCAAATTAATTGCATCTTGGAAGGCTTCAGTTGTATTTTATTTCCAATTTATGGGCAAAGAATTAAATTTGCACAAATTAATCGTACGTATAAAGACATATATAAACGTTCCTAAGCCAGCCAAAATTGCTTTTGAGTTTTGAGTTAATAACATGTCCTGGTAACCATGAAATAAGTGAAATTCCATATGACATAAAAAAAAATTTATGGCGAATGTTGCAAAGTTATCGATTTTTGAAAATTTATTTTTCAAATATCTTTAATGAGAGTAGTAATCATTTTTACAATGGGGGCCTATGCCCCCTATGCCCCCCCTTATGTACGCCACTGCCCACAGTCATTTGTAAATTAGTGTAATATATTGCTACCTCAGTGTAGACCAAGTTTGAATATATTGCCAATCCACAGGCACATTTACTGAAACCTCACATTGCCCTATAAAATGTTATTTTCAATAAATTGTTACTTCTCTTTCACCAAAAACTTGTCGTTCATCACTTACTCAAAACACCTTTTTATTCATGATAATAATTTGTTATTCTCAGCCAGGCCCTCTCAGAGATCCAGAGAGGCCAGGGCCACTTCCAGCTTTTGAGGCCCATAGCTAAACCCAATTATTACCTTCACTGCAAAACATTATATTCAAACCTGAAAGTTTCTAAATTTGAGGCCCCCTCTCTGATAGACCCTGCTCTCAGCTATATTATATACAAGACACATGCTGAAATTACATATCTTGTCATTTCCCAGTTTTATGTATTTGTGGTGATGAAGTGTTACGTAACACTTGAGGTGACCCCCCCCCCCCCAATGTAGCACACTGTAACACCTGGCGTAACACCCCCCACCCCCTTCTGCGTTACATAATTTTTTAATGGCCCCTTAGCTCCTTTGAAACAACAAATGCACTATATGCACAACATTCCTTGTAAGAAATGGGTACAATTGGTAATTGCACGAGCGTCGCTTTAGTAAGCGACCATCAAGCGACGCCTCAGGAGAATTTAAATCGTAGTCGAATTGACGTTGCCAGCTGCCTCAGTGTGCGCCCTCCTTTACGTGTCTATTATTATGTTTATTTTTAACTTTTATTTACATGTTGAATATACTACATTATAATTTTACTCTAATATTGTAGGTAAAAGTCGTATATTTTTCGAACCAACTTATTTTTTCACGCAAGATCTTTAACAAGAGATAACGCGGATCGCGATATCGCGGGGGTCTCTCAGAACGCAACTCCACTTTATCAGCGTATTCTACTGTGGTCTGTTTAGTCAGTCTTAAATGTTTTATTAAAAAGTACGTTTTAATAAAAATTTTAATTAATGCAGTATTTCATATAAAAAGCTGAAAATAGTCGTTAAACCTTTGACCTATGCTGTAGTCCGTAGCTTTACGTTTAATTAAAAGAAAATCTATTTTATATATGAGCCCCTCCAAAAGTTCAAAAGTTATTCCACTTTCAAATTGGTACAACTTTTAACTAGTGCGTTTTCTGCCGTTTTTTACTTTTGTCGCTTAGCCACTTCTTCCTCGGAGGGCTTCGTACATAAAGTAAACATACAGAATATTACATATTTTGTTTTTACAACGCATAACAAATAATTTACTGAAACTATATATTTATTTTCTTTATGTAAATACATTTTCTATCACACAAACCATTATCAAGTCCAGATTGTGAAAGCTGTTTGTCAGATTTAATGGGTCTTCTTTAGTTCTTGCTTAATTCATTTCATTTCTGGCTTCATTTATACATACAATGATCATATGATGTGATGTGATGTGATGCA
The DNA here is from genome assembly GCA_023014485.1 of Bathynomus jamesi. Classification (NCBI taxonomy): domain Eukaryota; kingdom Metazoa; phylum Arthropoda; class Malacostraca; order Isopoda; family Cirolanidae; genus Bathynomus; species Bathynomus jamesi. Next base: position 691,579 of record JAJOZX010002005.1, read on the forward strand.
TAATAAACAAATGCATCCACTACATATTTTTTCTTAGACTTGTATTTTGATTTTGTCGAATCACTTTTAATTAATTTCACTTAAAACCTTTGTGTGTGTGTGGTGTGTGTGTGTGTGTATATATATATATATATTCACTAGTCGGGTCTTTTCCGTTTGGGGGCTAGCAGCGAATTTTAATGAAAATCGATACACTAATGTAGTTTTGGTCACTGATTTCAAAAATAACTTTCTTTTTTTGGAGAAATGAAAAACAAACATGTTAGAGCACTTTAAATAATTAATATGTGTTTTAACTAGCTTAAACTAGTTACAGAGGATTGTGTTAAATTTAACCAGAGTCACAAACTGTTACTGTTTATGAAAAAGTGCTCTAAGTGTGGGAAAGTGTGTTCCTTTGATAAAAATACCCAGTTCTTTCGTTGCCAAAAGCGTCGGTCAAACGGTAAAAGGTGCAACTTTACGAAGAATACATTTTTTGAAGGATCCCGGCAGATCTGTAAAAGTAGCAGAAAAAAAATCAAGAATTAATGCCCAATTAGGTCAATTGAATGCCAGGTTAGGTCAACTGTACGCCCTTGACGATTGGTTAGGTTAAGTCATGATATTTTCGTTAAAAACACATTAATTAGTTAAAGTGCTCTAACATGTTTGTTTTTCATTTCTCAAAAAAAAAGTTATTTTTGAAATCAGTGACCAAAACTGCATTAGTATACCGATTTTCATTAAAATTCGCTGCTAGCCCCCAAACGGAAAAGATCCCACTAGTCTTACTACGAACTTTTCTTCCTTTATCCCGTTAAGTTTCAGTATCTGTTCAGATTACTTTAAATTATAGACTAATAAACCCCACAACTAGAGAACTAGAGACAATTACAGTTCCCAAAGATATCGTGTTTTTCACTTTACCTTATATGGGAACCTCAGGTTTTAACATTAGAAACAAACTTTTAAAATTGCTCAAGGAATTTTACCCACAACTATTTATAAAAATTATATTCACCCCGTCTAAATCGATTTATAACTTATTTACTAAATACAAAGATGTTATTCCTACACTTCTGAAGTCATCCATAGTTTATTAATACAAGTGTGACCACTGTATGGGGTTGTATATAGGTAAAACTAAAAGACACCTAAAATCTCTGTATTTATGAACATCTCGGTAAATCTGTCCGTACAAATTTACCTCTTGGTTCTTGGGCAAACCATTTAATTCTCTCATACGTAACCATGCACACAACAATAACCACCCAATTTCAGTCTAGTTTCGCCGTACTTGCTGCCGGAAGTTCTGACCTTAAGCTTAAAATTATGGAATCTTTGCTCATTTATAAATTAAAACCAAACCTCAATTCTGATGAATCATCGGTAGATCTGTTATGTTTTGGTTAAGGTACTGTTTATTTATTTTATCTATTTACCTTTAAGTTTTAATGTTTTTACATGTTCTTAGCTACCTTTTTATAATTTTAACTTTGTTATTTTAAATTATTAATTAACTTGCATTTGCAATTTGCACTTTGTATCTGTATGTGAATTGTTTTTATTATTTTAGCCCTGAAGATGGAAGTAGTGCATTCCGAAACGTTGGTACTGATTAAACGTTGAAGGATGTTTTTTTCTTTGGTGTTCCTGGTTATATACACACACACACACACACACACACACACACACACACACACACAGTCTTATTGCCATGCAGAAACTATCTCCTTGTTCATGAGAGAAAGCATGGAGTGAAACCATTATCCACTCTCCAGTATTTTTCTTTTTTAAATACTTTTCAGAACTGAAGTTTTAATTTATACGGGGAATATGTTGAACGAACTGGAGGATAATATTTTCGGATTCGATTTTAGACACGAAAAATTGAACTACATTGATTTCTCCAATAATCACATCACATTCATCAAAGGACAGACATTCCATAGAGTAAGTATAGCTCCCCCTTTTCCTGCAAACCAAACGAGCAGGCTCTTGTTTCTATGATTGGAATCCCATGTGGTGTTATAATAATAGTCGAAATTATCATAGAATAGTGAATCACGTTTCTAGGAAGTAAATGGGGTGCATTTAGTCTTCACAATAAGCTTTATGTATAATTTGTTTATCCATTATCCTAAAGCTTTCTGCTGTAATGAACGAGAATGCGTAACACCATGGAAAGATGGCTAATCATAAAGTCAAAAGACAAGAGCTTCACGTTGATGACGGTAGTCAAAATATCTCTACTTCTACCCTTTCATTCCACTTCTGATGCAGCGTCAAATGCTCGAAGATTTGTCAGCAGTGAATGTTCTTAATCGAGCTTAATGATAATAATAAACTTTATTGGCAGGAGACAAATCCCACAAATAAAATACAATATTAATTTGTTTTTAGGAATCCATCTATGTCGCTGTGGACTGTAAATTGAAGTCCACATAATAGGCCTTTGGCAGAGCTGTGCCTAGCGGCGTTAATTAGCGATGCTAATTAATTATTAGCGCATCCATTAGCGGCGCTATTTTTAAAATAGTTAGTGGAACAGATAGCGCCGCTACATTTTTAGGCAATGTTAGGCGCTAAGCGCTAATATAAATTAAAATGAATAGTCTTAGAATGATATTCTCTATATTACGTTGCTTTTTGTGCATAATGCTGAACGCAGAATGTATAATAATAGTTTCCTGAACTGAGTATGTAAAGGAGGACAATGTCTTTCCAATAAATAAGTTTAATTATAAATATCCAATTACGCAATTTTCTTGAATACCCAATAATCATTTTAAAGATATAATTTTGTTCCCATTTGACACTATAAAAGATAATAAATAGCAAACACACACAAATATATACAAATGCATTATTATTATTATTATTAAAAAATAGTACTTAGCTATACATTTCATAAAAATTAGCGCCAAAATTAGCGTTTGCGTTAACGCCGCCGCTAATTTTAAAAACTGTTAGCGTTAGCGGCGCTATATTTATCAGTTAGCGCGCACAGCTCTGGCCTTTGGCAGGGGCGGATCCAGAGCACAATTGTTTTTTTTTGGGGGGGGGGGGTCACCTTCCAGAACCTGAGATTATATCATACATTGGCAGGCAATTGGTGTAGCAAAATTACCAACGATTATGACATACCTTCCTGCATTCTTTTAATGCAGAACGAATATCTGTTTTGGGTCAGAAGTCAATTCCTTAAGATGACCGTAAGCTCCAGTGAGGCATAAAATTAGCGCAGCAACATTTACTTTACTATTTTATTAAGCATCATCATTAGGGGCAATTAAAGAAAAATATACAGTATATTATGTTGTATATCAAGGATAATATTGCGAACGTTATAGAATTAAAGCACAGAATTCCAGAACCGATAGATTCGACTGTAGAAGAACATATGAATTGAACGATTTCAAACTTCTTGTTGCCTTTATATATAGGCCCCCTAATCAGACAGTTCGTACGGACGAAGTGTTATATCGTGAACTGAAGAGAATAATAAGTAGTGAGCAGGCCTTAATTATGGGTGACTTTAATTGCGCCAACGTGAATTACGATACATTGCAGGGAGACGCGGAAGGTAGTCGTTTAGTTAATTTTCTCGAAGATAGCTTTCTCATTCAAAAGGTTGGGGAACCTACGAGGTAGGACAGTATTTTGGATTTAGTAATAAATACGGATGATAGGCTAATCACTGATCTTCAAGTAATAGAACCGTTAAGCAATAGCGACCACAATATGGTAGTTTGTCCTCTCAGTAAGTCACTCGAAACTAACTAACCAGACTAAAATTCCTAACTTCCAGCGCGCAGACTTTTGTAAATTTAGAAATGAAATGTCACACGTCAATTGGGAAAACGTAATGGGGATCAACGCAAAAACAATGTGGGAATCGTTTGAAACAGTATTTAGGACTATAAATGAGGAATGTGTACCGTACAAGATTAAGCGTGTGAAAGTAAATAACAAACTCTTGTGGTTTACTTCTAGAGTAGAGGATATTATAAAGAGTAGAGAGAGGGCTTATAGGCTACAAAAGTGCGATAAGGACAATTTGTAGTTGCGAAACAACTACATATATCTAAGGCGTGAAGCGAAAAACGGAATAAATTCCAAGCGCGATTTTGAAATGTCCATAGCTCGTGACGGCAAAGAAAACCCCAAGCGATTTTTTCAATACGTCAACAACAGGAATCCAGTAAAGAGTGTCTTGGGACCGTTGAAAAATTTCGACGGAGAGCTAGTTTTGAAAACAAGCAAATAGCTACCCTGCTAAACGAATTTTTTACGTCAGTTTTTACAATAGAAGATGTAACGAATATCCCTACGGTCATAGACATGATACCTTTTGATAATGGTAATACTTTAGATGATAATGTGGTTAGTGAAAGGGAGGTAATGCACTGTATTGGTAAAATGAAAATGCGTAAATCACCGGGGCCGGATTCCATATATCCCATACAACTAAAAGAATTAAAAGAAAGCATTGTTGTGCCCGTTAACAAAGATTTTTAATTTGTCTATTTCTGAGGGGTACGTAACAGATAATTTCAAGTTAGCAACTGTAACACCTATTTTTAAGAAAGGCGATAAAGGTGCGGCGGGAAATTATATGCCAATCAGTTTACCGTCTGTTGTAGGTAAGCTACTGGAATCAATAATTAGGGATCGTATAGTCGAACACTTAGAATTGCATAACTTGATTAGAAATACGCAGCACGGTTTTAAGCGAAACATATCTTGCTTAACTAATCTTTTAGAATTTTTCCAAAGCGTGGTTAAAGTTTACGATGGTAGATGTAGTGTATTTAAATTTTCATAAAGCGTTTGACACCGTACCGCACAAAATACTCGTTGAAAAAACTAAGGCTCATGGAATTAGGGATGTAGTAATAAATTGGATAGAAGAGTGGTTGCGAGGTAGGAAACAGAGGGTGGTCGTTGATGGGCTAATGTAGCGAACAACGTTCATCAGGGTTCTGTATTGGGCCACCTTGCTTTTTCTTGTATATATTAACGATTTAGATGTCGGCCTTGTCAGTACAGTTTCAAAGTTTGCGGATGACACGAAGTTGGGTGGTAGGGCGACTAATGGCGAAGATAGAGGTGAAATCCAGGAAGATCTGAATAAAATCGTAGATTGGTCAGTCACATGACATGAGATTTAACGTTCATAAGTGCAAAATTTTACATATAGGCTCTCGTAACGGTAATTTTGCATATAGTATGTCGGGGAAGGAGTTGGCAAGCATAGAACAGGAAAAAGATTTAGGAGTTATCGTCATTGGTGATTTAAAAGTGGCGAAACAAAGTACAGCAACGGTCAATAAGGCGAACAAAGTGTTAGGTTTTATAGCTAGGAATTTTGAGTACAAATCGCGCGATATTATTGTTCCTCTTTATAAATCATTAGTTGGACCCCATTTGGAGTACGCGATCCAATTTTGGAATCCACATATGCGCAAAGATAAAAACAAAATCGAAAGAGTTCAAAGGCGAGCAACTAAGATGATTCCGTCGCTTAGGTCGAAGTCGGACGAGGATAGGCTTAAGAAGTTAAAATTAACTACACTCGAGACTAGGAGGCTAAGGGGTGATCTAATCCAGGTTTTTAAAATTATGAATAGGTTCGATAACGTAAAAAAATAGCTTTTTCAAAATATCACGATATAGTAGAACTAGAAATAACGGGTGTAAGCTGACAAATAGAAGGTTCGAGATAGCAGTTGCAAAAACCTTTTTACGCACAGAATAATAAATAGCTGGAAAAGTTTATCGGTAGAAATAATTGGTAGCACGTCTTTAAACATGTTTAAAAATCGATTAGACGGATGTGTCGCTAGATGTGTCGCTAACATTCCTGTATCTCTATTGAAATTTCCTAAAGATAAGATATCTGTAACTTTGGCTAAAATTATCAAAGTATTTCCGGAGAAATATAATGTTTCAGACCAACAAAGACCCTAGTATCCACTCATGGCTGGTCTACCTAACTGTGGTTGTAGTTGTGTATTGCGCATGTCCTCCGTGGACATGATAATGAGTCAATAAAACTTGTTTAGGGGACTACATCTCTAAGTTTAAACATTATAGCAACACTCCTCGAAATCTTTTTCGCGATATAATTTACATCACTTCACTGCAAATTCTTATCTAGCATTACATCAAGAAATTTTGTTACACTACATTCCTTTATAGGGATTTCATTAACATAAGTTCATCAAGGTATACATTTCTTTTATTAGAAAAATCATGAAATTTGTTTTACTGGTATTTAGGAAGAGTTTATTGGTGGTCAACCACTTCATTACACTGATGAATTCTGAATTAAATATATTCTTAGCCGAATTAACATCTTTGCAAGAAAGACACAGTTGTATCATCTGCAAACATTATGAAGTTCAGTATATCAGATGAACGTGAAAGGTCATTTATATATCAAATTAAAATAACAGTGGACCCAGAACTCAGCCCTGTGGCACACCATGTTTGACAAGCGCTTTAGTTGAGCAAACCTTATTTACTGATGCAAAATGATATCCATTGAACAAATAACTTTTAAACCAATCAAGGATTGCTCCTCTAAAGTCGTAGCAATACAATTTATTTACATCTTTAGGAAATTTCAATAGAGATACAGGAATGTTAGCGACACATCTAGCGACACATCCGTCTAATCGATTTTTAAACATGTTTAAAGACGTGCTACCAATTATTTCTACCGATAAACTTTTCCAGCTATTTATTATTCTGTGCGTAAAAAGGTTTTTGGTAACTGCTATCTCGAACCTTCTATTTGTCAGCTTACACCCGTTATTTCTAGTTCTACTATATCGTGATATTTTGAAAAAGCTATTTTTTACTACCTTAAACTATACCCAATCTATCAACATGTGCGTCTAATCGATTTTTAAAAATGTTTATAGACGTGCTACTAATTACTTCTACCGGCAAACTATTCCAGCTATTTACTATTCTATGCGTAAAAAAGTTTTTGGCAACTGCTGTCTCGAACCTTCTACTTGTCATCTTACGCCCGTTATTTCTAGTTCTATTATATTGTGATATTTCGAAAAAGCTATCTCTATTTACGTTATCGAACCCATTCATAATTTTAAAAATCTGGATTAGAGCACCCCTTAGCCTCCTAGTCTCGAATGTAGTCAATTTTAACTTCTTAAGCCTATCCTCGTACGACTTCGACCTAAGCGACGGAATCATCTTAGTTGCTCGTCTTTGAACTTTTTCAATTTTGTTTATATCTTTGCGCATATGCGGATTCCAAAATTGGATCGCGTACGCCAAATGGGGTCTAACTAATGATTTATAAAGAGGAACAATAATATCGCGCGATTTGTACTCAAAATTCCTAGCTATAAAACCTAGCACCTTGTTCGCTTTATTGACCCCTGCTGTACTTTGTTTCGCTACTTTTAAATCACCAGTGACGATAACTCCTAAATCTTTTTCCTGTTCTACGCTTGCCACCCCTTCCCTGAACATACTATACCCAAAATTACCGTTACGCGAACCTATATGTAAAATTTTGCACTTATCGACGTTAAATCTCATTTACCATGTGACTGACCAATCAACGATTTTATTCAGATGTTCCTGGATTTGACCTCTATCTTCATCATTAATCGCTCTACCACCCAACTTCGTGTCATCCGCAAACTTTGAAACTGTACTGCCTAGGCCGACATCTAAATCGTTAATATATATAAGAAAAAGCCGCCGCTCGCTACATTAGCCCAAGACAACTCCGTTCCATCAACGACTACCCTCTGTTTCCTACTTCGCAACCACTCTTCTATCCAATTTATTACTACATTCCTGATTCCAAGAGCCTTAGTTTTTTTAATGAGGGTTTTGTGCGGTACGGTGTCAAAGGCTTTTTGAAAATCTAAATACACTACATCTACCGCTGCGTATTTCTAATCAAGTTATGCAATTTTAAGTGTTCGATTATACGATCCCTAATTATTGATTCCAGTAGCTTACCTACAACAGACGTTAAACTGATTGGCCTATAATTTTCCCCCGCACCTTTATCGCCTTTCTTAAAAATAGGTGTTACATTTGCTAACTTGAAATTTTCTGGTACACACCCCTCAGAAATAGACAAATTAAAAATCTTTGTTAGCGACACAACAATGCTTTATTTTAATTCTTTTAGTTGTATGGGATATATGGAATCCAGCCCCGGTGATTTATGCATTTTCGTTTTATCAATATAGCGCATTATCTCCCTTTCACTAACCACAGTATTATCTAAAGTATTACCATTGTCGAAAGGTAATTATACCTATGACCGTAGGGATATTCGTTACATCTTCTATTGTAAAAACTGACGTAAAAAATTCGTTTAGCAGGGTAGCCATTTGCTTGTTTTTCAGTAACTAGCTCTCCGTCAAAATTTTTCAACGGCTCGAAGACACTCTTTATTAGATTCCTATGGAGATTTCAAAATCACGCTTGGACTTTTTTATTACGCTTTTTGCTGCACGCCTTAGAGATGTGTAGTTGTTTCGTAACCACAAATTGTCTTTATCGCACTTATGTAGCCTATAAGCCCTATCTCTACTCCTTATAATATCCCCTACTCTAGAAGTAAACCACAAAAGTTTGTTATTTACTTTCGCACGCTTAATCTTGCACGATACACATTCCTCATTTATAGTCCTCAATACTGTTTCAAACGATTCCCACATTAGTTTTGCGTTGGAGATCCTCACTAAGTTTTCCCAATTGACGTGTGACAATTCATTTCTAAATTTCCAATGCATTTCGCAATGCTAAAAACTGGTTGTATAACACCCCTTTTTAAAGGGGGTGATCCTACACTAGCAACAAATTACAGGCCGGTGTGTTTATTTTCTGTGTTCAGCAAAGTTTTTAAAAAAATGTTAAGAAGTAGAATGCAGCGATATTTAGAATCCTACAATTTATTATCCCCAAATCAATATGGCTTCCGTAATAATAAAACGACGGAAATGGCTATTTTAAATCGTATGGAAAATGCAAATATAGCTAAAGAGAACAAAGAAATAATGATATCAATATTTATGGATTTGAGTAAGGCGTTTGATGTAATAGACCACAATATTCTACTTAATAAATTGTATTGCTACGACTTTAGAGGAGCAATCCTTGATTGGTTTAAAAGTTATTTGTTCAATGGATATCATTTTGCATCAGTAAATAAGGTTTGCTCAACTAAAGCGCTTGTCAAACATGGTGTGCCACAGGGCTGAGTTCTGGGTCCACTGTTATTTTAATTTGATATATAAATGACCTTTCACGTTCATCTGATATACTGAACTTCATAATGTTTGCAGATGATACAACTGTGTCTTTCTTGCAAAGATGTTAATTCGGCTAAGAATATATTTAATTCAGAATTCATCAGTGTAATGAAGTGGTTGACCACCAATAAACTCTTCCTAAATACCAGTAAAACAAATTTCATGATTTTTCTAATAAAAGAAATGTATACCTTGATGAACTTATGTTAATGAAATCCCTATAAAGGAATGTAGTGTAACAAAATTTCTTGATGTAATGCTAGATAAGAATTTGCAGTGAAGTGATGTAAATTATATCGCGAAAAAGATTTCGAGGAGTGTTGCTATAATGTTTAAACTTAGAGATGTAGTCCCCTAAACAAGTTTTATTGACTCATTATCATACTCTTGGGCTACGTCGTAGCCAATGTCGTAACACCCCTTCCCGTTGATCAGTGAAGTTAAGCGACATTGGGTCTCGGTAGTAGTAGTTGGATGGGAGACCGTCCTCCGTGTCCAGATTATGTAGCGACCCGTGGTTCGGATCCCACGTAAAGCTGTAGGTCCCCTGCGTCAGATGACCTTAGATGTTGCGAAGGAGGTTAAACAACCCCAATCATAATATAATTATCATACTCTTGTTCTTCCTTATATAACGTACTGCACCCTTGTTTGGGGAAACTCCGCTAACAACGCATTAAATAGTATCTTTGTCATCCAAAACGAAATAAGGTTATTATCTGATGCTGATTTCCTTGATCACTCTAGTGCATTATTTAAAGAGCTAAACCTACTAAAGCTCAATGATATAACCAAACTGGCACATTTTATTTTTATTTACGAGTGTAAGAACAAAATCATTAATTTACAATGGGTAAATAGATATTTTGTAACTCGTCAAGAAATCCACTCGTATCAGACCAGAAATAGATCAAAGCTTGTTATATGTCAATTTAGATTGTCTTCATCTCAAAAACTACCCACTTTCATTGGATTGAAACTATGGAATGACTTAAATGCCGATATAAAAAATATTGTGAATGTAAATTTGTTTAAAACCAAGTTGAAATCCCGATTAATAATGGCATACTAACAAAAATCTAGGATTAATGTCCATTACTATTGTTTACTAATTAATTTCTCGTGTGTAATCTAGTATTAAAAACATATTTCTTGGGATTGTTCAGTTCTTATCTCTCGTGTATAATATTAGTTTCTTTGTATGGTATTGGTATAGTGCCTTCAATGGTGACCTTCTATTTGTTATGTCAGTAGTGATAATTTAAGATTAATACATGTTTTAACTATTAATAATTCTTTACTTATTTATTTATTATTAATTAACAACAACTAGCTGTTTATTTTTAATAAGATCCCAGTAAAGACTAAAGCTTAGGACCAAATTAAATAAAATAAATAGTCGAGCTTCACAATTATTCATGTCATTGTAAAACGAATGTATTTATTTTATTATTAATAAAGGTTATTCAATAAAAAAAATTGGGTATAGTTTAAGGTAGTAAAATTAAGGTTTTTGTGGTTCGGAACCCACGTAAAATTGTAGGTCCCTCCGCCACCACGGAGGACATGCGCAATACACAATTACAAACACAGGTAGACCAGCCATGAGTGGATCCTAGGGTCTTTGTTGGTCTGAAACATTGTAGCATTATATTAAATGGCTCACTTTTGAACATTAATATGCCCCTATATGCACTCTTGCAACAGCGATTATTTTTATAGGATACTTCACTTTAATTTTGTATTGTCTCTGTTTCCCATCTCCTCCTTGCTTTCACTTTCTTTACCTTTAAGGTTTAGAGGCCTCATGGTTTGGGGAGGGGGCGATTGCTCCCCCTAAATCTGCCCCTGGCCTTTGGACTACAGTTCCGTTAACTTGTGTTAAACTGGTTTTTGCTTTATCAAGTTGAAAGGCAGGACAATAACGCTTTCAAGAATGAGGAACCAGATTTTAATATCTTCTGCTGACACTACGGCATTATAAAGACAGCAGAAGTATAGTCGACCCATTGATTCTCTTTTCTGCTACCCTCTTCTAACGGCCAAACGTAAAAGAAAACTTTTCGAACCGTGCCTACTTAACCTGTTTAACAGAATGTGACCCAGACTAATTTCCTAGCCATAAGTGTTAAAGGTTATTAAATCTAACTTAGACTACAAATGAGCAAATATGATAATTAAGGGTAAGAGAACTGAAACGAATACCAACCATTTAGGGTATTCTCATTCAATGTGATTCCCATTTCATTTCGTGCCCAAGAGTGGGAAATCCACGAGTGATAATCTCAAAGGAGGTAATTTTCAAATAGGCTTATTCCCATTTCATGTCTTTCTCATTTTCGTCCATGGTTTTCCCACTTTGGTCCAGGTTTTAAGTTACGTAACATTAACCATTCTCATTTGGCGTCTTTACCACCGCGAATGTGAATGGGAGTGACATTCTTTCTCAAACGAAAAAAGCTTTTCCAAGTCTGAATTTCTCACTGTGAACATTCTCACTCGCGGACGGCGAATGGGAATGGAAATGAATTAGTGGGAAGTAATCACCATTTAGTTCCAATCACCGAGTTCTAAGTATCAAACTTTTGGGATTTGGAGTTACCAACAGTAAACTGATATTTTCACTAAAAAGTTGGAACCCTCTTAATATTTGACCTCATAAAGAGTATCGATCTTAAACCCACGAGTCGTGAGTCTGCGCTTTTACCACCGAACTGTGACATAAAATTGAATTATAAAATTGTATAAATTTTGTAATAAAATAATTATTATATAAGAGCGTACAAACAAAAAAACGAGCTAAAATTCGCAAAAATCAAACTACTATTATTTGAAACCATAAAAATAAAAACAACAGCTATATTTATCTTTTTTCTTAGGTTAAAAATGTTGAAACTTTGATTTTAAATTTCAATAATATGGAAATCACGGATCGTTTCGAGAGGCATAGAATCTTTAGCAACTTCCAAAATCTGCGTCACTTGCATCTCACAGACGCCTTCACAGACAGGTATAATGCCTCCGCCTACTATCTCCTTCGACTCGAAGATATTTTCATTGAAAGCAATATGAGGTGAGCATGTACAAAAGTCGCATGTACGACATTCGAAATTGTTTAATGTAAACTCTCTATTACAGTACCAGTTCCATATTCATGTTAAACCATGATGCACGATACTCGCGTATCGTTGATACACATTAAAAGATACTTTTAAAACGGGACAACATACAAGATACACACGCTATGCATCGATGATGTATATTTAATGCACAATACGTTTCCCGCGCTGTTTATAAGCTAAAACCAAGTTTAAAGATAGTGATTATAGTTTGAGAATGAGGAAGGCATTAAAGAACAATATATTTCGAGTTAACTGTGTGAGGGATGTTGCAAACGTCATTTTTTTTAGAATTTCAGGATTTCTGATAGGTCACATCTGAGAAGTGTTCACGGGCATTTGCAAAGTTTCGCTTATCCACTTCAGGTTAATGGGATTGTACAGACCAGCAGCGACATCGATTTTAGAATTATTGAGTTAATGTTTGACGTTGCAAATAACATCAGCAAATAAACGCGAGGTCATACCGAATGCAGCAGCAGCAGCGCCTGCGATACGAGATTTGACTTCCACGGACACCATGAAAACTCTCACGGCAACGATGATATGACGTAATAATAAAAAAATGAATACGACATTGTAACTAACAATCCGAATTTTCCAGTTTTCTCTTTGGACAAAAACTATGCAAAATTTACCTTTTTATATTAAAAATTTAGCTGTTTGAAAATGTGATTTAAAAAATCCTGAAAAAGAACACTGACTTTTGCAATATCCCTTATTCGGTTATTCCCTCTTCTTTACCAAACTCAGCAGTTTGGACCGTTATTACTATAAAATTAAAGTCAAAGCGATTACTGCTAAAGTGAAATAAGAATTTCTTTTAAGGTTATTCTAATCGTGATTGTTTTTCTTTTCAGCAAACTTGAAAGACTTCATCTGGAGCAAAATGAAATATTTTCCATCGGCACAAACACCAGTATTTTCTGTCCTCTGAGATCCCTGAGACACTTATATTTATCGGATAATAAACTGGGTGATTTGGACTTCCGAATTGACTGCTTGGAAAACCTGACTTACATCGACATTCGCTACAATATGATAACGAGGTATTTGTTCGTATTTACTGCATTTCGCCGTTCACATTTATTTACTCTTCACCAATGGTGAAAGTAGGCTGGTGCGGTTCGGTACGCCGAACCAGAAAGAAAGGAACATTTATTAGCAATATCCTATTTTGGTGTCCCACATTATTCAACCAACCAAAAATAAACGGCACTCCAACACTTTCAAATTGTTTGTTAATTAGGTTAATTGACTGTACGCTCTTGACAGTTGGTTAGATTAAGTCTTGATATTTTCGTTAGTTTAAACGAAAATATAATGACTTAACCTAACCAATCGTTAAGGGCGTATAGTTGACCTAACTGGTTGGTTGAATAATCTGGGACGCCAAATAGGATATCGCCCATTTATTTAGTTGTCTTGCAGAGTGAAATCGTAAATAATATAATAATAATAATAATAATAAATAATAATAATGACTAAATTATTATTATTATTATTATTGAGGTTGAATGACTACAGCTGAATTTCCCTTCTTTCCGTGTATGTTAGAATTACAGGCTAACAAAGACTAAGAGCCAATCTAGGGTAGCCCAAGAAAGAAGTAACGAGAGAAAAAGAAATGAAAACAAAGAATATTAAACTCTCGTACTATGCTTACACTCGTAATCACGTAAAACTTGCACGTAGTAGTAGTAGTAGTAGTAGTAAAAAAAGACAAGGATCTCCCTCCTCCCACAGGAAGATTTCCTGCTGACAGGAAATTGTTGTGAAAGATTTATAGGAAAGTAGGTAAAAGTATAGCTTCAGAGTTCATTCACACCATGTGTACACTTATCTCGTGTACCCACTTGCGCATTAAAGGACAGTGGACAATAAAGGATAGCATAAAACACTAGATTACTTAATTTAATCTACACCAGTGGTCGGCAACCTCTGACCCGCGGGTCAGTTATAGTATATATAAAATAATAAATATTATAACATGGAGTGCTTTTTATTTTAAAATGTCCCGAAAATAGTGTATTTTAATTTAAATTTTGAATACTGACCCATTATCAATAAATCAAATTGACCCACTTTCAAAAAAGGTTGCCTATCACTGATCTACACAATGCATTCTTAAGAATTTAATTATTTATTATAAAAAAAATCATAATTTCATCGTTGCATTACTTCTACGGTGAATACCAGATGCCATCGTGCTGAGAAACTTGCTTTTAAAATTAATTATTTATATTGCCATCTTTCTCAATAGATAAGGGAGCACCGATCCAGAGGCACCTTCAGTTGAACCCTTTCTGCCATTTCTACAACCATATTCATATATGGTGACAAAACTGTACAACATATTCTAAATGAGGCCAGACAAGCGACTTAATAATGGAAAAACAATATATTTAGATTTATTCAAAACTACGAGAAATTAAATGTAATACTTTATTAGCTTTGCGACTCGAGACCGAGCGTGGTTTTGGAGACTTTTAAGTCCTTTGTAATAATGAAATGTAAATTTTTTCTCCCGAGGCTTCCTTTAACATACTACTTCCCGTAGTATACTTAAATTCACTGTTGTGGTAACCAGTATGTATGACTTTACATTTATCTACAGTAAGTTAAATTTAATTTGCCACTTGTTAGACCACTCTACTAAATTATTAAGATCGCGTTGCAGATTCCCTTTATTTTGAGAACAACTTTATTTGGCACTATTGCAGTTGCGTAACCCAACCCCACAAATTCTAACTGCAATAGTGCCTAAAAAATTATGGGGTACCTATGCCCGGTTAGGTGAACTGTACGCTCTTGACGATTGGTTAAGTTGTGATATTTTAGTTAGTTTTTTAGTTTTAACGAAAATATCATAACCAATTGTCAAGGGCATATATTTGACTTAACTTGGCATTCAATTAACCTAACCGGGCATGGGTACCCCATAATTTTTTGGCCACTATTGCAGTTGAAATTTGTTGGGTTTGGGTACCCAGCTGCAATAATGCCCTTTATTTAACGACATTTTTAATATTGTGGGCAAATTTTAAAATTTTACTAAAAT